>OX104127.1:45831190-47045035 GCA_944470555.2 Heterobilharzia americana
AAAGATGTCAAGAAATGAATACACCTGCGCCACTGGAACCAATTTCAGCCAAGGATCTCAAACAATCGATTCTCAACCAGGCACTTTGCACTTCCCTGCACGACTCACATCAACACTCAGAATATTCTTGGGCTCGTGCGACTTCTTGATGTGGCCATCTCAGTCATCTTCCGATCTAACCCTACATTAATTGACATTGCACTTTGACGTAAACAGTGGCTTAGTATGCCTAACCTATTGATTGATCATACAGTGATTCCACTATTTGTGAGCTACGCTACGATGACACCTGTGGCCAAAAACCTGTGATGTTTTCAGTGTCCGAGCCATAGCCATGTAATAGGATAGAGAGGACTGTAGTGCAGTACACTCGTCTTTTAATATGCGATATATCGTCCGCGCTAGATATGAAGTATATTGGCTAATACAGAACGGGTTTTTTGTATTTGAGTTGACATTTTTTCGGCATGCTATCTTCCAAGTTGAGTCAAATCAATTGTCAGCCAATGATATTTCATCACTCGAAAATCCGCAAGTGGGGTGCTCTTTGACTATTCGTTTTTATGGTAGTCAACAGCATGCCCTACGGGCTAAACCTTTAGTAGTTGACATTTACGTTGGCCCGAACGACGTGTGAAGTCTCAGGAATGATACCAGACAGATGTCGGACTTTTGATAGAATTGCATTAAATCAAGCTGCCACAACCTGAAACATTAAAAGAGGGCGTAAAATATTCAGAAAAGATGTAACAGGAGACAGAATAAATAAGGGCTAGTAAAATTTCAGAAATTTCGAAGACAATTAGGAGCGAATAGGTCTGCTCCACTGTGATTAGGTTTGTGACATGTCATCGAGTTATAGAACATCGACTGCTAACATTTAGATTACCCTAAACAGGAGACCTGTATTCCTTTACAAAGCTTAGGTCAATAGTCATATGTAACGCATGTGTTTGTCTAGCAACCTACAACTAGCCTCAACATTACTCATTGTGATCATACCACAAGTGAGTGGTACCATGGAGACACCAATGACCAAAAAGCTGTAATCCGCTTGTATCTTCGACCTACAGTGGTCACATCTCAGCCGTAAAGGACAGAGGAGACTACTGCATAGTACACTCGCCGTTCGATAGAGAGCATGATCTTCCTTATGCCATAGATGCAGGGAACTCGTGTGCTAAACAGGATTTTAAATCAATATTTTGTGGCACACTAGTCCATTGGAACTGATACAACTTTCCAGGTAGGTGAAATAGCCAACAAACTGCGTTAATTGAACACCTGTTCTTAAAGTAGAAATAGGTGCAAGACGGTCTCGAAGCTTTATTTTGCATTTCAGAGAGGCACGAAGCATGTCAAACACTCAGATTTCAGTTTAAGGCGTTTTCTTTTATTCTTCACGAATATGATTGTTATAGGAGCGCCATAAGTTAACCAGATGCTCGTTAGGCTTAAGCAAGATAAAATCATTGTGGGAAGGACGTCGCACACAAGTGCATCGGTCCAAGTTGCCAAACTTTACAGTACTACACACAGAACAGGTGGACAGAAAAAGTGATATTAAAGTAGACAAAGTTAGGAGAGAATAAACAATATGAAAATAAAAGCTAGTGCAAACATTCAAGCTTCAGACGATAACAAGGAGTGAATACATCTGCACCATTGTGACTGATTTTCAGTCATGTCACCAACAGTCCTACTTCCAATGACCATGTCTCATAGCTGCGTAACAGGAGAGAACGGACTGCAGCCCAGTGTACTCGTTCTTTTGATAGATAGTCAGATATCTTGGCAGTCAGAGCCACAGGTGACGCAAGTTGGCAAATGCCATACAGGTCTTCTGTCTCCGAGTTGAGAATACGACAGCAACCAGCCCATTCGGACTGATGCAACTCCGATAGTGAAGTGGTTGGCACATCCTACCACTTCACTCCCTTTCATTAAACTTGGAGTAATTTTAGACCGGTCGTGCAGCATTATCTTACATTTGATAGGTGTGAAACGCATGCGAAACATATTCAAGTTTCTGCTCTGCACTTTCAGAAGACTACGTTTTGTCAACGAATTCACCTGGCAGGAAAATATCGTCTGCATATTCCAAGCCAACCAGATGACCTTCAACGAATAGATCAATCCCTGTGAAGTCAGATAAACCTAAGGTTACGCCCATTAGCACGTCGATAACGTAGTTAGATAGGAACGGTAGCAGTGTGCATCAGTTGTGGACATCACTAGTTGTCATCAATTCAGATACTTTTTCAGTAAAACACTGCCAAAAGAAACTCTCGATGGATGAATTTTAATTCCATCTTTAGATTGGAAATATGCTTAACGTAGGGCTTTAGTAAATATGCTTGCATTTCAGAAGCGGTCGGAGCGTGACGATCTAGTCAATACATCCTCATCTAGGTCTGTAACTCAGACATTCCCTGAATGACTATCGATGTAGAAAAAAGTTCGAATACCTACTAACTAAACTTTCACACAGTTAGTCAAGATGATTCTCCGGTGGTTGTAATATGTATCACTTATTTCGTATGAACACAAAATATTGCCCCGAAAAAATACTGTCACGAATCAATCTAACCAGGCGAAAGTTTGGCTGAAAAAGTCAAACCTAGTTAAAAACCTTATGGATGATTTTAAATACGGGGAACTCCAAAGTACTGTACGCTTCAGAAAGAGGAGATGAGGAAAAAAGACAATTAAGTGAGGTGAAAATAGAGCACGGTGTTTTGTTGTTCTCAGATGTGCCATGTGAACGCCTGTTATTTGTTCTGAGTTCCTGAAGCTTAACACTATATGATACTGAGAAAGAATGTCTTTCTTGACAATATATTCTAGTGATTTAAAAACTAATAGTGTGACGAGGTGAAAAATCACTCCATGAAATCGAAAAATGGTAGCCTTATAGAGTGGTCTATTATTCTTCAAATTAATAAGAGCGTAGATTGTAATGAATTCAACTTATCAGTAGTCTCGGCATAGTAGTTCACTTGCATACTTAAAGAAACTATGGTATTCACAGTCATTTAACACCACATTTTTCGTCTTTAACTTACATCTGTTTATATTGTTTGAAGACATAAACAAGGGTTTCCTGGAAACTGCATCGTTTATGACGCGTACCATGACTACACAACCTCGCCTGGTTAACTAGTTCACTAGTTACTAGCCCGTCCTAAGCCCGGGTAAAGAGGGAAGGTTGGGCATAGGGCTAGCAACCCTACCCCGTAAAACAAATCTAACCGCTGAAGAAACTTCAAAGCACAAACGAAATATAAAAATAATAACAAAATTATTCCTCGCAGGAATCGGAGAGGCGGAATGACGCCAGTTGGTGAAAGCCTTCAGAAAGACATTTGGCTGATGTGTCTTCTCTCGATGAAAGCGAAAGTAGACGTGGGGACATGGAATGTCCGCACCATGTTTGAACCCAGCAAGGCAGCCCAGATCGCAAACGAGATGAAGAGGTGTCACATCGAAGTGCTTGGAATTTGCGAAAGCAGATGGAATGGGAGTGGACTCTCCAAACTGTCAACTGGAGAATCAATAATCTACTCCGATATTGTCACCCAGACGACAACCACGAGCACACTGAGTTTTGGAGTGGCTATCATGATGTCCCCAAGAGCACTGAAGGCTCTCATGCAGTGGGAACCAATCTCCTCCAGGATCATGACAGCAAGGTTCAACTCAAAAGGAAGGAAGGTCACAATCATCCAATGCTACCCTACACGCCTACAAATAATGCAGAGCAAGAGAAGAAGGAGGAATTCTACAGACAACTGCAATCAACACTGGACAAGACTCAGTTGGCGATATCAAAACTCATTCTGATGGGCGACATGAATGCCAAACTGGGAGCAGACAACACAGGAAGGGAACTAACCATGGGTTGAGAAGCGCTCGGTGAGATGATGAACGAGAATGGAGAATTGTTTTCAGAATTCTGTGCATTCAACGATTTGGTGATTGGAAGCAGTGTGTTCAAGCACAAGGATATCCACAAAGCGATATGGATTTCACCAGATGGACACACTAAAAATCAAATCGACTTTATCTCAATCTCAAGAAAATGGAGACGCAGTCTACTTGACACAAGGTCAAGAAGAGGAGCAGATGTGGGTTCACACCACTCACTGTCTAGTGCAAGAACTTTCAAATCAAGTTGAAAGCCTTCAGAGAAGTTGGTGATAGATCACAGTTCAAGTCAACACCCGAACAGAAACTGAAGGACAAAACTAAAAAGGACATCACGTCAGCCATCAGAACAAAATGAGAGACGTTGAGCAACATCCCTGGAGGATCGGGCGTGGAAGAACACTGGAACTCTTTGAAAGAGATGCATAACCGTATTAGGGAGGAAGAGGAAACAAGACAAGGAATGGATCTCGACGGGCACATGGAAGCTGATAGAGGAGAGGAGGATGGTGAAGCAGAGGATGAACCAGTGCAAGGATGCACAACGAGAAGAGGAACTGAGTACAAGGTATAAAACACTGGACAAAGAAGTGAAGAAGAGTGCACCGAAAGACAAAAGACACTTCCATGACACATTGGCAAGTGAAGCAGAACAGGCTGCTGGTAGGAGAGACCTGACAACATTATATCAAATAACCAGATTACTATCTGGGGAGAGATCAATACAGATGAAACCAATAAAAGATGATGAGGGAAATCTAATTACCAAGGAAGAGAAATAAAGGAAATGGTGGGCTGACCACTTCAAGAAGCTCTTGAATCGACCACTGCCTGCACTTCGTCAAGAAATACCATCTACAGCCACAGAACTACAAGTGAACACAAGCCCTCCGACAAGAATCGAAGTTCTGAACACCATAAAGTTACTGAAATGCAGGAAAGTAGCAGGACCAGACGGGATCCCGCCAGAAGCACTGAAAACAGACGCAGGGACAACAGTGGACATGCTCACACCACTATTGCAGAAGGTGTGGAAGGAAGATAAGGTACCTGGCGATTGGAAGTAGGGTTACCTTGTCAAACTGCTGAAGAAGGGAGACCTCAGTGTTTGCAAGAACTGGCGCGGAATCACTCTGCTGCCCACCCAGAGCAAGCAAAATATTAGCCGCATCATCCTGGAGAGGCTGAAGGATGATCTGGATTCAAAACTATGACCGGAACAGGCAGGCTTCAGGAAGTACGGACCAAATTGCAACGCTTCGCATCATCATAGAACAAAGTATACAATGGCAGTCAACTCTCTACCTCAACTTTGAGAAGGCCTTTGACAGCGTCGACCGAGAGGTAATTTTGAAACCGCTTCAATACTACGAATACCGCAAACCTTTATCAGCCTCATTCAACAACTATATGAAGACGCCATATGCCAAGTGATTCACAGTGGGAAGCTCAGTGATGCCTTCGAAGTGAAGCGAAGACATGAGTGAAACAAGGTTGCCTACCATCCCCCATGATATTCCTGATTGTGGTCGACTGGATCATGCAGCAAACAGTGGGGAGCGAGAAGAGGGGGATACACTGGACTGCGGAAAAGAACCTAGAAGATCTGGATTTCGCCGATGACTTGTGCCTGATGTCACACAAACTTGAAGATCTACAGGCGAAAACTAACAAGTTGGCAGAAGAGGCAGGGCAGCGAAGATGGGACTTCAAGTGAATATAGAGAAGACAGAGGTGATGAAGATACCACACCAACAACTCCAACAACAACAACAAACTCCAATCACCATAAACGGGAGAAACATAAAGGAAGTAACCTCCTTCACCTATCTAGGAAGCACTGTTTCAACTACAGGTGACATAGACGAGGATGTCAGAGCCAGGATCGGAGAAGAAAGACAGGCGTTCATTAGCCTGAAACCAGTGTGGAGATCTTCTGCACTCAGCACAAAGCACAAGAGCAGGATTTTCAACTCCAACGTCAAGTCAGTGCTTCTATATGGTTCAGAGACTTGGCGCGTTACGAAAGGGATTTCCGATAAACCACGGACATTCATCAACAACTGCTTACGCTCGTTACTGAAGATCAGATGGTCAAAAAGAATAAGGAACAAGGAGCTCTGGGAACGAACCAGCCAAGTACCTACCCCCCAACAAATATGCAGAAGGAAGTGGAGATGGATTGGATTGGGCATACACTGAGAAGGCCGACTGGGGACATATCGCGCGTCAGGCCAGTTACTCGAGTGGAATCCCCATGGGAAGCGACGAGTTGGACATCCGAGGGTGACATGGAGAAGGTCGTGCAAGGAGGAAATGAAAACTTCTAGGCTGTCGTGGAGCCAGGTTGAAAAAATTTCAGAGAACAGAGTTCACTGGAGACGTGCTACTGAAGCCCTATGTTCCATTAGGAACCCAAGGGACTAATAATAATATGATAACCATGACTACGCGAATGCAAAATTAATTGTCCAAAATCAACTTTATCATTAATAATACGATTTACAAACCATGTGCAAATATTACTACTAGTATGGGACATGACACATGTTGCAAATAAATCTTAGGCGAGGTAATAAGTTCGTCTGTATGGTTCTATATGAGGGCTAGTAAAGGTTCAATAATGAACAATTGTTGGTACTCAGTCAGCAACTGAAGATGGCCACCTCTGTCTGTCGGCCAATGGTCTTAGCCAGCATCACGCTTGAGTGCGCTATGGATACTGTCATACTCAGTGCACTTATGAAGCGCAGTTCCTGATTTCTTAATTATTTTCTGTTTTAAGTGCATTGTAAGGATTTTTAAGTATGTAACCGCATTCTATTACAAAAAAGGTACGCCAAACCGAAAGGCTTCCGAAATATGTTATGTATGATCTATGCTAATAAGCCCGTAAGCAAAGGTAAAGTGGTTCTTCAAAAACACCATACGCACATTCGATACTTCAGTAACTGAGGTACCATAGACAATTTCGGGGTCAATAACGGATGCAACTGGGATCTTTTGACACTCTCTGAGGGTATATTGGGCATCTCCGCGTGCGCCCTAATGATTTTTATAGAATTTTAACTAATACTTTCATGGTATACTATGGGAGTTTTAGGCAGGTAGCATACATATGCTACCTGGGATCATCTAATTGGTGGGCTAAACCTAGAACACGGGAACTGCCCACGTGACTCAAAGATAAACAAAGAAATTGTTACGAACTAATAACTAAACTGCCATTCAACTCGAAAGTGCACCTAACCAGAAAATTGAAGCCTCTAAACCGTAAGCCAAACTTGAAATCCCGCCTTAAGCATTATGCTTCCAATTTTTTCGAATTTCGTATTTACATTAAAGAACCTCAAGTTCACTTAACGGAATAGTGACAAGAAAATATAGTCCCATATTATTGAATGCACCCTGCAGCAAATCTGAGGTAAAATCTCACTTTGACGGAATAAATGAAGTGTAATTCAACTTATATAAGCCAATTAATTTCTTCGCATCCACCTCTAGGTCTTGGAGGACGGTTCCAGGTCTTCAAAGGGTTGCGATGCGGGAAACCTACGCACTCACCTCCTGTAGCTACGGTAGACGCAAGGGGGGGTGTTGATTAGATTTGTAGTTTTTTAGGAATTGTCCTTGTGCGAAGTTGACGGACGCAGAGGCCAATCACCAATTATTCGCACTTGCAATATACCCACGAATACGAGACCAGGGAAGGACAAAATGGCGCGGTCAGATAGGAATTGTGTATCTGCGGGGTCGTGCCTAAATGCTGACGTGTTCCAACTAGCTGTCTAGAGAGTCGGTTGCGGGCAGTGCAACGTGACACGGCAGAGTGCCGAATGGCCTGATGCTTGGCTGTGCGCCTTCAGCCTGGAGAGTCTGATAAAAATGCGTAGGTCGGCATCAATGTTGGGTCTCGTCGAACCCTAGGCTGTCGATTTTTGAGGGGTGTGTGGAGCTGCAGTTGTGTGACTTGTCTTGGGACATGTGCGAATGGGTTCCTCAGCTCTCGTCTCCCTAAACAGTTGTCTGGGCTGGCAGCAAAACGAAGGTAAGAAGCATGAAAAGATGTTCAGCGAAAATGAGTGAAGGTGAATGAAATGATACAAGCTGAAAGGAAACGGAACGAAAGGGAAGGAGAGACCTAGATCGACTCAAGGAAGACAGGAAGGACAAATGTGATGTAGAGAACCTTAATAAAATTGGATGAGGTCGTGGAGTCAGAGGAAGTAGAGGGATCAAGTAAGATTGCGGGGGTATTTTAACTGGGGGCGTGACGTTTAACAGGGGAGTATGAGGCCGGGTCAAGTTGGTGACGACAGGGGCAGCGCAAAAAATTGGTATATGGTTGACTGTCGTGGATTGTGTGGAATTATATGGTAACATGGAACAGCTGGGTGAGCGTAGTCCATGCACCACTGCAAAACTTTTCAGCCTCCTCTTGAAGCTGTCAACCGATAGATAAGTAGCAGTTTCGACAGGCGATGGGTTCCACTGGCTAAAAACTCGGAGAGCGAAAAAGTGTTGGTGCACGCATGTTTTCACCCCTTGGTGAATGAAGCTGTTCGTGCTAACAAGAGGTTTACACATTCACCGTTAGGTATGGTGACTTATGTCTCTTACTATTTTGTTGGCCGTGGACATGTCGCCACACAACCTACGGCAAATAGGGGAGCACATCACTAGTACCTTCAACCTTTCCTCAGAGAGATTTTGCAGCGTTTTCCCGAACCTGTTTGTTGCATGCCTCTGGATTTCTCCGGGACGTTCGTGCCTCGTTTTACATATGTTCGTGAGGTGTAGTAGGCCCCCAAATGAGATCATGTATATGTCTCATAGGTCTTCAGAAAAAGCTCCCGAGTGACAATGCCTAGATGCCGGCACACTAAGCATACTTCTGAGTTGGCTCTGAAGGCAACTCCTGGATAATTGGAACAGGTGTTCGTCATTTTGGTCAGGATCAGCTCTGGGTCTTTCATCGTGGTCTTGTGGGAAACTTGCGTATCACGGAAAGGGTACGATGCTTTCTGCTAGTCGAAAAAACATGGTACGGCGTTCATCCAGGTCACATTTCAGTCCTTTGTTATCCACCCGAACTGCAATGAATCTGAGATCACCCTGTAGTGTGCTTGATTCTGTCCCGGACGTTGAAGCTCTCAGTAACTTGATGTCGTTTGCTCATACGGGAGTCAGGAAGCTGGAACCCGCCGAAACCTCAACCTTGTTAGCTTGCAAATGACATTTGCAAGTGAAACTGTATCTATCGCCTTGGTGAAGTATTCGAAAATCACATAAAAAAGGAAGTGGAGGTTGCACATTACGTCCAGTCGTCGCTGGCCGCCAGAAGGTTCAAAGCGCTACTCATTCAGAAACCGTATTGGGCATCACTTACTGGCCACCTTATGGCCAGGTATTCTTTAATTTGGTAGTCTACTAGGCTCCCAGTTGATTTCGACAGCAGTAGCAGAGGTGTTGCGGATCGACAGCATCTCGGATTGTATCTGCTTTCACACTCAAAGGAAAAAGGGACAGTGGCACATTTCCACCCTCGTGGAAGCATCTGTTTGTCGAAAGATTGTTGGAACAGGTAATGGAGCTGATCACACCCACAATCGAACACCGTTTCAACTCAGATAGCCAAATGTCATCGCATCCCAGTGACTTTGCCACGCAGAGCTCTGACAGCTTTTCGAGGAACACAACTGGAGTTATCTGGATCCCACGCAAACTTGCATCGGGTGGGGTCTAAGTTTGTTCAGGTAGTTGGTCGTTTTGGTACGGGAGCGGAAAGTTTACTTGTGTGCTGGGGGTGACACTAAAATAAATAAATAAGTGAATAAACGTTCTGTTCCCACATTAAAAAAACTTAACATGAGGGAAGCCAGCTTGCAGGCTTCATCGCGTTGATACATCTCAAAATATCTACCAGACTACGAATCTCCGGCGGTACAGACAGAACGTCATTAAACTCTACTGGTTTGCTATTTAGTAATATAACAATCTGTTCCTTAGAATAATCTTCAGTTTTTAGCTTTGCTAACCACAAAGGACCCATTTATACGATCTGAAGTATCAATAAAGTATCCATAGTTATATAACCAAGGTGTATGTCTATATCATTGCATTTCCAGGTCAACATGTCACGTTTAAAGGTAACAGAAATCAATTCCACCAGCAATATTTGTTGTATTGGATTGATTTATACGTTGAAATGTTCAACAGTCTAATGGCAGTATTTATGTATAGGCTTCAGGTACCTCTTGTATTAGCGTAAGCAGCATTATTCAAGGGGTGTATTTGTTTTATCTTAACCCTAATATGAAAAGATCACTTGACACACAGTGCTAGAAAATATGTGGTGTGGAGCCACTGTAGGTCGCGTCCCGAGCCGACAGGTAAATTGCTTGCTAGTTTAATCATTTGTTCAGAATTTCTCTGCTACTTATACTATTGGGAAAATTTAATCGGTTCGCCACAAACAAAAGTCATGACCAATAGGTTGGTTAATCGTGAGGATGGTCCAGAATTCGCGAAAGAGTGAGAGCAGTCCGATAATTACTGGAGCCAGTGGGCGGGTATTACTTCCACAAAGTAGTTATGTTCAGACTGAATTTGAGCATCAAATGTCGACATGGAGCTGTCTCTGCAAATGGGGAAAGAAAGGAGATTCAGCAATCACCGGGAATTCTCCCCGTTCAGACCTCCCATAAAATGAGCTTCCTGGCTAGTTGAACTTTATCGTCAATATTAATCGATGTACAGTTTCCGGGTTTGCCCAGGCTCATGGGCAAGATTTACCTCTGATGACCTCTTGTTCCTCCTCATCCTGATGATTCATCGACCCATTCGCGCCACATATGCTTATGATCCGACTTTTCCTCACAGCAAAGCCAAGCTTCCCTCTTGGCTCATTGCCTCGTTTCAGGTACGAGGTCTGCTCCTTTGGTATTGCTGTGGCCACTAGGACATTCTTTACGATGGCCATATTGATGATGTTCCCCACTTGTCCCTGTCGTTGGCCGACCGGAAAAGTGCCCCACTCATGATGTTGACAGACGTTGGTTCCTTACCACGCAGTTCGCCCTTCTCTAGCAAAGAAAGGGGCAAGGTCCATCCCAATGTGGCTGTTCACTAATTAACGGATGAAACACTACCACACCAAGATCGCCGCTGCCAAGACGTGTTTTCCGCTAGCATATAGTTGGTGACAAAAAGGTAGTCCAGTGTGACTGTCTCTCCGCTCCACCCGCAGTGGGTGTTATCGCCAATATGGTTGTGTCACCCAGCCTTTCGTGACGTTGAGCAGGTTATAGTCGAACGCCGGGCTGGAGATTACCCCGTCCTACATGAGGCTGAGAATTCCAGCATTACTGCCTCTCGTAAGCCATGCGCTATAATCCTCATCGAAGAAACTACTTTGAGCGGTTGTCGGTTCTGTTCCACGTTACTGGTAGGAGTTCGGTAGAATGCATCATCAGACATTTGGTGTGTAGGACAGCGAGGTGTCACCAGGAGGCGTCTCAAGGTTCTGATGGCAAGGTTTTTAGTAGCTTGCTCATTGTTGACATGTCCACTCATAAGCACTGCCACTCAGCCCCCCGCGTTGCTTTCTCTGTCTCTTCTGAACAGACGTATGAAGTATATGCCGGTTTCCTTGTGGCTGATAGCAGGTGATA
Organism: Heterobilharzia americana; assembly: GCA_944470555.2. NCBI lineage: Eukaryota > Metazoa > Platyhelminthes > Trematoda > Strigeidida > Schistosomatidae > Heterobilharzia > Heterobilharzia americana. The sequence goes on from OX104127.1 coordinate 45,842,791, forward strand.
ACTAGGTTTCTTTGAGGATCACAATCTTCGTAGCAGGATAAGAACGGAGAAATCGTAATTCCGTCATCTTGACTCTAGGTCACCCCACACTGCCATAAAGACACTTGGAGGGGCTTTTCACGACACGGGATGTTTTAGTGGTGGTGGGCTGTAGTGGGCCGTGAGTAACGGCAAAGGTCGTCACTACCTAGCCACTTCTAGTAGGACCAGCCCGGTCAGGTTTTTCCTACAAGTGTTTCCGGAGTCGTTCTTGAGTCAGACACCGTCCTGTCTGTTCACCGTAATGGTAATCCCAGTACAAGCAGTGACCGCCAGTTGCTGTTGCCGCAACAGCGAACGCCTCCCATGGCGTTGCCCTCAGCTGTGTACCCTATTCACGATGCTGTGGTTAGAAGCTCTCAGCATCAGAAGCTAGTAGCTATCAATCTACGTGACGCAAGTGATGTCAGATGTAGGAGACACGTGAACCTGACCGTCACTACCGCCTCCACTTCATCGAACATCATCCTTGCTGACAACCACTGACATTTACGGACACCGTGAGTATACTTTTCAGCTAGCACACCCGGTGTTGGTTCCACTGTGCTATGGATAACCATATTTGCTGTTCTTAAAGTGTGGGGCCCCTATTGTGATACGCTATCGGCCGACCCTTGACGATGAAGCCTAACCTCAATTCACGGTGATCTACCGATGACCAGTGTGTATGTGTGTGTGTTTGTGTGTGACAAAAAGGGAATCCTTCTGCCTTCATAGTCTAGCTGAGGGTTATGCTGGTCGGTGGAGGCTCACCGGAGGCGAATGGCTGTCTTTGTGAAGCCGCCATGATTTTCCCGCCACGTTGCCTAGTCCTGGTGTACAACATGCCATTTTTTCCTGTTGCTCATCAAGCAGCCCTTTTTTCTCAAGAAGTCGGTCAAGATGTGCAGAAACGTGAGATAAGATGATGGAGTTTGACCCGTAACAGACATTCTTGTCATCGCGTACAGTGGGTGGGGTTTTAAAAAGATGTAGTTTTTTACACCTTAACCCGTTTTTCGGATTGTACAGCAGGATTAAGCAGTGAAGAAACTTTAGGGTTTGAGGCCAATGTCATCAGCCTAGCGGCCAGCGGTCTTTTAGCTGTTTCTGGACAACTGACATGCGTGACTGTTGGCTGAATTTACTGTCTTGTTTCTTCGGCTGTCACGCGCGGTAGTGGTTCTTGCAGGTGTTAGGATTCCAGTAGCCATCACAGTATACTTGAAACTCTTCCTACGTCAGTCCGTAGCTGGAGGTGCCCTCATGCGCCACTGCCAGCCGATGTACCAGATCTACATGCAACGGTGATTTGTCACTGGTGCGTACCATTGATTTGGTACCTCTTTATCACATCGAAAGTGCGCTCACTTGTTTCAGGCTCTAAACTCAAAGGCTGATAGGCAGAAGGCTAACGTTATGGGGAGTCTGAGCATAAAGAACTCTTATCGACTGGAGATCAGTGAATCTTTTAGGGCCACCTCCAACACAAGTAAACCTTCCGCCCCCATACCAAAACAGCCAACTACCCGAACAACCTCCGAAATAACCGCAGCGGCAGTGCCCGACTGGAGGAAGTACCGAGCAGCCACATTACGCTTCGCAAGGCCCTCTGGTCGAACTCATGCAGTCGCGTGACGGCCCATGAGGAGCTGTTGTCAGAATGGGTGACACCCATGACCGATTCACTTTATGCAGGCAGTTGCGATTTTAACTACTTTGGGTCAACCAGGTTGGGATTTGGATATTGCCGTGGGCGTGGCCTGCAACCAGATCATAGAGTTGTCGATGGTGGATGACTCTTCGAAGAGTTTCGAGGTTGAGGAGTTCCCTAGTGACGAACTGCGTAGTTGCGGATAACCGAGGTGTTCTAGGTATTTTAAAAATCTTTTTCATAGCCACTGGTCAGCAGTTATTTGAAGTTGAAATTCAACCCACTTTGGAGGTTGTTGTTGCCATTCCGGTTTTCCATGGCTGTGAGAAGTTGCTACAGCATGACAGCAGTGCACTATATGCCGTGATAAATTCAGCACATTTTTAGCTACATTAGGCGTGCCACGATTTCAGCATCTGGGCCGATGACATACGGTTCTGCTAACTTTCAATAGGCGGTTCTGAGTGTTTACTGCACATTAGGCGACAGCAATAATAATAATGATAATAATTTATTCCTGAATTTACGGGTGCATACCACTTTTGCAGATATAGCTATAACATTCAGTGGTGGTCACGCGCTCATGGATATCGCTTCCACCCCAGGAAACTCCAGCGTATTCAATAGCCATTTCTCATAGTGAGTGGTAGTCACGCCCAGCATTTATTTCGCCGATGTGTAGAAGCGGCAGTTTTCAACTTCAGAAGGTTTTTAGTGTATCAAAAAGAAACTTTATGGCCATCAGTGAACCGCAATACCTAAGCAATGGTGGATGGTATGACATATTGATTCAGCCGAGTGTCACGCTGGTCTCCGGCCTTAATAGACCCCTCATAAGCAGTGGGTATCTCGAGGCTGCAAAGCGCGGATCAGGGTGGTCGTCAGAGTTTTATTGGCATACCTCACAGTCGCATGCCAAGAAACAGTGAGTGGAAGCTGGAGTGATATCAAAGTAGACGAAGGTGTATGGAAGGTGGAATTTAAAAATGGACACTGGTGAAGATAGTTACACTTTTGAAGATGTCAAGAAACGAATACACCTGCGCCAGTGAAACCAATTTTTAGCCAAGGATCTCAAACGATCGATTCCCAACCAGGCAGCCGTACACCTCCACATGACTCACACCAACACTAAGAAAATTCTTGGGCTTGTGCCACCTCTTGGTGTGACCAACCTCAGCCGTCTTCCCACCTAACCCTACATCAATTGACATTGCAGGTTGATGAAGATAATTGCTTAGCTTGTCCAACATCTGTTTAGGCCGCTTTAGCCCATGAAACCTCACAAAACCCACTGACCAACGTTTTGCCCGATCCTCCTCGCCCAATCTCTTAATTGCTCACACAATGCTTTCACTACTTGTGGGTTACGGCACAAAGGCACACCTGACCAAAAAGTCGCAGTCGCTTCGCATTCCCCACCTTAAATGGCCAAGCCTCTCTTCCTCATGAGAACACTGAACAAACTGCAGATCAGCATACTCGTCTGTAACAAGTAGGTTGACATCTCGTTGACTGGCCAGAGAAATTACGCAACTTGGAAAATAATAAATGGGCCAACTGTACCCCAGCTGAGATCTGCTGAGCAACGGGACTGTTCGTGCCGATGCAACTCCCAAGGTGTGAAAAGTTTTAAACGAATTCCATGACATCACGCATTGTCAACAAACTAGATATATCCGAAGCCCGTTTTAGAGGTGTCATCTTGCAACTAATTGGTGTGGAAGGCATGCCGAAAGTGCTCGGCTTTCTGATGAAGATATGGGGAAAATCCTTTACTTTGCCAGCTTCTTGGTCCAGCGGGATGATGTCATCTTTGTACTCCCAGCCAAGCAAGTATTCTTCGGGGAGGATATCTGTGCTTATGAAATCGGGGGCATCTAAGGCCGTTTATTGTCATATCCATGCGTAGTTGAACGATAACGGTACCAGCGGCCATGTCTGGTGGACACCGCTGGTTGGAGTCATTACAGGTGGCAGAGCCTCATAAGCTTTTGCGCACCCGCTGGTTCTCGACTAGAGAGCAATGACCAGCATTACACACCAGCTGAGTAGTCGTATCATCGCCAGGTACCGCCATAACACCCTCCAGAGCGGAACGCCACATTCGGGTCCAAATTTATGGGAATTTTCAACTGTCTGTGAGCATGCCGGTGTTGTGAAATCTATCGAAAAGTTGGAGTTTGATTATTGCACACCTGTTTAAATCTAAAGCTTGCCTGACCTCCTTGGTTTTGTCGTACAACTGCTCCATTTTGGTATCACATAACTTCGGACTCCAGGGTCTTAAATATAGTGTTCATCAACCATGACCCATTATAGTTTTCACTAGCAGACGTTTTGGACCCAGGGCGTTGGGGGAACGTTCGGACTGATAAACTGCTGGAAGTCGCTACCTAAAAAGCGAGGAGGCAGTGGCCGTAGTACAGCAGACCTATTCCAAACCATCTGGTGAGCGAGTGAAGCGGGTAAGCCTGAACAAGTACACTAAAAGTTGTTCATCATTCGATAGAAATCAGCGGTAAATACCGACCTTACGAGTCAGCTAGGCACCACATTGGTATCATCCTAGAAATGACCCCAGTTGGAGAGTCGTTTCAACGGAACCCCGTATGGTATGAACAGTATGGAGAAGGATAGGTGTAGGGTAAGGAAAAACAACGATTGTGCCCGGAAAACTTTCCTCTGCTCAAACGAAGCAGCGATGAATGGAAAAATATTGTAAAAAATGTCAGTGTATCATCAGTTTATCGGTCAATACTGTCCGGCCGTATTACAAGACATTTCCCCAATCTTCATCTGGCCTCAAAAAACTAAGACAAGTGCGGGAACTTTGCACAAGGTATGGGTTAGCGAAATAATCCTCAGACGTAAAAATAAGGATAACAAAACTTGATGCACACCCAAGTTAATTTTCTGTCTAAGAGCAAGCCCAAACACTTCCTCTTGTTATTAAGACTTGACTATCTATGCGCATGATGTCAGGCAGAGTGTATAAGCTAATTGATAAACACTAATTGATTGCTTGACTTGGGGCGAGTAGTCTACCGCTCAAATGCTCCTAGCCACTGGCATTACCTGGTGATTCCTGTGGGGGACTCATAGAGGAGTTTAGGAATTATCCTGGCGCGAACTTGAAAGATGTAGGGGTCAATCACCAATTGTTCGAACTTGTTATATACCCACAAATACGAGACCAAGGAAGGGCGAATAACGTGGCCCAGTGGAATAGTATGTTTGCAGGGTCATGCCAAGATACCGATGGGTCCCAACTAACTAGCCAGAGGGTCGATTACGAGCAGCGCAACGCAACACGACAGCGCGCCAAATGGTGAGGATGCCCGACCGGGTGCCTTCAGCTTAACGAGTTCGGTAAAACCACCAAGGTCAGCATCACTGTTGATTCTGGAGGAGCATGTGACGCTACAGCAGCATAAACTTTTAGAACCAGGCAGAGTAAGCTTTATCCCTCGTTACATCCATCGCTGTACGAAGTAACCCAAAGGAGGAAAAGAAGTAGCCTGGAATTCAGACAGCTCAATGTTTCTGTTACAAACGAATGGAAAGTGTTGTTATTGTTATTGCTATGACAAATAAAGCGGTTACTGTAACTTGTAGCCATGAGTCGATGAGGAGAAAGGAATGTGTAAGCTTTAGCCAAACACTGACCACAAGGTTGGCTAACAAGGTATTAACTACTTCTCGTATTCGTGTAGCTCTGTGACTGAGGGGGGAGTGGGGTGCCGGGGTCGTTTTGAGTTGTTCTCATGAAAAGTACCAGCGATTTTATTTGGTAGCATGTTCGAAGGCCAACGGCGTGATCACGAAATGAGGCCGAAAATCAAAAGTTTGAAAGTTGAATCACTTTCTTTACTACCCATTCTTTTTCACGGTACCTTGAATTGACTGCGGTAGGGTCACTTTCACACTCAGTGTAGCATACTTAGGCTCTGGTAATTAAATGATGAGGTACAATCACTTCCACTCAAGGCGGGCCATCGTTAATTCACATGAAGCGCAATTCTAGGTCTTGGCTTAAAGGTTACCCGGTTCACTCGAAATAGTATTGTTGATTTATATCTCTTCTCTATGGAATGCAGCAAAATCAGATCAAAAGGATGCTAAGCGCACACAGTGATGTGAAACATTGCATTGCGCAGTGTGAAGAACGACAATCGCATCATAATGTGGAACCGGAACGCAACTCTACCGATAGCAACATACTTTTAAATGGCACACCTACAACAGTGTATTATAGATTTAAATTGGCAAATTTATTGGACAAAAACAACTCATTTTCAGTTGTCACATGGTCCTTGAAATATCTCGTGAGTGTATGCACTGAGTAGCGTAGCCTGATGGTATAGTCAAAAGCGGATGGGAAATAATGCGAAGTATTTGTTAAAGATCGTTTTGTCCTCATATAGTGGGATCCCAGGTTAAGCCATCATTTAACTTGGGTGAGTTGTACTGCCTATAAGCAACGTGGTGCGCCAAAACAGTGTTTAAAAATGTAACTTCTTTACATTGTGTTCTCTGCGACACTGGCTCTATGTATGATTGGATAGGTAGCAAGACATTGAAGGGGCGATTAGGTCACACGTTGACAACCAGTTGTGAATTGAGACAACTGCATGTATATATCATGCTCTGACGAAGAAAACTTTCTTGACATGGTGTGATATCACACACTACCCGAAATCAATAGCCTAGGGTTTGACGACATTCGACATTGATGCTGACCTTGATAGTTTAACTGGACTCGCTAAGCTGAAGGCACCCGGTCAAGCATCCTCGCCATTTGGCACGCTGTCGTGTTACGTTGCACTGCTAGTATTCGACTCTCTAGCCAGTTAGTTGGAACGCATCGGTATTTTGGCACAAGCATCCAAATATACTATTCCATCCGACTATGCTGTCGTGTTCTTCCTTGGTCTGGTATTCGTGGGTATATAACAAGTCCGAATAATTAGTGGTCGGTCTTTGCGTCTGTCAAGTTTTTTATCAGGACAAATCCTAAATTGGTGAGCCCGACGTGATAAAATATCCTAACGTGATCACATATCCCGACCAATAACAGATGTTGAATTATTGAGCCTGTTCCATTTTATATTTGTATATTGTTTTCATTTCGATAACTTTTATATATTCATTTACTACATTTTCTCGTGTCCGACCACACTCCCAAGCTTATTCGTATCAAGCAGACTACGAACACGATCCAACTCGTGCCATATTGGCCAGACAAATCAGAAACACGGTTTCTGTAAGCCGAGGCAGATTTTAGAGAACAGGACGTCCCAGATCCTCACTCTCGACTTCTTGCCGTCATACGTACGCTGCCGTGGGAATTAGACAGGTATGCCACAGCACACATGTTCAATCCCGAAGTAGGTGATTTTCGTGCACTTCACAAAGCCGCACTCTTGAAGAAAAGCGATCTCACGGATCACCAGCGCCTAGGCGAATTGCTTCGTAGCATCGAGTAGGGCATCCACTCAGCTACTGGAGTCCTGGCACGCTTGCGGGAAGTAATCGGCGCGTGAACATTCAACAATAGTCTCTTCCGAGAACTATTTCTCTCAAAACTATCACAACCGGTGCAAACCGTGTTGGTGACACTGCAGTCAGTCCCACTCGATGACCTGGCAGCCTCGGCAGATAAAATACTGGAGATTTCCAGCAGACCAGTCTCCAACGTATATTCCGTCTGCGACAAATCAGAGAGCCAGGATTTAATCTCGAAGTCCTAGTTCACGTGGAACTACACAGAAACGCGTCTTAGTGCATCGCAGCAACTCGCGGGGTTGCCCCAAAACTAAACCTAACAGGGTGGAAAACCCTAAATGGTGCTGGTTTCATAACACTTACGGAGACGAAGCCAGAAAATGTCGGAAACCATGCCGTTTTAACAAGGACACAAACTCGGGAAACGGTCACGCCGGCACGTGTTCACGGCAACCGTAGCTGGCGGAAACAGCCGTTTGCTCTACGTCACCGACATTAAAACGAAAGTTCGCTACCTCGTCGACACTGGCGCAGAAGTTAGCGTTCTTCCCACACCGACAAAGGAGCGTCATCACGACCCATCCTTCAATCTTCAAGCAGCCAACGGCAAGGCAATCGCGACATACGGAAGACGGTATGCCTACCTCAACTTAGGTTTACGTGAACCTATCCACTGGATTTTCCTCCTTGCCGACGTCTCTATGCCCATCATTGGCATAGACTTGCTAAACCATTACAATCTACTCGTAGATGGCTGCTGTCGACGGCTGATAGATAACAACACAAAGTTATCTATTGGCAGCACCACCTATGTAGGTCTGAGTTTAGCCATCGTTAGAACCAAACAATCGGGTGGCGCGTCCCACCAAGCGGTTTTGGAGAAATATCCAGGGTTGCAACAACCGAAGCATACTCATCCGTGCATAACCAGCAATGTAATGCATCATGTCACAACTACAGGTCCACCTGTGGCATCCAAAGTGCGCCGTCCAGTCCCCGATAAGCTGAAAACTGCGAAGAGTGAATTTAACCACATGCTCGAAATGGGCACCATCAAACCGTCAAACATCCCCTGGGCATCGCCACTGCATATAGTTCCCAAGAAGGATAGCAACGACTGGCGTCCAACCGGTGACTGCCGAGGGCTTGCCGCCAAAATTGCACTGGCGGATAACTCATTTATCGAAATTCTTGACGATGTGCCTGGTAATGCGCAGTTACAACAACCATCGGCGCAGCAGAAAACACGATTAGGTCAAACCGTTAGGTTCCCGGGAGTATTTGAAGTTGTATTCAACTTAGTGGTGCGTAATAAGATGTGCCAACCATATCTTTTTAACTGAGTAATTTTTCCCGACGCGCTATTTTTCTTATTTATTGTTAATGCGCAAATTGTCGTACATTTTGCCTTTTATATCAATTTTTATTACCACGTGATGAAACACTTTAGAAAAAACGGTGAAAATGGGTGTAAAATTTTTATCTTCGATGTATTCATATATTAATAATTCCCATTTTTACGAAACGTTTTCACGGTATTAAAGACTCTTATTTATATTCCAGGTGCAACAAGCACAGAGCGGAACGTCAAAGGAAACTGAGGACCGCGATCGACGTCCAATTCGATTTATTGTATTTAATTTTTCACTCGCTACAACACCCTAGAATAAGTCCGGACAACAGGGAACCACTTCTCACGGTGAGCACATCGGGAGAGTTTTACCAGTGGAGAAACCACTGGGTTTTTACTTCCGGCTGGTACCTTCTTGGGGTCCTCACGAACCCACTAGGGGGGGGGAGGAGTGATCTGTAGCATCACAAACTTCCCCAAAATCAATAGCCTAGGGTTTGACGACTTTCGACATCGATGCTGACCTTGATAGTTTAACTGGACTCGCTAAGCTGAAGGCACCCGGTCAAGCATCCTCGCCATTTGGCACGCTGTCGTGTTACGTTGCCCCGCTCGTATTCGACCCTCTGGCCAGTTGGTTGGAACGCATCGGTATCTTGGTACAACCACCCAAATATACCCTTCCATCCGACTACGCTGTCGTGTTCTTCCTTGGTCTGGTATTCGTGGGTATATAACAAGTCCGAATAATTAGTGGTCGGTCTTTGCGTCTGTCAAGTTCGCACCAGGACATGTCCTTAAAATGGTACATAAAATTATTGGGCAAAAGGAAAGGGAAGCTCACACTAAATCTATGCTACATGCCTTCCATAATGATTTCCTTATATTCTTAGTGAATAGTAAGAGTGGTCGTTTGCCTGTGACTGGTATGCCATACAACGAATTTCGTGTGAACCAAATAATTTAGCTAAGATAATAAAGAGCTGGGAGTTAAACTGCGGCTCTCTATCGATATTGATCGTTACGGAAACACCGAATACTGACACCCAGCGCTAAACTAAAGCTTCTCTCACTGCTTTTTAGGAATGTCCACCAGCAGAATTGCTGATGGGGACTTCGCGTACCAATAAACGGGTGTAAGTATGTGTGTGAAACTGTTAGACTGGGCCCATTGGCGACCAACATCATGTTGCCTAGTCCTGTGTGCAGACCAAATCCTGTCAATGAGACTCGCAGCGTGGCAGCAAGCTGGGGGGCCTAGCACCGTGGCGCGCTGTGTTAGATGTTGGTCAGCTGTTAGGAGTCGGCTGGAAGCTCTGAGCCCAAGGTTCGTGCTTGTTGGTATCCGTCAGCTGGGCGTATCCACGACCTTCACGAAATTGATATCCCACCTGTGACTGGAACGCGCAACACGATGTTGTAGTCAGCGACCCTACCACTTAGCTATTCGGGCCGCGACTGACCTGTAGGACTGGGTTACATGTGTTGATTGGTCACGGGAGAGCAACCGACTTCACGCTGGCTCATCACTGGGTCTCATGGTTTGGTGGCCACGTTGCAAATATGATCGATGGTGTTCGGTCTACACTTGGGACCGGACAACATGGAGTTAGTTGCTCTCCCGTGACCAGTCATTCCGTGACAGTCATACAGGAGATTAATCGTTGCCCGAAAAAGTCAGTGGTGAAGTCACCGGCTACAATGCCGCGCGACACGGGTTTGAATCTCAAGTGGGATATCAGCCCCGTCAAGCTCGTGGATACGCCCTGCTGACGAACACCAACAAGCACGAGCCTTGGATTCAGGGCTTCCTGCCGGCTGCCTCCGACCAACCGATACCATCAGAATGGGGGGAAGGCCTATCAAATCCATGTACATATACTGAAGCGCACTGTGTGCTGGGAAAAAGCGTCTAGAGCTGAAACTTTGCATTGGTTTACTTTGGATTGTTGACATACCATAACCCAATTAAGGAGATCATGTTGTAAGTTGGGACAGGTTTATACATCAGAGACAGATTTAGTGAGAGCTTTTGCCCCCAGGATGCGGCAGCGAGTGAAACCTATCAAATACAAACTTTCCCATACTCTCCGGCACGCGGAGTCTAGGTGAATCTCTCATCTAGTCAGAATGAACATGTACATCATCCACGAGTAAAGGTAACTGCCAGTTTCAGGCTGCAGCTGATACTAGGAAGTAAATTTCTTAATCCCCCATCTTCCTCTTGATTTGCAGCTGAAGCTTCGAAATTCACAGTGGACAAATTATCAATATTTACGCCAACTCTACCACGAAGGTTTACGTACGTTTAAGGTGTATTATATCGCTCATAGACTGCGATTCAAGATCAGAGTGGCAAATTTAAAGTGGTGAGTATTTATCGGGCTTGGGATTTGATGAACGAATTAAAGGCTTGTGAAGCATAGAGACTGTTGGCGCCCCGTATTCTGTCATGTGACGGCGGTTTCTTAATGGCCGAAAAGATTGCAGGCAACACCGGTTAAACTTTGAATATTGAGTTCCAAACCGCATGTTCTCTAGTACTCTGTATCAAGTGGTCTTTTCAAGCAAAAGTTATCATGCATCAAATACACTTCTCGAATGTCGCTACTTAATCTAATATGGAAGATGTCTGAAGCCTGTGTATAACTGCTGCTTTTGGACTGTTAACTGTTTCAACGTCTATTTCCATCCAACACTACAAGTAATCTCAGTGGAATTAGTGTATGTTACCTTGAAACATGACATGGTGGACTGGAAATTCATTGATTTAGACACTCACCTTGGTTATATAAATGCGGATACTCACTGTTGCTTCTGATCGTGTAAATTAGTCTTCTGTGGTTTCAGAGATGAAAACTGAAGAATCTTCTGATAAATGAATGGTTATATTACCCAGTAACACACTATGCGGATGCACTAACAATGTCTGCTGGTCGTAACGCAAACTTCGAACATTACGCGCTTTGTTACTGATGGTGGAACCTATCTGTCTGTTGGCAGGTGGAAGCTCACGCCCGTCTCGTGATTTACAGCAAGTTTTAATAAGGTTAGTGACATCAATAACTTGGTATTTGGATCATATAATGCCAAGCACTTCTCCGTAAACTTTCAAGAATTATCAGTTTGACGGTGCTTGAGAACTGGTACCACTCATGTTAAATCCACTATATGGGAGTCAGAATTCTTAATGATTTCACTTTGACGCTCTGCTGTAAGGTGAAATTTTCTTCTTTACCTCACAACCGCGATTTTCTGATGTTTTTAGTAGTTTGACGACCTCCCCATTGTATTAATCAGGACCAGTAAAATCCTGTGGATCTTTCAGTACATACCAATGTGATGATGCCTGTAAACTGGCTTCTTTCGTGTTAAATTACTAATGTGAGAATAAAATGTTTGTTTATTTATTGTTTTGAAAAGGGTGCTGTTGGTTGCTTCCCATTTTCCGCCTGCCAGTTGAGTGCCGCCCCACAGCCTTATTAAAAGCATCAACCACAAGTGCTGATGGCACACTGAGGTTGGGGTATTTTCTAGTTGCGGCGTTCCATAGGCTACTTTGAACTTGTCGATGGACACTACGGCTTCTATAGAAGGCCTAAAGTCTATAGGATCTACCTTTAAGGCGTCAGTTAGGGGATACATATGTTCTACGCTATGAATATGAAGCTCAAATAAACATTTGTTAGACCAAGTGTTATATCTTCGTCGCCAACTGTTACATATTTCCAACGGATGTAATATGCACGCTAAACTGACAGCTAACTTCGTACTCAGGAGCCACCGACTGCAACCCGGGACAAATGGAGAGGAGACTCAAGCTGTGTAATGGAAGAGTTTATCTCTCAAAGAACATAATAATCAGTCAATCCGAAAAAACGTTAATATTTGTGGACATAAAATATAACCTTGTCCATGATTTGGGACTTTGGCACAGTAAGAGTGTGGATTAACCAGTCAGTGGATTACGCTGCGATGGGGGCAGAAAATGAACTACCAGTCATGCTGCGAAAATTGTTTAGAAATGACAATTTAAAAATGTTCAGACCAAAACAATATCTTATGCGAGACTGGAGCCTCACAATACTTCCCTTTTTTGAAAACAAATTAATACCTTCTCATTTGGAATACATTTGGATACAAAGTGTTTGAGACCGCTTCCGATCCGTACATTTTCTGGATTGAGGCGCCTTGTCGATATTAGTTTCTGGTTTTTTAGTAAGTTAAGCGTATCCGGCTGAATATCGAGAGGTTTGGTCCGATGCACCGGTTGACTGGCATTTATGTGACGCATCTGCTTCTTGTGCCTCTCCCATTTCGTCTGACCCACCATTACATCGCACATCACACTCCCACGTTTTCTCATGACAACACCTTCCGTCCACATGCCATATTCTGTTCTACAATCTCCTACGTAGGGGGAGTTCCCCTGGTTGAGGGGTGATCTAACCGTTTGCGTTCTTTGTGCACGGCGCGGCGGCAGCATTACGTGAAATGTCACGCGTAGCTTCTTTCCCGTTAGAACTTCTGCTGGAGATTTGTGACCTGGTTGGGAGTCATTTGGCGTTGAGCAATAGATTGATAGAAATTGTTGTATGGCGTCCATGTCTTCTCCTCCTGCTTCCGCCTTAAGGGGAGCTCGCCTAAAAATATCAATAAATCTTTCATCCTGGCTGCTGGATCGCGGATGGTATGGTGGTGTACGAATATGGTGGGTAGGATTCACACCGCAAAACTCGGCAAACTCACGTGACGTGAATCGTGCCCATTATCTGAAATAATGGTCTCGGGCAACCCATGGCAAATGAAAATATTTTTGAAAGCAGCGATTGTTCTGCGTGATATGGGCGATGCTGCGACGATCTCCAGTCACTCGGAGTAAGCATCAACAGCAACCAGATGGTAGGTTTCATGTAATTGGCCCTCGAAATCGATGTGGATTCCAGGCCATGGTCGATCCGGCAATGGCTGACTCTTTAATGGAAAACGTGGAGAATTCTTGGCTGCCTTCTGAAGAGATGCACTACTACTGACAAATTAAGCTATATCGGAATCCACATTGGGCCAATAAGCATAGCTCCTGTTAGGTGCAGTAATTTTCATGGCTGCTTTTTATCGTCTTCGTCGCCCAGACGTACATTGTGGCATGTGCCTGTAGTGCACCTTCCTGGCACCAAAATATAACTAGGGCTAAAATAAATAGTTTAAATTAAATTAACTAAATAAATCTCTAGCTTGCCTCCGGATGCTTAGGGTGTTTTAAGTTTTGTTTTAACGAGCATGCATCCGAGCAGGCTTGGACGCCATTTTTGCGCTCCATTGTGCTGATCACCACGCACGTACTCCGAGTCCCTAGTTCAGCCTTACAAGCCAGATAAGTTGATTAAACTTTTCCCTCATTCATTATTATTACATTTACCTTAAATACATAGCTCCTTTAAATACATTGCGTATCAGTTCTTTTGATTTGTGTTTTGTTACCAGTACTTACACGTTAGGTAAAGTACTGGTTAAGCAGGTACTAGAGCACATCAAATTAAGTAGGGTTGATCAAACGTTACGGAATTGTAACACGCATCCCTACAAAAATTGGTGAGCCCGAGTATCACTTCTTATTTTGTCTAGTACCTTTGTTCTCTTGCGTTGATTTGTCTGGCCTAATTTTGTTTTTGGCACGTCTAGCGTTTTTTTTTTATTATTGCACTCCTCATTGGTTATTTTTGCATTGTAATTTTTTTATTATCACTATCGTGCCTCGTTAATTCCCTGATCAATGGCGGATAACGACTCGACTGCGCAGATGGCCATAACCCTCCAGCTTCCCACCTTCTGGGCCCACAGACCATCTGCATGGTTCTCCCATGTGGAAGCTCAGTTTGCCTTGAGACACATTCAATCACAAGAAACTAAGTCCAACTTAGTCATCGTCAGCTTACCGGAAAATGTGATTGAAGACGTGTCAGATGTGCTAGATGACCCAGCACCGAATCTTTACGATCGCCTCAAAACCGCCCTCATCAAACGTGTTGCACTTACTGACCAGCAGAAAGTGCAAGAACTTTTCAGGGATGTGCATCTGGGTGATCGCAAGCCGACGCAACTGCTTCGTCAGATGAAGCAGCTGATTGCTGACTTCAACATTGATGAAGCATTTCTCAAGCAACTGTGGTTACAGAGGTTACCACAGTCGGTTCAAGGGATCCTCGCACCCTTCCATAAGTGCCCCTTAATAGAGTTGGCGGAAGCGGCTGACAGAGCTGTGGATGCTACGAAACCCAACACTAGTATCTCAGCTGCACTGTCTACTGCCACGGATTCGTTCAAAAATCCTCCCTCGGCTGTTGAGCCAACAAGTTTCGATGTTATAACTCACATCTCAAAATTGTATGAGGAGTTGTGCAGCATCAGGAACGAAATGCGGTCTGGTAGTTCTTACAAAGGTCGCACGTCTCGCTCGCGCAACAGGTCTGCCTCCCGTACCGATAGCAGACGTTCCAAATCGCGACAATCCCAACCCAGGTTGTGCTGGTACCATAAACGTTATGGTGCCAATGCCAAAAAGTGCACTCGACCTTGCACCTTCGAGGCTAACCAGGCGGGAAACGTGTGAGCCAGCACGTGACGGCGACTAACGTCGCTGGCGAGCCACTTCCATGTCGCCTCTTCTTCGTCACTGATCGACATTCTGGGATACGCTTCCTAGTTGACACTGGGGCAGAAGCTAGCGTCATCCCACCTACGAAGGAAGAGCGTCTGCGGCCAATGTCTCTGCAACTTCGTGCCGCCAACGGTTCGCCCATCACAACCTATGGTCGGAGATTCCTCGATCTCAACCTTGGATTGCGTCGTCCCTTTCGTTGGGTTTTCATAGTGGCAGATGTGACCACCGGCATTATTGGTATGGATCTCTTGCAGCACTATCAGCTGCTGGTAGATGCTGGCAAGCATAAGTTGATAGATTCTACCACAACACTCTCTGTTTCCGGTATAGTCACAAAGACGCCGCCCCTCAGTCCCGTGTACTGCACGACGGACGCTTCTAGTCCCTATGCGTCTATCATTCAGTCCTTTCCGGATGTCTTTAAGCCAAGTCGTTGTGTCCCTTGTGTGACTTCGAACGTTTCTCATCACATAACGACGACTGGCCCTCCAGTATTTGCGAAACCACGGCGATTATCCCCGGAGAAACTGCGTGCTGTAAAAGCCGAGTTCGAACACATGCTTGAAATGGGAATAATCAGACCATCCAACAGTCCATGGTCTTCACCCTTGCATGTGGTACCCAAGAACAATGGCATGGACTGGAGGCCTTGTGGTGACTACCGAAGGCTCAACGCTAAAACGATTCCAGATCGTTACCCAGTCCCTCACATTCACGACTTGACTGCATCTTTAAAAGGCTCGGTTATCTTCAGTAAGCTTGACTTGACGCGTGCATATCATCAGATCCCGGTTCATCCTGATGATGTTCCCAAGACAGCCGTCATTACACCGTTTGGTCTTTTTGAGTTCCTCCGTATGCCTTTTGGTCTTCGCAATGCAGCACAAACCTTCCAACGTTTTATTCACGATGTTTTACGTGGACTCGATTTCGCCTATGCCTACCTAGACGATATACTAATCGCTAGTCCAGACGAAGACACCCATTTTAACCACTTGAAACAGGTTTTCGCCAGACTGTCAGAGCATTCGATGACAGTCAACCTGGCCAAATGCCAAATTGGCGTTCGTTCACTAAAATTTTTGGGACACGTTATCGACGAGCAAGGCATTCGCCCACTACCTGAAAAGGTACAGGCGATCCAAGACTTCCCGGTCCCAGCGTCATTTAAAGCTCTGCGTGTGTTTTGGGGTATGGTGAGCTATTATCGTCGCTTCATTCCCCAATGTGCACACATTTTGACTGCACTGACCGACCTGCTGAAAAGTAAATGTAAAACTTTCAGCTTGACTCCGGAGGCACTAGAAGCATTTCGCAAGATCAAAACCGCAATAGCAGACGCCACGATGCTGGTGCATCAAGACGTAAACCTACCTCTCAGCATTGCGGTTGACGCCTCTAACACGGCCATTGGAGCTGTGTTGCAACAACTTTCGGATCACACTTGGATCCCAGTTGCATTCTTCTCCGGAAGTTATCCACCTGCGAAATGCGGTACAGCACTTTCGGCAGGGAACTGCTCGCCATATATGCCTCAGTGAAACATTTTCGTCATTTTGTGGAAGGTCGTGACTTCATCATCTTTACCGACCATAAACCTCTGACGTATGCCTTACACACCACTACTGACAGATATTCACCGCGTGAATTACGTCACCTAGATTATATTTCGCAATTCACGTCGGACATCCGTCATATTTCTGGTGTGAATAACCCTGTCGCGGACGCACTGTCTCGCGTTTGCACCACTACTTTGCCTCGAGCAGTCGACTTACGGAAGATTGCCGAACTTCAGGATTCAGACGAGGAGATTGGAAAACTTCAACACTCATCCTCTCTGAAGATACAGCGTTACCGCTCCTGAACAGTGAAGTGTCAATATTGTGCGACACCTCCACAGGCACACCCAGACCCTTGCCGCCGGACTCCCTAACAGACTCGTTTAGTCGCGCGTATCCTGAACCTTCTAAAAGAGCCACGTCTAGTAACACTGATCCAGTAACCTCTACACGTGCTGGGAGGCGTGTACATTGGCCCAAGCGATACGCCGAGTTCGTTAATTAGCCCCTGAGCAACTTCACACTTGGTGAATTCGGAGTTTCAACTACTTTGTCGTGGCATACACTTTCAATGCGTTTTCATACCTAAAGTTTTCAAAAGTCATGTTTACTACTTTGCAAACAGTTTTTTTTTCAAAAAAAAAAAGAAAAATCAAAAATACAATTTAAATTCCGAAAACTTTTTTTGGTTGGTTATTATTTTTTTTTCTGTACTACTCCCACTTCGAATTGTTTGGTTTTCCTTTTCTTAGCACTCTAATGTCCCATTTCTTTCTTCTTGCAGAACCTAGAAAATGCGTTGAAAATTGGATACAATTGGCCGCTGACGATGCTACTTGGATCGTTCTTCGGTTCTCTTTGTACCAATTTCCCCCTGTACACTCCCCGGTAGATTAAGAAGCAATAGGGAAAAGTAGACGGAGGCTTTGGGTCACCTTCCACCACTGCGAGAAGGGTTGCGTCTAGACGCAAAGTTATCTTACCTCGTAGGTGTGCATAGTTGCACTAGCTTCGGAGACCCACACGTCACCTACTCCATCACCAATATGGAAAGGTGTTGCGTGTCCGCCTCGCAGTCGCCTCCTAGGATCGAAGGTTGCCGGTATCCCAACAACCTTCTAGGAGGGGGATAACCTGTAGTGCACCTTCCTGGCACCAAAATATAACTAGGGCTAAAATAAATAGTTTAAATTAAATTAACTAAATAAATCTCTAGCTTGCCTCCGGATGCTTAGGGTGTTTTAAGTTTTGTTTTAACGAGCATGCATCCGAGCAGGCTTGGACGCCATTTTTGCGCTCCATTGTGCTGATCACCACGCACGTACTCCGAGTCCCTAGTTCAGCCTTACAAGCCAGATAAGTTGATTAAACTTTTCCCTCATTCATTATTATTACATTTACCTTAAATACATAGCTCCTTTAAATACATTGCGTATCAGTTCTTTTGATTTGTGTTTTGTTACCAGTACTTACACGTTAGGTAAAGTACTGGTTAAGCAGGTACTAGAGCACATCAAATTAAGTAGGGTTGATCAAACGTTACGGAATTGTAACACGCATTCCTACATGCCGATGGGGTCGATTTTAGTGAATACGGTGACACCGTTAAGACAGTTGGTGGCCTTTTTAATATTAATCGCTGGATGCCTGTCAGTACTGGTATGGTAGTTTAGTGCTCTATAACCGTCATGCGACTGCTAGTCTGTCTGATTTTTCTTGGCCACCACAAGTTATAAAGGAACCCACTGACTGTTGGAATGGTGATGATGCCTAATTGAAACATATAATCAAATTCAGTCGTAGAGATTCTCAGGCCACCTGGTGCTAGTTTGCCGGGTCTTGTGAATGAATACCGGAGAGAATCGTGTTTTACGGCTGTCACCATAGGAACTAAGCGGGAAGTTGGTGCATCAGACGACGTCTGGTTTTGGAAATCCGCCGACATATTTCTAAACTTTTCGGTTGACACTGGAGGAGATTGTACCAGGTTTAAGGATGTAATGTAGGTGGCTTTAACCGTCTTTCAGCTGAGAGCTCACTGCAGCGTTTCTTGTGGTTACCGAAAATCCATACTTCTCCGAAAGTCTTCCAGCCGGTATTGCTAAGTCCGGGCCTCTTATGGTGAAAAACCAAGGAAACTGCCATTTCAGTCTGAGAACTAGAGTTCTGATCTTTCAAAAGAACCTCGCTTTTTGTATTTTTTGGGGCCTGGTAACGTGACTGCACATTTTTAGCGTCCGTGGTCAACCCCGTCTCATGGCAGAATACCGGATTCGGCCTCCGTATTTGGCAAGAATTCAATGCCGGAATTTCTGTCTGTGACGGAATAGACGACTGTCTGTGCACCCCTCCTCAGTAGTTGCCAGCTGAGGAGAGGCCATCTATTCTTTATTTCCGTAGGGACTGCTCACCCAGGCGTATGCAGCCGCACATCTCTTAGAGTATGCATTACGCTTCCATTGATACCAAAAATTCATCAACAATGCCGAAAATGTCCAGGTCCACTTCATGACCTCTGTCCAATCAAGGGTTTGCCCCTTTGACTTCGACCCTGATTAATTTGAGCCACACCTTCCCTTAGTTGTTTCACGTTTTCCCCTGATTCTACTATGATGCTGTCTTTAGAGTAGCTGTGACCAGTATAATGAACTGCTTGGCCGCCTCGAGCTGCACATCTCTCCACAGTGCAATCTGCTATCCGACCCAATTCTGGAAGCGTGTTCCCTTCTTTTTGTACTCCAAGCGCGTGTTGGACAGAAGGCAGCAGTGTGTGGATTCAACCTTCTTTTGGGAGGGCTCCCTCGATAGAACTATCTCCCACTGTTTTTATGAGTTCCCTCAAAAGCGGGATTGTGTCACCCGATACCGGGTGACGTAATACGGCATAAACCCTAACAGACAGACGAAAAGTTTTTTTTGGAGTGGAACAAACGAACAACTCACTTTCGCCACTGCAGCTCTGGTAAACGGCTAAGCTAAACCAATATCAGTAAAACGCGGAGGTAAAAGTCCCGAAGTACGATATGCTTTCAATTGTGCACGAGCAGAAGTACCACCCTTTGAATGACGACGAACCATGATAATTTGATGCGCCAATGAATGTAAATGCAAGCGAGAAAGTCCACGCCACCTAGGACTACTAGCTGTATGAACATGAGGAAGATTTTGATCATTCATGTATGCCCATACAGAGCGCATATAATCAAGCATATGTGCCGCTCTCGGATACGCTGTACTAATGGATAATTTACGAAACCGACTGACACTTTTTAACTACATAAACGTTTTTTTAACTCAAAGAAAATTTATCAAAGTAAATTGTATAGAAATACCGGATCTATCCTTAATACACTCAATGAATCAAGAGTTGAGAAAATATATTTACAAGTATTATAAGAAACGCTTTGCATCAGCCAAGTAACGAACGCTTTCCAAGTAGGTAGGTTAAGGGATCATCCCCAAATGTATAATTGTGCACGTACTGGAAGACGTCAAACAATTTCCTTACTATCGAAAACAAGGTAGATTGTAGAAGGAACATCTTCCTAAGTAAACAAAATTGAAAAATATAAAGTTTGAAGAAATCTTTCAAGACTGTGGAAGCTGTAAAACATAGATGCACATTGCAAATACAGAAGAGTGATTTTTCTCACATCGTTCCTTTCATCAACATTTTGTGTTCCATCGACTATTTTTCTTTGTTTACAAAACAAATAATAGAAAATTGGAAGACCAAACATTTTGAAGAACAAAAATTAATACAGGATTTTTACGATGTAACTAAGTGTTGCGAAGAAAACAAAGCTACAGTGACTCAATAAAACCAATACATAACCTTGAAATATAAACGACGGATACTGACAGGGTAAAATTGTCAGTTTATCGAAAGTGAATAAAAAATGTAAAATGATCAATAAAATTTTATCGATCACCATCATTAGCTATGGAATAGAAATGAACAAAAACGTCAGCATATCTTGAAGCTACCCCACCCTTCTGTTTGCATACAAAGTAAAGGAGTTGAAAGTGTAGACAAGAAAGCGAATAATCCCTTTACCAGAACAGAGCTAATTAGCTACAAGAATATGTAGTTCTCTCTGAAATATCTCTTTGACACGTGGTATTAAATATTTTAAGAACAGAACAACTCTTGAAAAAGAATTTGTTAGCCTTCAGCTTATCCAATAAATTTAAGAAATGTAGAATAAGCGTTAGTGATGCAGTTACAAATCACAAAGGAATAATTATTAGCATATAATATTATGTACAAATGTAGACAATATCCATTTAGTTTACTTTAAGCTTGTGTAACAAAAGTAACCACGCTCAACACTGCAGTCGGTCTAACTGAGAATTATATGATGGAGTAAGATTTCACTGTAGACAGAAAAGCGCTGGTATCGAATGAAAAAATATACCATAGGAAAACTTCATGAGTCAGTGAGTATGAAAAGATGATCGTATTATCAAAGTAAAACATCCCAAAGAAAAGAACCATTTTCTAAAACCCACTCTTTAAATGTGCAGCAAGTCGAAGCAAAAGAAAGACAGTGGGAAAACATCCAATTCGGTGAGTTTTGAATACTCTAGGAATAAATTTCATTACAAAATATTTACTGTGAACAACCTGAGAGAGAAGTCAATAAACGTACAAAGAGTGATTGTGTTTGTGATGAATCTTGAGTCGACACGAAGAGCTGTTAATCACATCTTAAACACTACAGGCTGGAAGTCTACACTTCCAGCACCACTGATACTGACTGTTAGTAGCTTCAGATACTGGTATGTTCCCTGTTCTGACAACTCTAGGCTATTTAAAACTAGCCAACATCGTGAGCAGAAGTAACTTCTGAATCAATATGAGTTGCCTATACCGTTTCGGGTAAAATATCATCAAGCGACTAAACCTCTTAAAAAAGGTTTTGCTTTGTAGCTCCACAGTATGCAACCAGTACTTTGAAAATCCATAGTCAATTTATGTGACTTAGTTTTAAAAAGTAGCGTCTCGAAAGAAATTTAAATGCACTCAATAGCCCTGTCTATTTTCGTGCAGCAGGTAATGAAGTATAGTTCGAATGCATAACCAACTGGTTGGAAGTTGATTATCTGGACCAGTGATTCGCAGCTCCTTAGTGCAAAAATGATTTCTAGAGTAGAACAAGAAATAAAGTCTTTGATTAACTGTCTGAAAAGTATAAGAAATGTTGAGGGTAACTGGACATTCAGAATCTAAAGTTTGAAGACCCTCAGTGATATGGACCAAAATCAGTTACGGTGGCAAGAACGTACTTACTCTTCACAATCAAGTTTCTGCAGCGATTCCCTAGAATGCTATTCAATCAATTTGATGGGTCTGTTCTTTGGTCTCAGGACCTATCGCCATTCCTCAATAAACGGGTATTAATGTTTACAAAGGATTTACCAATAAAAATAGATGCATCATTTTTGCACAAATTTCTTTGCTGCAAAATGCGCCTAAGATTTACGTTATTTTCTAAATACTGATAAACGTGACTCAGATGAAATGTCATCATTCGCGAAAATTAAGGTAGGTTGTATATTTTTGGAGCACTCTCTTAAAAATGTAAACTACATAGTACATCTTTGCTACACATTAATGTAACTGTAACTCAAAGAAGGTAACATTGGGAATTCATCTCATTTGACTGAAGAGAGATGGAAAAATTGTGTTGACAGGTTTCATAATTATGAGAACCATTTAAAGACACACAATTCACAAAGTCAACTTCATTAGCTAGGTTGTCCAGTCTTCTATCTAAAACGGTTCCAATCAATTTTAGACTCATACAATTGTACTAAACAAGAAAAAGAATAGCTTGGTTTTGATAACAGTCTAATTGCCACAATAAAACCAGGATTATATCGTTTTTCGACAAACCTATAGGGGGTTTGGTCTAAGCATTTGACCCTAGAACAATAGGGTCCTGGATTTCAATGTCACAGAGGTTCCTTCAGCCAAGGCAAGCGAGTAGTAAGTGACTCATAGCCTTGTAAGTTAATTTGTACCGGGTCGTTACATCAATACAAAAACAAGAAGACTTAATCCAGGCAGACCGCAAAAAGTCTCTGAATACCACAAACGTGGCAATTTATGATATGAAACGTTGAATCCCTAGGCTATATATTGCAAAGGAGAAACAGTGGAAGGAAATTATGCAACCGGAAAGCATATTTCACAGAATAAGTTAAAACTATTCACGCCACTCAGTGGAGTTTCACTGTTCACTTTTTCGATGTCAGACAGATCACAGATCGCCGTCTGAACACTTACGCTTTCGAATGACAGTAAAAAAAGGTGAAATACATAGTGGTTAAATTGGTATTGACGGTTCCTCGTTATCCATACGACTAGAAGAAATAAACTCAAAAGGATATTTCTTTTCTGAGTAGTCAGTGCTCAATAGTACATTCAAGACGAAAGAAAATTTTATGAATAGTCTCTTAAACCTAACGTTACAATGGTACCATTTTATGTGAATGCACAAAACAGACATCTTTTAATTAGTCAACAACAGTTTGCTTAAGTTGAACCGAGTTGATAGTAAACGGCGTAACGCCTTTCCAAAAAGTCGTTGACTGTTGCTGCAATATGGGCTGAAAGTGCAAACCTCCTGACTAAGACACTTGATATGCCAGAGATAGATGATTTAGGACTATAAATTATACGGCTTACATGTTTCGTCTTCTGATGTTCATTCAGTGTAAAATTGTGCGTAGTTGAATAACTTTTAACAGTAACGAACAATCAATAAGAATAAATGAAATATATTTGTAAAATCCCAATGAAGTAGAAAAATAAATTTCTGACGCTTCGCGAATTTGTGGAAATCGCTTCTTCACAGAAGAGTTTAAATAGTAAAAGGTGACGAATCAAACCACATTGTCTATACATGATGATAATATGAATGTGAATGTCATCGTTATGCTGGTCAGGAAGCGTTCATAATTTGTCTTTGTTTATCATTTAATTAGTCTGGAGTTCAATGTGATATGTTTCATGTACATGTAACTGGGTATGAGTGTAAGAAAAAATAAATAAATAATATGGATGAAAAATTCGGTTTGTTTGTGTGTATGTACTTTTGATCAGATCATTGTGTGATGCATTGTTTTTGGAAATACTGTCCAGGTTGGTTGAATAGTTAGACCTTCCTTTCTGTTGAGTGCATTAGGATTCAACATAATGTGAAATGTCTCTGCTATTCTTCTTTCTTTGCAGTTTGAAAATTCCTTTTGAATAATTTTAATATTTTCAATATCGATTTTGTGAATGTGATAGTGTGAGCTGCGATCACCGACTCGATTTGTAAGTTCTCTAGTTCTACAGGATTATTTAGCGGTCGTTTTGTGTAGCTTGCATGTTCTTTAGCCCTAATGAGGATCTCACGGGATGATTCTCCAATATAATAAGCATCACAGTCGACACAGCCTAATTTGTAGACAATTTTGTGTGGAGGTGAAAGGAACTTTATCTTTCACGGGGACTAGAGCATTCCTCAGGGTGTTGGTTGTCTTGTAAAATGTCCTAATTCGGTGCTTTCTTAAGATTCTTTGTAGCTCTTCGGTTGCACCTTGGTGGAATGGTAGAACTATTGTACCAATTCAAGAATCATCATTTGAATTTTCTCTTGGGTCCCAACGTTCATGTTTCTGAATCTTACGAATGAAATGACTAGGGTAGTTACTGAAATATAATACATCTGATATATTACTTACTACCGTTTGCCTATCATCTTCATTCGTGATGAGCTTTGCGGCTCTCCTGAATAAGTTCCGAGCAAGTGAAAGCTTAGCACTGAGTGGATGTGCTGAGTTAAAATCAAGATATCGATTTGAATGTATTGGTTTACGATAAATCGATAAACTTAGACTTCCGTTTCCATTCCAAACAGTCTAGAAATGGTAGTTTACTGCTTGGATTTTCATGTTAACATGTGAACTTGATATGTGGAGAATAAGTGTCAATTAATTTCGAAAAGGTTCTGAGGCCAGATCTTTTTAAAACTAAGAAAGTACCATCTACGTATTTGAGCCAAATACGTGGTTTGATGGTGTTCGAAAAGATGATTGATTCAATGTGGGACATGAAAAGGTTTGCAACGATAGGGGACATGATGACATTATACCGAAATGTTTATATGTTAAATCTCTAGAACATTCATGGCGCTCTATCCAAGCATCACGAAGTACGTCACGCATCTTCCTCAGAGAACGTATACACAAATGTACCGTCGACATGGGAACATATAGTGAATGATTAAAGAACTTAGACAAAATAACTAAACTTCTTCTCCTCAATGAACTACATGATGCAATCTTTCTTACATTCAACCAAAGAGAAAACCACCTTCTGAAAATTTCCAAATGCAGGCAAATCAGAAAATTTGAAAGAATGAAAGCGTTAAAAGAAGGAAAGACAACCTCATCAGAAAAAGACTAATCTAGTAATTTGAAGGTTAACGATAACTTATCCAACAAAAACCTGTCAGAACATAAGATGACACTTTTGAGCAAAGGTCTGGACTTCGACTTGAACAGGAAACAACTCAGCACCCTCGAAATGACACCCATCATCAAGTCACTGACCGAAAAACCACTAGATGAAGACGCTAACACTGTACGCCTGAAAGCTCCACGCATTCTACAAAAACAGGTATATATGCCGCCAAACATTACAAATGCAGAACGATCAGCCCTACGCAATCAAAAAAAAGTAAGAAACAATCGTAATCACGAAGGCAGATAAACGAAATCTAACAGTGAATATGAAAAAATCCGTATGATGTCCTCAAACGGCCTTCTCAGTGTATGTCCAGTCCAACCCATCTCCATTTTCTTCTGCATATTTGTTGGGCGATGGGTTCTTGGTTGGTTCGTCACCAGCCAAAGCTCCTTGTTCCATATTCTTTCTGGTCATCTGATCTCCAGTAACGAGCGAGCGTAGGCAGTTGTTGATGTATGTCTTTAGTTTGTTGGAAATGCTTTTCGTCACGCGCCAAGTCTCTCAACCATCACATAGAAGCACTGACTTGACATTCGTGTTGAAAATCCAGTTCTTGTTCTTTATGCAGTAGATCTCCACACTGATTTCAGGTTAATGAACGCCTGTCTTACTTCTCCGATCCTGGTTTTGATGTCCTCATCCGTGCCACCACCTGTAGTTGAAACGATGCTGCCTAGGTAGATGAAAGAGGCCACCTCCTTGAAGTTTCTCCCGTTTATGGTGATTGGAGCTTGTTGTTATTGGTGGTGGTGTTGGTTGGGTATCTTCATCACCTCTGTCATCTCTACGTTCACTTGAAGTCCCGTCTTCGCTGCCTCTTCTGTCAACTTGTTAGTTTTCGCCTGTAGATCCTCGAGTTTTTGTGACATTAGACACAAATCGTCGGCGAAATCCAAATCTACTAGGTTCTTTTCCGCGGTCCAATGTATCCCCCTCTTCTCGCTCCTCACGGTTTGTTGCATCATCCAGTCCACCACAATCAGGAAGATCATCGGTGATAGTAGACAGCCTTGTCTTACTCCTGTCTTCACTTCAAAGGCGTCACTGAGCTCAGCTTTCTATTGTGAATCGCCTGGCATGTGGCGTCTTCACATAGTTGTTGAATGAGGCTGATAAAGGTTTGTGGTATTCCGTAGTGTTGAAGCAGTTGCCAAATTACTTCTCGGTCGATACTGTCAAAGGCCTTTTCAAAACCGATGAAGTTGAGGTAGAGGGTTAACTGCCGTTCTATTCTCTGTTCCATGATGATGCGTAGCGTTGCAATTTGATTTGCACATGATTTGTACTTCCTGAAGCCAGCCAGCCAGTCTGTTCCGGTCGTAGTTTTGAATCTAGCGCACACTTTAGTCTCTCCAGGATGATGTGGCTTAATATTTTGCTTGCAGTGGACAGCAGCATGATTCCGCGCCAGTTCTTGCAAAGACTTAGGTCGCTCTTCTTCGGGAGTTTGACAAGGTAACCCTTCTTCCAATCGCCAGGTACCTTTCCTTCCTTCCTTCCGAACCTTCTGTAATAGTGGTGTGAGCATGTCCGCTATTGTCCCTGCGTCTGTTTTCAGTGCTTCTGGTGGAATTCCATTCGGTCCTGCTGCTTTCCTGCATTTCAGTAACTTTATGGTGTTCAGAACTTCGATTTTTGTCGGAGGGCTTGTGTTCACTTGTAGTTCTGTGGCTGTAGATGGTATTTCTTGACGAAGTGCAGGCAGTGGTCGATTCAAGAGCTTCTTGAAGTGGTCAGCCCACCATTTCCTTTATTTCTCTTCCTTGGTAATTAGATTTCCCTCATCATCTTTTATTGGTTTCATCTGTATTGATCCCTCCCCAGATAGTAATCTGGTTATTTGATATAATGTTGTCAGGTCTCTCCTACCAGCAGCCTGTTCTGCTTCACTTGCCAATGTGTCATGGAAGTGTCTTTTGTCTTTCGGTGCACTCTTCTTCACTTCTTTGTCCAGTGTTTTATACCTTGTACTCAGTTCCTCTTCTCGTTGTGCATCCTTGCACTGGTTCATCCTCTGCTTCACCATCCTCCTCTCCTCTATCAGCTTCCATGTGCCCGTCGAGATCCATTCCTTGTCTTGTTTCCTCTTCCTCCCTAATACGGTTATGCAGGTCTCTTTCCACATCTCTTTCAAAGAGTTCCAGTGTTCTTCCACGCCCGATCCTCCAGGGATGTTGCTCAACGTCTCTCATTTTGTTCTGATGGCTGACGTGAAGATGTCCTTTTTAGTTTTGTCCTTCAGTTTCTGTTCTAGGTGTTGAACTTGAACTGTGGTCTATCACCAACTTCTCTGAAGGCTTTCAACTTGATTTGAAAGGTTCCTTGCACTAGACAGTGAGTGGTGTGAACCCACATCTGCTCCTCTTCTTGATCTTGTGTCTAGTAGGCTGCGTCTCCACTTTCCTCAGATTGAAATGAAGTCAATCTGGTTTTTAGTGTAGTGTGTCCTGGTGTCTGGTGAAGTCCATGTCGCTTTGTGAATATCCTTGTGTTTGTACACACTGCCTCCAATCACCAAATCATTAAATGCGCAGAAGTCTGCAAACAGTTCTCCATTCTCGTTCATTTCACCGAGTGCTACTCGACTCATGATGAGTTCTCTTCCTGTGTTGTCTGCTCCTAGTTTGGCATTCATGTCACCCATTAGAATTCTGATGTCGCCAACTGGAGTCTTGTCCAGTACTGATTGGAGTTGTCTGTAGAATTCCTCCTTCTTCTCTTGATCTGCATTATTCGTAGGCGTGTAGGGTAGCATTGGATGATTGTGACCTTCCTTCAGTTTGAGTTGAACCTTGCTGTCATGATCCTGGAGGAGACTGGTTCCTACTGCATGAGAGCCTTCAGTGCTCTCGGGGACATCATGATAGCCACTCCAAAACTCAGTGTGCTCGTGGTTGTCGTCTGGGTGACAATATCGCAATAGATTATTATTGACTCCTCTCTAGTTGGCAGTTTGGAGAGTCCACTTCCATCCTATCTCCTTTCGCAGATTCCAATCACTTCTATGCCACACCTCGTCATCTTTTTGCAATCTGGACAGCCTTGCCAGGTGCACACATGGTGCGGACATTCCATGTCCCCATGCTTATTTTCGCTTTCATCGAGAGAAGACACATCGGCCGACTGGCTTCCCGAAGGCTTTTTACCAACCGGCATCATTTCGTCTCTTCGATTCCAGCGAGGAATAATTTTGTTTTTATTTTTATATTTTGTCTATGCATTGAAGTTTCTTTAACGATTTGATTGGTTTTACGGAGTGGGGTTGCTAGCCCTATGCCCAACCTTCCCTCTTTATCCGGGCTTAGGACCGGCTAGTAACTATTGAACTAGTTAACTAGGCGAGGTTAGGAATATATCACCAAATATTATACAAAAATACACCAAGAATTGGTTGAATAAGAAAGAATTGCTCGAAAGTACATGAAAAATGACTGCATTACACAGCTAAGAGGAATACTCCTGATAAACTGTCACCAAATAGGGCGCTGAAATGTGATTGTTGAAGGTTTACATGTTTCATTGAGAGTTTTTAGTTCAAAACAAAAAATTTGAGTGGTGTGATATGGGCTAAATGGCTAAATCACTAAGCTTTCATTCTTTTCCTTGACATAACCAGCACTAATTTTACAAAGGAATGAATAATGACGATTTCTCGCGAGTAGTTTGACTTGTCGTGATGACGTTGAATGTAAATTTTCGTCCCCTTTAATTTTGATATTATTGATTGCACACTTTTGTAGAGTAACTGTTTCATTGACATAGCTCATAAGTATTCATATTAAAAGTGTAAGAACTCTATCATAGGATAGCTTTTTTCCTTTTACTATCTTTTTTTATCTTATGTCATTTTCATTTTGTTGATATGATCTTCATTTCGCAGTTTTCTCCACCGATCTGATATGAAGCTTGATAAATAGGACCGATATGTTTGTACTGCAGATCCATTTTTAATCCCTTTTTGTATAAGAGCTGTTTCCAACTAAAAATGAATAATGGTGTGAGAGCGTCTGAGTGCTCCAAATATTTTGAAAATAACGATTAGTAGAAATATGTACAATGTTTATTGCTGAACGGTTTCGTAGAAGACTATCAAAGAGGAAAAATCGCCTACAAAGAGTAAATTTTAATTATTCAACACATGACTGCTGTACCAGAAAGGACTTCGCAAATGAAGCTTATAGATTAATAGCTAATTATAAAGATCGAGCTTACTATAGATTGTTACTGGATAAAACGCACTTCAATGCATGATAAATATTGACAATAATACTAACACAATGATAAAAAAAAGCAAATATATAAACAGTAAGACTAACCGATTGAATCCGAATATGGTAATATAGTTTTCAACAGGTCCATAGTAAAATCTTTATTGACATAAGAGGCCATTTCAAAATGAATTAATCTCTCCGATGGTAAAGCGCTGAGAAATAGACTCAATTCATTTATGCGAGAAGTTCGTATTCCTGCTTTTATCGATGAATAGGATGACGTGTTAAAAAAAATAATAAGTCAAATTAAAAACACTAATACGCCTTTCATTCGCCTACACTTGCAAAGCAATCAAGTGTACTTATTTGTAAAGTAAACGTGTAAATGTTTTTGGCTTAACTTTGGAATTATAACACTATAGATCTTTTTAACGAGTTCTATGCCAAAAACAACTATCCAGCTCCCCTCACTTCATAGTAATTTTTATCTTTAAAAGAGTTACCGTCTTAATCTGTCTTCCCTGTAAAAAAGTAAATTCAAGTAGAACATTGAACAGGAAACAGTTTCTGAGATATTCTGTCTCTTCGAAATTTTTTCAACTTTTCGATGCACCAATTTTTTCATCGGATATTCAGCAACGTAAAATTGATAATGAAGTGAATTAGCTTGTTGTAATATGAATAGCGAAAGTAAGGATGGGGACATGGAATGTCCGCACCTAGCAAGGCTACCCGGATTGCAAAAAAGATGAGGTATGACATAGAAGTGGTTGGAATCTGCGAAAGGAGATGGAATGGAAGTGGACTTGTAGCATTTTATTTCCCTGTATTGTGTTGATATATGTAAGAACTTACTGGACGTTTTTTGTTTAGTTGTACTCATAAAAACGTTTTGCTCGCTCGTTGACCAATACAACATCCTGATATATACTTCGCGTTAACTCCTGATATTTACATTGTCTGACGCAGGTGGATCAGCAGTGTCGGGAATTATAAATAGGCGAGAGTGTATCTGGACACGTATATAAAATTTGGAGTCAGATTTCACAGCTCGACAAACTGGCGAACCCGACGTGACTAAACTCTCGCAAGTTTCACGGATGGATATTATTGTTGTTTTCAATTGAATACTGCAACCAGTCATTAATAACTGTACACAATACGGATATACATATATACTGAGAATTTCTCTGGCTGCTTGTGGCAGGTATTGACATACTTGTTTACTGTATTTTTCCTGCTCTTGTTCTTAAATTTTTTTTGCTGTACCACTAGTGATATCCTTAAACTGTCATAATCAAGACTTTTCGAATTTAGGGTCCGTGGGTGCCATTAATCTTCCTATGCCTTGTTTTAAGTTTAATGACCCGCAATTGTGGTTTGTCCGTCTAGAACATTTCTTCATGGCCAATCATATAACTTCACAAAACACAAAGTTCGGATACACAAGCTCTGTTTTGCCGGAAGAAGTGGCTGAACAAGTAAGGGAGACACTACTAAAGCCCCACCCAGACACACCTTATGATGTTTTGAAGCAGGAGGTGCTGAAAGCTACTTCGTTATCTGACCAGAAGGCTGTCGATCAACTACTAAGTAGCATATGCCTCGGTGACAGAACACCTTCACAACTTAAGCGACATATGCAAAGTCTGCTGAAAGATAGGAACGTAGACAACCGTTTATTCTACCAGCTCTGGCTGCAGATACTACCTGTCGGAGATGCGGACATTGACATTGACAGGTTGGCTGACATCGCTGACCGTATGTACGAAAGGATGCCTAAACCGGTTGAAAGTATTGCTGAGCCAACGCAAAACGACCGAGTGGCCGCTTTAGAGAGGAAAATAGACATACTTACAGGACAACTGACGGCTTTGCAGTTAAACCGACGGTCACCGAAGTTCTGTAGAAGCAGATCCCGTAGTCGTGATAGGACCACGAGTAGAATTGCGTCTAAAAGTAGCACGTGCTGGTATCACAAGAAGTTTGGCAGTAAAGCACGTCGTTGTTTGTTACCATGCGATTTAAAACCTTTTCATCGGGAAACGGAAAGGCCGGCGATCAGTGACGACTGCTGTCGCCGGCGTACAACAACACAGTCGTTTGTTTCGAGTGACGGATAGGAAGACTGGAGCTCAGTTTCTGGTTGACACTGGAGCGGAAGTGAGCGTGATCCCACCCACACCTTCGAAAAACGCCATCCCAACCCAACTTTGGTACTACAAGCGGCAAATAGATCTGCTATTACTACATATGGGACCAGAATTTTGATCCTAGACATTGGCTTTCATACACCATTCCAGTGGGAATTCGTCATAGCTGACATATCGTCGCCTATCATTGGCATGGATTTCCTTCAACACTACGAACTATTGGTCGACTCTAGTCGCCATAGACTAGTCAGCCGTAATGGTGAATTTTCTATCACCGGTATCGTTACGGAGACAAAAACAATAAACTTAGTCGTAGCTCCAATAAACAACACTTCCGAGTACGATATCCTTCTGCGAGAATTTCCCGAGCTCACTCAAACGGATTACACGAAGTCCTCTCCAAAACACATGGTGACGCACCATATTCTTACAAAAGGTCCTCCAGTCTCATCAAAACCTCGACGCTTAGACCCTAAAAAGCTGCAGATAGCAAAACAGGAATTTGATAAACTTCTAAAGTTGGGAGTTATACGCCCTTCCAAGAGCCCATGGTCATCACCCCTGCATATGGTACCTAAAAAAGCATCAGGGGAAATACGGCCTTGCGGTGATTATCGAGCGTTGAATAAGCGTACGGTCCCTGATAAGTATCCAATTCCTCACATACATGATTTTATGAACTCTATGACAAAAGTAAATATTTTTTCCAAGATTGACCTCGTGCGAGCTTACTATCACATTCCTGTGGAACCCAATGATGTTCCTAAGACGGCCATCACTACCCCCCTTCGAATTTATTCGTATGCCGTTTGGTTTGACAAATGCTGCTCAAACATTCCAAAGATTTATAGATCAGGTACTCCATGGCTTACCTTTCGTCAGTGCATACATAGATGACTTAATAGTAGCTAGCGCATCTGAAACAGAGCACCTGCAACATCTGAGGACGCTTTTCGAACGACTGCGTGAATATGGCATTACAATCAATCCGCAGAAATGCGAATTTGGCAAGGAATCCCTACAGTTTTTGGGTCACATTGTTAATGCCAACGGTGTTAAACCGGTTCCGCAAGAAGTAGATGCAATTCGAGAATATCCTGTTCCAGACTCGTTTCGAAAGCTGCGAAGATTTCTGGGGTTAATAAACTTCTATCGACGTTTCATACCTAAATGTGCTGAAGTAGCCCAACCGCTGACAGATTTATTGCAAGGACGAGCCAAAGTGTTTCACATGACCCAAGCGGCCCATGATGCTTTTGACAAACTGAAGCTGGCTCTAAGTTCTGAAACTCTTCTCTCTCGTCGTGATTCAGAAGCACCACTAGCAATCATGACAGACGCTTCAAATGTTGCGGTAGGCGCAGTACTACAACAGTTTGTTCACGGTCAGTGGGAACCATTATCTTTCTTCTCGAAACGACTTAATGCTTCTCAATCGCGATACAGTACATTCGGCAGAGAGCTACTGGCGATTTACTTGGCTATCAAGCACTTCAGATATATGCTCGAAGGGTACTCATTTATAGTATTCACCGACCATAAGCCACTCACAAAAGCAATTGATGCAAAGCATGACAACTACTCGCCGCGAGAAATTCGACATTTAGAATTTATTTCACAATTCACTTCAGATATAAGGTATATCAAAGGCAGCAAAAATGAGGCAGCTGATGCTTTGTCTCGTATGTACGTAAACGTCTTAGAACGTGACCGTATTGACCTAGCAGAAATGGCAAAGTTGCAGGCGACGGATGAGGACTTGAAACATTTGAAAAACAATGTGAACACCTCATTACGTCTTGAAGAAGTGACACTTGATGACTCTGTATCCATCACCTGTGATGTATCCAAGGGTAAACCCGCCCGTTTGTGCCTTTATCAATGAGACGATTAGTCTTCTCTAAGATGCATGGCATTTCACATCCTGGTATTCGAGCTACGGTGAAGTTAATTACTGACCGATACGTCTGGCCAAAGATGAATCGAGATCTTCGACAGTGGTCCAGAGCTTGTTTAGCGTGCCAGCGATCGAAAGTGCAAAGACATATTCTTTCACCTACGGGAAGATTTTCCCCACCGGATGGCAGATTTGACCATATACACGTTGACATCGTTGGACCACTACCTCCGTCAAATGGTTTTAGCTACATTTTAACATGTGTAGACCGATTCACGAGATGGCCAGTGGCAATACCTCTGCAGGATATATCTGCCGAAACAGTAGCGAGAAATATCATCCAACACTGGATTTCTAACTTTGGTGTCCCAAGTGTCATCACCACAGATAGAGGTGCGCAGTTCGAGAGTAGTCTATTTCAACAGTTAACTGAACTTCTCGGGATCAAGCGCATAAGAACCACTGCGTACCATCCTGCATCCAATGGTATTGTTGAAAGGTTCCATCGACAACTAAAAGCAGCACTGATGGCAGTAAAGACTGATGACAAGTGGAGTGACAAATTACCACTAGTACTCCTTGGTATACGTTCGAGTGTCAAGCAGGACATTGGCTGCTGTACTGCTGAGTTAGTTTATGGAACTACTTTAAGATTGCCAGGAGAGTATTTTAACCCGGCAACAGACGTTCCACCGGACTTGACTAACTATGTACAACAACTACGGCGACACATGAGCACACTTCGACCTCAGTCCCCACGATACCGAGACAACCAAGTTTACGTACCTCAGTGCATCTCAAACTGCACTCACGTTTTCGTCCGACACGACGGCGTACGAAAACCCTTACAGCCCCCGTATGAAGGACCTTTCAAGGTAATTAGTAAATCAGACAAAGTTGTCACGGTCGAACGCTCGGGTAGACGAGAAACGGTCAGCATTGATAGAATCAAACCAGCGTTTATGGAACCAGATGTCACGGATACCAAGTCTGAACCCTAAGTCAAGCAACCGGAAACACGGAAACCACCGTCAAAACAGAAACAACGGCGTCCGAATCACCCAATACTAGCGACGGTAGCAGAACCACGAGATCCGGAAGAAGAGTCCGTTGGCCACGACGTTACTTTCAGACAATTTACATTTCATAAAACCAATTCCCTAGTAACACTATTATCGTTCTTGCTCATTACCTTGTCGAAAACATGACCACACGATTTTGTCCGACTTTTTCTCGTGCACTAAAAATTTTTCCCTGGCACCACGGACATCCAAATCTCTTATTTCTTAGCAATGTTCCGGGTAATACGATTTTGGTTGTTAATTCCTTTTAAAAATCTTCGGATATATTATTACTTTGATAAAATTATTTTTGTGTTTCGACTAACCTACACTTCATTTTTGTATACACACTCTTCCAGTCAGTTTTCATCCTGATAATGGATATCCTTAACATTCCTTCTATGTTTCGAACATCTTCAAAATAAATTAACCTTTCTTAAAACATTTTATATTGAACATAGACATTCCCTCTTATATCTGTATTCTGGGAATGGACTTATGTAGCACCTTATTTCACTGTATTGTGTTGATATATGTAAGAACTTACTGGACGTTTTTTGTTTAGTTGTACTCATAAAAACGTTTTGCTCGCTCGTTGACCAATACAACATCCTGATATATACTTCGCGTTAACTCCTGATATTTACACTGTCTGACGCAGGTGGATCAGCAGTGTCGGGAATTATAAATAGGCGAGAGTGTATCTGGACACGTATATAAAATTTGGAGTCAGATTTCACAGCTCGACAGAAACTCCAAACTGCCAACTAGAGAGGAGTCAATAATAATCTATTGCGATATTGTCACCCAGACGACAACGACGAGCACACTGAGTTTTGGAGTGGCTATCATGATGTCCCCGAGAGCACTGAAGGCTCTCATGCAGTAGGAACCAGTCTCCTCCAGGATCATGACAGCAAGGTTCAACTCAAACTGAAGGAAGGTCACAATCATCCAATGCTACCCTACACGCCTACGAATAATGCAGATCAAGAGAAGAAGGAGGAATTCTACAGACAACTCCAATCAGTACTGGACAAGACTCCAGTTGGCGACATCAGAATTCTAATGGGTGACATGAATGCCAAACTAGGAGCAGACAACACAGGAAGAGAACTCATCATGAGTCGAGTAGCACTCGGTGAAATGAACGAGAATGGAGAACTGTTTGCAGACTTCTGCGCATTTAATGATTTGGTGATTGGAGGCAGTGTGTACAAACACAAGGATATTCACAAAGCGACATGGACTTCACCAGACACCAGGACACACTACACTAAAAACCAGATTGACTTCATTTCAATCTGAGGAAAGTGGAGACGCAGCCTACTAGACACAAGATCAAGAAGAGGAGCAGATGTGGGTTCACACCACTCACTGTCTAGTGCAAGGAACCTTTCAAATCAAGTTGAAAGCCTTCAGAGAAGTTGGTGATAGACCACAGTTCAAGTTCAACACCTAGAACAGAAACTGAAGGACAAAACTAAAAAGGACATCTTCACGTCAGCCATCAGAACAAAATGAGAGACGTTGAGCAACATCCCTGGAGGATCGGGCGTGGAAGAACACTGGAACTCTTTGAAAGAGATGTGGAAAGAGACCTGCATAACCGTATTAGGGAGGAAGAGGAAACAAGACAAGGAATGGATCTCGACGGGCACATGGAAGCTGATAGAGGAGAGGAGGATGGTGAAGCAGAGGATGAACCAGTGCAAGGATGCACAACGAGAAGAGGAACTGAGTACAAGGTATAAAACACTGGACAAAGAAGTGAAGAAGAGTGCACCGAAAGACAAAAGACACTTCCATGACACATTGGCAAGTGAAGCAGAACAGGCTGCTGGTAGGAGAGACCTGACAACATTATATCAAATAACCAGATTACTATCTGGGGAGAGATCAATACAGATGAAACCAATAAAAGATGATGAGGGAAATCTAATTACCAAGGAAGAGAAATAAAGGAAATGGTGGGCTGACCACTTCAAGAAGCTCTTGAATCGACCACTGCCTGCACTTCGTCAAGAAATACCATCTACAGCCACAGAACTACAAGTGAACACAAGCCCTCCGACAAAAATCGAAGTTCTGAACACCATAAAGTTACTGAAATGCAGGAAAGCAGCAGGACCGGATGGAATTCCACCAGAAGCACTGAAAACAGACGCAGGGACAATAGCGGACATGCTCACACCACTATTACAGAAGGTTCGGAAGGAAGGAAGGAAAGGTACCTGGCGATTGGAAGAAGGGTTACCTTGTCAAACTCCCGAAGAAGAGCGACCTAAGTCTTTGCAAGAACTGGCGCGGAATCATGCTGCTGTCCACTGCAAGCAAAATATTAAGCCACATCATCCTGGAGAGACTAAAGTGTGCGCTAGATTCAAAACTACGACCGGAACAGACTGGCTGGCTGGCTTCAGGAAGTACAAATCATGTGCAAATCAAATTGCAACGCTACGCATCATCATGGAACAGAGAATAGAACGGCAGTTAACCCTCTACCTCAACTTCATCGGTTTTGAAAAGGCCTTTGACAGTATCGACCGAGAAGTAATTTGGCAACTGCTTCAACACTACGGAATACCACAAACCTTTATCAGCCTCATTCAACAACTATGTGAAGACGCCACATGCCAGGCGATTCACAATAGAAAGCTGAGCTCAGTGACGCCTTTGAAGTGAAGACAGGAGTAAGACAAGGCTGTCTACTATCACCGATGATCTTCCTGATTGTGGTGGACTGGATGATGCAACAAACCGTGAGGAGCGAGAAGAGGGGGATACATTGGACCGCGGAAAAGAACCTAGTAGATTTGGATTTCGCCGACGATTTGTGTCTAATGTCACAAAAACTCGAGGATCTACAGGCGAAAACTAACAAGTTGACAGAAGAGGCAGCGAAGACGGGACTTCAAGTGAACGTAGAGATGACAGAGGTGATGAAGATACCCAACCAACACCACCACCAATAACAACAAGCTCCAATCACCATAAACGGGAGAAACTTCAAGGAGGTGGCCTCTTTCATCTACCTAGGCAGCATCGTTTCAACTACAGGTGGTGGCACGGATGAGGACATCAAAACCAGGATCGGAGAAGTAAGACAGGCGTTCATTAACCTGAAATCAGTGTGGAGATCTACTGCATAAAGAACAAGAACTGGATTTTCAACACGAATGTCAAGTCAGTGCTTCTATGTGATGGTTGAGAGACTTGGCGCGTGACGAAAAGCATTTCCAACAAACTAAAGACATACATCAACAACTGCCTACGCTCGCTCGTTACTGGAGATCAGATGACCAGAAAGAATATGGAACAAGGAGCTTTGGCTGGTGACGAACCAACCAAGAACCTATCGCCCAACAAATATGCAGAAGAAAATGGAGATGGGTTGGACTGGACATACACTGAAAAAGGCGTTTGGAGACATTACGAGCTAGGCACTGGAGTGGAACGAAGGTGGGGAACGGAGAGTTGGGCGTCCGAGAGGGAGATGGAGGAAATTGTATGAGAAAGAAATAAGAGCTTGTGGGCAGTCGTGGAGCCAGTTTGGAAAGATTGTAGAGAAGAGAGTGGAATGGAGACGTGCTGCTGAAGCCTTATGTTCCATTAGGAACCCAAGGGACAAATAATAATAAGAAGAATATTTCAAACAATATGTAAGACAGTATGGAATTCTCAGCACGGAATTTGTCAACAACTTTGGCAGCCTGCTTGATTCGGGCTACGAAATTTATCCATGGAATATTTTCCATCGAATTCTTTCTTTATAATTTGTTTTAATCATTTAAATGTGTCCTTTGAACATATCATGTACTCTTGCACATTTTGAAGCTGTTTACAACTCTCCGTCTCTCAAGCCAATAACAAAGCAGAGAAAAAATATTACGTTATATGGAAATGGATTTTTCGGTGCAAAAAAGTACATATTTCAATGCGTCAAATGCTTAGCTTGAGTTGCAGATTTTTGTACCGTCTCAATGAAGCGCCACCACCAAAATTACGCTTACATTTCTGTTGATTCTTCATTATGGACCTAATGCCTATCCAGAACCAGCTGGCTATTTCACATTATTGCCTTGAATGCTGTTATTATTAACATCATCCCAATGTAATAACCGTTTCGTCTGAAAGTATTGTGCTGGGAGTGAATCTGTTGGAAAATTGCATGCTGAGGATCCTACACTGTCATACACATTGTTTAGAATAAAGCGATTATGATTATTATTATGAATAACCAAGCTGTATAGATACATCATATTTGCAGCCAAACTAAATAATATCTTCAGTGCAATTACTACATTAGTGTAAGCTGTTGATATTCGCTGACTAGCTCAACCAGATTTTCACGTAGATGTTTCACTGTTACTGGAGTTCATGATATACACTACCATTATTAAAAGACCATTAATTTTTCGTTTAAATCTCCTTCAGACAAGTAAACCATGCAGTTAAGAGAGACTGGAACTACCAAACATTTGAACGAAAGTTGCGAAATTCTTTTATCCCAAAATCATTTGAGGACAAAAATTTTAGTAAATAAACAGTTTCGTCAAAACCTCATCAGACTAAAGCTTCATAGACATTTTCACAATAGAAAATATGAATATCCGCGTAAATTATTTTACAGTGTTACAGAGATATGTAGCCTTTTGGCAAAAAAATCCAATAAGCAGAAACTTAGTAATAGCTTAGAAGTGAGTCTTCATATAAGCTCTACATAATTACTTATTACCATAAAATTTATTGATTCAGTTTACGGTCACGAGAGTACGCAACAAACACTTGAGTAACCTGTTCACGTGAAATGATTTAACAAGAGGAAACTGAGAGAAAAAATTTCTACAAAAATATTAGTGACCTAAAAATTACAATACTTGCTGAGATGAAGTTACAGAATCATTTTACTAAATAAAAGTACCACTCCACATACAATGATTGAGGTACTCTTCAGCTTTGTGAAATTTAAGGATTTGCTGACCTTGATGGGAGATAGAAGAGATTTTTTGGCGTACAACGTAAGTAATTGTGATATAATGTTAAGGGATGATATAACAATGGTTAAGTCGTTGCGTGCTAAAGATTAAAGCAGATATTAGACCTTCAGAGATCGTCGAAGAGAATGTACCGGTGCCATCCGTGAGTTGTTAGTGATTCATATTCTGAGATAATCAATTCTGCAAAAGGATAGCACTTTAAAGTATATCCAGCAAACAACTTCAGCAAATAAACACTAGAAACGCTCAATCGACATTCCTAGTTATCTGTTCTCAGATTTACCCAACTGATAGCTGCTACCTTGATATAGTGGTCGGGTTTGGATATCACAATGACCCAACAAGCCGTGCTGAGGGAACGCTTGTTCTCTCAAGGTCCCATCATGCCAGACTTTACAGGGATTGGTCTATACCCTGGAGGTCATCTGGCTGATTTTGAGTACGCAGACGATATTGTACTGTTGAGTGAAGTTGCTGACAAAATGTACGGTTTTCTCAAAGCCTGGATAAGAAATCTGAGTATGCCTGGTATGCGTCACGTATCTGTCAAATGTAAAGTGATGCTTCAGGATTAATCTGCAATTACTCCTAGTCTAAGGATAGGGAGTGGAGTGGTTGAGTGTGTCGGTCAATTCACCTACTTAAGAAGTTGCATCAACGCGAACGGGCTGGTTGCTCCTGAAACCTCAGCTCGGATACAGAAAGTCCATCTGGCGTTTGCTAACTTGCGTCATTTTACTCCTTAACTGGTGGGATATTCAGATACCCGTTAGAAACCGAGTATAAATTGCTACAGTTCGTTCTGTCCTGTTATATGGCTGTGAGACAACACCGTTAAAAGTAGATATGAAGAGACTACAGGTTTGTGACCATAGTTGTTTTCGTAGCAGTGGTCCTATATGGTAAGATCACTATGTAAGGGATGAAGAGGTTGGGTGAAGGGTATTGGGGAAGGCAGGCACAAGTCGGTCGATGAGGTTGAGCAACTGAGATGGTTTGAACATGTGCTACCTATCCTGCTACGCTGTGTAGCTCGATATGGAATGTTAGGAGAAGTTGGATAAAGTTTTGAGTGGCTATATGAAGACGTGGCACCAGCCCATGAAGTCTCTGACTCCGATCTTTGGCGCGTGGAGAGGTGTAGACTGTCTGCTTGGGGTCCTCGAGACAGTGGGAATCAATGGATGGAGAAGCTTGGTAGTTTGACTGGAAATCGAACACAATGGCGCAAATGCATAACATTTACACTTTCACGTCTTCCAAAGCTTTAATGTTTTCACCAAATTGTTTCTCATCTTATAAAACTTTGCCTTCTTTTTGTCCACTTATTCTTTGCATGCTGCTATGAAGTGTGGCAGCTTGAACCGATGCACTTCTGTGAGACGTTCTATGCGGATTTGGTCTCTCTGTTCTCAGACTACGGCAAATATTATCAGCACATAGCCAGATGGAAGGAACCCTTCAAATATGTTATTTTTAGGAAAATAACCGAAAGAATAAACCATTAATTCCTATAAGTTCATTAGCATAACGACGTTGTATAGGATTCTCTGGATGCTATAATACGTGTAGTCAGTGAATACGTAGACGAAAATAAAAAGATGCAGGTGAGCCCCAGATTTCTTGAACAATCGTCTAGTTGGCGACGTATAAACTACTTGACTAAAATCGAGTTAAACCTATATTGCAATGAATAAGTGTTGTTACGAAATTTAGGAGCAGTAGTGTTCAACGCTAATCAAATTCACAGCAATAGAAAGAAGGCTAGGTCAACTTGGTTTGATGCTTCAGGAAATGGATAAGGGGACTTGAAAAAACACAGCCACACTTAATGCACTACAGACTTCAAATACAAAAACCATGAGTTAAAACGAATTAACATGGTGGCATTATTTGTGAGGCTTATTTCACGACAATTAATCTTCGCTCTTGAGGAAAATTTTGAAAATTCCAAAGAAATAATAAAACATTAAGGAAAGATGTCACCGAAAAGCTTGATGAAAACGAATAAGTCTCTAATGATAAAAGCAGTAAAATGTATGGGAACGGTAAAAAAAATAATTTAACTTCGCTACTAGACAACATAATTTAATAAGATTTACAATAATATATAATCTACAAATCATAGCTTACTAGTCTCCTCCTGTGACAAAGTGTTATCCATTACTTGTAATCCTCCTAACACAAACAAATCAGGGATAGGTACTTCGTTTTTAGTTCCAAGATCTCCTACACCAATGGATTCAAAAACATGACGTTGCCAACTTTTAAGTAAGCCAGGCCATAAACCACTTAGTAAAGGGTTTTCTACATCGTGTATGAGCATATATATCTAAAATAAGTTCGAAAGAAAAATGTAGAATGTTTGTAGCTCAGGTTGATGGTCTTCGTCATATTGTGTTCTCTGAGCTGAGTTGTTTAATCGTGAAGCTTTCATCGTCTTTCTAGACAACATCATCAACACTAACTTCAGTATGAAGTGAGCTATCAATATCTCTCCGTGAGGGATTTAGTAGCCTGCCTTGATGAAGTGGTCTGTGATTGGTTGTTTCCCTTGGCTGTTGTGTCGTCGACTGTATAGATTTCCCTATTGGCTGTTCCTATGCTTCACCTCTCACCTTTCTGTCGTTTATCATTTTTCTTATTGGTTGGTAGATTGGGTCTATGTCTATACAACTGTTGATTACTGACTGACCTGAATGCCAAGCTCCTAGGAATTCTCTGGTATTCTTCGTGTTTCCTCTGTCCAAAATTTCTACATTGTCGAAATTGAATTCATGTCCATAATTATCCACATGCATTGAAATGAGTGACGAAATGTCGTATCGTTTAATAGCCAATCGGTGCTCATGTAGACGAAGGTGAAGAGGGCGACCACTTTGTCCAATGTAGTGTTGACTACAGTTGTTGCAGTTGATTTTGTAAATGATATTCGATTTATCTTCTTCGGTTGTTCCGTCCTTTGATTTGCATAATAGTCTTTGTAGGGAATTCGTTGGTTTATGAGCCACACCAATTCCGAGTGATCTCAATAATCTTGTCGTGATTTCTGATATATTCTTTATGTATGGTAGGATGATGCGTTCATTGATTTCTGTCGATGACTTTGTAGTTGATGATGTACGGGATAGGCATCTTCTGCTAAAGTCTCGTGGGTAGCCGTTCTTCTTTATGTTGGACATCAAGTGATTTTCTTCGTTTCTCCGTGAAGTTGTTGTGCAGGAAGCCAACACACTCTGACCAAATCCTCAACCACAGTAGCAACAACACAAAGTCAGTTGCGTGCAGACTCTATTCAAAAGAGCGAGAACACACTGCAGTACAACAACTACAAGGAGAAACGAAGAAAATTATTCGAAGTTCACCCTAGGAGAGAACGGCTACCCACGAGACTCTAGCAGAAGATCCCTATCCCGTACATCATCAACTACAAAGTCATCGACAGAAATCAATGAACGCATCATCCTACCATACATAAAGAATATATCAGAAATCACGACAAGATTATTGAGATCACTCGGAATTGGTGTGGCTCATAAACCAACGAATTCCCTACAAAGACTATTATGCAAATCAAAGGACGGAACAACCGAAGAAGATAAATCGAATATCATTTACAAAATCAACTGCAACAACTGTAG
Organism: Heterobilharzia americana; assembly: GCA_944470555.2. Lineage (NCBI taxonomy): Eukaryota > Metazoa > Platyhelminthes > Trematoda > Strigeidida > Schistosomatidae > Heterobilharzia > Heterobilharzia americana. Next base: position 45,886,029 of record OX104127.1, read on the forward strand.
TCAACACTACACTGGACAAAGTGGTCGCCCTCTTCACCTTCGTCTACATGAGCACCGATTGGCTATTAAACGATACGACATTTCGTCACTCATTTCAATGCATGTGGATAATTATGGACATGAATTCAATTTCGACAATGTAGAAATTTTGGACAGAGGAAACACGAAGAATACCAGAGAATTCCTAGGAGCTTGGCATTCAGGTCAGTCAGCAATCAACAGTTGTATAGACATAGACCCAATCTACCAACCAATAAGAAAAATGATAAACGACAGAAAGGTGAGAGGTGAAGCATAGGAACAGCCAATAGGGAAATCTATACAGTCGACGACACAACAGCCAAGGGAAACAACCAATCACAGACCACTTCATCAAGGCAGGCTACTAAATCCCTCACGGAGAGATATTGATAGCTCACTTCATACTGAAGTTAGTGTTGATGATGTTGTCTAGAAAGACGATGAAAGCTTCACGATTAAACAACTCAGATCAGAGAACACAATACAACCAAGAGTTTAAAAGAATTTTTAGTTGAGAAAATGGTCCGAATAATATTCAAGGAGATAATATTGTATAACGCACTAAGAAAATAAACATATTCATATACAGTACAATAAGTCCTAAATTGCGAAATAGCAACAATGGTAACAGTTAAAAACTAGGCGAAATACGAACAGAGATTAATTAGAATTACATGATCCGATGGGGTTTATAATGTTAGAAAATGGAAACGGCCTACAAATACGAACATAATGGAAATAGATAGCGTCCACGATAGAACTAGGCCAGTGAATAACTGGTGCACAATAAAAAAAGTAAGATAGCGTGTAAACATATGCACACATATATCCCATATGGAAAAGCAGCGCAGTGTAATCCACTTCCGAAATACATTCATTCATTACTCATCTTTTTCTACAAACCAATCTGTACTGCGCATATGGTCTTATTCGTGCGTTTTCTCCTTAGCTATAGCGTTGAAAAACACAGTAACCTGAGGTGACATACAACAGGTTCTACGTAATCGAAAATAAAATGATAGATTCTAATAAATTCTGTGGTTACCTCTTTCTTCACTGATGAAAGTAATGGTGGATAGGAAAAATAAGTGGTGTCACCCATTACTCTGCATAAAAGGTAGATATCTGAAAACGCTCAACGGAGTGAAGCAGTTTCGCTTACACAAATTTACGAATGCCATAAATAAACCAACAATAGGCTGTGGTTTTGCAAGAAAACTAGGAGTGATTCTGTGAACTAAATAAATGCGATTTTGACAGCAACAACAGACAATTTCGTGTACAACTTTGAACAAATTAGGGAGCGCAATCAGTCAGACACATGGTAGGTGTAATTCTTAGGTCGAAATGTAAGCTACTAGTCTTAATCTAGAGATGAATGAGTAAATTGTGTAACCCTAGCAGGACAGTTTTTGATGGGAGCAGAAGTTAAGCTGTATTGATTTGGGCATTTTACTTTCGATCAGTGATAATGGTTTTGAATCCAACCCTATCTGCAATATCCCTTAGCTCACAGACTGCATGTAGTTGACATTCTGGTAGACGAAACTGTACATGATTGCTGTTTTGCACCTATTTATTCTATATTCTTGAATGTAGATGGTAAAACTTGGTGAGATTGATACTTATTGAAGATTTCTTAATCTGAAAAAGAGGGATTAAGACAAGCACAAGTGTGGAAGACGGAGAGATAACAACAGCCATGAAAATCTAATTAACAAGTCCCGATGAATATGTCTTTTCAACTGTGAACCACTAAGAGAAAGTCTAAGTTTGTAATGAGTATACAAGCTTATTCATTATAGCAATCAGATCCTGAAAAAGCTAAGAGGAAAAGTGGAAGTATTAAAAAATGAAACTCGAAAATCCCTAAATAATCGAGTTGTGTATTTAATTCTTATAAACAGACAGACTGCAGAAATATGGAATAGTGATTGATACTACCGATCTTTCCAAAAATATAATCATATACTAAAAAAAATTTGACTGTTTGGGCCCGCCAAAAGAAGAATATGAAAGTGTGAGTGAACAACAGTTTGAGAAGGCACAGACTGATCGACTACCAACATTTCACGCGATAAAGTTTCCACACTGAAACAGTACAGCTATGAAAAACTGCGTCTCAGATTTCCTTGCCACTGTTACAATACACCATTTTCTGATAGCATTATCGAAAATTAGTTTCAAAAGAGAGAGTCAAACCACCCATCAAAAGAAGCACACACTCGAAGGAAAATTTATGAGAGATTATTCACCACATTGGGTACCTTTCTAGCATAAAATAACAGTCGGTTGGATAACTGTTAGTCAGTCAATATCAATATGTGACGTAAATTTACTACATAACGAACGGTTCAGGTGGTTACGCTTCCCGTTAGCACAAAGAAGAAGAAAGGGAAAAAGGAGGAGGAATAAAAGAATGACGGAATTGGGTTTTACAATTAAAATGAAGATAGTTTGTGAATGGTTAGTCATACTGACAACTTGAGCAGTTAAATTGCAGCAAGTTACACGGTCGAAAATACAGTTGGCTGTTGTGTTACTGGGGATGATAAGTAAAAGGAAAAACTACAATTCATTCATGACCAATAGTATTACACTTACGTAATGAAATGTAAAACGAAAAACTGCGCATCCGTTGGACTAAAAATCTAACCAAATTGTAATTCTCAGATATCACTAATTTGACAAAAACAAGATATTCCTTCGTAGTCTAAAGATGGATTATGATTATGAATAGTCACTGTTCTACTTCTATTGGTCTTGCTTTGACTGATGATATTCCTTCTATTGTTTACATGGAAGAACTAAACGAGAAATACATACAACAAGTACATAAAATTTCTGAATACAAGTTTGTAGATATTAAGCGTTTTAATGAACTTATAGCCCTCCTGTGATGTGCATTTTATAAACAACTGTTTTGTTATCAAGAATTGAGTGCAGATTGTTAGTTACAGTGAATATATTATAAACTTGATGATACATTTGCCTTACTAATACTGAAGAAGTTTAAAAAACTGTTTAAGCACAAATCAGAAATCAGAATACAATCCTGAAGTGGTCAACAGTTAACCTACCGATTTGCACGGGGTGCCACTAAACCTTCTAATTTGTCCCCCAACTCATATTCTAATACAAGATGGATATCTTCCTCAGGGACAACAGGTAGACCAAAATTTGGTGGTGCCATTAAAACTGATTATTGGAATAAAAAAGGCGGGGGTAAGAAGAAAATTATTAAACTGAATTTTAACGAGATCATACAAAATAAAAGCCTTTATCCCAAAATATGAAGTAAAAATAAGTAATACATAGATAAATGTATGCCAGACATGAGAACTCATTGAACAAGTTGAATTAAAGACAGAGTAGTATCAAATTAAAACAGTTACATGAACAATGATCTTACATTAACTCCAGACAACAAAATAACCTGAATACCCCAGTAATATGGGTGCTCTTTGCTTGGTAATACAGTAACCCTGTCTTGTAATAGAAAAACATACTACACTTTCTATGAACTAAATGAAATCTGTCAACTCGTTATTTTCATTATCAATCCAATGACTTCAATAAGAATACTTACAAGAGACATACGACTTTGTAAAACCATTCTAAAAATAATGATTCAACAGAATAAGCAAACAACAAAATGGGGTGTTCAACTGGAAAAGAACTAATTCGCACTGATCTTTAAATCGTTTCATATTTTACTCACGATATTAATTTTACAACTAAAACTTAGTACAAAAAGAGACATTTTTCATACACAGATGTGAAGGACGAAATGAGTTTTTCCAAACTATATATATGGGTTAACAGTGCTTAGTGCTTTCAAAGCATCGATTATAAGTTGTACAATGTCGAACCTGCGTATAGGGTTAAAAAGCAGAGAAATTAGTGTATGAGGTTGCAACCCTTTATCGACTGAAGTGGCTATGACTTATTACACACAGATATCGTCTACTTCAAAACACTATACTAGCTGAAGTATAGAAGGGGAAAATACTCAAAGTGACTCGAATAATACATTGTAGCAACGTGAGAAGTATGTTGACTGAACTGAACCGCGTATGGAGCTAAGGTGATATGGCTCAACATCGGTCTTGATTGCACAGGATGTGTTTGCAATATGCCTCATAAATCACGAAAATCTTATTATTTCATTCATATATTCTACTTCTCAACACTTCTATCTATCAATTTCCATTCCTTCATTAACACCAGTAGTGCTACTATTTTCATGCTTTTGTAGAATTCATTTGCATCAATTTTCATTTTGATTTCCTGTCTCTCAGCTGATAGGGAGCCTAACAACTTGGACGAATTTCACAAGTGCGCTATATTTACCTTATTGCTGTCTGATCATGACAAAAAGATAGGTGTAGAGTTCTAAAAATACATTTATGCCTTTATTGAAAGAGCTGAACAACATTCACTTAGTGCCTCACAACAAATAACTGTTGTAAAAAAGAAAAGCAAGCTTGATTGGAGGTTTTATGAGAATAATTAGTTTAGACGTATTTTAAGTACATTAAATGTAACTTATTAGCCAAGTACACATCTACATAATAGGTAATGGGCCCCATCTACTGTATTAGGGACAGTGACAACACCTGGCTACGTAAATTTAAGTAGGTGAGAGAGGCTTCGAACTGGTTACGTAGTAGTTGAAAGTAGACAGTCTAGATCAGGAAACTACAGCTCCAATTCAGGGATAGATTAGATGAGCTGATATAGCATGAAGGGCTAGTATTAATCCATGAACAATTCCAAATGTTCCTGTATGGAAATTCAATTATTTCCCAGAAAACCTAATGAACGATAAGTGGTTATATTATTTCGTTTTCTTCATAATAGATTTATTTAACTAAATTTTCCCTACTACTCATCGACCAACCAATATTATTTTTAATTAGCTTACTGACTAGTTTCATGATATCCGTAAGAGATTATACAAATATCATCTATTTTAGTTTAATTATTGCCCCAGCAGTGAATATACTCGTTGGGGTTAGCTTGTCATTTGTTTTAATTATTATTTGCAAGTAACTGGGACAGGGAACCGCTTCGTATCATCGACGATCATAACAAAACAACATACTTTCTGGGTCATAATAAGAACTCTCTTTTAATGAGCTAACCATCAATGTGGATTTTCAATCCCACCTTTAGAATAAACCCGCTAGAATTCAGACTTACGGCTATAGTTTGAGACATAGTACAAGGAACATATAAATTTCAATCAAATACCGATTTTAGAGAGTGTAATGCGGTAGAATATTTCTAAATCTGTTCTCGCTATACCTCGACGTGCAATGCTAGCAGTTGGATTAGATTGGAAGAAGGCTAGATCAAGACATGGCACCAATCCATGAATTCACTGACTGTTTGCCTGAGATCTACATTTACTGACTGGGGTCCTTGTAATAATAGGAACCAGTAGTTGGAGACCCTTGCTGATATCGCTGGAAATCAATCACGATGGTGCATGTATTCACTTCGAAATTTTCGAGACAGTGAACATTTTCACTAACCTTGATTTTAAAATTTCATCTTCCCCAACCTTCTTCTACTTCGGTATTAGTCTTTTTCTATCCAGTTCTACTACTACTGTGAAGTATGGCAACTTGAGCCGACGTACTTTTGTGCAGTGTTGTACGTTGATTTTGTCTAAATCTGAGAGAAACGTGAATCAGTGACAGTTAAGAATATAACCTAGTAGAAATCACTGAACGTATTAATGTACAGAATGCCCTTACAAGCAACAGTGAATTCTACCGTTAAACTTACAAAAAGTATCTTTGACCTTGGTTAAACAAAGAAAAACATTTTTACTACTTGTTTGTAACATAGTTTTTGAAAGGCTTTACTGCCATAGTAACTCAGTACTTTTAGACATCGGCATTGCAATAATAATGATGCCGAATCTGTTCATAATTCCGAAGAATATTTCAGTAAATGCCCATTAACGACGGTAGGTGGTGTAAATAGTATGTCAGGGTCTAATCTTCAACACTAAAAACTTAATTTTTCAATACAAGAATACACTATGTTCCGTGCCATAAGGATGAAGAAAATGATAACCAAAATAGAATAAAAAGGTGCGAAAATGTGGGTATCACCTTTTACTCCAGGAGGTAAGTGAGAAATTTCTCTCCTAGACAACCGAGCAGCCAAAGTTACCTGTGCGCCTTCCTGTGTCAGTCTACTAGCCATAACTGGAGCATTGCCGCCTAGACTCCACCATGCGAGTGGTTGTTCTGTGAATACACTGTCAGTAAAGCTCTTAGAATCATAATGACGTCCAGTCATAATTGGAGAAAGCAATTTGTCACGCAGATAGGCAGGTACTAGCTTAGAAGCCTCATTCACCATTTCTCTGAAGAAAGTTACATTGGAAACCACTCTCCTTAATCAATAGGAACACAGATCACACAGAATCGAGGATTAAGTTGAGGTATTACGCACCAGAAATAAATATATGCTGAAAAGCAAGCTGTTTTACGTAAAAGGTTCAACCAACTTTGTTTACTTTTAAATCTAATAAGTATCGCATATATCTGGCTACCATGTAGACTGATATAAAAATTTTGGTGGGTGAAATGGAAAAATATCATGCTTTTCTGGTCAAGAAAAAGCATCAGTTTGCAAAGGCAGTGACTGTTGATCTCATTTGTGAAAAACTGTAGTGTTGTTTCAAATAAATTAGATGACATGCACAATCGTTACTATCAGTGTGGATACATTGTTTTCAATTCCAGACCACACATTTCATTATCATGAGCTCGAATGAACTCTGTCTCGCTTTTTTTCGTTAAAGGTTGTACTAAATTGATTTTTCGACTATACTTTACTGAGGTAATTAGAAATGTGCTGACTCATACTGACTCACCACAATAAGTCTCACTTTTACCGGCAACAAGTTGACTAGGTTCAGTGTCACATGCTTTATTCAAAGCTTGAATACTTAGTACAACTTGACATTCTGTTACAATTCAAAAATATGGGATTGTATACGTTGCTCTTTGTTACACGTGTATAGATGAGAGTATATAATAGAACAGCGAGAGGAAGAATAAGAGCACTGTATAGATACTGGTTGCACGTAATAAAAGATAGTCTCCAACAACTTATGACAGAATCATGCTACTTATATCATTTGCAGTCTTTAAAGGTGCATTACTCATATACGGCAATCATGCTTTTGTCAAAACGAGTTTACGATTTAATTTTGAATTGTCACAATCCAAGCAACAGTTCCGTTTCTGTCTAATTAAACTTCCGAGATTTCGAGTTATGATAGCTCTACAACAGACAAAACAACTGTGCAATACATTCAAGAACGCTCGAAACTCTGAAAGCGATGAAAAATAAGTTCAAATCGAACAAGCTATATATATATATATATATATATATATATATATATATATATATATATATATATATATATATATATATATATATATATAACGGGCAGTTGAATACCCCGCCAGTCGGGGAATGAGATGACGCAGGTTAGCAAATGCTAAACGGGCCTCCTATGTCGGAGCTGAAGTTTCAGGAGCAACCAGGCCGTTCGGGCTGTTATTTCTTAAGTATGAGAAGTGGTCGACGCATCCCACCACTTTCCTCCCTATTATTAAACCGGGAATAGTTCCAGACCAATCCTTAACCATCAGCTTACATTTGACAAGTGCAAACCGATATGGGGATAAAGAGAAATGACTAAACTGGAGAGCGATCGGTCGAAATATACTTCATGTTATCCCTTCCATAGTTAGACAAACAGACGGTGGATCAGTCAATCAATAGGATTATTTCAAACAGCGACCCACCCATAAATTAGCTATATTTTTTTTTGTTTTGGGTCTTCGGTCTATCAAGCCCAAATACATGTTTCCACACGTCCATCGAGTCTTCTCCATTAATTAGTCAGGTCGGGAATCAACTAGGAATTTGTTGAACGTTGGTGGGCGGCACTCGATATTCATGAGTCCTTAGCGGCCATGGCATATAGCAATTTTCGAATCACAACACAAACGCATGCCAAGCATACTCAGATTTCGGCTCAACGCGTCTAGAAGACCCTGCACCCAGTCAGTCTTCACCTAGCAGAAAAATATTGCCTGAGTACTCTAAATCAACCAGATGATCTATAAGGGATAGAGAAACCCCTGTTAAGTCAGAAGTACCTATGTGAGCTTATGTTCATTAGTGCATCTATGATGAAGCCAAATAGGAACGGTGACAGTGAGTATCCCTTCTGAACACAACTAGTTGTCATCAATCCATAAGCCCTAAAACAGCTGCGTGAGTTCGAGTAGGAAGTTTTGATAAGCTTGCTTGCTTGGTATTTCCTTCATAGTCAGACACTGTCACCATACCTCACGGTAGGCAGAGTCAAATGCCGTCTTCAGGTCAAGAAATAAGGCGTGTCACCCACCAGTAAGGATGCGTGTTCTAGGACCTGTCGGAGAGTGAAAATCAGGTCGATGCATCCTCGTTCAGGAGTGAAACCTGTCTCCTTTTAAGTTTGCTGTTCTTCAGCTCCAGTTTGCCGTCGGATAACTATGGATACTAGGATCGTGGACACAATAATAGTCAAACCAATTCCCCTATTGATTTCACGTTGGTATTTACCATGAACTGTCATCAGTCGGAGAAACACTGGAAACTTAGGGGCACTGGACATTTGTTTCATCCTAGTATAGTCCTCAGCAGTGGGCACCCATGAACTAACCCTCCAGAGGTTGAAACTAGGACCTTCAAGTTTGATGGCCAACAAGTTACCATCAAGCAACTGGGTCGGAATCCAATAGCTAATACTTCCTAGTTCTGTCGGTTCATGATATGGTGCGGACTTCATGCAATGCAGCCTTTGAGTATTTGACCTCATATCCAACATCGTTGGCCCCACCGGTCACAACTTCTTGAACCGACTCACCTATGTACACCAGAATTATCCTCCTATGGTTGTCATAGGAAGACTCCTGTCCCTTCTTACAGACAAGAATGATTAGAGTAGACGAGTCTGTCGGCACTGTTTCTGATTCCCATACACTACCTAGCACCTTTGTCAATCTAATCAGCAGTTTCCTACGTCCATTCTTGAGTGGCAAACTGTCAGATCTTGCCGCCTTGCATTGTTTCAGGTCCGATACAGCCTGCTTAACTGCAAGGAGAGCTGGAGGATAGACACCCACGTCTCACTAATTCATGTACTCGCTATGTTGCGTAACTGAAGTGTTGCTTAAAAGCTTTCCACCCAACATTCTAGCCATCCAACCCGGAAGATTGTCAGCGGACCTTCGTTTTCGGTTATATTTTCACTATCCATCATCTTGCCAGTTTCCTGAATAAGCCTAAATAGTTGTCGGGTGTTACTGAAAGCTGATGTCTTCAGGATGAGCATTACTTTCAGGTCCAGATACATGCTTAGCGAACTCCTTCTTAAATAAGTACTTGGCGTCCTTAGGTTACATTTGAGAATAGACTAGGTTTACTATTGCCTGTGCTTGTTGCAGAAAGGCTCTTATCAGAAATACATACGGATGGCAGTGATTCACCCTACACGGTCCCAACCAATAGTCAGGTTGATGCAACTCCCTGAGTGAAACGCTGAGCGAATTCCACGAATCTACTCCGTCCTTAGACTAGAAGTTGATGCAGACCGCTACTGAAACATTGTCATACATTTGCAAGGTGCAAAAAGCACATTAAGCACACGCAGATGTTTATTTGCTGAATTCGTTCCGAAAACAGACTTTCATCACTTTTTCTCCAATAACACTTTCACATGAGTATCATAAATTCACCAAATAAACGCCTGGGAATGACTCAATGTCTATGAAGTCGGAGGTACCTACGACTACATCCATGAGCATATTTATGATAAAGTCAAACAAAGGAATGGAAGTGGACGTATTTGATGACCACCACTGGCGGTCGTTACTTCAAACAATAACTCAAGTTGAGTCTTGATCAGCACTATGCATTTTACCGGTACTCATTTAAAAGTTGGACAACATCATATAGCCAACGGAGTCGAGTGCTTTTTGTAGGTCAGGATACATGACAAGTGTAAGTCACAGGCAAATAAGCATAAATTCCAAAACTGGTCAAAAAATGAAGACATGTCTAGTGGACACTCATTAAGGTTTGAAACCCACTAGATTCGCTCGAGTTTGCTTGTCGAATTCTAGCTGGGTTTTTAGTGACCATGAATGCTAAGATTCTTGACATGTCAGTCAAACTTAACTTCTGTGGTTTTCATAGGAAGACTACCGAGAGTATGAGCACAACTGGAACCTCGGGTTATGAAAGGCACTTCTTGATTTGCCTAAAAACCAACTTTATGTTGACAGTTTCAACAAACAAATCGTGTAACTGTGGTAGTCAGTATCACATTCTTCATAAATATAAATTTTGTGCCACTGGAGTTATCCTTTTAAGGCTGCATGGTGAATGGGAGTTAACAACGTATCATAACGTTAATTTTATTGCTTTTTCATAAATTAGAAATGAAGCACAGCTACCGTGCAGACCTATGAAGGCCATAACTTATATAACCCCAAACTTTTCCCCATAAGGACCAAAACTTCATCCTCAAACCCTAGCGAAGTGCACGTTATATTGGGTAAATAGTCTGAATCCGCTTCAGTACATGAGGCGTTTTCCTGAATATGATAAGCCAGCCAGCCCATCCAACACACTGATCATCGAAACACGCTAAGAGGACATGATTTAAAATCAAACAACCCCTTACTGTTACTATGAGATGTGGTTTAAAACTCCAGCTTTCAAGTACAATGTCTCATTTTTAGTATTTGCCCCTCTTCTACGGCTTGAGTAACCGAGTAGCATCATAAGCTGTCACATAAGGGTTGCTCACAAGTTAATAACGAAATATGTATTGAATTGATTCAAATAAATTCGTTGCATTTGTTGATAAAACGCAAAACGACCAGAAGCCAGAATACATGGAACGAAAAAAATTTTCAGGCAACTGGCTTTCATAATTTAGTGGGCAAATAAGTATTACATAATGATAAATATCTAAATTACTCAACAGCTACGCCAAAGTTGGATGCAGAGTAAAGCTCAGGCATCAAATCTCCAATACTATTGATTTTCGATCGAGGAATAGAAACTACTTTTTTTTAAATCCAGACAGTCCGATTTTCTCAAACAGTAATAATGCAAGAACGCGCAAGTCAACGCATCCTCCAAATCCAACCAAGACTAAGGGACCTGGTTTCCTTTGAGGAAGGGGCCACTGAGAATACTCCACCTTTACCAATGAATTTATAACCTACAAAACTGTGAGCGAATAAGAAGATATTACCTTACTGACATCAGAATGCAGATCATCGCGTAAAACCTCACGCAGTAAGTAAGCCAAGAATAGTACAACAACACTAGACAGAAAAACTGAGCTTATCTTTCGACCCGCATGATTTCTATTGAGAAAGCACTCCATTATTTAGGACCACTAAGAATATGAATTCTCACCAATGATTTGAAAGCCAAGTTCCTCTTCCGATCGGAAGAGATATAGTTGTCCGGTATTTCCGATTCGCAATACCAGAAGAAAAATTCGACCACTAAATCCAAGCACCAAAAAAAGGTTTGCATCAACTGAGGAACTCAAGAAAACTGATTGGTAAGGGAGCCTGCAACGATTTGAGGCAGAGAAAACTATGGCAACGACTTGCTATTCGAAAACAGTTTATTCAGCGCACTTCGCTTGACCTAGAAACCTTCAATCCTCGCGAAATAAGTAGCAAACTCAGAGATTCATGGTTTCATGAGTTGTGAAACTCTAACTTGCAACAGAAGTTTGAGGAACATTATTCATCTGATGGTTTAAATATCAAATATCTTTTTACTAGCTACTGTAAACCAACTGACTTCGCGCTCACTTCTAGGTCTTGCGGAACAGTTCCAGGTCTTCAGTGGATTCCGATGCATCAGGTCTACCCACTTGACTGCTGTAGCTCTGGTAAGCCGGGGAGCAGTCAGGTGTTAGTTAAATTTCCAAGGAGTGCTTGGGTTTTCTCCCAAAGGACTTTGGTGCAGATGGGTTCCTCAATTGTCGTAAGAAGATGGAAAATGTGTCCGTAGAAATCAAGAGAGATGAAGTGTGGAGAAAAAAAACAATAAAAATAAAATGATCAGGTGAAAAGAAGCGGAGTGGAAGATGAACCACCGGTAGATTCATGAGAGAGGGGTGAATAGGAGAGCTCTTATGAGAACTTGAAGTCAGCAGGAAGAGATAGGAGAAAATAACATCACAGGACAGCTTATGGGAACGGAGATGGTGATTCTACAAGTAGAAGATGGTAACTGGAGGAGAAGTCTATAATGAGGTGTTTGGTTGAGCCAAGTTCTCAGTTATAGTAACGTTACAAAGTATTCGTTAATGGATTGGCCGTACGGAGTTAATAGGTCGTATCAGCCTAGTCCTAACCACGCCTGGTTAACTAGTTCACTAGTTACTAGCCCGTCCTAAGCCCGGGTAAAGAGGGAAGGTTGGGCATAGGGCTAGCAACCCTACCCCGTAAAACAAATCTAACCGCTGAAGAAACTTCAAAGCACAAACGAAATATAAAAATAATAACAAAATTATTCCTCGCAGGAATCGGAGAGGCGGAATGACGCCAGTTGGTGAAAGCCTTCAGAAAGACATTTGGCTGATGTGTCTTCTCTCGATGAAAGCGAAAGTAGACGTGGGGACATGGAATGTCCGCACCATGTTTGAACCCAGCAAGGCAGCCCAGATCGCAAACGAGATGAAGAGGTGTCACATCGAAGTGCTTGGAATTTGCGAAAGCAGATGGAATGGGAGTGGACTCTCCAAACTGTCAACTGGAGAATCAATAATCTACTCCGATATTGTCACCCAGACGACAACCACGAGCACACTGAGTTTTGGAGTGGCTATCATGATGTCCCCAAGAGCACTGAAGGCTCTCATGCAGTGGGAACCAATCTCCTCCAGGATCATGACAGCAAGGTTCAACTCAAAAGGAAGGAAGGTCACAATCATCCAATGCTACCCTACACGCCTACAAATAATGCAGAGCAAGAGAAGAAGGAGGAATTCTACAGACAACTGCAATCAACACTGGACAAGACGTCAGTTGGCGATATCAAAACTCATTCTGATGGGCGACATGAATGCCAAACTGGGAGCAGACAACACAGGAAGGGAACTAACCATGGGTTGAGAAGCGCTCGGTGAGATGATGAACGAGAATGGAGAATTGTTTTCAGAATTCTGTGCATTCAACGATTTGGTGATTGGAAGCAGTGTGTTCAAGCACAAGGATATCCACAAAGCGATATGGATTTCACCAGATGGACACACTAAAAATCAAATCGACTTTATCTCAATCTCAAGAAAATGGAGACGCAGTCTACTTGACACAAGGTCAAGAAGAGGAGCAGATGTAGGTTCGGACCACTATCTAGTGCAAGAACCTTCGAAATCAAGTTGAAAGCCTTCAGAGAAGTTGGTGATAGATCACAGTTCAAGTACAACACTCGGAAACTGAAGGTAGAAACGACAAAAGAAATCTTCACGGCAGCCATCAGAACAAAATGAGAGACGTTGAGCAACATCCCTGGAGGATCGGGCGTGGAAGAACACTGGAACTCTTTGAAAGAGATGTGGAAAGAGACCTGCATAACCGTATTAGGGAGGAAGAGGAAACAAGACAAGGAATGGATCTCGACGGGCACATGGAAGCTGATAGAGGAGAGGAGGATGGTGAAGCAGAGGATGAACCAGTGCAAGGATGCACAACGAGAAGAGGAACTGAGTACAAGGTATAAAACACTGGACAAAGAAGTGAAGAAGAGTGCACCGAAAGACAAAAGACACTTCCATGACACATTGGCAAGTGAAGCAGAACAGGCTGCTGGTAGGAGAGACCTGACAACATTATATCAAATAACCAGATTACTATCTGGGGAGAGATCAATACAGATGAAACCAATAAAAGATGATGAGGGAAATCTAATTACCAAGGAAGAGAAATAAAGGAAATGGTGGGCTGACCACTTCAAGAAGCTCTTGAATCGACCACTGCCTGCACTTCGTCAAGAAATACCATCTACAGCCACAGAACTACAAGTGAACACAAGCCCTCCGACAAGAATCGAAGTTCTGAACACCATAAAGTTACTGAAATGCAGGAAAGTAGCAGGACCAGACGGGATCCCGCCAGAAGCACTGAAAACAGACGCAGGGACAACAGTGGACATGCTCACACCACTATTGCAGAAGGTGTGGAAGGAAGATAAGGTACCTGGCGATTGGAAGTAGGGTTACCTTGTCAAACTGCTGAAGAAGGGAGACCTCAGTGTTTGCAAGAACTGGCGCGGAATCACTCTGCTGCCCACCCAGAGCAAGCAAAATATTAGGCCGCATCATCCTGGAGAGGCTGAAGGATGATCTGGATTCAAAACTATGACCGGAACAGGCAGGCTTCAGGAAGTACGGACCAAATTGCAACGCTTCGCATCATCATAGAACAAAGTATACAATGGCAGTCAACTCTCTACCTCAACTTTGAGAAGGCCTTTGACAGCGTCGACCGAGAGGTAATTTTGAAACCGCTTCAATACTACGAATACCGCAAACCTTTATCAGCCTCATTCAACAACTATATGAAGACGCCATATGCCAAGTGATTCACAGTGGGAAGCTCAGTGATGCCTTCGAAGTGAAGCGAAGACATGAGTGAAACAAGGTTGCCTACCATCCCCCATGATATTCCTGATTGTGGTCGACTGGATCATGCAGCAAACAGTGGGGAGCGAGAAGAGGGGGATACACTGGACTGCGGAAAAGAACCTAGAAGATCTGGATTTCGCCGATGACTTGTGCCTGATGTCACACAAACTTGAAGATCTACAGGCGAAAACTAACAAGTTGGCAGAAGAGGCAGGGCAGCGAAGATGGGACTTCAAGTGAATATAGAGAAGACAGAGGTGATGAAGATACCACACCAACAACTCCAACAACAACAACAAACTCCAATCACCATAAACGGGAGAAACATAAAGGAAGTTACCTCCTTCACCTATCTAGGAAGCACTGTTTCAACTACAGGTGACATAGACGAGGATGTCAGAGCCAGGATCGGAGAAGAAAGACAGGCGTTCATTAGCCTGAAACCAGTGTGGAGATCTTCTGCACTCAGCACAAAGCACAAGAGCAGGATTTTCAACTCCAACGTCAAGTCAGCGCTTCTATATGGTTCAGAGACTTGGCGCGTTACGAAAGGGATTTCCGATAAACCACGGACATTCATCAACAACTGCTTACGCTCGTTACTGAAGATCAGATGGTCAAAAAGAATAAGGAACAAGGAGCTCTGGGAACGAACCAGCCAAGTACCTACCCCCCAACAAATATGCAGAAGGAAGTGGAGATGGATTGGATTGGGCATACACTGAGAAGGCCGACTGGGGACATATCGCGCGTCAGGCCAGTTACTCGAGTGGAATCCCCATGGGAAGCGACGAGTTGGACATCCGAGGGTGACATGGAGAAGGTCATGCAAGGAGGAAATGAGAACTTCTAGGCTGTCGTGGAGCCAGGTTGAAAAAATTTCAGAGAACAGAGTTCACTGGAGACGTGCTACTGAAGCCCTATGTTCCATTAGGAACCCAAGGGACCAATAATAATAATAATCAGCCTAGCCCATATCCCAGTAAGATGATAACAAACTGTGCGTTGCTGCGTAACTGTCCAACCTCTTATTGAATCTGTCAACGGACGGAGCAGTAGCAGTTTCAGCAGACAATGCGTTCCGATGGCCGCAAACTCGCAGAGAGAATTCTGAACACATGGGTTTTGCCCTTCGATGAGCGATTTTCCTTGTGTCACCACGAAGATCGCCACCATAGCCGTTCGTTGGGATCCCAACGTTCGGACAACTTGGATCCCTCAGTATTTTGTAGGCCGTTATCAATTCAACACTTCTTGTACGTTATCCATGATAGTGAGGTCCTAAGTCTTTCAGCCTATCCTCGTAGGGTTTTTGCCCCATCCCCGCGACACTCTTTGTTTTTCGCCTCTGAACTTTCTCCAGAAGGTTCACATCTTTTTCTGGGTATGGCTGCGCGGTGGCATTGTGGGCCTCTAAGTGGGGTCTACACAGTGCTTGCACGCTCCAGGAAGCGCTCCGGAGTGAGGGCCCCTAGTTGTCTTCGCACCGGGTTTGGTGCTGCGTAGGCTCAAGAGGCCTCTCCTGGGCAACTGGAGCCAGCGTCTGGTATGCCAGTCAGTATTGGCCCTAGGTCTTTCTCCTTAGTGGTGTAAGAGAGAGAAGGGTACCTTCTGAGAGTATGGGGTGTGGGGAAACACGGCCCAGGACTTATCCAGATTAAATGGTAGTCCATTAATATCCACCCACTCTGCTAGTAATCTGAGGTCACTTTGTAGTGCACTTGATTCTGTTTCTGACGTCACAGCTCTCCATAACCTAACATCATCAGCGCAAAGTAGAGCTGGGGAGCCGAGATCCAGTGGGGGGTCGTTCATAAAAAGAAGGAATAGCAGCGGACGCAGAATCGCTTCTTGTGATACACCAGATGATGATGTCCTCCAAGTCGAGCAAACTCTGTTGGCTTTTGTGCAGAACTGTCTGCGGCCTAAATAATCCTGCAGCTAAAAGAACACTTGACCCTTGAAGCCTAACCTTAATATCTTGTGAATGGTGTGCTGGGCTGTGTCAAAGGCCTTATCAGAACGCAGGAAAATGACATGACAAGGTGTCGTCAACTTGTCACCGGTCGCCAGAATGTTTGAGGCACAGGATCTACCCCTTCCGAAACCATGCTGAGCATCACTAAGTGCTCCCCTCTTTTCCAAGTGCCATCTGACATAGTCGTCTACCAGAATTTCCATTACTTTTGGCACCACTGGTCCAGGGGCTATGGGTCGACAGGATTTTGAGTTCTGCCTGTTTCATCCTTTGAAGATGAGGGACAGGTTAGCACGTTTCCACTCTTCTGGAAGCATGTGGTAGTCTGAGGAGTTTTGAAACAGATTATGCAGCAGGCTGCTCAAGGCACTCGCAAATTGTTTCGACATATCCGGTCGGATGTCATAACATCCCGGTGATTTCCCTGTTCAGAACTCTGACAGCTTCTCGAGGACTATGGTAGGAGTTACCTTCATTCCTTGAAACTCTGTTGCATTTAGTGGTGCCGAATGTTGATTGGGCAGCTGCCAATTCAAGTTGGGTGGGGAAGTGTTCAGCTGCTTCTCGAAGGTGGCGCTAGAGGATCCGGCGACACCTAGTCCGGAGAGGTTCTCTCCGTCCAGGATGCAAGCCATTTGGATGGCAGATTTTCCGCCTACCATAAATCAATATAAGTTTCCCTAGTTCCCCTACAGCTTCTGGAACGACACCTTGTCTCCCCTCACTTTCGTGTTGCATCGATTTCCTATGGACATATACGCTGCATGGTGGATCACAATTTTGAAGATCAGCCAGCTATGCTATGCTTTCTTGGCCTTTAAGATGTGTTCGTTGCGTCGCTGCAGCCATGGGGTTCGCCTCCTCGCTATTACTGTGGTTACTGCGACGTTTTCACGGATAGCTCGCTTGATGGTATCTCCTACCAGTCCCAAATGTCGATCAATCGGGGGTTACTCCACCAGTGGGGCCATGATGCTATCGACAGATGCTGGTTCACCACCACGTAGTTCGCGTTGCTGTAGCAAAGACAAGAGAGAGATCCCTCCCGTGACAGTCATTCGTTGATCACCAGGTCGAACACTGCCACGTTGTGATCGCTGCTGCCAAGGGGAGTCCGAACCTGAGCGTCTCCGGCCAGCAGGTGGCCACTGGTAAAAAGGTAGTTTGGTTTGGACGGCTTTCTGCCCGACCCCCAGCAAGCGTCATCGCCGATATTCTCATTCAGTCCAGCCTTTTGGATAGTGTTGAGTAGGCTTCGGTTGAACCTTCGGCTTGAGGTTCCCCTGTCCTGCCCAAGAAGGAGAGTTGGAGCATTAAAGTTACCGGCAATGATGACCTGATCATATCCCATGGACGTCACTCCGGATGTTAATTGCAGCAGTTGCCGGTTATGTTGCACGTTGCTAGTAGAGGTTCTGTAGACGCCCCCTACCGGTTGCTTGATGTCTCAAACCTTAAAGTGACACCAGGCGGAGTCTAGGAGCTGTAAAATAGAGTTTTGGTTGCTTGTTTGCCTTCAAGATGGTCACTTACAAACATTGCCACTCCACCTCCTTCTTTAAACTCCCTGTTTCTCCTGGACAGATGCATACCGCTCATACTAGTTTCGATGTCACTACCATCTGGTGATAAGCAAGTTGCTGCTGGGATTGTGATCTTTGGAGTATGGCAGGAACAGGGAGGTCATAACTGCCCATGTTACTACTGAGCCCCGGCACATTACTGTAAATATACTTGGGTATGTTTCCAACAGCATGGACTGACTTGGTGGCGGTACACTGAAGGGAGTCGATCGCAACGGCGAAATTCGCTACAGGACGGCCAGCTCCAATGGAACCGGCCCAATCACGTTTCTTCCCGTTGTGTTTTCTGGGGATTTTGTAGAGTCCAGGTTGGTTTGGTTATCTTGTCTGTTGATGTTGATGGTGACTTCGGCACCACAGGGGCTGTTATTTTCTGTTGTCACAGTGTGAATAATACAAAAATGAAGATTACTGCAGAGCCGAATTAAATTGGTCACATGACAGTTTCTAATCGTTGCATTTTCTTAGCTTATTATTATTATTTTTATTATTAGTCCCTTGGGTTCCTAGTGGAACATAGGGCTTCAGTAGCACGCCTCCAGTGACCTCTGTTCTCTGAGATCTTTTGAACCTGGTTCCACGACAGCCCAGAAGCTCTCATTTCCTCCTCGCACGACCTCCTCCATGTCACCCTCGGACGTCCAACTCGTCGCTTCCCATGGGGATTCCACTCGAGGGCCTGACGCGTGATGTCCTCAGTCGGCCTTCTCAGTGTATGCCCAATCCATCTCCACTTCTTCCTGCATATTTGTTGCGTGATAGGTTCTTGGTTGGTTCGTTCCCAGAGTTCCTTGTTGCTTATTTTTTCTGGCCATCTGATCTTCAGCAGCGAGCGTAAGCAGTTGTTGATGAATGTCTGTAGTTTATTGGAAATGCCTTTCGTGACGCGCCAAGTCTCTGAGCCATACAAGAGCACTGACTTGACGTTGGTGTTGAAAATCCGTATCTTGTTCCGCATGCTGAGTGCAGAAGATCTCCACACTGGTTTCAGGCTAATGAACGCCTGTCTTGCTTTTCCGATTCTGACTTTGACGTCCTCGTCCGTCCCGCCTGTAGTTGAAACAGTGCTTCCTAGATAAGTGAAGGAGGTTACTTCCTTCAAGTTTCTCCCGTTGACGGTGATTGGAGTTTGTTGTTGTTGTTGATGGTGGTGGTGCGGTATCTTCATCACTTCTGTCTTCTCTATATTCACCTGAAGTCCCGTCTTAGCTGCCTCCTCTGTCAACTTGTTAGTTTTTGCCTGCAGATCTTCAAGTTTATGTGACATTAGGCATAAGTCATCGGCGAAATCCAAGTCTTCTAGGTTCTTTTCCGTCGTCCAGTGTATCCCCCTCTTCTCGCTGCCTACTGTTTGCTGCATGATCCAGTCCACCACAATTAGGAATATCATGGGGGATAGTAGGCAACCTTGTTTCACTCCTGTCTTCACTTCAAAGGCATCACTGAGCTTCCCATTGTGGATTACTTGGCATGTGGCATCTTCATATAGTTGTTGAATGAGGCGGATAAAGGTTTGCGGTACTCCGTAGTATTGAAGCAGTTTCCAAATTACTTCTCGGTCGACGCTGTCAAAGGCCTTCTCAAAGTCGATGAAGTTGAGGTATAGAGCTGATTGCCATTCTACGCTCTGTTCTATGATGATACGAAGCGTTGCAATTTGGTCAGCACATGATTTGTACTTCCTGAAGCCTGCCTGTTCCGGTCGCAGTTTTGAATCCAGTGCGTCTTTAAGCCTCTCCAGGATGATGCGGCTTAATATTTTACTTGGGGTGGATAGGAGAGTGATTCCGCGCCAGTTCTTGCAAGCACTGAGGTCTCCCTTCTTCGGCAGTTTGACAAGGTAACCCTTCTTCCAATCGTCAGGTACCTTCTCTTCCCTCCACACCTTCTGCAATAGTGGTGTGAGCATGTCCGCTGTTGTCTCTGCATCTGTTCTCAGTGCTTCTGGCGGTATTCCATCTGGTCCTGCTGCTTTCCCGCATTTCAGTAGCTTTATGGCGTTCAGGACTTCCATTTTCGTTGGGGGATTTATGTTCACTTGTAATTCAGCGGCTGCAGGTGGTATTTCTGGACGAAGTGCAGGTGGTGGTCGATTCAAGAGCTTCTTGAAGTGGTCGGCCCATCGTTTCCTCTGTTTCTCTTCTTTTGTAATTAAATTTCCTTCTTCATCTTTTATTGGTTTCATCTGTGTTGGTCTCTTCCCTGATAGCAACCTGGTTATTTGATACAATGTCGTCAGGTCTCTCTTACCTGCAGCCTGTTCTGCTTCACTTGCCAGTGTGTCGTAGAAGTGTCGTTTGTCTTTGCGTGCACTCTTCTTCACTTCTTTATCCAGTGTTTTATACATTGTGCTCAGTTCCTCTTGTCGTTGAGCATCCTTGCACTGGTTTATCTTCTGCTTCACCATCCTCCTCTCCTCTATCAGCTTCCAGGTATCCGTCGAGATCCATTCCTTGTCTTCTTTCTTCTTCCTTCCTAATACTGTTGTGCAGGTTTCTTTCCACATAGCTTTCAAAGACTTCCAGTGTTCTTCTACACAGGTTTCTTCAGGGATGTCCCTCGACGTCTCCCATTTTGTCTTGATGGCTGCTTTGAAGATCTCCTTTGTAGTTTCATCCTTCAGTTTCCGAGTGTTGTACTTGAATTGAGGTCTATCACCAGCTTCCTTGAAGGCTTTTAACTTGATTTCGAAGGTTCCTTGCACTAGATAGTGGTCTGAACCTACATCTGCTCCTCTTCTTGACCTTGTGTTAAGTAGACTGCGTCTCCATTTTCTTGAGATTGAGATAAAGTCGATTTGGTTTTTAGTGTGTCCATCTGGTGAAATCCATGTCGCTTTGTGGATATCCTTGTGCCTGAACACACTGCCTCCAATCACCAAATCGTTGAATGCACAGAATTCTGCAAACAATTCTCCATTCTCATTCATTTCACCTAGCGCCTCTCGACCCATGGTTAGTTCTCTTCCCGTGTTGTCCCCTCCCAGTTTGGCATTCATGTCGCCCATTAGAATTTTGATATCGCCAACTGACGTCTTGTCCAGTGTTGACTGAAGTTGTCTGTAGAATTCCTCCTTTTTCTCTTGCTCTGCATTATTTGTAGGTGCATAACATTGTATGATTGTGACCTTTCTTCCTTTTGAGTTGAATCTTGCTGTCATGATCCTGGAGGAGATTGGTTCCCACTGCATGAGAGCCTTCGATGCTCTTGAGGACATCATGATAGCCACTCCCTCAGTGTGCTCGTGGTTGGCGTCTGGGTGACCGGAGTAGATTATTGATTCTCCGTTGACAGTTTGGAGAGTCCACTCCCATTCCATCTGCTTTCGCAAATCCCAAGCACTTCGATGTTATACCTTCTCATCTCCTTTGCAATCTGGGCTGCCTTACTGGGTTCAAACATCGTGCGGACATTCCATGTCCCCACGTTTACTTTCGCTTTCATCGAGAGAAGACACATCGGCCAATTGGCTTCCCGAAGGCTTTCACCAACTGGCGTCATTTCGCCTCTCCGATTCCAGCGGGGAATAAGTTTGTTTTCATTTTTTATATTTTGTTTGTGCTTTGAAGTTTCTTTAGCGGTTAGATTTGTTTTACGGGGTAGGGTTGCTAGCCCTATGCCCAACCTTCCCTCTTTACCCGGGCTTAGGACCGGCTAGTAACTAGTAAACTAGTTAACCAGGCGAGGTTCATTTTCTTAGCTTGGGATATTTAAATACTATCGTTGCGGCAGGTTCCTGTTAAATCGTGTTTTCTTGATTTGGTGCCGCCTAGTCTCTTTAAACATAATAGTTGGATATCAAGCTTGTTAGCTTGGTGCAGAAATGTGCTAAGATTCACTTGCTCATATTTCCGCCACAAATTGTTTTTCGCTTTCGAGTCGAAATAACCAAGCAACTTTTGGTGTTTATACTTGTCTGGCTTCATCATACTCTGTTTTTGGCTTTTCGTGCATAAGCGAACCTTTCTACATCTCCGGCATACATCTTGGACTGTCACCATTACGCGCCTTAATTGTTGATTCGATTATCAAGGATTAGGCAACCACCGATTCATTATGAGCAATTAATCTGGGTGGAAATGAGATGAAGTAAGACAGTTCTCCAGTTGTACGATGCATCAAATAGATAATTTTGATATGAAACTACATTCCGTCATCCGCACCCATTTTCAGAACGTAAGCTGTCGGGATCTCAGTCTCCTTTATAAGGGATTTATAAAAATTAAGTTGCTGTCTAATAGCTCTGTAACAAGCTGACGTCAACCATTTAACTGCCTAACGCTATCTTCATGTTTTCCATCTGTGCAGACGTCTTGGAATCAGGTTGTTGTGTGCAGTGACTCTGGGAACAGACTGAGAGTTCGGGTATTGTTTAAACTTGGTTGGATCCACGTCATTCGTCGCTCAACTGTGGCGTTTTTGAGATCATTGAGCCTCATGTTGTTTGGCAACTAATCAACCTGGCCGAAAAGAATACAAAGAGTTTATAGGTAACAACCAAACTGCAGTGTTGGAGGGGGAACAATATGTTATCTGGTTGCCAAAACATAGAGGATCGTAAGTGGAAGTCATGAAAACAAGGGCAAAGGTGGTGATCAATACGTTGGCAAGTGGGTGACGCGCCGAAGTAGTTGCGGAAACAACTGAGTCACGTAAGAGAACTACGGGTCGGAATTACGGAATACCTAATACTGCTAACGAGATAAACATCAGTGTAAAGACAAAAAGAGAGGGAAGTCGACCAGCGCGACGTTGGTTTACCCCCTCTTCCTAGTATGCATCAAGACCAGATAATGATATTTATTCCTGAATATACAGGCGCACACCGTTTTGAAAGGTGTGAATATGTTATCATATAAATCGCACGCATCTTTGTGGCGGGTGATCTCAGTCCCCACCTACTGTGTTGCTAGATGATATAAGTGATGCATGTTTATATAACGAAACATCGCATCAGAAGTATGCAGAAATTCGCAGCTTCGAAAAGTGGTGGTATTGCCTTCAACCAGGGTTTGTATCTGGACATTATGTGTATTACCTGGAGAAACATAAGTCTTGAAGCCGATACTTGCATAGCAACAGCTTA
Source organism: Heterobilharzia americana (assembly GCA_944470555.2). Classification (NCBI taxonomy): domain Eukaryota; kingdom Metazoa; phylum Platyhelminthes; class Trematoda; order Strigeidida; family Schistosomatidae; genus Heterobilharzia; species Heterobilharzia americana. The sequence goes on from OX104127.1 coordinate 45,909,443, forward strand.
TACCTTCTGCTTTTGATGATGATGAAAAGCTCACGAGGAAATATACACACGTTGTTTATTTATTATACTTCATTGACAGTTCCAGAGCTGTGTGGTTCCCGTATGTTCATACCATCTCACATCAAAGATTCACGATCGCAATGGATATTGCGGCTGAGAGCTAAATATTTGCACTTTTCAGCTTCAGCGTCCAGGAGCAGTAGTGTTGTTTGATCGCATCAGGTAGACGTCCAGGACACGTTGTTCACCATTTTCACGGGTCATGGCAACTTTGAGGTCGGTAGGTAATAAGCTTTTCGGGTCACCTTCACAATGAATAAATCATAGGTTTTGATAATTATGAAGTTGTCTGGCGAACATCCTTTTTCCGTTTTTTGCAGTTAGGTATTGCAAACGCGGTGGCACTGGCTGCCTACCATGGAAAGCAGTTTTAGTCAATGCCCGTTTCTTAAGTAATTAATTGGTTATGACAACCAAGTCATTAGTAGCAGTCTTAACGACCACAGGAAAGAAATCGATAACATTAAGACCATGATGGAAGAGATTCGGAGAGTAGTTGAGGATTTCCATCCATTAGCATATCTTCTAGAGAAGCATGAGAATTTAGTTGAAGACCATGTAGTGAAAGCAGAAAACCTAATAGACCACTTGGCGACGGAGGCAATGAAGAGACTATCGTCATCTCCACAGGCCATCATTCATAACATACCCGATACCCTACCGTTGGATGTAGTTAAGACAAAGGTATTAAACTCATGCGGCATGACAGGAATACACTGTGACTGTAAGCGCCTCTGCAAAAAGTCAGCGCAGTCTAGCCGCCCCATGATCTTCAAGTTCATTACTTCATTTGACGCCAAAAGATTTATCAAACTACAAGACCACATAAGGTTACATAGCAGCTTTTAAAATATTGCTATTGCACAAGACAAAACCGTGTGCCAACGCAGAAAATAAAAAAAGAGTAGTCCGACCAGTTCATCACCTTTGAACACAGAGGCTGCTGTGTGCACGAACAGACCTTCAGAAAGTGCTAACATGGTCGGTACTCCTGTTGGATATACCTCTTCCTCGGTACAACAGTCTCAGTCAAATCTAGCTACAAGTAAACCTGATCCTTCAGTTGCTCGTAAAAAGAAAACCATTGGTACCCGTAAGGTCACCACAAACAGAAGACCGCTGGGTAACAGAAAACTCAGAAGCTCGGGCGAAGCCTCGCCATCTAAAGCTAAAACGTTTTTGAAGAAGGACTGTTTCAGGTGCGTGCTTTCTAATGACAGAATAGAACATTTCATAGCTAAGACACTCGCAATACACGAACCTAAAAGGCGAGTTTTCCGTCAAACCCCTTTCTTCAGAGATGAGTGCCACGACAACTCGAGGTTGCATCACACGAGACACTCCTTCGGACCACGTCCCTTTAATCACAGTGGTCATAACATGGTGCCGAGTGGCGTACCGAACGCTCAAATGTCCTACATGCCACAAACATCTAAAAACTGTTCTACTGTGCATCTTAATAATCGAAGTCAATACTTTGGGAACAGATGTACATCCCCTGCAAGAAACTTCCCACTTATGAACCCTACCAAGACGTTTTTTGGATCCCACACAATGCGTACGACCCATGGCGTTTAGGCTTGTTCGACCCCCTGATAACACAGGGCCGGAACCAATTTCCTCGGCTTACACCGGTCATAAACCGTACCTTACGCCAACAGCAGAGAAGAGGTGCACGTTAACAACCTATAAGTGCCATGAAAAACTAAGTAATCATATGCTTGTGAGAGACGGAGACCCGCCGGTCACACCGGTACACCCCACTGTTGAGTCCTGTCACGTCCGAGATGTAGGTAGTGCATCGTCTAGTGAACTGAATACCAGAAGTTCTTCCGCTTACCGAGGCTTAAGAGACATAGTAAGTTACTTTGCAAGCCATAGTAGCCTTTTCACGCTTCTACTTATTAATGCCCGCTCGTTACTTTAGAAAATATCCGATCTTGGAACAATAGTTTTGCCAGCCGAACCCGCTGCATTATTAGTTACTGAATCATGGTGTACTGACTCAATCCTAGACGTGGGCCTGTGTATATATGGTTATACTCTGCATGGCACTAATCGTGGCCACAAGCATGGTGGAGGCTGTTTGATCCATGTGTGCAGCCTTGCTACTTCAAATAAGATTGAAGATGATATCTTCAATGATCTACAGGACTCACTTCGGATCGTTATAAAAGGTACCAACTACAAAATCCTCATAGGCTGTGTGCGTAGAGTGCCATGTTCAACAAAAGAAAATGATGAACTGATGGCTAGATCACTTGCCCACGCTGGATCCCTCACTCTTGACTTCAAACTGATTGCAGGTGACTTCAGCTTACCTGAAGTTAACTGGAAGGTCGGTCGTGGGCCACAACTATTTGGTGAAATACTTACTGTCACAGATACTTATGGCTGGAAGCAATGCATTCAGCAACCCACGCATGAAGATAGCGTAATGGACCTAGTCTTTTGCTGTGACATCATCCCTGTCACTACCCAAGTTGGTAGCGAGTTTTCTAACAGTGACCATAGGATGGTATTCTGTTGCTTACCAATCCTTCCTCCAAGTGAGAAAAATGAACAATCTTAAAATTATACTCGGCATGGGAGCTATAAGAATATGGAGTGGGAAGTAGTCATCGAGCTACTCAGGTGTTCTCCATGGGATGACTACTTCACCATAGCCTCATTAACACACACACTCTCACTTTTCTACAGAAATATAGAGCTGTATCTAGATACTGTTGCTCCCGTGAAAACGGTCAGGGTTTACAGGGAACCAGACCCGTATATTCCTAAAATATTCCGCAATAAACTTAGGAAATTATCATCACATTACCACTCGTCGAAAGACTTCATGTCACTGCACTTAATCCATGAGACTTACGAATCTATCAAGACACTGCGTGCGACACACGCAGCAAATGAAGAGATTGTCGCCCTCAAAAGTCGCTCTAGAATACACAAGTTGACATCTCTTCCGAGCAAACGTCTGAAGCCATCAACGCATGTAGCCTATCTACTACATGATGGGGTGGTACACAGCAGTCCCCTCAAGGTTAGTGAACTGTTTAGCGAATCGTTCGCTAATTCCAACCCTAATGCCCTCAGCCCCACTAGCTTTACTCCAATTACCGCTAGTTCATGTACTACAGTGGAGTTCACTGTCAAAAGTATCACTGAGGCTATCAGAAGCCTGGAGCCATCTACAGGTATAGGGATAGATGGCCTAAACTCAATAGTCATCAGAAACAGTGGTGATGATATATCACTGTTCTTGCTTGAGATATTCACACTATCAATGGAAAGTGGGGAGTATCCTAGCGAGTGGAACACTAGCTTTATAATTCCTCACTACAAGTCCGATGAAAAAGCGAATGTTGAAAACTACAGACCTATTAACATTACTCCAGTCGTCTCCAGAATCATGGAAAAAGTGATTAAGAATGGCATGTCTGACTACCTATTTAGCGAAAACCTCGTCACAAAGTCTCAGCATGGTTTCATTAAAAACAGGTCTTGCGTTACTTGCCATTTCGACCGCTTCAACCTTATCACTGGTAGCCGCGAGGCACGTAAAATCGTCACCGTTCTATGCTTTGATATACCAAAGACATTTGGCAAGGTGCCACACAGTATTCTCTTTGATAAGCGTCCATGCCCCTTTACTCCACTGGCTAAGGTCATTTCTTAGTGATCGGAGCTCAGTCGTCAAAGTAACTTCTGTGCAGACTACACCTAGACTCATAACTAGTGGAGTAACACAGGGCAGTGTCCTTGGGCCTTTTTGTTCATAACCTATATTAATAGTGTGTGCGAGTGCTTCACTGTAGAGCAGACGTCCTTTTACGCTGATGACCTAAAGGTTGTATACTCATGTCACACCCATGAACCAGCCAATATGCTACTTACTGCTCAACAAGAATTAGGTGAAGTTGCCAAATGGTGTGGCGGGTCCCATCTCAAGTTCAACATTGACAAATGTGGTTGGCTTAGCATAGGCAGCGATAGTCTAGATGTGTCTCTCGAAGTATGTAGGCAAGAGCTACCTAGACGTCCTTCAGTGCTAGATCTTGGTCTTAGATATTCTGGTGACTTAACATTCTCTGAGCAGACGGCTCGTATCACATCTAAGTCACACACATACGGATGCATCGTCCGCAGCTTCTATAGCACTGAATCAAGGGTCCCACTCCACAGAGTGTGCATCCGTCCAATTTTAGAGTACTACCCGTTTATCTTAAGTGGCCTTCGTAGAAGCGACAAGGGAAATTTCGAGGAGGCACAACGCCACTTTACACTAGGAACACTAGGAGCCGACTGCAGCCTAGACCACACCTCCAGGTGCAGTATGCTGGGACTAAAACCTCTCTGGAAGAGGCGACTTATAACGAGTCTTATATTTTACTATAAATTACTTCGTAAGCAAGTGCGCTCGTGTGGCTCCGAAATTAAAATAAGTTGTAACATCTACTCACTATTTACGTAAGCACAACCTATTAGCGGAAAATGGGTGCTGTAAGACCAAATTGCGAAGAAACTTCTTCCTCAATAAGTTCTCTCACATCCGGAATAGACTTCCTGAGGAAATACGTACTGCGGGCTCATTATCCGTCTTTCGTTCTGCACTTAATAAGCTCCTAAAAGATGATGAGTCTATCACTCGCCTAGGCACTAACCATACTTTCTGGGCTAATGAAAGCATACCAGGACCGCTAAACGTATAGAGCAAAGCTATTATAAATCTCAAGTACCTTTAACCTCAATGGACTCATAAAGAGTGTTTGATTACCGGCCCACCTGGTCGGATTGTGAAGCACAAACACATGGCCAGTGTTCCCTTTAAGTTTACTGGCAAAAACTGCCTACCTAGTGACTCTCGTGAAGTTCATGAAAGAAAAAAGGTTATTTTTAAATGATTCAATTAAAGTTTACATATAGTTTAAATGACTGTAAAAAGACAAGAACTTCTCTCCTCCCAGTTTGTTTTACACGGTATTCTATTGTCCAGTTTCCCTTTGCGCATTCATTTCCCTTCTCTTCTCAGCATCAGCCTGAAGAGAAAGTCCTGAGTGTTAATTTAATCAGAGAGTATCGACTTACTGAAAATCTTACTTCGCACCTAATACTGGAAACGGATGTTAGAGGTATCCAACTGGCTCGCCCCGATTTTCCTGCTTCTTGGACAGCTTTGCAATCAAGTCGCCTTGCTACCAGTGCCCTACATAGTTCAACGTCTTGGGAGTAAATGTGAGTTCAATGAGGGTTCAGAGCTCTGCGAGGAGCCCACGGAAGCCGGTGGTTAGTTGAATTTATCAAGCGGTAGATCCAGTGGTAGGCTGTTTCGATGTTCAGCCTCTTCCATTGCTTGTCATCGGCGCAACTGGTCGTAGCAACGCGTTCACATTTCGCATGCAACTCGATTATCATACATAATCTTACCACGTTGCTGGATAATAGGCTCCTCCATCCAGATACCCTTCCCTGGCTGTTAATTTAGTACAGAGGTGGTTGCACCTACCAGTGGCGCTCCTACATGCCGATCCGATGTTCGGGGTGCAATAAAATTTTGCGGGATCATTGTGCGATGTGTAGTTCGTGGTTTACGTCCCATAAGTGCTTCTACAGGCGACTGCTGATTCGAGGTGACACGGTACGCGAAGAGTAGTCGTCTTAAGTTTTCAGCGGAATTCCCCCCTTGAAGGTACCCGCGAAACGTTCTCCCTGGTAGTTCGACTGTGGGTGACATGGTGGTGAGCGGATGTGAGTGGTGGAGTGCTGTTTACGGAAGTTATCAAATTAGCCGGAGGTAAACTGTTGAACATTGTCGGTGACGATAGTTTCTGGCAGCCCTTGATGGCTGAAGGCAACCGTCAAACTGCGTAATGTCATCGTCGTTCATGGGGGAACAATAGGCACAATCTCCGGCCATTCCGAAAATGCATCCACGAGAACCATATAGGATGTTCCATCTGTCGGGCCTGCAAAATTAAGATGAATTCTCTCCCAGAGACATTCTGATTTTGGCCATGGTACCAGCAGGATTTTCAGGCGGTTTTTGACAGCTTGCTGGCATTGTGAACAGTATCTAACAAATTCGACAATCTGTTGGTCCATTTGAGGCCAGTACGCAAACCTTCGTGCGATCACTTTCATACTGCCAATACCTGGGTGATCAGTATGAAATTGCCCAAGAATAAGCGGTCTTAGAGATTGTAGTGCCACAACTCTGTCACCAAACATTTGGGAATTATCAACAACCTAAAGTGACTCACTGTTTCACTTCACCCTGGAGAGAGGAACTTGGCCAACGGCTTAAACTAAAGTTGACAGCTTCTTGTGGTGCTGGGTCTTTCAGTGTGGACCTCTTCATAACGCCGGTAATCACCGGTAGTGCTTGAACAGCACTGACGAGGTTTTCTGGGGCACAGTCTTTTACCAGAATTCCAGCGATCACCGCCTCCTTTTGGGACGTTGGACAATCACTGATTAGACGAGACAGGGCATCTGCTTGTCCGAATTCTTCTGTCCAGCCATACTGTATCTCAAAATCACACCCAAGAAGAATCAGTGCCCATCGCAGTAGTCTATTTGAGGAGCGTGCGGGATTCCTGATTTGCTCCCGAAAAAGCAGGAAAGTGGTTTATAGTCAGTCGAGAGGGTAAAGTTACGTACATATACCAGCTTGCAAAATCTCCGTGCCACAAAAACTAAAGCCAAGGCCTCTTTCTCTGTCTGTCTATAACGCCCCTCTGCATTGGTGAGTGTTCGTGAGGCGTGCATAATGGCCTTTTCTTTTCTGTTCGGAAATGCATGGAGGACCACCGTTCCAGCCCCATATTCTAAGGCACCTGCTGCGACTATCGGCGACGTAGGATCACATTGGGTCGGCAGTAACTCTGAATTAAGCACGGATTTCTGATTACTAAAGGCGGACTCATATTCGCCGGACCACTTCGAAGGAACTTCCTTGCAGAGCAGTTGGTTGAGCGGTGATCATACGCTGTTCATTGGTGGCAGAAATGCAGAATAATAACTGAATAGGCCCAAAAAAGAACGAAGGGATGCGATGCGGCATCTGTCGAATCGCACGTGTGTTCTCAGGGTCTGGGTGTCGGCCAGAAGCGTCGAAGACATACCCGAGATATTTCACTGACCAGAGAAAGAACTGACATTCCTCCTGATGTAGGCGAGAACCAGCTTCTTGAATTCGTTGGAGTACCGATCCAGTGCGGCGTCGTAGCTCATTTGAACATCCGACAACCATAAGTTCATCATCTAGGTATGCAGCAACACCAGGAATGCCGTACGGTATTTTGTCCATCAACTAGTGAAAGATAGCTGGATCAATCTTAATGCCGAATGGCAGGCGGTTATACTGGAACTGCCCCCTATTGGTGTTAGTAGTTAGTAGTTCTCTGTACTACCCAGTGACTTCAACTTGAAGGTGTGCATCTGCTAGGTCCAATTTGGCGAATACTTCTCCTCCATTTAACATGGTGAACAGGTCCTCTGGAGCCGGCAATGGACAGTGGTATGGTTCCAGAGAAGAGCTGAGACCGGTGGAAAATTTGGCGAATAGGCGAAGAGAACCATTTGGCCCTTTTGTGACAAGCATTGGAGCTGCACAGGTGGAGTTGGTTACTGGTGTCAGGACCCCTTGTTGCTCCAGACGTTGTAGTTCAGCGTTGACATAGGGAATAGAGACATATGGTACAGGTTCTTTTGGGCGAAAAACTGGCTTGAAACCGGGTTGAAGACGATAATAATTTATTCCTGAATTTACAGGTGCATAGCATTTTTACAGTTACGGTTGTAACAGTTAGTGGTGGAAAATCCCCGGTAATATTTTCTCCGACAAAAGATTTTTTACCATCTCTTCATTCCAGGCACTGGGAATTCCCACTCTGAAGAAAAAAAGTACAATTTGTTTTTTTGTGCTAAATTGGATAAATGTCCACAGTAGCGGCCATGTTGCTCTGCCTTGTGTTTAATAGCTCGGTGAATATTTGCCACACTCCCCTGAGTTTCGGGGTCGATTGAGGGAATCCGCTTCTGTAGATGAAGTAAGTATTTTTCTGCATTTTTGTATGCTGCTTACAGCTGCAATGGACGGAACAACGCCAGTCAATGAAACAACGGATTAATAAATGTCAAAAGGCTTCTTGCAAGTATCTTCGTGTGATGCCATAAGGATATTCATCACAGGTAGCATGATTGCATAGGAGCTGTCTGAAGACAGATGCAATGATATTTAAGAAAAGTACTGATGAAGTATCATAATTCCAGTCCGATTGCAGGTTTCCGAGATTCTATTCACAATAAGAATAGAGGTAACAGGGAGCGGGATACCAGGGCACAAGGAAGTTAATTATATGCAAATTTTAACTTATGTACATAATGTCATGCCTACTACTAAATGTATAGTCCTAGGTTTCATGTTTATATTCTTATTAAAAATGTGCTGCTCACTGTGTTTTGGAAATGCCATTTTCGAGGGGCTACATCTGAGGACGTCTCTAGTAGTGGTGGTAATAAGTGGGAGGTATAGATGAACAACTCAATTAAGGAAGTATTCCCAATTATCCCTCGTATTTAGCGGGGAAGAGTGTGGGTTTACTGATCAGGGTGTGTCACTTCATATATTTAAGGAGCCTATTATACTGAGCGTTGTGAGACATAGTTGTGATTCGCTCTGTATGTTGCGGGGTTTGCCGGAGGATAGGAATTTTTCTAACATACGACCAAACTGGACAGTTGAGCTCGAAGCCCTGATGTTAACAGGAAGATGGTCCCACATTTTCGAGTATTTAATCGGGAAGAAGTCAGCTTGGAGGGATGTTCCAAAAGATTTCATTTCGACGCTGTAGGCTTGATTGCGAAGAATATGACAACCTTCAGTGTGAAACGGACTTCCTCACTAGCTATGGAGGGTATCTTATGTAAAATCTTGAAGAAAAATATGAGGTTAACCTTAAGACGTCTCATCCAAAGTGGTTGCAGATTAGGCGACGTACACCGAGATGCATAGTCCTGACCATATTCGTAGCCAAGTAGCCTGGATGTAAAGTACCTCTGCACACTCTCAATCTTAAATTTGTCGTCTATACGGACTCTCCCTTAAATAAACGAACAGTATTCTAACAGGAGTCGGACACAAGCTTTGTATGGCAATAATTTGGCTTCGTGGTAATGAAAGTTACGAATAATACAGACTGGTAGTATTCTGGGCTTACGGGTTTGTTTCGCAACATGTCCAGAGAATGTAAGGTCGTTAGGGTAACGGAGCCCTAAGTCAAGGACGCTATGCAGACTAGGTAGCATCACAGTTTGCAGAGACAACTGTAGACGAATGGATGGTGCTCCAAAACATATCCAGCCGCACTTATCTAAGTTGAATTGGAGGTTCCATGTGGGGGACCAAGTGGTTGCTAGGTCAAGTTCGCTCTGTACTAACCTTTGGGAGTAGGACAGGTCGTCACATGAGAATGTGTACGCAATCTTTAGATCATCAGCAAACGAAAATGATTTACCAACCTAAAAGCACTTGCAAGGGTCATTAATATAAAGGGTGAAAGGAAGAGGACCGAGCATGCTACCCTGAACTACATCAGAAGTAGTGGGCCTAGGTTTAGAAAGCTGAGATTCGATTTTTACAACTTGTGAACGGTTAAAAAGAAAAGATTTAATCCAGCCTACTAAGGGGTTAACAAGTTAAAGGGCTTGTAGCTTACGGATAAGTAGTGAGTGGTCCACGCGGTCGAATGCCTTGGATATATCAAAATAAAGGACAAGGATTGAGTTACGTTGATCACGGCTAGCGGTTAGGAAGTTAAAGAAGTCGAGGTGACAGGTCATACATGAGCGTGACTTCAAGAATCCATGCTGACTAGATGTCACGACATTATTGTTGAGCATATGTTGAAGAATATCTTCTTTGACCACCTTCTCCATAATTCTAGACACAATTGGCGTGATATTTATAGGTCTGTAGTTATTAACTTCAGTTTTTGAACCAGGTTTGTTTCTGGGTATTATGAAGGACATCTTCCATATATCGGGGTACGTAGAAGTATCCATGGATATTGAGTATAGTTTAAGTAGCAATAACAAAATGTCAGGACCCCCATTTTTAAAGAAGTATGAAGCTATTCCGTCAATGCCTATGCTTCTAGAGAACTCAAGTGTTTTAATGGCTCTGTCAATGTTAGCACATATGAACTCAGTAGTGCCAATAGGTTCCGGTGTAGGAGGGGACAATTGGTCGCTAATTTTAACATTATTAGTGGAGATTGCTGACGGTAAGTGAACATGTTATTGAATAATTCACTTATTTCTTCAGGCTTACTGTAGACCTTACCATCGTGAGTGAGGAAAGGAATACTATGCTTCTGCCGGTTGGATCGCTTCTTTAGAAGTTCCCCAAGAGCATATGTTTTGGTGGAGCTAGCTAGTGCAGTGGTTTCATTATTTTTTGCTATCGTCTCCTGGTAATTACGAATGGAACTAAGGACATTAAGGGGAGATTTAAGCGCCCCAAAGTCGTGATACTTGAAGTAATTTGTCGAAAGTTTGTGCAGTTTTTGACAAACATTCTGAGATATAAAAGACTTTTTTGACATGGAATTTTTTGATTTTTTCAGAGGGTCTAAAATATCATTGCAGGCATAGAAATTAGAATATAGTATACTTAATGTCAGTTCTAGATCAACCGCGTTGAAGTGCATTCACCATTCACTACTTCTAGTCAACAAGTGAGCTAGATCCCACTCTGTCTTATCACAATTTCTGTACTTGGATTGTGAGGAGGTGGAGGCAATATACGTAGTGCCGGTTGAAGAAGGGAGTGGTATTGCACGCAGTACCACTTTGTGGTCGCTTCCTGGGAACTTGGAACTAACATATGTTGAAAGAGGACGAATATTTTGACATATAGCTAGGTCAAGCACGTCCTCAGCCCTTGTCGGACTAGTGACAAATTGTTCCCATCTGAATATATCAACGTACTGAGGAAATTATCATATCTAGAGGGGCAGGTATACGTGTCCCATTTAATTTCCAGTAGATTAAAGTCTCCACATACAATCTTGTGATCATATTGAAAGGAGGGTGCGTATTCAAGAGCATCATTGAGTAAGGACTCGTCTTCAGAGAACATCTTAGTTGCTCCTGCCGGCTGGATCGCTTTTTTAGGAGTTCCACAAGAGCATATATTTTGGACGGCAGGAGATGCTGTACACCGACGAAGACAGGATCAGAAAACATCCGCTAATTTTCCAATGACCTCAAAAGACTGACTCTCAGATGGTGTCTGCACCGCATTATATATGGTATTTGCCGGGATGTCTGATAACCCCAACCGGTCAAAACAATCCAAACCCAACAAATTGAGGTCCACTTCAACAATGTTACATGTCGCATCAGTCGCATAACCATTGAAAGGGACATTATATACTAGCTCACCGGACAATGGGAGAAGGCCGCCACACGCGCTCAGCGCCGTCTTCACCACTCTTTGAGAAGGTGGTGATCCAATATCACGCCAGAGCTTCTCTGAAATGATTGTTACATCAGACGCAGCGACCAACTGTAGTCTGGCCAGATGGCTATCGATTTGCACCACAGGGAACTTCATATTGGGCAGTGCATCACCTATATGGGTGGCTGCTATGTGAGAAGATCTGCCAATGGGTTTCGAATAGTTCCGCGACGAATTTCTTGTAGGGAGACCGGAACTTGTCGGCGCAAGTTGCCGCGACCACCGTTAAGCCCAATGGTGTTGCACTGGCGGCAACGATGCTGTTTATATGGTCAGAATCTGACGTAGTTGCAAGCGCCGCAAAGCCAACAAGGTGAGGGCGGAGATTTTCTCATATCTTGCGAGGTATCAACTATAGATGGCAAATAGGGTGTGTTGGATGCACACGGGCCAGAATGCGAAGAAGAGGGATACTTTGACGACTGGCGGACAGCATGGACAGCGTTGTTGGGTTCATCAGATTGGACCAACTTGGCATCATTACGAAGAGGTTGCAACCGTTGGAATCCATCTGTCGTTTCATTAACAGTCAACTTAGAATCTTGGTTCAAACGGCTTAACAGCCGGATGCGAATATCTGAGAAGTCCGGAGGATGGAGGCTGCATATTAAAATTAGTAATCTGAATTGATCATCAGACAGTGGCTTCTGTCGAAGTTGCTCGCATTCTCGATTGGCAACTCCAACATGTGTTCGGAAATCATCATGCTTATTCACTGTTAACTCCACGCATCGGAAGCGGATATTTAAGAGAGATGAATGGCAACCGAAGTGTTCTCTTAGCGATTCGGTTGTTCCGTTAAATGTGCTTCTGCGTGGGATCTGTAGTGGTATTAGATTGCCGTTTGTATGAAGTTCTGCCGAACCAAGTCTCCAGAGTAAAAGGCGGGTTTTTCAACCGTCATCCTGGACAGCAAAATCAATTTTGAGAATGTCTTCAAAACGTCTGTGCTGAGTATCAAGCACAACATTGGTCTCTGGACCAGAGAAAAATTGGTGATGCTATTAACCAACCCGTCGACAGGGGAAGCCAAACTGGGAGCAGGCGAAGAGGATGAATGCAGCAGCAGCAGCAATCTTGTCACCATCCAAAATTTCAATATGCTTGAAATGCTGTTCTAACATATATTCAATTTTCGAATGGCCCACCACCAGGAAATACGCCTCGTCGCCACTGCTATGATGTCGATTTGTGAGAACGAACGGATATACTTAACGATTGGTAGTCGAGGGTTGAGGCGATGCAACCCGAGTGATTCACAAAAAGAAATCAAAAGACCGGAAACCAGATGAGTTTACAGCATCTCAAACTGAAACATTTATGGGCAGAGACTGAACCCATTTATAAAGTTTACAGTGACCTTGGGAGACAGAGAATCATAAGTACACTTAAAGAGGCAGGATCCAATCAGAACACTAGGGGGCCATACGAAGTATGATCCATGTGCGGGAAAACAGCACGAATAAACAGTTCAAGTATATACATAACTGTAAGTGTGAAATATGAGGGATATCGACATCCGTAACACTTTACATATGTGTAAAATTCACCACTGTTGAACGACGATGACTCCAGTCTTTAATCACTGGTACGACAGCAAATATTTTCAGTATTATCAATCTTAATCGCCGGCAAAGGTAAGATCTGGAGAGTAAGAGGTGCCTGAACCTAGACAGTCACCTGCATTAAATGATTGTATGGATACTGACTTATTCCTGAAATGATTGAAGTAAGTCATTGTTGGTCGATAAAGCTAGGAACATAAGAATTACTGCTAAAGTAGGCGTTTATCTGACGAAACACTGGGTTTTACAGATGGCTCGATCATGTCGACTACTCATAACGCAAACACTGAATATTGCGCCGTTTGATGTGAAAAAGGAATTGTGAGTGGGAATGATTTAATCTCCGAAAGTTGTGCATGTGCCGTAACCTGATGTTTTTCCTGCTCTTTTCATGGCTTTTAGATATGGTACTATGATGGGGTTTAATGTCCTTCCTTCTGTACCGTTCGACACTGCTCAAACTTCTTGGGTTTCCCTGCAACTATCAATTTGATGATGTATGTAAACTGGCTCCTTTCCCGTTAAATTTATAATCTGAGAGTAAAATATTTATTTATACATGTAGAGTTTCCGGAAGGTTCTTTTCTATTTACATCACAACTACTGAGCTAGACCATGCTTCTTCAACTCCCTTTATCAATGGGAGTCTGGGTGGAGAACCTCATCGTGACCATTCGGACCTACCACTCAGCAGACCGAGAAGGCTTAGTATCACAGCCGATATACAAAAGCGTGAAATAGCGGTTGAACCACTCACTTCCCTTGAACAAACTGTTGAAAACAAAGCTGTGCACCAACTGTCAGATAAAGTGGTGACTCTTATGAACTATCGAGAACCGACTGTAACGGAAAAATGATCTGAAAATCCTTCCCGATCACCCTTATTTGATTGTATTGACATTTATTTTAACATTTTTACCCTCGTTATGGATGGTGTACCTTTGACCCTCGCCGGTGTAATGTTATTTGCTTGTTTAACTGTCTTATTTGACTTTACACTCGGTATTTGCCTTTGTATGTTTGAGACTTATTATGAGTGTTTCACTTTCCTATTATGTGACGCTGGACTGTTGATAAGGTGATGTTGTTTTACTGCGCACGACATTTTGTTTTGGTTCAACTTACGGTTGTGCAGTGATTTGACTGTTTGTCTTTTGACTGTCTACTGGGAACGTTTGTTTGTTGATTTGATTCCTGTAGGCAGAGTTTTGATCCCTTTTGCCGGGAATATTCCTATTGACCGACAGGTATTTAACAGTTGTATTTTTTAACCAGTTTTTACCGTGTAGTACGTATTTGTACCCGAGAACGTTTTGGACTGTATAGTTACCCAACGGCACTGTTGAGGTATTTTTGTAATTTGACATAACTTATTGTTGCTTTGATAGTACCACAGATTTTGTTACGAATCTACTATTGAATTACTACAAACCGTGTTTTGATATTTCGATCCAACCTTTGACTGTGCGTCACTCGCGGAAGTTAGGAAGCTATACAGTAGAACGCAGGAACTAGTCAGATTCACGTCAGTTGGCACCGCCTAGCTATTTCCCGCGTTCAGGCCAAGATTATTGGATTCTGGCCGCTACAGTACTCAACAACCCGTCACTGCTGTACCTGGCAATCGCAAGGTGTTCCTTGAGTCAATTCCGGACGGGGAAGGTGACATGTCCATGGATCCGACCTCAGATACCAAGCAAGTCCCTCTTGATGTTATTTCATGCCGTGGCTCTGATAATGGTACAGTTATTGACTATAGTAAGACTAGTCCTTGTAGGACCTCTGCTCAGTTGAAGGTACGACAGTTGGATGAAAGGCAAGAGTTGGAACTTCGTGAATTCAAGGCTAAACAAAGACAGGAAAGGTTGCGTCTGCATAAAGAACTCAACTTAGATGTGAATGGGGGTTTAGGTGATACCTTTTCCTTGGATGATGATATAAAGTGTCACAAATCAGTTTGTCTTGGCATTGACCCTCATAGCAGTTCTGATCGTGAAACGACTAGCCAGGCGAGCAGCGCAGAAAACAAAGGGGTTGCCGCTACGTTGCCTTGTGTCAGTGTTGGCCATGAGTTACCGAAAGTAGAATTAAGCAGCTTTGACGGACATCCAGCCAAATATTGGAAGTTTATGAGGCAGTTTGAGCTCTACGTTGTCTCTAAGGTTGATGATGATGGACAGAGGCTGTTATACTTGTTACATTACTGTAAAGGTAAGGCCAGGGAGGCTATAGAGGAATGCATTATGTTACCACCATCTGCTGGTTATCGTAGGGCTCGGGATATACTCAACGTTTGTTTGGAAGGACTCATGAAGTCAGCCGGGCCTTACTACAGGATCTGATGGAATGCTCGAACATAGAACAAAACGATGCTGAGGCAATGTCGAGGTTAGCTATAAAAATGGAAAACTGCGCTATAGCCCTAGAGCAAATGGACTATACTGCGGACCTTAACTCCTTGAGAACTTTAGAAGGTATAGTAAAGAAATTGCCCCGTGTGTTACAGATGAAATGGGCGGAGACTGTCGAAAAGCTAACTGAAACCGAACGAGAACCTACCTTCGCAGAGTTAACGCAGTTTGTGTCAGCACGTGCGAGCATTTTGCTAAGTAGGTTTGGACAGCTGGCAACAAGCAGTCGACGACCAGATAGTAAAATAGCATGTTCCACGCAGCAGCTAGTACCCGTTGGGGGAGTCCTGAAACCTTCATGTATATTTTGTGGAGGGAACCATGTAGTCACAAAATGTACCACATTTCTGTCGTTACCGGTGGATGAGAGATGGTCGAAGGCTAAAGAAACAGGTTGTTGTTTTTCATGTCTTAAAAGGGGCCACAGGTCCGTAGAATGTAAAATTCACAGGGTGTGCAGTGTAGAAGGTTGTAAAGCATACCATCACCCTCTGTTACACAAGAAGACCCACCACGCCGTAGGCGAACAACCGGAGAAAGGTAGTTGTGGATGCACTGAGTCTCTCAGAGAAAGCGTGTGTTTGGGCCTACTCCCGGTACGTGTAAAGCACGGTAATAAAGAGGTTTACGGTTATGCTATCTTGGACAATGGCTCTGATACAACTTTGATCACGAAAATGTTTTGCAACTTCTAGGATTGTCGACTGACGGCACAAAGACTATCATCAAAACTGTTAGTGGAAGTAGATTGGCGGACTCAGTCAGCAAGCCTTTCGAAGTTTATTCACTAGACGGAAACGAATGCATACTTATAGATCGAGCAGTTGTGGCAAGAGATCTCCCAGTACGGAGACCTAAAGGGTCGATGCGAGAAAGTATTAAAAGGTGGCCGCATCTGACTGACGTACCCTGGACAGAGGTGGAAGACGGGGAGGTATTGCTGCTCATCGGTTGCGATGTACCTGAGGCTCACTGGGTTCTAGATCAGAAGTTAGGGGGCAGAAAGAGCCCATATGCTGTGAGATCATTGTTGGGCTGGGTCGTGTTCGGTCCGACAAGCTTTCGTGAGCACAGGGAGAGGGTTGTGAATTGTATGTCTCGGTCAGATCTATTAGTCGATCAATGGAAGAAAATTTACGATTATGAGTTCAGCGATTTGTACTCGGGAGATAAGTCGTTATCTCTCGATGACCTAGCCGCTGTAAACATAGTGCAGCGAGGTACTTATTGGGATAATGGACATTTCGTTGTCCCCTTGCCCTGGAAAATGGAGTCCAAGAGAGTATACGGTGGATGCGAAGTAGCCAGGCGACGTTTGGAGAGTTTGAAACCAGACTAATATCCTCTGAAAGCCTTCGCGAAAGCTACACTAGCGCCATGGAAGAGACCATCAGAAAGGGATATGCAGCAGTAGCTCCTGAGCCCCAGCTTGATCCTAGCTACCGCCCACGATGGTATTTGCCGCATCATGCCGTATTTAACCCCAAGAAACCGGGGAAGGTAAGAGTTGTGCTGGACTGCGCTGCCAAACTGTCCGGAACTTCTTTAAATGACTTCCTGTATCAGGGACCAGACACGACAGCGAACTTGGTTGGAATATTATTGCGTTTTCGCAAAGAACCGATTGCCCTGACGTCCGATGTGGAAGAAATGTTTATGCAGGTGAAAGTCCCAGAGTTTGACCGAGGTGCCCTGCGGTTCCTATGGTGGCCTCAGGGTGATTTCTCGAAGGAACCTATTGAATATCAAATGACGTCACACCCATTCGGTGCAGTGTCCTCACCGTTTTGTGCGTATTTTGCAATGGCCAAGACTGCCGAGACGTATGCCAACGATTATGATAGCTATGTGGTGGAAGCAGTGAAGCATAACTTTTATGTTGATGATTGCCTAGTGTCCTTTGCAAGCCCAGGTGAGGCAAAAACGTTCGTAAAACAGTCCACTGAGTTGTTGTTACGTGGTGGCTTTAAATTGAAGAAGTGGGTGACTAATTCAGAGGCAGTGAGAGTAGTTCTTCCTGGTCTGAGCCACACAGAGAACTCAGTCGACTTACGTGTTAGTCAAGGCTCAATCCACAGGGCCCTAGGTTTGGAATGGGACACCATGCATGATGTTTTTAAGTTCCGATTTGAACCCGTCGAAAAACCCTTCACGAAGAGAGGACTACTATCCACCGTCTCAGCTCTTTTTGACCCACTAGGCCTCATCGCCCCAGTTTGTCTTCCGGCCAAGCAGCTATTGCAGAATCTTTGCAAATCTCATGCTGGTTGGGATACACCCCTTAGTTCCAATGACCTATCCCTATGGATGGATTGGATGAGGTTCATGAAGAATCTTGGGCAAATCTCCGTACCCAGAAGTATCAAGAAGGAGGATAAGAGTGAGATGAGTAAGATTGAGTTGCACTTATTTTGCGATGCCTCTGAATCTGGTTATGGAGAATTAATAAAGGAACTCCGAGAAAAGGGTAGTTGTGAGAATGAAGAAGGAGAATTGCAAAGGTTGTCACCTATACTTGTGGATGGATTGGTCTGCGTCGGTGGGAGGTTGAACTATTCCGACTACCCACTTACTTTTAAGCATCCGGTTATCCTCCCCAGACATCACTTCGTGACTGAGCTGATCATAAGGCATTATCATATTATAGAAGGACATACTGGTACTTCGCAAGTCCTGGCCACTCTACGAAGAAACTATTGGATAATTAAGGGGATCAGTGCGGTCAAACGGGTGATAAGAAAGTGCATAGAGTGCCGACGATTGAAAGCTGCACTGGGTCAGCAGATGATGGCCCCTTTACCGGTCTGTCGCGTGCAGAAAGGATGGTTTTGCTTCTCATCAGTGGGAATTGATTATTTTGGACCACTCATGGTTCGCCAGGGAAGGAAGGGGATACGATGGAGTTTCAACCCCCCGCAAGCGAGTCATCGAGGTGGGATATGGGAAAGGATGATACGTTCTGTACGCAGGTTATTGATGGTCATATCCAAAGAGCAGACTCTGCACGATGATACATTAGCCACCTACTTCGTGGAAATAGAAAGAATTTTGAACAATCGTCCTATTGTTCCCATGACGACCGACCCAAAAGACGAGTTAGCTCTCACTCCCAATAGCTTATTGTTATTGAGAGATAGTGGAGGAATAGTCGTGGAGGGCACTATTGCCGATAATTACGTCAGACGTTGGAAACAAGTTAATTACTTAGCTGACGTATTTTGGCGCCGATGGATGAAAGAGTATCTACCATGCTTGCAAACTCGTCAGAAGTGGTTGGGAAGAAAAAGAAATTTCAAGGAGGGAGATGTGGTGATTGTGGCCTCTGAAAAAACACCACGTGGTTCCTGGCCTTTGGGAGTGATCGAAACATGCGAGAAGGACGAAGACGATTTAGTAAGAACTGTGATGGTGCGTATGAAGGAAGGTACCGTGAGAAGAGATATAAGAAAGCTTTGTCTTCTTGAGGGAGTATAAGAAAGATAGAGTATGCAGACAGCTAGGTAGATAGAGCCACGGCTGAATACACAGAGGTGTTTTGCGTGTCTGGAGGGATTTTGGTGGCCGGTGTAACGGAAAAATGATCTGAAAATCCTTCCCGATCACCCTTATTTGATTGTATTGACATTTATTTTAACATTTTTACCCTCGTTATGGATGGTGTACCTTTGACCCTCGCCGGTGTAATGTTATTTGCTTGTTTAACTGTCTTATTTGACTTTACACTCGGTATTTGCCTTTGTATGTTTGAGACTTATTATGAGTGTTTCACTTTCCTATTATGTGACGCTGGACTGTTGATAAGGTGATGTTGTTTTACTGCGCACGACATTTTGTTTTGGTTCAACTTACGGTTGTGCAGTGATTTGACTGTTTGCCTTTTGACTGTCTACTGGGAATGTTTGTTTGTTGATTTGATTCCTGTAGGCAGAGTTTTGATCCCTTTTGCCGGGAATATTCTTATTGACCGACAGGTATTTAACAGTTGTATTTTTTAACCAGTTTTTACCGTGTAGTACGTATTTGTACCCGAGAACGTTTTGGACTGTATAGTTACCCAACGGCACTGTTGAGGTATTTTTGTAATTTGACATAACTTATTGTTGCTTTGATAGTACCACAGATTTTGTTACGAATCTACTATTGAATTACTACAAACCGTGTTTTGATATTTCGATCCAACCTTTGACTGTGCGTCACTCGCGGAAGTTAGGAAGCTATACAGTAGAACGCAGGAACTAGTCAGATTCAGGTCAGTTGGCACCGCCTAGCTATTTCCCGCGTTCAGGCCAAGATTATTGGATTCTGGCCGCTACACCGACCACTTCAAAGCAGCCCCCCGCTCTTTGTGGCCTGGCAAGTTATTACTAAAGGTTTATTCCGTGCTGTGCCTCTGCCATGAGACCACTCATAGAACTACTTTGAGGGCTATGAGGTGTGCGACGATGAGCATCTTGGCTGCACTTGATTTCTCCAGGGTCAGGAAGCCATCTCGAATGCGACCGCGTCTATGTACCATGATCCTGATGCCTCTTTGAGTATTGCTGCTGAGGCATCTGACTCAGGGGTCGGAGCAGTTTTTCAGTAGCTGACTGGCAACCGTTGGCGGCTGCAGCAGATGGAAACAGGGCACAACATGTTTGATGGAGAACTCCAAGTCATGTATTACTCCGTATACTGTTTCTGAAATTTGGCTGAAGGCAGCGGCTTCATTATTTTCACAGGCTGAAACTGTTGATCTTCCCCCCTCTTTCAGCGCCCGGCAAGTACTCCATTCGTGAGCTGCGATAGCTGGATTACATTTCCCAGCTTGCGCCAGATATCTGCTATATATCTAGAGTGGCAGGCGAAAGGCACCTTCGGTTTTTTTCCAGCGCGAACATGCATTTTAACATCTTCCATATAGATATTGTTGTACCCCTCCCAGAATTTAGTGAATACACACATCGTTCCACCTGTGCGGATCATTTTATAAGATGGCCAGAAGCTGCGCCTGTTAAGAATATCATTGCCGAAGCTGCCGCTCGTTTTTTCATCGAAGAACGGATCACAAAATTTGGATGTCTATCCCACGTAACAAGCAGCCACGGGACCCGATTTGAGTGTTTACTATTTCGCTCTTGAACTGCACTTTTAGACTGGACTCAGTTCCGAGCGGCAGCCTACCATCCATAAGCAAATGGCGTTGTAGAATATTTCCATCGAAAGTTGAGAGCCTCTCTCTCAGCTGCAAACATGCCTCAGTGAACCGAGGCTCTGTCTCGACTCCTCCTGGGTACTTGTGATGCGTTGAAAGCCGATGCTGCATGCACTTCTACGGAACCCGCCTGCAGGCCTCCTCCTCGTTTACCATGTGATTTCGTTGCCCCCTCAACTTTTGCGAGCATCTTGGGTAGGCCATCTTACATGACTAGGCTTACAAATGCACTGCGTTTAGTTGGGCATGCCTCTGAACCGCCTGAAACAACCAACGCCTTCGTTCACCCATTTTAAGAAAGACATTACATGTTTTTATACATTGACAGCTTGTACCACCTTACGCTGCATCACTGAGTCATCAAGAGGCACGAAAAATTCCATACAAACGAGCGGAACGGGTATAAAGATGCTGTAAGTATGGACCGTTTGAGATCAGATTTTACCCAAGGTAACCCCGTCGTAAGTGGCTTTTCTGCTCACTGTAGCTGGCCAGGAGATATCCCAACAATTGAAATTTTTGACGACAACCCTGGTATTACGCGGATACAGCAATCCCCCGAACGGCCAAAAAACGCCGTCAGGT
This sequence comes from Heterobilharzia americana, assembly GCA_944470555.2. NCBI lineage: Eukaryota > Metazoa > Platyhelminthes > Trematoda > Strigeidida > Schistosomatidae > Heterobilharzia > Heterobilharzia americana. The sequence goes on from OX104127.1 coordinate 45,930,779, forward strand.
CGAACCATCAGGTTTCCGCATTGTCTAAGGGCATATTCAACTAAGTGGTGCAAGTAAAATATGCCAACCATTTTTAACTTTTAAATTTCCTTTACTCTGGGGCCCCGTTTTTACTTGGAAGACAGACATTTTCCTGCATTAAATCCTCTTGGTGTTTTCCACTACCACGTGGACATACATTTTTCGAGAGGTGATTCTCGAAGTTCTAGTGAGGAGGCGTGACTGATGAGGCCAGCCAGCTTGAATGTGGGGACAGCTACTCGACGACAGCATTGGATAGAGGCTGCGCTAAACCCTAAGCCAAGAGAAGTAGGGAATACTGACCACTTGATTCCGACCCAGTGGCTCAACCGCAACGTGACGGCTCTGGAAATTGAAGGTCCCGGTTTCGACCTCTGGAGGTCGGGTTCACGGGTGCCCACCGATAAGCTGCCCTGCGTTAGTGTGTAACCATCATCCACCTCCCCAAATTTCCATTATTCCCCCAACTGATGTCAGTTCACGATGAAAACCAACCTGAATAATCATGGGACTGAACAGCAAATCCTTCTCAAGTTTTTTAGGCATGGTGTATAAATGTTCCCCATTTTCGTTAGACTCTCCCACTTATTAAGGACCTTTGGTTCTATTTCAGAGCACCGAACGGAACGTCAAAGTACACTGGAGATTGCGGTCAGCACACTGTTTTATTTTCTTTTTTCAGCTACACCTTAGAACAAGTTCAGGGAACCGAGGACCATTCCACACAGTCAGCCCACCTGTGGAGTTGTACTAATGATGAAACCGCTGAGTCTTTAATTCCGGCCGGTATCCTCTTACGGCTCTCACGAACCCACTAGGAGTGAGTCATTGCAAAGAAGTAAGTGGTCTGAAAGTCCTTCTTGACCGCGCCATTTGGCAGCGTTGATGTTTATTTGAATATTTTCACCCTCATTGTGGATATTACTCTTTCACCCTAAGTGGTGTTATTTTGTCATTCGCTCGTCATCTTTGACTTTACACTAGTCATTTATGTTTCTCTTGGTTGGGACTTTTCATTAATGCTCCACTTTGCCACTGTGTGATGTTAAACAGCTTACTATATGAGTTTGTTTCACCGTTCCCGACTTTCTGTTTGGCTCAACTTAAAGCTGCCCTGTGAAGTAACTGCTTGTCTTTTGACTGTCTACCGAAAACGTTTACTGGTTGATCTGATTCTTATAAACAGAGTTTTGATCCCATTTTGTTGGGAATATTCTTGTTGAATTCCAGGTAACTAACAGTTGTATTTGGTCGATCAGATTTTTGCTGTATAGTATATATTAGTGCCGGGGAACGTTCTGGACTGTGCAGTTTTTCAGGAGCATTGTTGAGGTACTTTCGTAATTTTGATATAATTTGTTGTTATTTAATAGCACCACAGGTTTACCAAATATCTGTCACAGATTTATCATGTCAAACTGCTTTCCGATGCTGTTTAAACATAACCTCTGACTGTACGTGACTCAAGAAAGCTTGGAAAACTATACACTAGAACGCGATAGCTTATCTAGATCGCGTTAGCTTGGTCCCGCTGAATCATTCCCTGCTTACGGACGGAAATACTTGGATTTTGGCCTTCACGGTTGTCCATAGAGGCACATAATCCCTAAAATCAATGGCCCACGGTTCGATAACACTCAACACCGATGCTGACCTTTACAGTTTTATTGAACTTGCCAAACTGAAAGTACACGTCCAAGGAGCTACGCCTTCATGTTACGTTGCACTTCTCATAATCGATCTTGCAACCAGCTAGTCGGAAAGCCCCCGTATTTTGGCACAACCTCTCAAATATATTGTTGCCATCCGACCACGCTGTCATGCTCTTCTTTTCTCTTGTATTCGTGGGTTAGATTACAAGTACGAATAACTGGTGAATGAACTCTGCGTTGGTCAAGTCCGCACAAGGACAATTTTTAACAGGATAAAGTTATCCTGGCCAGAACTCAGTGTATACAGTTCAGAACATGTTTTGACTGGACCAGAAGGTGGGCTTGCGCTACTTTGGCAGACCCCACTTACCCTCCCCGAGTCGCCTAGAGCCCAATCATATATTATACAAGTAACAGATCATGAATGATGTGGTTTTACCCACCGAACTGGTTATTCACAACATAACACGTGTGGGAAAGGTACCTCAGTGGTGCCGCTGCTGCACTACAGCCAACAATAGCTTCTTTGATATAAAAATAGTAACATATATTCGTCAAAGGGGCCTGTTAGGAATGTAGACCACATGCACAACAGGCTGAAAATATTCCCAACAAAAAATATCCAGATGCTCGTCTCCAAGAGCAAGCAACAGGAATGTCCCAAGCAGAAGGCCAAATCAAAACTGTAATGGTGTAACTTTCCACGCAACCTTGGCTAGAGTGGGACAACATGGGTGAAAGCAGAGGAAGGCTACGAGCAAGTGGCAAACTGAAGTTAGGGAAGCTGGATTACAAAAGACGAACACAAATTTAGTGTCACTAAATGGGAGAGCTAGTAAAAGTGTTCCTATCTGCTTGGAAAACAACGAGAGTAAGAAAACGAGGCGATAAGGATGTACTCAAATGCAAAGACAAAAATAGAGCAGTAAGGAGAGATACGGCAGTAGATGATACGTAGAAGGGACTCCACTATCATATTCCGTTGCGAAAGGTGATACCATCTGTCGAGCAACGCGTGAATTTCGTCTCTTGCACTTCGCACACCTGTCAGTTACCCACCGTACTATCGCCCCTCCTTTAATTAACCATCGCTTCCATCTCAAACTAGAAGGCGATTATGATGGGATTAAGTGACCTACTACACGATGATATCTGTACGTGGCGTCATTGGTAAAATGGTCACTTGCAGGCTATACAAGAGGATGTTTTGCATAAGATGATCTTAACATGTTTAAGGGTCCACTGCCTCTAGCATTCAACTCAGAAGATGGTGGAAACCGACGCATTTACTCATCCTTTTGCCTCCAAAAAGCCATGCCTGAAATTGTTTGTAGTTGCCCCCCAAATCTATCAACGGGTGGTAATCAAACTCAACATCCCAACTGAATGTATATCGTGAAAACTCACCGATCCTAAAATCAGGCCACTATTTCCTGGACCGTTCATAATCGTCAACAATTTAGGGCACCTGCACTACTAGGTAGCAGCCTACAATGATACCAGCCGGAAAGAATTATATTCAGATGCGAATGCGCACTTGAATGGCACAGGCCTGCATCAGGCCGCATGCCTCCCTACGAACTATATGTGTGAAACCCTATCACCACTGGATAATAGTCCTTCAAATGTTTATTTCTTTGTACTGCAACAACTAATTACGATGGCTTACATCTGTATAGCTGCGTAAAGATACACTGCGGGTGGGAAATGAGAGGACTTATAGATTCACGTGGATTGAATGGTAATGATAACATTTAATGCTGCCGAAAATCAGTGACGTGAGTTAAAGTTGGCCAAAAAAGTGAAATTAGGTCAAAATAGATGTTTGCCTGACTATACACGGAACTATACCCCCAGGTTAACCATCTCGGTCATGTGACGCAAACGTCGGATGTCGGACGATTTTGGCATCACTTCATTGTGAAAAAAGAATGGTGACTAGAGACGATCGAAACTCATAAACAATCTGTATGTACTGTGAAGTGATACTTTTCCGTTCTTTTTATAACCTGCATTCACTTTTGATATCTTGATAAACCCTAATAATAATATTATAATAATTATTATTTTGGAATATACAGGTATACACCATTTTTACAGGCATGAATAAGTTTATATATAAATTACATGTTTCTTCATGGAGGGTAATCTCAATCCCCACCCGTTGTCACCAGAAGATATAATTACTGCATGTTCATACAATGGAACATCCCAGCAGAATAAATATACGTAAAATTTAAAATTGAACAAGTGGAAGTATTGTCTTCGCATTAACAAAAAACGGGTCTGTATCTAGACATTACGGGTATTGCCTGGAGAAAAAAAGCTTGAAGCTAATACTTCCGTTGTAATAGTTTATACTTTTTGCTTGAGATAATGGTGAAAAGTTTATGAAGGAATGTATGCACGAAGTGTTTACATATTGTACTTCATTTATGGTTCCAGGACTGTATAATTCATGCATGTTAATACCATTAAAAGACAAAGACTCCTAATCTTGATGACTATAATGGCTAAAAGCCAAATATCCTCACCTTTCCAACTCCACCATCCAGAGGCAATAGACTTGTTTGAATGTGCCCAACAGACTTCCAGGACATCTTGTCCACCGTTTCCACGGTTCGTGACAGCCTTACAGTTGGTAAGTGCTGGACTCTGCTGGTCACTTTTATAATGAGTTAATCCTAGATTTTGATAGTTATGAGGCTGTAGTCCAGTGAACATTTTTATTTCTGTTTGTTGTAGTTATGTATTCTGAAAGTGGCAAAACTGGTTACCCTCCATGAAGGGTAGTTTCAGCCATAGTCTGTTCCTCAAGTAATTAATTCTCGATGGCAACCAAGCCAACGTTTAGAACCGAATTACTTTCCTACAGCGAAAAATAAAGACAAAGCGGCAGGCACAGAAAGCAAGAATTCCACCAAGCAGAGTGTTTTCTATGTTCATGTTCCTTCCTACTTAACTTTTTTTGCTATGGCGCCCATTGTGTGTGCCTTTTCTATAGAGTACTTCAAAATATAGATTTCATGCTGTCGTGTAGTGTAGAACTTCTGTTTTTGATTACTATGTCGGGTTAAGCAGAATGTACCGTTATTTCGAGGTCATAACTCACGGAAGTCTCCTCAACGCTTCGTATGAAAGGTCAGTGTAGATGTGGTGGCTGTCTCATTACACATTAGGGAGGCCGAGTATACAAAATGTCGTGCAGGAGACTGTTGGTGTATTAGATAAGCCGGAAAAGTCACCAGATGATGAGAAGTTAGCCAGTAACCGACTAAATTCAGGGGTTGATTTAGGGGCCTTCACTTAAGCTGGAAGTCTGTTCCACAACTGAGAGTATTTGACGGCAAAGGAGTTTGCACGCAAGCAAGACTTGAACGATTTCACTGTGACGCTATGGGCGTGGTTGCGCGCAGATCGCAACAACTGTTGTGTTCGAACTGGAACTCACCACTGGCTGTGAAAGTGAGTTGATGTAACACATTAAAGAAGAGTGTCAGGTTAGTTTTGAGCCGTCTCATCCAAAGTGCTTCTAGACTTAGTGTCCTGCATCTGGAGCTGTCCTGTTTGAAATCGTGTCCTAGTAATCCAACTTAACCTTTGGACACCCTCTGTGTTCTGTTTGTCTTTTATGCGGATACCACTAAGTATAAATGGACAGTATCCTAATAGTGGACTTACGCAAGTTTTATGGAGCAGTAACTTGACCTCTTTGAAGCATAAGTTACGAACCATGCAACCCATCAGGATCCAAGATTTGTGAGTCTGTGATGCCGCCTGTTCAGAAAATGTGGGGTCCATTGAATATCTTGGACCAAGGTCATATACACTTTTAGAAACAGGCAGTTTTGTGGACTGAAAATGCAGTTGGATATCCACCGATGGGGCGCCAAAACATATCCGGCCACATTTGCCTATATTGAACTTCAGTTTCCAAGCAGCAGACCATGCGGATATTATATCCAGTTCCCTTTGTATTAGTGCTTGGAAGTAGGATAAATAGTCATGGCTGAATGTGTATGCAACTTTTAGGTCATCAGCAAACAAGAATGGTCTACCGCTTGTAAAGCAGCTGTAGATGAAGGGGACCTAATACACAGCCTTGAATAACACCAGAGGTGATTCGCCTAGGTTTTGAAGTGTGTGAATCTGCATCCACCTACACTGCTTGTCCATTGTTTATTGTCTCGGTTGCCTATGAGGGACAGATAACCTGACTTATGTGAGAGGACGTGTGGAAATTCACATCCGTCAGGGTGGTCGTTTGTGAGAGTTGTCTTGGATTTGTGGACCAAAAGGTTTGAGATCGTCACGACAGCACCCAGAGGGTGGCGTGGATTGAGGTTTTAAGCAGTTTATTAGAAAGTGTTATCACGATAAAAGCCAGAGCGCTACTGCTTTTCGAAGTCCGAAAAATTGACATTCCGAAAGATCACAAGTATTTGTTTCCTGCTAAGGAGACGGATAAATATCGGCCGGGTCAGCAATCATGATTCAGTAGTGGTGGTTCTTAAGTTGCCACCACAGAAATGACAGTTACTGATCGCAATTCGCTTCGGGTATATGGAGGCTATGCGAAACCTTACCCTTTTTCCCAAGCAAGATTAGCTAAAATACGCTCACGGATACGACCAATAGCACACAGGGTATGACGGAGCACTGTATCCAGCACACCAGAAAGTTGTTTGTATGTTGCACAACAAGGCTTTGCAGGTGACAGACGTTACAGCCTTCAAGCTTCAGCACTATAAGTTAGTTGAGGGCGTAACCGGAAAATGATCCGAAAAACCCTCTCGATCACCCCGTTGGATGACGTTGATATTTACTCGAACATTTTTACCCCCGTTGCGGATATTGTGTTTTGACCCTGGCTGGTGTGATAGCACTTCGTTATTTAACAGTCCTCTTTGATTTAACACTCATTACTTGTCTTTGTTTGACCAGGAATTGTCCCTAACGCTTCACTTTATTATTGTGTGATGCTGAATTGCTGACAACGTGAAGTTGTTTTACTGCTCCCGACGTTTTGTTTTTGGCTCAACTTGAGGTTGTGCTGTGATTTGACTGCTTATCATTTAGCCGGCCACTGGAAACGATTATTTATTGATTTGGTTCCGGCGGGGAGAGGTTTTTGATCCCCTTCTGTTGGGAATATTCTCATTGATTCCCAGGTACTCAACAGTTGTATTTGTTTGCCCAAATTTTATCGTGTAGTACGTGTTTGTGCTCGTGAACTTTTAGACTTTATGGCTATTCAACTGGACTGTTGAGGTATTTTTGTAACCTTAATATAAATTATTGTTGCTCTGAAGGTACCACAGATTTACTACCGATCTACCACTGATTTACTACGAGCCGCGTTTTTGATATTATTGATCCAACCTTTGACGGTGCATCACACGGGGAAGTTCAGGAACATGTCAGGTTCGCGTCAGTTTGGCACTGCTGGTTGCTTACCGCGCCCAGACCAAAATAATTAGATTTTGGTTGTAACAGACGGGGGGAACTTTGCCTACAAGTTACGCAGTGTTAGGCTAATATTTGAGCAAGGCAGCATACTCGGCTGTTGGGTGACGGACACATATGACAGCGGATTGTGGGTTTTGCTGGGACTAGTTATGAAGTATGGTTGCTACAGTGAGTGAGTAGACTACCAAGTGAACAACTGTACATGTACTTTTGACCACAGCTGTCTTGACTTTAAGCCACTAAACTTGTAGTCTTGGATAGTTTCTTGCCTCTTTGATATTCAGCCATCAGTCATCTTCTGCGGATTACCTTGATTCCATGTAACTGTAGAACCCCCTAACAGCCCCGATTGGCTGGTGTGAGGAAATTATGGGTTACTTTTTTGTCATGTGCCCTGAGTGTCTTGTAGAGATAGTTTACTAATTAGCAGCATGGAGGCATTTTCTCGTGGGTAGTCACTCGTGGACGATGTTCTCTTATATCCTCTTCAATGAGGCAATGTTTGACACACCTGGAATGCTTGAATAAAAGCGATTGGAAGTGGGATGCAAAAATGCTGAGAGTCGTGAAGCAGCATCAACCGGAAGATTAGCTGCACTGAACTGGGCTTAGAGGTAAGGGCAAGAGTATTGTTTCACCACTAACAGTGTCAATAATGATCTTTTCTGGTAACTGGCACTAGTGCACGTTAGTTGATATCAGTTAATTTTGGAACGGTTAATAGCCGACTTCAGTTCCAGAGTTTTGAGGTCAACGAGGAGAACACGTAAGAAAATATGTCAGTTACTAGCTTCTCTTCAAAGCCCGCATCGTTTAAATCGGACTTAGTGCACGATCAGGCGTAAAGGAAGCCAGGAAACACGGGCTATTTTGGGATTACGGAGCCTTAAAATACTGTTAATGGCCGCTGCTCCCCAAAACGGAGCAACCAGGAGAAACAATGAATTTATTCCATTCGGATTTTGGTGCGTATTGGAACAAATTAACCCGAAGTTAACAGCAGCATATGGTAACTGAACGGGTATCCAAAGCAGTCCCGAATGCAAAGTTAATATAGGCTCATGCAATACTTGTGATCGTTTTGTTTCAGAGTACATGAAAGACCAGCGAATGCCAGGGCACGATTATTGTGGGTTAGTGGAGGAAACATTTTCGCAGTCAGACAAGAATAATAGGTCCACTGCATGAACCATACTCACCTTCCCCAGAAAGTGATCTGCCCTTTTTTGAAACAACCCTGGCTCATGAACAGCCTGCACCGCAGTCAGCGGAGCTGCGCTGGAAAATGAACAAGAAACGCAAGCATAACATTTTTATTCTCAGTCACGCCAAAGCCTGTACCGTCAATCCGTCGCTTATACTTGCTTTTGCTTGAGTATATACACTTCCCCTGACTGCTTGATGTTGGTCAGTCGAGTATGACAACTTGGTACCCCGGTACCTTTGAGCGCAAGCATTACTGACTGCTAAAGTGAAGAGCCGGAAGTCTGTTCCACAACTGAGAGTATTTGACGGCAAAGGAGTTTGCACGCAAGCAAGACTTGAACGATTTCACTGTGACGCTATGGGCGTGGTTGCGCGCAGATCGCAACAACTGTTGTGTTCGAACTGGAACTCACCACTGGCTGTGAAAGTGAGTTGATGTAACACATTAAAGAAGAGTGTCAGGTTAGTTTTGAGCCGTCTCATCCAAAGTGCTTCTAGACTTAGTGTCCTGCATCTGGAGCTGTCCTGTTTGAAATCGTGTCCTAGTAATCCAACTTAACCTTTGGACACCCTCTGTGTTCTGTTTGTCTTTTATGCGGATACCACTAAGTATAAATGGACAGTATCCTAATAGTGGACTTACGCAAGTTTTATGGAGCAGTAACTTGACCTCTTTGAAGCATAAGTTACGAACCATGCAACCCATCAGGATCCAAGATTTGTGAGTCTGTGATGCCGCCTGTTCAGAAAATGTGGGGTCCATTGAATATCTTGGACCAAGGTCATATACACTTTTAGAAACAGGCAGTTTTGTGGACTGAAAATGCAGTTGGATATCCACCGATGGGGCGCCAAAACATATCCGGCCACATTTGCCTATATTGAACTTCAGTTTCCAAGCAGCAGACCATGCGGATATTATATCCAGTTCCCTTTGTATTAGTGCTTGGAAGTAGGATAAATAGTCATGGCTGAATGTGTATGCAACTTTTAGGTCATCAGCAAACAAGAATGGTCTACCGCTTGTAAAGCAGCTGTAGATGAAGGGGACCTAATACACAGCCTTGAATAACACCAGAGGTGATTCGCCTAGGTTTTGAAGTGTGTGAATCTGCATCCACCTACACTGCTTGTCCATTGTTTATTGTCTCGGTTGCCTATGAGGGACAGATAACCTGACTTATGTGAGAGGACGTGTGGAAATTCACATCCGTCAGGGTGGTCGTTTGTGAGAGTTGTCTTGGATTTGTGGACCAAAAGGTTTGAGATCGTCACGACAGCACCCAGAGGGTGGCGTGGATTGAGGTTTTAAGCAGTTTATTAGAAAGTGTTATCACGATAAAAGCCAGAGCGCTACTGCTTTTCGAAGTCCGAAAAATTGACATTCCGAAAGATCACAAGTATTTGTTTCCTGCTAAGGAGACGGATAAATATCGGCCGGGTCAGCAATCATGATTCAGTAGTGGTGGTTCTTAAGTTGCCACCACAGAAATGACAGTTACTGATCGCAATTCGCTTCGGGTATATGGAGGCTATGCGAAACCTTACCCTTTTTCCCAAGCAAGATTAGCTAAAATACGCTCACGGATACGACCAATAGCACACAGGGTATGACGGAGCACTGTATCCAGCACACCAGAAAGTTGTTTGTATGTTGCACAACAAGGCTTTGCAGGTGACAGACGTTACAGCCTTCAAGCTTCAGCACTATAAGTTAGTTGAGGGCGTAACCGGAAAATGATCCGAAAAACCCTCTCGATCACCCCGTTGGATGACGTTGATATTTACTCGAACATTTTTACCCCCGTTGCGGATATTGTGTTTTGACCCTGGCTGGTGTGATAGCACTTCGTTATTTAACAGTCCTCTTTGATTTAACACTCATTACTTGTCTTTGTTTGACCAGGAATTGTCCCTAACGCTTCACTTTATTATTGTGTGATGCTGAATTGCTGACAACGTGAAGTTGTTTTACTGCTCCCGACGTTTTGTTTTTGGCTCAACTTGAGGTTGTGCTGTGATTTGACTGCTTATCATTTAGCCGGCCACTGGAAACGATTATTTATTGATTTGGTTCCGGCGGGGAGAGGTTTTTGATCCCCTTCTGTTGGGAATATTCTCATTGATTCCCAGGTACTCAACAGTTGTATTTGTTTGCCCAAATTTTATCGTGTAGTACGTGTTTGTGCTCGTGAACTTTTAGACTTTATGGCTATTCAACTGGACTGTTGAGGTATTTTTGTAACCTTAATATAAATTATTGTTGCTCTGAAGGTACCACAGATTTACTACCGATCTACCACTGATTTACTACGAGCCGCGTTTTTGATATTATTGATCCAACCTTTGACGGTGCATCACACGGGGAAGTTCAGGAACATGTCAGGTTCGCGTCAGTTTGGCACTGCTGGTTGCTTACCGCGCCCAGACCAAAATAATTAGATTTTGGTTGTAACAGACGGGGGGAACTTTGCCTACAAGTTACGCAGTGTTAGGCTAATATTTGAGCAAGGCAGCATACTCGGCTGTTGGGTGACGGACACATATGACAGCGGATTGTGGGTTTTGCTGGGACTAGTTATGAAGTATGGTTGCTACAGTGAGTGAGTAGACTACCAAGTGAACAACTGTACATGTACTTTTGACCACAGCTGTCTTGACTTTAAGCCACTAAACTTGTAGTCTTGGATAGTTTCTTGCCTCTTTGATATTCAGCCATCAGTCATCTTCTGCGGATTACCTTGATTCCATGTAACTGTAGAACCCCCTAACAGCCCCGATTGGCTGGTGTGAGGAAATTATGGGTTACTTTTTTGTCATGTGCCCTGAGTGTCTTGTAGAGATAGTTTACTAATTAGCAGCATGGAGGCATTTTCTCGTGGGTAGTCACTCGTGGACGATGTTCTCTTATATCCTCTTCAATGAGGCAATGTTTGACACACCTGGAATGCTTGAATAAAAGCGATTGGAAGTGGGATGCAAAAATGCTGAGAGTCGTGAAGCAGCATCAACCGGAAGATTAGTGTAGATGTGGTGGCTGTCTCATTACACATTAGGGAGGCCGAGTATACAAAATGTCGTGCAGGAGACTGTTGGTGTATTAGATAAGCCGGAAAAGTCACCAGATGATGAGAAGTTAGCCAGTAACCGACTAAATTCAGGGGTTGATTTAGGGGCCTTCACTTAAGCTGGAAGTCTGTTCCACAACTGAGAGTATTTGACGGCAAAGGAGTTTGCACGCAAGCAAGACTTGAACGATTTCACTGTGACGCTATGGGCGTGGTTGCGCGCAGATCGCAACAACTGTTGTGTTCGAACTGGAACTCACCACTGGCTGTGAAAGTGAGTTGATGTAACACATTAAAGAAGAGTGTCAGGTTAGTTTTGAGCCGTCTCATCCAAAGTGCTTCTAGACTTAGTGTCCTGCATCTGGAGCTGTCCTGTTTGAAATCGTGTCCTAGTAATCCAACTTAACCTTTGGACACCCTCTGTGTTCTGTTTGTCTTTTATGCGGATACCACTAAGTATAAATGGACAGTATCCTAATAGTGGACTTACGCAAGTTTTATGGAGCAGTAACTTGACCTCTTTGAAGCATAAGTTACGAACCATGCAACCTATCAATATCCTAGATTTGCCAGTCAGATGCAATACCTCCTTTATCATCTAGGACAGCTCAGCTACTGGAGATTCCTTTACGATTACCAATTTGATGATGCCCGTAAACTGGCTTCTCTTATGTAAACTTCTTATTTGAGGATAAAAGTATCTGTCATTTATTGGATTGTGCAATGGCTTTATGGTCAGCTGTGGGTATGCTGTTTCTGAATACTGATATTGTACTTCGGGTCTTTTACATTTACTGGGCTTTATGAGGAGAACTAAGCGTTAGCAAAGTCGCAGTATGCATGCAATCCATTGCTTTAGCCATATCTGTGTAGACTGCTATGGTAGGAATCTGTCTCAAGACAATTCACATCCAAAGCAAAGATTGATTTTATCGCGACTGACTACTTTTTTCTGTTTTCGATCTTTATATTTGCGTACATTGTTACACATATCCTGACTTTTCAGTTATTATGTTAAGATTTTTCGAGTATGTCTTGCATGTATATATATGCAGAACTCATCCCGAGTGAGCTCACGCGACTCTGATCTTAACTCCGGAGGTTTCTTGGACGCGATTTTCTCTATGTGCGTCCTATCACGGACCCTCTTTTGCTAAAACCACGGTGCCTCTCGTGACAGAGGGGGCTGGCACGGTGGTGTGGCAGCGCATCAGGTTTTCTGTTCTCTTACAGTCAACACTTAACCTCCTCGAGGAGAGCACCTGGCGCTCCATATAGTGGTCCAAGGCTACCAAGTGCTTAGTTGGGGGTCATTTGTATGAAACCAGCCAGCGAGGTGCAGTGATGACCGGATGTTAGGGAAATTCGGTTGCCGTTGAAAACCGCTGCATATATTCTAAGTGTAGATAATTTGGACCTACCGAAGGTTGACTTCGCAGATTATATGTTTAGCGGGGTGACGATTTTATCGGAACCTTATTCTTCAACATGGCTGAGGAACTGAGAAGCATGGAAAATTTGAGAACAGGAGCCCATCCTGCCTAGACTGCGTCCTCACAAATGAAGAATACTTGATTGATAACCTAGCAATCCTCCCTCAACTGAGCCCAAAGGATTTCGTTGCTGTCAACCTCCAGTGTGTCTACAAAGCTAAAACAAACCAACCTTTCCACGAACATCGCTGGAACTTTATAAAACTGAACGCTGCGGTGGTTCGGACGGCTTTGGAATAGATAAACTGGGAAGTTAGTCATGTGTGGCAGGAAGTGAACACCCACTGAATATTCATGCATGACAATGTCAGGCATGCTGTTGGCCGGTCTGCCCCACTTCCAACGCCAAGGTACTTCTAGTCACCTCATGTAATAATCAAATAAACTCGTAAACTACTTAAGTCAAGAAGACACCGCTTGATCAAGCGCAAAAGAAGTGGTGGCTAGCTTATACATAGGTGATTTAAACAGACAAGAAGCAAGTTCAGGCAGGTACCGACGGGCGGTCGCAATGGCATGAAGTCGGGCTCCCAAACATGCTTCTTCCTAGCCTTCATGATCGATATCTTCTGGAAGTGAGAGGACCAGGAGGCGACTTGATAGTGGCTTGCAATATCTTAAAACCCCTGGACACCCATACATACAGAAAATAGGCCCGGGATGTAGTAAGTTGGATATCATGCACAACTACTTTCTAAGAGTTGTTCACTCCTGGAACGCTGTCCTTGCAGAAGCGGTCCATAAAACTTTGTCTCACTCCTTGACGTGCACTTAAGGTGTGCGTGGGAGATCACTCAAAGCTAACCCGATTTTCAGATTTTAACTGCTATTTTTTCCTTCCTCTGCTTGTGCGTGGGTTACCAACCACAAGGATTACTGACTCAGTGATCCTCGATATGGGTGCCGGTTATGCTTAAATATTCTGGTCCACCTTTCTATTCACCGAAGGCAATAAATCTGGAGGACAATAAATAAGGGAGAGCATCCTCCGATGCTTCAAGAAGACTAACTGCAGTTGGAGTTCTACCCGGCCTAGACTAGTTTTATCTTTAAGCTGATGACGTGTACGGTGGTGTGTCTTGGCCTATTGGAAGCGATGAAAACCGGCCAATATACCCCCAACGGATGGCAGGGGCAAGAGTGAAATCTGACTTCCTTCACAGAGCGTGTACGCTCAGGAAGCGTTCGCCGAGAGAAACTGTTGCCACAACCTCAGCTAACTCCTTGAAACGAATACTCGATAAGAATGTGAGCACGAACGGCTTACCACCAACATTCGCTGGTAGCAGTCGAAGATGTACTCATTTATCCGCATCTTGCCCGATCATAGTTGAGAACAACGAGGATAAGAGCGAGCTTCAAGTAGACGTGAACAGCTTGTTTACCTGGTCAGAGAAGTGGCTTATGCTTATCAGTGCGGGTAAATGTGTGAGCATGCACTTGGGGCGCACACACAGCAACACCCACGGTATTGATGGGACTCCTTTACCGTCAGTACTGACCCACAATGACCTTGGAGTCACAGTGAGCTATGACTTGAAAACCAAGGTTCACTGTCGATTGGTAGCAACTTGGAGTTTTGGGACTCTCTGAACATTACGCAGAAAGTATACGAAAATAAGTGGTGACATGTTCACCATCTTATACACATCCTCAGTTCGGTATAAATTAGAAAATTCTACACAGGTGGCTAATCCTTGTCTGAAAGATGGAGGTCTTAGCAAAACGCAAGACCGTTGCTCAAATGCGAGGCGAATCGGGGGGGGGGGAAACTTGTGGTAAAACGTGGGGAGCAGAGGGCAAAACTCGGAGCCATGAAATAAAGTGCGCGATATTTAATGAGGAAATGGAGGTCGGAACGCGGGGGTGAAAAAAGTCAAGCAAAACCTGGAAAAGTGTGGCGAAATTGCATGTTTATCCTCGAGTTTCATTACAATCAACAGCCTCTCCCCTTGTTTTGCCCCGCGTGAATATTGTTTGTCGTAATGCTGGTTCAGTAACGTTATAGAAGGCTTGATTACACGACGTATATGATCGCAACTTAGTCTCTTCAAGTGGTTTCAAAATGTTTCACCAGAACAAGTGTGGTTCTACGAAAACGTGCGGTGGAGGTATATCAAAACTCATTGGAGTTCATCTAATTATCCGTGTGTCATATGTTATCATTACGATATAGGCTGTATCATTGTTGAGTACCGTCTCAACCATTAAGACACATTTGAATTCACTTACATCGCCAATATTTACTTGATTCTTGATCGGAGCTATTCTGAGTTACCAGACTCACTGGCAAAGTCACGGAACTTGCTGCTTCCATAATGGGTTGTTCATTGTCTGTTGCCTGCTGTGATTTTGACTCTTGTGACTGCATCTTTCCGTGTTCTTTTGGTCACAACAACCTAGTCAGTTTTTCAACTAGTTTTGATGCCACATACCACAATAAACCTAGTATGTATGAAACTCAGAAACATTGATCAGGTCAATGTATTATGCGTGTTCTGCAGAAATAAATTCCAAACTGCAGAAAAATGCTTTTACATACCAATCTAAGAAGACCATACACAAGAGTTTTACATATGACTATATAAACAAACTCAGATGCATGTTACGGAGCACCTAATAGAAAAATTTGGAAACAATTCTCTGGATGACAACTGATGCTGTTACATGCTTAAATTTTATTTTAATATTTACTTGCCTTATGAAAGATTTTTTTCTAAGGTGTGACAGACTTTCTTCTCCCCATTTAAAAGGACTGCGAAGAGAAAAAGATAATGCTGATGTTAAGCAAATTAACTGCCTAATCAGGTCTAAAATAACACGCTAAAATTTAATGTATAATCAGAACAATGTGTCATATGAAAACCCTCTTAGTATACGAAAGCGTTTTATTTATCTTAATGGCGTGAGAATAGTCAGAAATGAAACCTGCAAACATCTCTGCATTAAGAAAGCCATCCAAGTATGTCACGCGAAGAGTGACTTGGAGGAAACATGAAGACAAAAAAAGTGGTAAATACCAGTACAATAACTATCAACCAGTTGAAAAACTCGACACAGGCGACACCTCAATGCAGATACACAACACTATCAAAGACGTCAGAATCACTTGCTCCAAGAGTTTGACTTTTACGCAAACTCAATAGTTTTCGAAGGCAGAAGACTCAAAGATCTTCTACATAGAAACATATTCACACCTGAGGCATAACTTATACTGCACAAAGTTATGGTTCGCCCAATATTAGAGTACTGCACAGTTATCTATAGCCGCATGAAAGTTTCTGAGAGAATTCGAGTAGAGAACATTCAACGAAACTTGACTTGGCGCCCACTAACACATAACAAAGGACTTTCTTACGAAGTAAGGTGCGAAAACTGGAACCAGAATCACTCTGGCTGAGACACCTGAAGCTCAACCTAACCTTTCTGTTTCGTCCCTTTTCCGGAAAACCTAAAACGAACTGTGCCATTACTTTTAAATCAACACCAGCATGTAGTCTGCGTAACGGCGACCGCAACATTCCAATAAACAGGTGTCGCTTAAAACTCCGATGTAGGTTTTTCATAACGCAACACAGTACGCTGTGGAACAAACTTCCTGCTCCCATACGGGCATGTCGATCTCTCGGCCAGTTTCAATGGTTATTTAGTGAGTTACTCCTATCTAACGACTCTCACTAATTCGTTGACGGCCAAATCACAAACGGTAACGCTGTGTACAACGGAGTAGACTCAAGGGAGACTAACGGCAATGACAAAAGTATACAATACCGAAAACTAAACGCATAGGTCAAGGTAAAATCTTATTTTTAATAAAACTGGCCAAGAGTAAACAGGAAGCGGAGTGTGATACGATTTGCAACAGTTAACTCCGTAGTCACTCTCGCGTAACATTCACTTCTTCGTAACCTAACTGATCTCTCGACCTAACACCTGGTCCTTTAAATTCTTCCCTTGAAATAGTCTCTCTACCCCTGACTGATAAGTGAGCTGTTTGTCGGTGGATGTTTTCAGCGTGTAGCATGTTTCGTTATTTGCCCTTTGTTATCAGTACTTACATGTAAGTACTCTGCACTTCCATTTTGCTTCTGTAGCCCTGATACGGTAACACTCAACAGGCACCACCATGATCATCCTTCCTCACATTGACGTGATTATGAGCAATACCCAGTCAAACACCAATGCGGAAGTAATGCGTGTGGATGCTAAAATAAGGTGTGTCAACGCATAGCATCTGAATGCGAAAATAATGCTGAAATGAGATAATTAAGCGGATTTTTACGGACTGCCCCCATAATTCACGCACTTGCAGAATAATTTCAGCGTGCATGCATGAATCCCGCTTTATTTCCGCACAATCCCTGCTTTTTCAGCACCCACCGCTGCATTTAAGCATAATTCCAGCATCATTTCCGCGGGGCAGGGAAATAATTTGTAATAGTTTCCTACCCCTAACCTATCGACCGGAATATTGTGGCTATTCACCCAACTATTTAAGCGATGACCACTTTATTTACGCTGAATACCAGCCTTACATCCGCGTTGACCGCTTTATTAAAGCACTACTGCTACCTAAATTAAGCACCGTTTCGACACTCAACCTTTTATGGACGCAAAGTTTCAGCTTTCTCTGGTTTATTTACGCAACATATCGCATGGCTTTCAAACATTTCTCAGAGAAAGGCAAAAGTTCACGCAATACTAGGAAATTTATATTTTTGAAATTGATTACAAATAACTGATTTTAGTTTTCACGTCTCAGTCGTCTTCTATCTCGCAGTCATATGCTTTCTAGAAGATATGTAAATTAGTACCAAGCGATTTTGATAACGTTTTCAAATATAATAGCAAAATAAACCCTAAACCTACCGGTTCCGTATGCTCTTCAGCATGGATGACAGTTGTCGGCTGTAAACATGGAAAAGTACAAATTAGTTCTCCCGGTTGGGATGAGATGATTAAAGGTTAACGGGATGTACAATATAACTTACTAATGCTTTCGGCCTAACACGCCTAACCACCCTGTCCCGTACATTTTGGAAGTAAGACTTGGTAGTTGCATCCATGATGCCTTTAATTTCCCGTCGAGATATGAGTGGCCCAGAGAATATGGGTGTGATAACAGCTAATTATAGGATAGTGATTAGCGTGAGTCTTACATCTCATGATTTTATCAAAGTTGGAGCTGATGATCCCAGCCTTTCTTGAAGTTTCAAGCACGGTAAACTGCATGCCGAGATCCGGTTTCAAGACACTGCTCATCATCACTTTCAAAGATGACTTCGGCTTATCTTGCACTTTGGCAATCATCTTCGCCGTTTGCAGTTTTAGAACTCGTCGACTGTAACTCACAAACACCCCTCGGAAGTTTTCATCCTTCAAAGACGTTTCCAAAAATCCTAGCTGGTCCTCGGTTACCAATGGAAAGTGAATATGGAAGTGATTGATTGAAATTGCGCTGGAGGATGCCGTTCTGTTAAGCGTCTCCGCAGAGAAAAGTGACAGAAGCTTCGTTACTACTTTCAAAGTTCCAGTTATTCCCTCTGAATGCCATAATGTGTTTGCTAATTAAAGCTTACGCATCATTTTTTGTTGCATTTTGATCATCTCTTTGACAGACGATTCAAGTCTCGGAGACCTAGGAGTGTTTGACGAAAACTGTTAGGCAAACTTACAGGCTGCGTAACTGGTCGTCATTTCTTGTTTGTGGTAGTACAGGCAAAGAAGCAGCAAACTTCCCTCCGCTCAACGCGCTGCAGAAACTTAGGCGATACTCTAACACTTACCTTGGGATGGGTGACAGAAGTGGCTCCATGTATGACGTCAATGGATATTTGCTCTTACTGCATCCCGTCTGCATTTCGGCCACATCGATCTCCATCGGGTTGTACAGGAAATCGGATGGCGGCTTGCGACATTCTCTGGAGAATTGTTAATGGCTGACAATTTGTTTACCTCTCAGCCTTCTTCGCGTCTATTTGCACTGTATCGTCGGCCAAATTAGTTTCCCCAGGCCGACTGAAGGTGGTGAGCAGTTTCGGAAGCTTTTCAGTTTCTTCGAGGGATGCTGAGACGAATGTTACATTAAATCAGGACGTACAACAGTCGTGCAGTTTCTGGCACTTCTTAACAGACCAATCTTGACCGTCGAATTCGTCATCCACTAGACGTTTGATTTTAGCTCCGGAACTGTACATGCACAATCCATTTCGAATCATCCACGAACTGTGGAGGATGCATAAGACGTCTTCCGATGACTTGATCAAGATGTATTTCTTATTGTGCAAGTCCTGTATAAATGGAAATTATTGAATTATGAAAGACGTTACCTTAATAGTGACGATCATAGGTTAACCAGTAGTAATAGGGAGCCGCGAATTCCAAGTGTTTAGAAGGCTACCACCTAAACCTGGATGCTGGCCAATTTGAGGCCTAAAGGGATTGTAACCTCGTAATTTGGTTTTCGGACGGCAATACGCTTGCAGGTGATCGCCGTCACAAGTATCCAGAATGATTCACGACTCACTGTGGAACACCTAAATATATATACATTACTTGAGGGAAAAGGAACGACGACGTCATCCTGGAAGTCCTAAGACGGCCTAGAGCGCATTAACCCAGTTTTAGCCAATTCTGCTATCGTTCTAGGCCTCCCTAGACTAGTGACAACGTTTTCAGGTACGCATGCAGAGAAAGTGGTACTGAGATATTCTACTTTCTCATTACTGAAGTTGAAGATGGGTCCTAATTCTTGTTTGTAATACATAAAAGTTTGATTAATCTCCCCTTGTGAGAAGATGTTATCGGGGTAACGCTGCGCAGCTTGTCTGGCTGTTGCGTAACCTGAATGGATTGAAGACCTAATAGTCCACATATAAGATTCAAAAGGGAAGGCGCTAAATGATTCTAAAGTCCCGCGCAGTTCAACGTCGTCAGCAGTATGCTTCAGTGAATGCACATTGTATACAAGGTGTTCACTACCCTAACAGTGTTCATATTCAAGAAGGAAGTCGTTCAAGTCATTCTTAGCCCCTTTCCAATAAGGCCGATACAACCTAGGACTGGACAACAAGTAAACGGCCAGTGACAACCCGCGGAAATTTAGATATAGAGGAAGAGGCAGAGACCTTTTAGAATCACCGGTCCTAAGTAAAGTAGAAAAAGACGGCACTCTGTTGCCTTCCATGAGGATACACCTGTTAATGAACGACATTTGTGCTGGAAGTCCATCGGCGTACGCTCCCGGCACCCCAGTAGACCACCACTGATATCACTTAAAACCTTAGCCTTCATCTTACCTTCCCGACGGTTAGCTAAATGCTGCCATAGGGAAATCAACTTCTTCACCACACCCAGGTAAATAATATGCATGTGTTCCAAGGGGAAGGACCTAATCATGTCCAATGGTAAATCCTCAAAGGAACTTCTACCATGATGATGCCCGTCGTAGCCTCGAGCACGAAAGGAGGCATCAGTTCTTAGTCGGAACTCCCCGTTAGGGTATGACATCCCACCATCTGAAAGGCAAGCAAACAACTAAGCACTTGTCACGACCTTTGGACCCGTTGTGGCCTATAGTGCGTTTTAAATCTGAGCGTGCAGGAGTATCACAAACAACTGAAGCAACTCTAATTTTTATAAAAGTTTTTGTCTCTTCTACAAACAGTCCAACAGTCAGTAGTTCCTTAAGTTCAGTTACTAAATCCTGAGCCATTTCGTTAAATCAGTCGGTTTCTTAAAACCTCTATAAACACCCGCTAAGAAAACTTCACTCAAACGAGGTTTGTGAATTCTACCAAGGGACGGCCACAATTGCTGACTTGACCTCTTAGCTGAGGACAACCTATCGTAATTCACTTGTATTTCAACCTGATTTGTCGGCTGATATTCATTCCATCCGACTAGGAGACGCTTCAAATTGTATTCTAAACCGATGTGGTAATGTGCATAAATTATAATTTATGCTCGAAACGTAATCAAGTAAATAATACTGTATCGCTGTGCGCTATATATCAAATCAACAAATCTAATATGGAATTACATTCTATCACGGTGCCCAAGCTTTACCCATTATATCCTTCCCCCATGACTATATAAAGCGTGATTACCACTATAGCAAAATCTATGGGTTTTATTTGAATGTTTATAGCCTTGTCAAACTTCAGTACATAGGTTTTCTACACGTAAGCGAGTACCTGGTCCAAAATCCCCTATTCTCTGTATTCCATATTGATATCTTCGGCTTCAGTTTAGTTTCCACTACTTTCGTATGAACCTTCATTTCCTTTCCCGTAAGCTTACCTCTAAACAGTTGATTTTGGATACTTCTTCGAGTAAGTTTTGTAGTCAGTACAAAGAACTCACCTAGATGTATCACGGTTGATCTACTTCTACTCGTGTGCTCCTGTCTGGAATTTTACCTGCCGCTCGCTTTTGTAACTCATTTTTCGGGTCTGCCTAACCAGCCCTTCATCCATACGGGATCCCGGTAATCGCATTTGTCAGTGTGCACCATGCCGTCAAAACTCTATGACGAACACACACGACCCAAGGGCATGAATGTGCTACCTACTCACCTTTAAGAACATTGGAAGATCCAAACAACAGGCGAAAGATTCCTAATTTTTTGGTTGTTTTTCTTTCATTTTGATGAGCACTGATGCTGATGTTTTCCCCTTTATTGTTTTCTGTTGGCTGAGCAATAATCTTCTTTCTGTACACGCGGCTCTTTTGTGCCTTGTATTTCGGTATCTTTTGTATTAGTTGACACTGTATATGACAGTCATTTCTCATTACCGGCGTGATCATACCTGTAAACTGGTTTGTATTGGTGTAACGTATGTGGTATGACGCGTATTATTTTTGTCATTATCTTCTGTGAACACCTAATGAACAATCTGAACCTCCCTACTTGGTCTTGTCGCAGATTGAGGGGAAACCTAGCCATGAGATACTGGATTCCCGGAAATGACTTCGGACCTGATCCGTCTTTTCTTTTCCTTCCTACTGGGTAAGGCACAGAATGAACATAGGCCCTACAGATTCTGTTTCTCACGTCGAGTATTCAACGCCTGGAATCGACTCCCAGAATAAGTGGTGCCGAACCATCAACTGTTGTTGTTGGTTCCAAGGAGCGTTTTGAATAACATCGTGCTTTGTTCATCTCCAGTCTAGTGTCATTACTACGGTGTTTATCACCGAAAAACTGCTGTCAACCATATTGTAACAGTGAACATAATTCAGTTGGTCAACTGGACGAGTGAATCGCTACCTACAACGACGCAATTATCTTCTGAACTCCAAAGATACTTCCTGCTGTTGGTTCGTAGTCGTCTGAAGCGTTCAGCTGCCACAGTTTGAGGCTCTCTTTTGAGACCATTCACCAAGGAATATCTTTCTTGGTCATTGCATGAGCACATGGAGTGTTCGGTAGAAGTTGCTGGAAACCTGGTACCAAGTTCCTGTAGGTAAGCTATCTACTTTACGCTTTATTCACCTCCTACTTCACATCATTTGTATATCAACTCACTTAACTACGATGGTACAAAATATCAGTTCGCAACCCCTTAATCGTATAACGAGGTCTGCAGGAGGACTGAATCTAGCCTGTGCAGGAAAGATGGGCGCATTAACACCCCCACCGTCTAAGACCCCCACAGCACTGTCACACTAGGCACAGCATTCGTCAAAACTGGCTGACCCCTGTAGTATGGGTGGCAGTAACACTTCCCCAATCATACCTTTAGTGAAAAACAAAGCGTGGGCGAAACGCGCTACCTTTGACATCGCCTTACAGAAAGCAAGCCACTCTGTCGTCAACAAAGAGCAGACCTCCAACGACTGTGGTGTTTGCAAAGAACCGGTTTAGCAGGTCCAGAAAGCCGTTGCTTGCAACGTCCGTCTTAGACGGGTACATAGTGACTATGATAATGGTTTACCAGGTCAGTACTACAGCTTTATGAGGAAGTACTCTTGTGCATGAGCGTCGGAAATCGCCTGCTATCACCACCGGCAAACTCGAAAACCTGGTACAGTCAAAAATGTTGCAGAGGACGAGCTGTAATAATCTTCCCTCAGATCGTGGTCAAGCTCCATAAGTGTGCAAAAATGCTATCCCTAGAGACAGGAAGAAATAGGCTCCTACTCCAAGTGGGGCACCGCAAAAGTCTTTGCTTGTATCATTGAAACTCAGACGATCTGATGGAGCTGAACAACCTCTGAAAATAGGTTGCGCTGGGAACTGATGAACGGGAGTGAATAGGGCAAAGGGTAGACCGAAAGCATTGGCTACCAAGCCCGATACTCCGCACTCACAGGACAAGAGAACGGATTCCACTATTCCGTTCAATGTCCCTATGCCAGTAGACTCGCCCTTAGGAAAAAGAGACCAGTCTGACAAGGAGAAGTGGGACGACTACTGCAAAAAGTTGGGGATAGAAACCATCACACACGGCTCATACCGGCTCTCCAGAGGGAGAGGGTAACCTAGAGACGAGCCCATACCTCCCAGGGTACCAAGAATGGCGGCAAAACAGCCGGAGAGCATGCTGTTGCTGTCGCACCCACTGGACATTGCGGGATGTTGCTCCGCAAGGGTGAAACCAGACAAACCTTGGGTCACCAGAGTGGCGGAGAGAAAGTCCTCGCTTAGTGATCTGCACAAAGCTGCAACCATGCTGGTGCATGGAATACCCGAACTAGCGGGTGGATCCACAAGGTGTGAGACTTAGAAATTTGCCATACAGCAGCATAAGTAGGTTACCAAGACCTACGCGCCTGCAGAGCATTTCCTCATCAAGATTGCCACCTGTACGCTTTGACCGCAAAGCATTACTAGCAGAAGCCCACACAGCATGGTACCATGTAAAGGACCACATAGGAGGTGCTATACGATGTTGCGAGAGTAAACCATGAGCTGCCAGACCGGAAGATTGTAGGCAACCTCCGAGAACACTACAGACAGTACTGGTCAGGAAAGAACAAGCTAGTGAACTACCTGTAGGCACAACGAACAATACTACCACACTAGCTTTGGGATGCCAAGAGGGACCAAAAAACGGAAGCCTGCCAGTCCACTAAGGACTGGCAGTCGGAATTCGATGCAACGGCACACTAGCCTGCAAACAAGTCTCCATGTCTCATTCAGCCCAGAACGCAGCTCCTTGACATGCTTCTGCAGCAGTGTAAGAGGTCTTAGGAGTAAACTACTAGGGCTAAAAACAATATGTCATGATATGCAAGCAGATATAATTCTCATCACGAAGACACGACTGTCAGCAGACATCCTTTCTCCAATCTTCAAGGGAGGAGACCGAGAAAACCCGTGTAACTACAGACCTGTAGCATTACTCTCCATACTTTCCAGGGTGCTGGAAAGCCTGGTTGCAGATGTTGTTTGGGACTACCTGAGCAGAAACAACGACGTCCATCCCACCCAGCATAGTTACAGAACCGAGTGGTCATGTGTCGCAAATTTGATGACCGTTTGGGATGACTGGACTACTAGATGGGGCAACAGACAGCCGGTCCGCTTTATCTTCTTCGAACTGGCCAAAGCTTTCGATAGCGTCCCACACAGCATTATGCTCACCAGACTTGCGAAAGTGGGTATTGCTGAACCACTCTTGGCATGGTTTACAGCATGCCTAGAGGACAGGGAATTCTGCACTAAGGTAAACAGGATTTGATCAACCTGGAGGAGTGCAAGAGCAGGAGTTTCTCAGAGAGCGATCCTTGGGCCACTCCTATTTTACGATTCACAAATGACCTCCCCATTAAAATCTCCTAATCTATCCCCGTATTCGCTGACGACGTCAAAATATGGAGGACGATAGGTGACGAAGCGGATCCTAGGACACTCCAAACGACCTGTTGCAGTTAAGGTCCTGGTCAGCTGCAATCGACTTAAGCTTTAACCTGGAGAAGTACAAGGTGGTGCATCTTCACACACTAGAGGCGATGAAAACCAGCTACGCTCTTAACAGGCGCGCAATCACCAAGGTATCTACAGAGAAGGACCTAAGACTAAACTTCTCTGACGCACCAGATACAACTGGTAATTATAAGGGAATGGCAGAAAAAGCGAACGCCATTATGCACCTTCTGAGAAAGCAGCTTGAATTGTTAATCTCAGAATTACTACTCATGTTATTCAAAACCTATGCTAGACTACACCTAGAGGTGTCCATCACGATCCCCCCCCACTACAAAAGAGAGACTCAAATACTCTCGAGAAGGTACAAAGAAGAGCAGCAAACTCGGTTGACGAACTAACAGGCAAAACAAATGCACAACACCTCAGACAACTCAGCTTGTTCACACTAAGTTATTGAAGGAAACGAGGTGACCTGATTGTGGCCTACAAGGTAATTCACCAAGTGGACCACCCAACTAGGACAACGTTGCTAGTCCAAAATCGACAGTCCTGTGGGGACCCCACTCACATACCTCACCATAGGGCAAAGATGAGAGTGAGATCTAACTTCCCCCACAGAGTATGTGCCTTACGGAAAGCTCTGCCGAAGGAAGTGGCCACAGCTACCTCAGCCAACTTCTTCAGGAGACTACTGGGTGAGTATGTGAGCGCAAATAGCTTACCACGAACATCTGTCGGTAGCAGCTGATGATACGCCCTTCCACCTTTGTATTCCCCAACCCTAGTATCCGCAGTAAGACGCATCTCTCCTACGTACTATTACCAGCCACATTGGTGTTTTCACAAGTATTTTTCACTCCTCCCTTTCTCGTTCCCCACTCACCCTGTTTCTATCGCTTTTTAGTAACGCTTGACACTTACTTGCAGGTGCCCACAAGAACAGGAATTACAAACGGAAAACACAAACCAAGCTACTGTTTGCGAATAAACTACAAAGCACTAAGAACTAGATGCGAGAGATCGAAAACTATCAGTTTTCTACGCCCGCTCTCAACCAAAGTTGGTCTCGACAGTATACCGGCCAACAGCGTCAGTAGACTGCCAAGGCCAGCGCACCTGAAGACCATACCCAATCCCAGACTACTCGCCGTCCAGTTCGACTCATATGCCTCCCTCACAGACGTTCTACAGGCATGGTATAATGCGAAGGATCGCATGGGTGGCTCAATACGTATATGTGAAAGTAAGCCTAGACCCACAAGGCAAGAGGAGAGACGACAACCACCAAGACCTCTGGAGTCAGTGGTCGTCACACAGGCGCTGACCAGTGAGTTAGATACATCAAGTAAAGAAGCCACCACTGCCACAGCCCCCACCCAAGTTAATAACAAAACACCAAAAAACGGAACAATGCCAGTCCTATGAGGACTGGCGAGGGTAGACCCAACCACATAAGCTTCATCCTGCGAAAATACACAACCAGACCTCCCCTTCACCAGGCACACTCTAATATGTATGTACAGCAACGTTAGGGGGCTAAGAGGGAAGGTAGCAGAAATGAGGACGCTGCGTGCACATCAGCACTCCGACATCATATTCATCACCGAATCCTGGCTCTCGCCAGACATCTCCGACGAAGAGATGCATGTTACTGGCATGGAACTCTTCCGCAGGGACAGGGAACATAGAGCAGGAGGGGAGTGGCTATCTACGTAAACTCTGTTTAAAGGCAAGGATGGTTAGCGATACGGCCTTAACCCAGCTCCCAGAGTCCCTATGGTGCTACTTCACTCTCCACAGTACCAAATACCTGCTCGGAGTCATATATCGGTCCCCCACCTGCTCCCCTACACATAAGGAAATGATCATCAAGGCTATCTTAACGACTTCCTCTGCAAATTACGATTCCGTAGTCATTGCCGGCGACTTCAACACCCCGTCCATCCTCTTCGAGACGGAAGGGAGACGCATCAGATCCTTCAATCAGAAGCTGAAGGATGCAATTAAGACTGCTGGCCTCTCAGAGAAAGTGGGTGATGCTACACGCTGGGGACCTAACGGAAACGCATCGCGCCTTGACTACGTTCTGACGAACGATGAACTTCTCATTGAGGATGTTTGCATCCAACCTCCCCTTGGCCTCAGTGACCACGCTGTAATCACCTTCTCCATGATAACTAGGGAGGCTCTGCAACTGGAGACGCCAACACCTTCCCTTGCTACAGCAAGGCCAACTATGAGACCATGAGGGACTACCTCATGAATGCATCATGGCCAGTGGACTGGACTCATCTCACAATAGATGAACACTGGTTGGAGGTGAAGAAAATAATCACTGGGGCCATCAGTCACAGTGTACCAGAAGTAACACACAGACAATCAATGAGAACCTCATGGTTAAAGCGTGGGACAGAGAGGCTTATCCGGAGCAAGAAGCAGGCTTGGTTCAAGTGGCGCACATCACGCAGGGAGTCTGACTTCTTGAACTACAAAAGGATTCGCAATCTCTGTAACATTAGAGTGCGTAACGACAGATTTTCCTACCAAACAAACTTGGCAGCGAGGTTACAAAGCAACCCCAAAAACCTGTACCGCTTCATGTCAAGAAGAAAGTCGACCAGTAAGGGAGTGAATCTTGTCACAGGCCATGACGGGAGTGTGCTAAGCAGTCTAGAGATTGCCGAGCTTTTGAGCTCACACTTCCAAGCCCAACTCAGCACTGACACAAGATCCACACCGACTCGCCACGACACCGACCAGGTCGCAAATAACGAATACCTCTGTCACGTCTCTATTACAGAGAAAAAGGTGTTCGAGAAGCTATCTAGGCTACGTCCGGGCAAGTCCCCTGGCTGCGATAACCTGAAACCAGTGGTTCTGAAAAACTGCGCCGAGGTGCTTACCAAACCACTTCGCAACCTCTTTGAGCACTCAATAGACTCGTGCAAACTCCCTAAAGAATGGAAGAGCGCCATCTTGTCACCCATCTTCAAGGGAGGAGACAGAAAAAGCCCTGGCAGCTACAGGCCGATTGCCCTACTCCCTATTGTGTCGAAAGTGTTGGAAAGCCTGGTAGCTGACACCATCTGGGAATTCCTCAATAGGGAAAACACTGTCCACACTGCTCAGCACGGCTTTCGTAGTGGTCGCTCATGTGCCACCAACTTACTAACCGCCTGGGACGACTGGACACAAAGCTGGGATAATAGAAAACCTGTACATGTTGTATTTCTCGACCTAGCCAAAGCATTTGACAGTGTCCCACCCACAGTACTGCTTCACAAGATCATGTCAGCTGGTATAAGTGGACCCCTACTCTCTTGGTTCAAGGAGTACCTGGAAGGGAGGCAGTTCTGCACTAAAGTGAACAGAATAAGGTCGGAGTGGAGACCGTCGACGTCAGGAGTATCCCAAGGAGCAATCCTAGGACCGCTTCTGTTCCTCCTGTTTGTCAACGATCTGCCAGACAAAATATCCTCACCCATCCTCCTCTTCGCTGACGACATAAAAATTTGGAGGGTGGTAAACGAAGAAGCCGACTGTGCAGCACTACAAAAGGACTTGCAGCAACTCGAGCTCTGGTCGTCGGAAAATGGCCTGAGCTTCAACTGGAAAAGTGCAAAGTAATGCACATCAGTAAAAATGAGGCAAGTACGACCGACTTCCAGTACATGTTGAGCAACCGTGCTATCACCAGAGTGTCCATGGAGAAAGATTTGGGGCTCAACTTCTCCGACACCTTGGACACCAGCTCCAACTACAAAGGTATGACAACCAGAGCGAACGCCATTCTACACTTTCTGCGTAGACAGCTTGGCGCCCTCACTCCCGAACTCTTCCTCACCATTTTCAAATCCTACGTGCGGCCGCACCTAGAGGTCTTCAATACGGTGGCTCCTCCAACACTCAAGAGAGACTCTAATCTCCTTGAAAGAATACAAAGAACTGCAACAAAATGTGTTGTGGGGCTAAGGGGAAAGACGTATCCTGAAAGACTTAAACACCTCAACCTATTTACCTTGGGTTATCGCAGGAAAAGGGGTGACCTCATTATGGCATACAAGATCGCCCATCAGGCAGACCATGCAAACAAATCAATTTTGCCTGCAACTGAACGATCTTCACGAGGAAACCCCATTAAGATAGCACACCAGAGAGCCAACACCACACTCAGGTCCAAATTTTTCTCCCTAAGAGTATGTGCTTTATGGAATGCCTTACCGCGACACATCGTTATAGCTCCTTCAATCGACTCTTTCAAGAGGCGATTAGACAGTTATGTCACCTCGCATGGACTACCACGGACGTACTCAGGTAGTCACCAACCTCAGTACCCCCAACTCCCTCCTAACTACCACTCACTATCTCTCTCCTTAATACACCCACATTACCTACTAATTCTTCTGTAGGAACCAAACCCACGCGACCATTCGGGCAATTCCCAAATACTTTTCTTTCGTTCTCATTTCTCTCTTCACCCCTTCTTTTCTTCTCCTTCCCTTTTCTCTTCCCTACATTATTATTACTATTATTTTTATTTTTATTTATTTATTTATTTTTTTCTCTTCCTTATTTCTCTCTTCATTCCTTTACCACTACCTTAATATTCTCTTTCAGGTACCTACACAGACAGGAGTCACGGTTGTTCTCTAAACTTCCCAGCAGCCCGTAGCTCCCTAATCACTCTACAAATTACAACCTACTAACCCACAAAACATCCACCTCACCGAAGCTAAAAGCAAGAAAGCAGAGGGGATTTCCTCGTCCACTGCAGGAGTAAACCGAACAACTGGAACCAAGCCCTAAGAACTAGACGCGAGAGATCAAAAACTACCAGTTTTCTACGCTCGCACTATCAATATTGGATATTGGAATAGTGGGTATTGGAAATAGACAAACACTACCTCCAAAACTATAAGCAGGAAGGCGCGAAAACTTCTGCTACCATTGAAAGTGTACAACCGAACAAAAAGGATTGAGCTTCAAAATCTGTAAGCGAGAGGAAAAAACTCTCTCTATCCACACTATTCATGTTGGTTGCTGGACAGAGATGTTGTATATTGAATGCGGAGCGTTTCTCAGAAGCTTACGCTTCAAAGGAACTTCAAAGTTATCTGCAACTGAGTCGTCTAACTCGAGGTAGATCATAGTTGTGTATCTTCGCAGAAAGTTTTTTTGTTTATTGGTCGGTATGTCATTTCGTGTAGTGCCAAATGTAGTACATGACATCCAGTACATGTATTGAGCTGTACAGAGTGAATCCCCCAGTCAACACTTTGGTGGAGCCAAATAAGACAAAATTAGGCCCAGCGTTGTGTCGTGAATTGAATAAGGGGCCATGTGTAGTATACATAGAGCGAAACGTTCGTCCAATGAAGCCGGATGTAGGGCCACCTTGAGAATTATCGTATCACTGAATGTGAATGTAATGCTACGAAAGTGATTACAATAAGAGAAATTGCTAGAGGTTAGTTGACCTTATCAGTGGCTCCTCTGCTTCTCCAAACAAACCGAGCCACAATTCGCAGGAAAAAATACCGTCAAATAGACATTCACTACCTCCTAAGCTATAATCAGGAAAAATAATGACTTCTGCGACTACCGAAGGAGTATAACTAAATGGAAAGAACCATGCTTCAAGATCTGAAAGCGAGTGTTCAAAAACTAGAAGTTTGAATGTTGGGCCAACGGTTAAAACTTGGGGCCAGGTATAGGGGCTATGTGCTTGGTCTAGAAACATCCAGCCAAACGTAGGAAGACGTCACAAAGCCTAACCTCAGGCACTTCATTTGGCCCGTTCTCTTTGTTGAGTGGCCCATCGTTAGTCCGACGAAAATGTTTTGGGACACGTGTCCCAAAAGTGCTGACTGACTTTTTGTGGAGGTAACACGATTATTAAAGTCTTACTGACTCCTTGCCAATCCGAATTAGAGAGTGGGAAACCAGTAACACAAGGCTTCCCAAACCTATTCAGATGCCTAAGGGGTTGAGAATACTGTAGTTTTGCAAAAACAGAAACACGCAAACTCATGATGAAATCAAAAATCATTCCAGGCTTGAGCGTTAATCTGAATAATCTTGAACTGTCGAATCAATAAATATCATGCTAATATGACTGAAGTGTGCATTTCTCAAAATGAAGAGTTTGGGTTTCCGTGTGATAATTTTACGCAGGTTATCAGCGTAAAGCGAGAAGCCTATAGTTTCTATGATCTTAGGGACTTCAGTCAGGTGGTTTCCACCTCCCTACATAGCTCAGATTCAGAGACTTGACAGGTTTTGGTCTTGCTACCCTGAGACCTCCGCCAACTTATTCCAGCTTCCCCTAGCATTGCACGTCGAGGTAGTTGGCTCATCGGCATACGTAACGCATGTCAAACCACCTCAGTCGCCAGATGTTCATAACGTCACCGACTGATGCGTATGTCTTGCCTGATACCCTTTGCCTAACCTTCACACTGCTTATGTAATGATTTTATCATACGTAAGCAATGCTACGAAGTCAAAACCTGTAGTCTCTTCTTATCTTCTACTTTTAACGGTCATATTTCACAACCGTAAAACGGGACAGAATGGACTGCAGCGTTGTATACTCATTTTCTAACTCATGCTAAATATATTCAGATTTCCGCCCCAGGCTTTCAGAAAACCCTACATTTTGTCAGCACTTCCACCCAACACAAAAAATATCGTCTACATACTTCAAGTCAACCAGATGACCTTCAGGAAGGTAAATCCTTATGACTTCAGACGTGCCAGTGATGTCCGTCAGTACATTTACTAGTGGGTTTAACAGAAGTGGTGACAGCTGGTGTCCAAGGTGGACATCAGTAGTTCTGATCATAGCTTTGTATGTCACACGGCTGTGTGAGTTCCAGTAAAAAGCTTTGATTAGTGTTATATACTTGCTCGCTACTCCCTTCACAATCAGACACTGCTACACCAACACGGTTGACATTCGAATGCTACCTTCAGGTCAAGAAATATGGCAAGTATCGGCTGCTGGTAAAGTGCCTGTGTTCCATATCCTAACAAAGAGTGAAGATCTGATCAGTGGATCCTCATCCAGGTTTGAAATCTGCCTGCTTTTCTCTAGTTTGCTGTTCTAAATCTCTGGTTAGACGTCGGATGACTATCCACCTCAGGATGTTGGACACGACATTAGTTAAACACATCCCCTTATGGTTGCTACGAGATTTCTCCCCTTTTTTATAGATTAAAACGATGGGTGAAGTAGACCTGTCTGACGGCACTATCTCTGGTTCTCATACACCACCTAGTATATTCACTACCCTACTCCGTAGTTTTCTACCTCTTTCCTTAATAGCTTCTCATGGCAATCTGTCAGGTCCTGCTGCTCTCCATCGTTTCAGGTTCAACACAGCTTTCTCAACTTCAGCGAGAGTTGCGAGACCGATATCAACATCCTATTTAGGATCAGGCTAGGTGTTGGGTAAGTGAATCGTTGATGAGAGTCGGTTGAACTGGGTTTCAATGTATTCCGCCCAACGTTCTAGCCGCCTCTGCTGTGGGTTAACAGGGTACAGTCCTTTTCGGTGATGATTTCACTAACCATCGTTGGCGAGTGTTACTCAAAGCTGATACCTTCTCCATCTCTTTTGCTTTCGCCATCCACCATTGATCGCAGTTATTGTGAAGACTCTTCGTTCACTTACGTTTAAGTCGATTTCGCTCTTCATCGTGGCCATAGTCAGCTGGAATCAGTCTTCTCACATCACTCAGTTCGGATAACGTCACGAAAATCCAATGATGTTAGCCAACCTTCGCATGTATGTTAACCATGTCTTTACCACTGTTTCAACAGCAGACTTAAAATCACTCCGGGTTTCATTAGGGTGGACATTGCTCATTTAACTCTGCCCTAAATACGTATTTAGCGTCATCTTTCAATCGAGCATATGCAAGTTTTACTGCCGCCTTTTCTCTGCCACCAATAATCACGGACACCTACTCGTGCTAACGTGTGATTAGAGTCCGAACAGTTGCTCCCGAAAGGGTACCAATCTTCCACTGATGATTTCTAGCAATTTCATCTGTATCTGTCGTTGATTTGAAGTCGATGGACGCCGTTTGAGACTGCCTTTCCTTATGCATTGATTAAGCAATGGCCAGAAGTGATTGTTGAAGCAAAATTGCAAAAGACTACCACTGTTGTCGGTTCGTTGGCATGAGATCCCACATGTGTATCTAATACGCCTTTCCGACTGAATAAACTTTCCTGCTTTAGTCTTAAGGTCACCTGCCGTTACGACTATATCTAAACGTATCTCTTTCTTCAGGAAAATTGATGTCTCATAGAATTTATCCTTCACTTCATCTGAACTTCAGTCAGTGGGTGCTTATGCGGAGATTACGAATAGACATCGCCTAGTCTCACCATCCTTCACACTCTTTACAGATCGATTCAATCGAACAGCTCATAGACGGCTGTTTAGTCGAGAGCAGTCGAGAAGCGTATTTTATGCCCTACAGCTCAATGTTATGCCTACATCAGCCAGTCCACGAGAGCTAGCCATTGTGTCTCGGAATACTCCTAAGGTTGCTGACGAAATCTCATCTGACATACAGAAGGTCCAACTTGGGTCATCTCATGCGCCAACTGGCGGGATATTTAAATACCCATTAAAACCGAGTATACATTGCTACAGTCCGTTCTGTCATGTTATACGGTTGCAAGACATGGCTGTTAAAAGTAGGAGCTAAAAAGAGACTACAGGTTTTGACTATAGGTGTCTTCGTAGCATTGCTTGTGTTTAGTGGAATCACCATGTGATCAATGTTGAAGTCAGTTGAAGGGTACTTGTTAGGGCAGTCAAGTTGATTGATGAGGTTGTGAAGTTTAATCGACTGTTATGGCTTGGATATGTACTACACATGCCGAGTCACCGCGTACTCGATGTAGGTGGCTGTTGAGGGATGTTGGATTAGGTTGGAAGATGATTCAGGGTGACCCGACTGAATCGTGGCACCAGTCGACGTAGCCTGTGACTGTTGGTAGGAGCTGTGTGAAGAGATGTAGACTGCGTGGTTGGGGTTCCCGAGACGAAAAAAATCGGTGATTAAGAATTCTTGGTGATATGGCTGAAAATCGGTCACAATGGCGTAGATGTATTCACTCTGACATGTTCTAACGTTTGAATGTTTGCACTAGTTGTTATCATCAGATTGTTTATTCTCCCACATAGCCTTTTCTACCTTGATATCATTCTTTTTCTTTTCACATGCTCTTTGTGCAGTACTGTGAAGTGTAGCCACTTGAGCCGGTGCACTTGTGTGCGAGGTTCTTCACTGATTCTATCTCTTGGGAAACTCAGTGTGTTATTTATGGTAATTTTTTCTTACTGGCCACAGTTTGATGTTGATAAAAAAAATATAAACATGCTTCTCTAACTTCAAAAATATCCTGTTGGGAATTTTAGTCATTTCTACTATGGTATGTTTGTAGAGTGCATTTGTTGGTGGATTTCTGTTTAACCATCACATAAAGCGTTGTAGGGGTAAAGCAAAAGGGGTAAATGCAAACTTGGAGGAGAATACACCGAGATAAGACGTGAATATACATTTAATTATGAAATCAATCGAAAAGAGTTAAGAGTGCACAAATAGGATTTGTATGATTACAGATGTGTTACGAAACCTCAACCACATGGTTTTTCGCAAAATTTGTGTTTGATATGAAGTTTGGATAAACGCTGGCCGTTAACTTACTTCACAAAGCATTTGGTAAATCGTTATCAATGGAGCCACGTATGTCAGATAATTCACTAAATATAACTTGTAAAATTTTCTCGCGTTACTTAACCAGTACTGTCTCATCATCTTTACTACTCCCAGCATTCACTCCATTTTTATCTGTTATACCATAAGCTGGAATGTGACTTTACCTGTCGAAGTTTCGTCAACCAGATTACATTTTTTCTCGCATTATGAGTATGCATAGGGAAGATTTGGCTCATTCGATATCCAAGTTAAGGATTTCGGGTTCAAATCCTGCTTCACTTAATTCGATTTGACCAACCAAATATTATCATAAGCTCTTATACAATATGTTACTTTTAACCGAGTGTATAAAGTTTTACCGAGTAGATCCGACATTTTTTTGCTACCTGCCGAATGACGCCTAACAGCTGATGCTCACACAGTGCATCGCACTGTCGCACCGCTCCCCTTTATCGCTACATTACAAAAATTGACCGATGAACATCGATCAGTGTTAAGGACGAAGAACTAGACAGGCAATTCGGTTAATCACCGATGACCGATCCGTGCATTATAGTTGTATATCCTGACCTGTGGATGTTACATCACGACTCCATAAATTGTTTCAATCATAGTGGAGAATTTTTGTAGTCCAAACGGATGGTTTTGGTGTTGGTTTCTTTGAGCTGGATGATTTAATCATGAAGCTTCCTTTTTCATTCTAGAAAATATCACAAACTTCAGAAAGTAGTAAGGCGTAAGAGTTTTTCTACAGGTGACGAGATTGCTTGTTTCTGTTATAATGTTGTCATTTTCTGCACGTACTTCGACTAGCCTTTAGGATTTGTCCTGGTGCGAACTAGACAGACGCAAAGACCAATCACTAATTATTCGGACTTGTTATATACCCACGAATACGAGACCAAGGAAGAACACGACAGCGTAGTCGGATGGAATAGTATATTTGGATGGTTGTGCCAAAATACCGATGCGTTCCAACTAACTGGCTAGAGAGTCGAATACTAGCAGTGCAACGTAACACGACAGCGTGCCAAATGGCGAGGATGCTTGACCGGGTGCCTTCAGCTTAGCGAGTCCAGTTAAACTATCAAGGTCAGCATCGATGTCGAAAGTCGTCAAACCCTAGGCTATTGATTTTGGGGAAGTGTGTGATGCTACAGATCACTCCTCCCCTCCCCCCCCCAGTGGGTTCGTGAGGACCCTAAGACGATACCAGCCGGAAGTAAAAACCCATTGGTTTCTCCACTGGTAAAACTCTCCCGATGGGCTCACTGCGTGAAGTGGCCCCTGGTTGTCTGAACTTGTTCTAGGGTGTCGTGGCAATTAAATAATAAAATACAATAAATCGAATTGGACGTCGATCGCGGTCCCCAGTTCCTTTTGACGTTCCGTCCAGTGCTCGTTGCACCT
The DNA here is from genome assembly GCA_944470555.2 of Heterobilharzia americana. Lineage (NCBI taxonomy): Eukaryota > Metazoa > Platyhelminthes > Trematoda > Strigeidida > Schistosomatidae > Heterobilharzia > Heterobilharzia americana. The sequence continues at coordinate 45,966,714 of OX104127.1, forward strand.
GGAATATAAACAAAAGTCTTTAATACCACGAAAACGTTTCGTAAAAATGGGAATTATTTGTATATAAACATATCGAAAAATAAAAATTTACGCTTATTTTCACCGTCTTTTTTTTTAAAGTTTCATTACATTGTTATAAAAATTGATATAAAAAGGCAAAGTGTACGAGGGTTTGTACATTGCCGGTAAATAAGAAAAAGTGCCTGGGAAGAAAAAAATTTTGTAAGTAAAAAAAATATGGTCTGCACATTTTATTTCGCACCGCTAAGTTGAATATAACCTTAAATACTCCGGGAACCCGACGGTTTGACCTGATCGTGTTTTCTGTTGAGCCGATGGTTGTTGCAACTGTGCATTGCCAGGTACATCGTCAAGAATTTCGATAATTGAGCTATCCGTCTGTCGGCCGTAGCGAGCTGAAACGTCACTCTCAAATTGGCGCCCGCGGTTGGTTGTGACGTGAGATGGACATCCGAAGTTCGCGATCCATCTTTCGACAAAAACACGAGCTACTGTTTCAGCAGTAATATCCTTATAGGTACTGATTCCGGCCATCGTGTGAAACGATTAACACAAGTGAAAAGGTAGGTACATCCATTAGATTCTGGTAGGGGTCCTACAATATCTATATGGACGTGGTCGAAACGCATGTCTGGGGCTAGAAATGAGCCTAAAGGGCTTTTCGTGTGTCGCGTGACTTTACACTTTTGACAAGCTAAGCACGACTGAGCCCACTCCTTAACGTCTTTGTTCATCCCAGGCCAGCAGAAACGTTGTGCGATAAGCCTAATGGTGGCTCGTACACCTGGATGAGAGAGTTTGTGCAACGTATTGAAGACGTTGCGTCGACAACTCTTCGGAACTATTGGGCGTGGTTGACTAGCAGAGACATCGCACAAAATTGTATCCTTGTCTGATCCAACCGGACAAAGTCGCAGCTTGAGAGTTGTGGACGACAACTCATGATGCAGCTCAAGGTCTTCCTTTTGACGCCGAGCTAGTTCAACGAGATCAATACCCTCGATATAGTTTATCGAAGCTATTCGAGATAGTGCGTCGGCTGCGGAGTTGTTTGCTCCAGAAATGTGGCGGATGTCTGACGTGAACTGGGAAATGTAATCCAGCTGTCGCGACTCACGAGGGGAGTATTTGTCAGACGCCGAGCTGAGGGAAAACGTTAACGGTTTGTGGTCTGTGAAAATAATGAAATCACGACCTTCCACAGAATGTCGAAAATGGCGTACAGAACAGTACATGGCTAGGAGTTCCCTACCAAATGTACTGTATCTTGTTTCCGCGTCTTGCAGCCGCCTCGAGAAAAAGGCTAACGGTTGCCACTGGTTGTCAGTCAACTGTTGCAAAACTGCTCCAATTGCTGAATCAGATGCATCAACAGCAATACTCAAAGGAGCATTGGGGTCATGATGCATAAGCATGGTTGCGTTCGAAATGGCTTCCTTGACTTTAGAAAAAGCAAGTCTAGCCGCGTTGTCCAGAGACACGAACTTCGCAGTTCCTCGAAGTAGATCTGTTAGTGGTCTCATGACAGAGGCACAGTTGGGGATAAACCTTCGGTAATAACTTACCAGGCCATTGAAAGTGCGGAGATGTTTCACAGTGGTCGGCTCTGGATAGTTTGTGATAGCCGCCACTTTATCTCTCAATGGGCGTATACCTTTGTTGTCAATGGTATGCCCAAGGAAGCTGAGTGATTCAACTCCTATTTCACACTTCTGTAAGTTGACTGTGATGCCATGTTTTTTAAGTCTTTCGAATGCGAGGTCCAAATGTTTAAGGTGAGTTTCCTTATCTGGACTCGCAATTAGACAGTCATCGATGTAGACATGAACAAAATTCAAACCACGGAAGACATCATCCATAAAGCGTTGGAATGTTTGTGCTGCATTCCGAAGACCAAATGGCATGCGCAGGAATTCAAACAGGCCAAAAGGAGTAATAATGGCTGTTTTCGCGATATCTTCTGCTGCCATAGGTATCTGGTTGTACGCTTTGACCAAGTCGATTTTGGAGAAAATGTTCATTCCGCATAAGGTTGCAGTCAAATCGTAAACGTGAGGTATCGGGTAGCAGTCCGGAGTTGTTTTGGCGTTAAGCCTTCGGTAATCACCGGTTGTACATCAGTCGTTGCTATCCTTTTTGGGAACCATGTGCAATGGCGATGCCCAAGGACTGTTTGACGGTCTGATAATGCCCAGTTCGAGCATGCGGTCGAATTCGCTTTTCGCCGTTTTGAGCTTATCGGGGGCTAAACGGCGCGCTTTGGATGCCACAGGTGGACCTGTGGTTGTGACGTGATGCATAACATTGCTGGTTATGCACGGAAGAGTGTGCTTCGGTTGCTGCAACTCTGGATATTTCTCCAAAACTGCTTGGTAGGACGCGTCGCCTGATTGTTTGGTTCTAACGATGGCTAAACTCGGACCTACATAGGTGGTGCCGCCAATAGATAACTTTGTGTTGTTATCTATCAGTCGTCGACGGCGAGCATCTACGAGTAGATCGTAATGGTTTAGCAAATCTATGCCAATGATGGGCATAGAGACGTCAGCAAGGAGGAAGATCCAGTGGATAGGTTTGCGTAAACCTAAGTTGAGGTAGGCATACCGTCTCCCGAATGTCGCGATTGCCTTGCCGTTGGCTGCTTGAAGATTGAAGGATGGGTCGTGATGACGCTCCTTTGTCGTTGCTGGAAGAACGCTAACTTCTGCGCCGGTGTCGACGAGGTAGCGGACTTTCGTTTTAATGTCGGTGACGTAGAGCAAACGGCTGTTTCCGCCGGCTACGGTTGCCGTGAGCACGTGCCGGCGTGACCGTTTCCCGAGTTTGTGTCCTTCTTAAAACGGCATGGTTTCCGACATTTTCTGGCTTCGTCTCCGTAAGTGTTATGAAACCAGCACCATTCAGGGTTTTCCACCCTGTTAGGTTTAGTTTTGGGGCTACCACGCGACTTGCTGCGATGCGCTAAGGTGCGTTTCTGTGAAGTTCTACGTGAACTAGGACTTCGAGATCGTAGCAACTGTTTAACAGAGTTGCACAGCTTGGTCACCTCTGAATCCTGGCTCTCTGGTTTGTCGCAGATAGAATATACGTTGGAGACGGGTCTGCTAGAAATCTCCAGTATTTTATCTGCTGAGGCTGCCAGGTCATCGAGTGGGACTGACTGCAGTGTCACCAACACGGTTTGCACCGGTTGTGGTAGTTTCGAGAGAAATAGTTCTCGGAAGAGACCATCGTCGAATGTTCGTGCACCGATTACTTCTCGCATGCGTGCGAGGACTTCAGTAGCTGAGTGGCTGCCTAGCTCGATGTTACGAAGTAATTCGTCTAGACGCTGGCGATCTGTGAGATCGCTTTTCTTCAAGAGTGCGGCCTTAAGAAGTGCATAAGGATCACTTACTTCAGGATTAAACATGTGTGCTGTAACATACCTGTTTAATTCTCGCGGTAGTGACCGTATGACAGCAAGAAATCGAGAATGAGGATCTGAGACGCCCTGTTCTCGAAAATCGGCCTCGGCATACAGAAACCATGTTTCTGCATTGTCTGGCCAATATGGCACGAGTTGGATCGTGTTCGTAGTCGGCTTAATACGAATAAGCTTGGGAGTGTGGTCGGACATGAGAAAGTGTAGTAAATGGATATATAAATGTTATCGAAATGAAAACAATAAACAAATATAAAATGGAACAGGCTCACCAATTCAATACTTTGTTATTGGTCGGGATATGTGATCACGTCGGGCTCACCAATTTAGGATTTGTCCTGGTGCGAACTTGACAGACGCAAAGACCAATCACTAATTATTCGGACTTGTTATATACCCACGAATACGAGACCAAGGAAGAACACGATAGCGTAGTCGGATGGAATAGTATATTTGGATGGTTGTGCCAAAATACCGATGCGTTCCAACTAACTGGCTAGAGAGTCGAATACGAGCAGTGCAACGTAACACGACAGCGTGCCAAATGGCGAGGATGCTTGACCGGGTGCCTTCAGCTTAGCGAGTCCAGTTAAACTATCAAGGTCAGCATCAATGTCGAAAGTCGTCAAACCCTAGGCTATTGATTTTGGGGAAGTTTGTGATGCTACACGCCGTTCATCCAATCTGAACTTAAGTCTTATTGTTTCTTTTTTTATGGGTTGATATATTATTTCATTATCAACGTTAGTCACTGTAGATTGTTGTTACAACACTGAAAAGTATCAGGCATGTCGCCATGGTTTTAAGAAATTAGTTGACTGAGCTGGCTGTTGTTGCGCAAATTTCTAATTGAACCCGTATCAGAAGACAAGCTAGCCAGCAAATTATCCTTGTAAGAAATGCTTGCACATATCTGAGTAGTTACCACAAAACAGATATGGCTGAAAGCTATTTTACCCATCAGTAGAAGTAAACTGAAATAATCCTGAGTTCACTAACTATCCAATCTATTTAGGCTCAACTTGACTTGATTTTTGACTGCTCTGCCAATTAGTGTTCAAAAACGAAATTTACTCAGCCACGTTGCTTACATCCATGCAGCAGAACGCGAGCCGCACCTACTGTGTGGTGGCTAGTGAAACTACCTGCCTACCCACACCTTGTTGGGTGGAGGGGGGTTCAAACCTGTGACCCACTGGTTGAATGTCACCTCTCTAAACCACTAAGCCACATCTCCATTCGTTTATTGTTCACTATTTGTTGATGTTAGTTTCGAAAGTATTTAAGTCAAGCATATCAGTGGTTTCTAATTTTTAAGGATAACCATGAAAATCACGAGATACCATTTCCATCGAAATGGAAAAGCCTGAACTAGTAGTTATTTCTGTTACTTGTCAATTTCTCCCAATTTTTGTATACTGTGAACTCAGTGGTCCATACCCTACTGTTTTTATCCTTTTTAGAAGCAGAAGTCTTGAACAAAGTTAAGAAGATTTAGTGAACTGAGCTCAGACTTTCAATCAGTCAAATTTTTTATTTTTCTGACTCTTAAACGTCAAAAACTGACAACTTCAAGAAAATGATTTTATCATAATATTTTGTCATTTACAAAAGGTTGAATTGATCAAAAAAGTACGAAAGCAAATGCTAGAAGCAGACATTCAGCTTATTGACGCAAGTACTCGTACCTGTGCTGTTTGAATATAGCTCGCATTGGTTTTCGTTCACCAGTAATCAACTTGAAAAACAGCAATAGTGATGACAGATCGGGCGTATTATCCCTGGACAGGTACCCAATTTGTTCTCATATTATTATCTAAGGTCGATGTGAGAAATTGTCAGCATTTCTGGAGCGTGCTTGTTTGAGAAACTTTTACAGCATTTTGAAGAAAAAGCTGAAAATAAATGAGTAAGTTTCGTTCTTTTACTTTTTTAAATAATGATTTTATTTTGCCCCATAGTGTGTATATATGCGTTTTAGTTTTATCACGACAGTTTTGGGATCTTTTGTGGGTTCTGTGAATATCCATATGCCTTGGGCTGACGATGGCTTTTAATTTTATGAAATACGAATTCTCATGACAGTTCCTCACTAAAAAGAATATCCAGTTCACATGGTAGCTTGTTAATACAAATACTTTTTCATATGCTTGAGTGATAATTAGCGTATAGGAGTTGAGATATCCAGGTAAAATCATTATGTGGTACGCAATAGGTAGTTCCTTATATGAACCTTATTCGAGCTCCACTCCACCTACTGAGGTTCGAACTGTCAGGTAGTATCATCTTGACATAACTATGGACAGTAAACTGTCCGAAACGTAATTTAGTAAAAAAAAAATACCGTTACACTGTGTGATAAATCTAATAAATCAATTAAAATGGAAGTATCGTTACCCCTTAGATAATAGATGTGGCTTATTGACTACTGAAGGAAGGTGTATTTCTTCAACCAATCAGTTATTCAGTATCGACGTAGAATCAGGCACTACTGAGAAATGGTCCAAGTTGCCACACCTCATATCAGCGCAACAAGTAGTAAAATGAAAAACAAAGGAAAAAAGAAAACTTGATCAAAAGCAGTTGGTAGCAGTAAAAGAGAGGAGGGAGGAACGAGAAAATACTAAATTCAGTCAAGCCGTTAAGATGAAGATAAAGTGTGGATACATCTGTATCACTGAGATCAATTGTGGACCATATCACTTAGAGTTTCCAGCCACTAGTTTCTGCTGTCACATGAACCCCAACCAGCTATTTTGCATCTGTCAACATGGCTCAAACCAACGGTGAAGGATTTCATGGACTGATACATGTTTTAGTTTGGCTGCCCCTGACCTTTTTCCAGCCTGGAAATTCTTCAGCCTGAAAATATGTTCAATACAACTCGATTTTGACGTAATCATATAGTACTAAATGGTAAAGGTTTGTTTATTTTTCACCTGTTAGATGTAAATGTTGTACTCTCTTAGGAAGATACTGCTGTTGGTCAGATATTGAATTTGATAAACCTCAGGTTGTGTTTAAATATTTAGTCCTATAGATTTTGCCCGGTTTAAACCCACCGATCTAACATATCTTGGGATGACAGGAAATGAAATCAACCGACTTGTGAACCAGTTAATGGAAGATGGCTTCCCAGTGGGTAGCCTACTTTCCGATGAAAATGCAGATTGTGGCCATTTGTTTACGGACTCGGAACCATATCCTGTCACTGGTTTTCACCGATCAAAACTACTGCGTAAAGTGAGTGATTATACAAATACTTTTCAAGGTTTTATAAAATAGCTGTGAAGAGTGTTTAACAGAAAGTCTGTTTTTATTGTTGGTTCATATTACACCAAATAAAACAATGCAGTTACGTATAAGCAGACATCGGTTTCTTTCTGTAAAAGTTGCAAATTTTTCAGTAACCTAGGTAAATTGACGAATGGGTGAACTCGATAACTTAATGTAAATAAACCAGTCTTGGGTAAGGATGTTGCTTTGATTTTTGTCGTATGGTTTTAGACACTAAAACAATATTCTTCAGTTTTGATTTCCTGACAGATGTGAGGTTGTATCTCTCAACTTCCATTGACAACTTTAGTTCTTTATTCACTTTCTGGGCCATTGCGTTGAATGGTTTTGAACGAAAAATGATATTTGAAGTTTTGTGTGTTTATCCGTTTATCAGGATTGGTGTTAATTGATATATATATATATATATATATATATATATATATATATATATATATATATATATATATATATATATTCTAAGTTTGTTGGCAGTGCATATTCTCAGCTCTAAGGGACTTGTCGCTCCCTCAGATATCTGAACCCTCATCATTCAGAACTTCAAATCAAAAGCGGTAACATTTAACCATTCAACCTTCTTATTGGTTTTTTCCTATCACCTAACATCAAGCAAAGTTTTGCCTGAACAACTACACTGCTTGCCTGGTCGGTAATATTCGGTCACGTTTTACGACTAGATAAATAGATACTGGTTGATTCATAGGGAGTTATCTGTATATTTCAGAACTGCTAGTGTACAAAGGTTAAGAATCCATGAAATAAATTCATCCTATTCTGTTTAAATGATTGTTCTTTACCAAGAACTTACCAAAAAATATTGCGTGAAATGGTGACTTGTTGGTTGTAACAAACTGTGGCATCGAGTAGTACTGTAATCTTACTAAGTGACTTTTTTCTCTTCGGTTAACCATAATGTACTTCAACATATTTCACAATTTTCTTGATTCAAAAATATGCAAGTAGGTAAACACAAAATTCACTTGTATGTTTAGGTTATGGACAACATCTGTTGCGTGAAGGATGGTTGTGCTAACTGACTACCCAAACCAGTAGCGATGATGAGTAATTCTAACCGCGTGACTCGCTAGTTATGTTAGACGAACGTTTGGACTAATAAACAATAGTGCAAAATATGCCTTGCAGGTAATTTGTCAAGAAAACCTTATTTTGAAAGGAGATCCACTAAAATATATGAAACACGTATGGCTAATTCAACGAAGGTTTTTTCAACGGTTACAGTTTTCGCATGTGTGATGTATTTTTAACTGCAGTGTTCTACAATGGTACACTAATAAATAAACATATCATTCTTGTTGTGGCTATGACCACCAAAAATCAAATTATTTGAGAAACAATTTTAAAATCATATGACATAACATTATGATTATAAAATGATTATTATGATTATAAAATGTACAGTCAACCGAAGCATAGAAATAGGAATGGGAATGTAAAATTGGTCTGAGAATAAACAGAAGAATATAAAGTGGAAATAGACTTGTAAAACGAAGCTGTGTTCATGATAAAATAAAAGTCAGTGTACTAAATATGATTTAAGTGAGAAATTGGCATGCTACTCTATCAGCGAAAAGACTGCAGGTAAGAAATTATTCCTGAGTTGGTTGATGTGATCAGTTTAGGGACAGTTAGTTTTGATGTGATCTATCATTTCTGTATAAACTGCAGTACAGCCTTTCGAATTCCATTTTCTGTAGTTCATTTTCACAATAGACGTGCTGTAGCCAGTTATGGAGTTGGCTTATCAAAAACAGCAGTGTTAATTTTTGTAGATTCCTGTGACAAAGTTTTTATCTCTTTCAGTTGAAAACACTGAAAGCCAAAGATTTTGTGTATAAGGCTTCTCTGTACTGTAACAACGAGAGACAGTACCAACATGGAGCCAGGCATATTACTTTACAGCGGTCCAAGTTGCTATACCTTATGATCAGCATGTCAAACCCAAAATACACTAAGATGAAAGATGGAGAAGTAGAGAAAAAAATCAGTCAAAATCCATAGGAAGTTATCAAAAGAGAGTAAGAAGGAATGAAAGAATGCTGAAATTTAGTGGGATAATGTGTTGATACAGCTGCGCCACGGAGATCGATTCTGAATCATATCACTTAGAGTTTCCAACCCTAGTTTCTGCTGTTACGAGAACCCCAACCAGCTATTTCGCATCTCTCAACATGGCTCAAACCAACCTTGGAGGATTTCATGGACTGATGCATGTTTTAGTCTGGTCGTCCCTAGCCTTTTACCAGCCTGGACCCACTGCATTTAACATTGTGTGACGGGATACACGGTGACTAGGCGTGCGTAACACATGTCCGAGGCACCCGGGTAGGTGAAGGTTCACAACCCTATCGACTGATTGCACTGTTGAAGAAAATGCACTTTCCTTTCTATTGTCTCAATGGAGCTGTGGCATGTTGGTTTGGGCAGTTGACCTTAAACCAGTGGGTCGCGGGTTCGAACCCTTCTCTGCCTACTAAGGTGTGAGCAGCCAGGTAGTATCACTAGCCCTCACACAATAGGTATGGCTGATTACCTAATACTCTTGTCTTATGCGCACATGTGGAAGAGTTCTATGTAAATGTGTGAATTGGAACTAGTTGAAATCTAAAAATAATGTAGACAACAGCCAACTATAGATGCTTTTACGTAACTATTATATGACTATTTGAAAATGACTTGTTAAGATTACCAAGGTTCTCAGGAAGATGTAAAAGAGAATATAATATTATGTAAAGAAAACCTATGTGATTTATGGCAATCAATAATTATAAGCATATACCTCAGTGGTAAACGAATGTAGAAAAATTACTAAATAGTATGGTTTTATGAGGAAATTTTGTGACGCATTTTATGAACACGAACTCAGTCACCACTGGGTAACCAGTATAGTTGTCTATTTCTGGATGCTCACCACTAACCGGAGTCCATCGGTTAATTTTTTGATGTGGTCACTTCACTTAGTTTGTTATTATCTCGAAGTGCCTGTGCAAAAACGTCTTAGGTATAGTGAAGTCATAAAGCCACTTCTCGTTGTTTCATATCAGAAGTCAGTTTAGGTAAGGCTGTCCAATTTCACCACTCGTCTAACTTTTCTAAGGACAACCTTGAGAAAGTGATGTAGTAGTGGCGTAGATCTGTTACCAGGTGAAAGACTTTTCGACTTCGAGCATACGAATACTATCGTTTTACTGTACGACAACATAGCTACTCAAATCCCAAATGTCTCCGTAGGTATGGTATGTGGTCTGGACCATCGAAGAGCATATGCTTCCACAAGATTAACAAGAGTCTGTATTGGCACTTCAACCTTGGCGACGAACCTTTGCGAGTTATCGTAAAGTTTATGTACTTGAGTAGTTATGTGAGTGCTAGTGGAGGTGTGACTGATGAGATTTCTATTCACATATCGAAAATGGCATACACCAATCTGGGTACGGTATACAATACTCCATGCGAGTTCTACTCTACGCCAGTGAAACCTATCCTCTCGGAGTTGCGAATATTCGATATCTGTCTTCGCTATTTTGACAGGGTTACTAGCTTCTGGTGGAAACACCATCGAAGTTATTCTGAGGTGAAGGGGGGACTATTTTATTGTGATGGAAATTGTCATTTGTTGAGTGAGGTCATCTTCGGTGAATTGGACATGTTACGTATTTTGTTCCAGCGGTTACTATGTCGTCCACTGTTTACTTGTCCTGGTATCATTTGGAATAAGCAGAGATGTTGCGTCTTAAGATGTAGGATAGTTGTAGAGTTTGTGGGAACGCACAACTCGGTGACTCGAAAGGATTGCAGATATGGCTCAGAAATGAAAGCAGTGGCGATCGTTCTGTGACTTTCTTATGTCTTCTGATGTTGTAAAGAGGTGAAATGAAAGTGATGGATGCTTTGTTATTTAAATAGAGCGAGAGGAATAGGTTTAGCAGAATAGCATGGATCCATTTAATTTTGCGGTTTCTCATCAGCTGCTTGCAACGTAAAACAATTTTAACCTCAATCTACGTAAGTGTTTGCATACATGAATCAGTTTGATAGAAAATTTTCGGCTTGAATTAAAGACAAGATCTCTATGAATAATTGAAAACACGAACTGAGTGAACAAATATGCAGAACTAAGTTTGACAAAATATAGAAGGATTAGACGAATATGCTAAAGCGGAAGTTGGATAAGAAGGGGAGACAAATATATTCAGTAAATTGAAAAAGGGCACACAGAATGTTTAAAAGGCCATATGATTTATGTTAGCTAATGTGGGTAGAATTCAGATAATTAGGTCAAGGATGTGAAGTGTGAAATAGCAAAAAAAACTCAACTTGTATGAATTGACGAAGATATATAAAAAAGCATGAAAACTGTCAACAAAACAGAAGTTTTTACCATAGTAGGTACAAACTGATATATATTTTTCATTGAATGGCCAGCGCTTCAGCGAAACGCAACAAATTCGAGTTCATCTCTTTATTAATTATTTTGAACGACTTCATGTCCACTATCAATAAGGTGACAAGCAATAGCACTGTTGAAGACTTTTCCACCTCAGTCGCAAATTCCTTGGAATAAGCTCAGTAATGCGGTCAAAAACCCTTCTTTCTGTTCCCCCAATGTATGTACTTTGGGACGTACATGTGAATTGGTATATGCATTTGGTGGTAACATGAAGAGGGGAACTGTCAACCTTTGGTCGTCTTGGTGAGCGATTTGTTCAGTAGAGAGTTATTAACCTAGCAGCTTATCGGTCCTTTTTGAAACAGAATCTATCCTGTAATTATTCTCTCGGAAATGTCATCACCTTTGAAACCAAGATTTAAGAAAACAGGCTTCTTCTTGACTGTATCAAACCTTGTGGTTTCAGTTTGTATATTCTTGTGCTTATTGATGAATTTCCTTGGATGTCCGTTATCACCGTATTCCTTTCCTCTTCCAGTGTCTCTTTCGAACCAAGATGTATTATGCGGTTGAAAAATGTTTTCACTAGCCCTTTATTATGACTAATGGGACAAAAGCTTTTGAATTTAAGATGCATTCCACTCCAAGAATCTTTATGATGGATGCATCTAAGTATTGAATTCCGAGATCAAGGAACTGGAAGTTTATTGCTTGATACTTGTGATTTCCAGTCGCTATACAGGGTCGAATCGCTCGACCTCTGTTGGGAGATAGCATCCTTCGCGGATGCTTCGATACTGCCAGGTGTTCATGTTCATGGTGATGATGGTGACTCAGTGGATTCTTCTCTAAATGTCTCTTAGAAACTACTTATTCTATTTCCACTTCTCTTTCTTTTCCTTTCCTCTAATTTATGTTAATTTTAAATGTTAATGTTATACTGATTTGTACAATCCATTTATTGGTATGCATTTTGTATCAAGCTTGTGTTTTAAATATGATGATTTTAAGGTAAATAATTATATCAACTTAGGTGCTGAGATATGTGTTACGCATGCTAACTCACCACTTTTCAGGTATGCAGTGACAGGGTTAGGCTTGCGATTAAGGTAGCAAAGACCTTATGGTTGTCAGATAAATCTATATATTTTAATGACTTCATGTAGGCTGTTTAAAAAGGTGCAGAAATTTTGACTATTATTCTTAGGTGTTAGAGGTTAGTGTCTGGAGACGCCCAGTATCATGGTTTAAAAACGATTACAATGGTGCTATATGATTACTCTCCATTTCTAATCACAGCATCTTTATTTTATTATCTTACTTCCATTATTCCCGCTCCGTTTATGTCCTTTAATATTTTCCGATTTGTGTTTTCATGCTGTTGTGATGCTTGATAACTTTAGATGGCAGGTTTCTGTGCCATGTTTTTCGTCAACCTGTCAGTTTGAAGGAAATTTATGTCCCACTTCAGCTGATTGAAAGGAAGGACTGATGTCCATCTAACTACATGAATGTTGAGGTATAATTCTTAACTAAATTTATTTGACACCGGAAAACTAAATTGTATTCCATGCATCTGTCTGGTTATCGAACCATACTAATTTCACATGTACTTTCTAATGCACTTCCGAATGTTGTCGTGTCGGTCTGACTACAACACGAAAACCATTTGGTTGTATCAGGAAAGTTGTTTCAAATAAAAAGCTTATCATGACTTTTGATGTATCCGCTAAACAGCTGAACCTTTCGAATCATCGTATTACTTCGTGGTAACTGTAATAATTATGAGTTCGCGATTAAGATTCATCTTGTTCGACCTGCTTTCTATAAACAATATGCATAATTCTGTGATTAAACTGCATGATCATTTCCGTTTCTTTTAATCTCAGATATTCCGAAAAAAACAATCCTTCTATACTAGTGCTCCGGTTTCCCCAGCACATAGACCTGAATACCGGTCAATAAATCAATTTCCTATCCATCGTCCCCAAATACATGTGCCTTTTCGTTCAACAAGTTTAACTGATGATCGGAAATCTAGTTTGGTTCAGAATAACTGTGAAAGTGCTACTGTTAATCCAGCTACATGTACATGTCTTATTCCTGAAAAGGATATCAAACTTTACTCAAGAATTGGAATAGGTTCGTTTGGTATAGTACGTCGTGGTGACTGGACTATGCCAACCGGTGAAACAGTGAGTTTACCCCTTTTTTCTTAACACCTCAAGTATGGATGACAGCTGTTGGATTTGTCAACTTAAATGTATCATTCTCTATTTCTAAAGGGTCATAGTATCGGAAGTGTAGAGTGTACTAACAATACAGATACTGTAATCTGGCGGTTTATTGTACCAGTAATGCGGCAGACTTATCACTTGGTATACTCATTAATCATAGAATCGGTTGTGAATTTTAAATGCTATTTCGGTTGACTTGATTATTACTAAGATCTATCTCATTATGTCAACCTCGCCTGGTTAACTAGTTTACTAGTTACTAGCCGGTCCTAAGCCCGGGTAAAGAGGGAAGGTTGGGCATAGGGCTAGCAACCCTACCCCGTAAAACAAATCTAACCGCTAAAGAAACTTCAAAGCACAAACAAAATATAAAAAATGAAAACAAACTTATTCCCCGCTGGAATCGGAGAGGCGAAATGACGCCAGTTGGTGAAAGCCTTCGGGAAGCCAATTGGCCGATGTGTCTTCTCTCGATGAAAGCGAAAATAAGCATGGGGACATGGAATGTCCGCACCATGTGTGCACCTGGCAAGGCTGTCCAGATTGCAAAAAGATGACGAGGTGTGGCATAGAAGTGCTTGGGATTTGCGAAAGCAGATGGAATGGGAGTGGACTCTCCAAACTGTCAACTGGAGAATCAATAATCTACTCCGGTCACCCAGACGCCAACCACGAGCACACTGAGGGAGTGGCTATCATGATGTCCTCAAGAGCATCGAAGGCTCTCATGCAGTGGGAACCAATCTCCTCCAGGATCATGACAGCAAGATTCAACTCAAAAGGAAGAAAGGTCACAATCATACAATGTTATGCACCTACAAATAATGCAGAGCAAGAGAAAAAGGAGGATTTCTACAGACAACTTCAATCAACACTGGACAAGACGTCAGTTGGCGATATCAAAATTCTGATGGGCGACATGAATGCCAAACTGGGAGGGGACAACACGGGAAGAGAACTAACCATGGGTCGAGAGGCACTAGGTGAAATGAATGAGAATGGAGAATTGTTTGCAGAATTCTGCGCATTCAACGATTTGGTGATTGGAGGCAGTGTGTTCAGGCACAAAGATATCCACAAAGCGACATGGATTTCACCAGATGGACACACTAAAAATCAAATCGACTTTATCTCAATCTCAAGAAAATGGAGACGCAGTCTACTTAACACGAGGTCAAGAAGAGGAGCAGATGTAGGTTCAGACCACTACCTAGTGCAAGGAACCTTCCAAATCAAGTTAAAAGCCTTCAAGGAAGCTGGTGATAGACCTCAATTCAAGTACAACACTCGGAAACTGAAGGATGAAACTACAAAGGAGATCTTCAAGGCAGCCATCAAGACAAAATGGGAGACATCGAGCAACATCCCTGAAGAAACCTGTGTGGAAGAACATTGGAAGTCTTTGAAAGCTATGTGGAAAGAAACCTGCACAACAGTATTAGGAAGGAAGAAGGTGGAAGACAAGGAATGGATCTCGACGGATACCTGGAAGCTGATAGAGGAGAGGAGGATGGTGAAGCGGAAGATAAACCAGTGCAAGGATGCTCAACGACAAGAGGAACTGAGCACAATGTATAAAACACTGGACAAAGAAGTGAAGAAGAGTGCACGCAACGACAAAAGACACTTCTACGAAACACTGGCAAGTGAAGCAGAACAGGCTGCAGGTAAGAGAGACCTGACGACATTGTATCAAATAACCAGGTTACTATCAGGGAAGAGACCAACACAGATTAAACCAATAAAAGATGAAGAAGGAAATTTAATTACAAAAGAAGAGAAACAGAGGAAACGATGGGCCGACCACTTCAAGAAGCTCTTGAATCGACCACCACCTGCACTTCGTCCAGAAATACCACCTGCAGCCGCTGAATTACAAATGAACATAAATCCCCCAACGAAAATGGAAGTCCTGAACGCCATAAAGCTACTGAAATGTGGGAAAGCAGCAGGACCAGATGGAATACCGCCAGAAGCACTGAAAACAGATGCAGAGACAACAGCGGCCATGCTCACACCACTATTGCAGAAGGTGTGGAAGGAAGAGAAGGTACCTGACGATTGGAAGAAGGGTTACCTTGTCAAACTGCCGAAGAAGGGAGACCTCAGTGCTTGCAAGAACTGGCGCGGAATCACTCTCCTGTCCACCCCAAGTAAAATATTAAGCCGCATCATCCTGGAGAGGCTAAGGGATGCACTGGATTCAAAACTACGACCGGAGCAGGCAGGCTTCAGGAAGTACAAATCATGTGCAGACCAAATTGCAACGCTTCGCATCATCATAGAACAGAGCATAGAATGGCAATCACCTCTCCACCTCAACTTCATCGACTTTGAGAAGGCCTTTGACAGCGTCGACCGAGAGGTAATTTGGAAGCTGCTTCATTACTACGGAGTGCCGCAAACCTTTATCCGCCTCATTCAACAACTATATGAAGATGCCACATGCCAAGTAATCCACAATGGGAAGCTCAGTGATGCCTTTGAAGTGAAGACAGGAGTGAAACAAGGTTGCCTACTATCCCCCATGATATTCCTTATTGTGGTCGACTGGATCATGCAGCAAACAGTAGGCAGCGAGAAGAGGGGGATACACTGGACGACGGAAAAGAACCTAGAAGACTTGGATTTCGCCGATGACTTATGCCTAATGTCACATAAACTTGAAGATCTGCAGGCAAAAACTAACAAGTTGATAGAAGAGGCAGCGAAGACGGGACTTCAGGTGAATATAGAGAAGACAGAAGTGATGAAGATACCGCACCACCACCATCAACAACAACAACAACAAACTCCAATCACTGTCAACGGGAGAAACTTAAAGGAAGTAACCTCCTTCACTTATCTAGGAAGCACTGTTTCAACTACAGGCGGGACGGACGAGGACGTCAAAGTCAGAATCGGAAAAGCAAGACAGGCATTCATTAGCCTGAAACCAGTGTGGAGATCTTCTGCACTCAGCATGCGGAACAAGATACGGATTTTCAACACCAACGTCAAGTCAGTGCTCTTGTATGGCTCAGAGACTTGGCGCGTCACGAAAGGTATTTCCAATAAACTACAGACATTCATCAACAACTGCTTACGCTCGCTGCTGAAGATCAGATGGCCAGAAAAAATAAGCAACAAGGAACTCTGGGAACGAACCAACCAAGAACCTATCACGCAACAAATATGCAGGAAGAAGTGGAGATGGATTGGCCATGCACTGAGAAGGCCGACTGAGGACATCACGCGTCAGGCCCTCGAGTGGAATCCCCATGGGAAGCGACGAGTTGGACGTCCAAGGGTGACATGGAGGAGGTCGTGCGAGCAGGAAATGAGAGCTTCTGGGCTGTCGTGGGACCAGGTTCAAAAGATCTCAGAGAACAGAGGTCACTGGAGGCGTGCTACTGAAGCCCTATGTTCCACTAGGAACCCAAGGGACTAATAATAATAATAAATCTCATTATGTCAGTGGTAATTAGCAATAGCCACTTAAACTGTATACATATTAATTGGCTAACTCGAATTATTTTATATGGTTTGAAAAAAGCAAATAATTTCTGTCCATTTTTCATTACTGTCTGTATGGTTTTCTATTTTGCTAGAATAAAGACTGAATTACATATTTAGATGGGACAATTAATATCGAACAATATATACTCACACATGGATGCACTCATACATGTCATACTTCGAGGAATTTGTCACCTTTAAGTTTTCGCATCTCAGAGATTTGTTTTCACCCATTGAAAGTCTAATTGTGATTATGTAAAAATAATGATGCAACTCAAGAATCATGTGAATATTTATGTAAGAGGCTACAAGCCATACATATTACGCGAGCGCTAGTACTACATGACTACCCAACCCATGACAAGTTGAACAAGACTCGAATTCGTGATCCGCTAGTTGTAGGTTTATTACATAATACAACAAAGTGGAGCTGTAACTGTGTATTTCCTATGGATAGAAATTGCTGGAAGAACCATTGTCTAGGATTTCATATATATTAGTAGCGAACGAAGAAACTTTCGCCGTAATTGAAATGACATGAAATGAAGTTGCTGACACCGAACATGAATTGTTAACTATCACACTGTTAGTGTTACAAGTAAGATCCAAGCACTGCATCTACTTGTTTTTAGCAAGATTTACGACGTATTTCTTCTATAAAATATCATTTCTGTTTTTCCTTCTTTCGTTATAATATTTTGTTGTGATTACATATAAAAGATTGACTTATGTGTCTAACATTGAATTGATGCACCAGATTTTGTGACATTATGTAAACCGAAGATGCTTATAGATTAGCATTGGTCTCGATGATTCTGTGTTCATATTAATCATTCGCTTGCAGGAGTTAACTATTCACGTAAATCAACTCCATCCAAGAAAATTAGGATGTGGTTCTATGGACTTCTTCAAATTTCCAGTTATGGTTTCTGACTGGGTAGAAAAGAGGATTATGGAAAACGTTAGATGAACTCATATAGTTGTGCTTTTCTGTTTTTATACTAACTCTCATTCAATAATCTACTTATATCGCTTTGTTTTGGAAGACAAATATTTCCAGCAAACTGTTTCTAGTTATTCATTTCGTTGATCTAAAAATATGCAGTGTGAACATAATTGTGTATGCATCTAATGAACACTAGGTTGATGTTACTTACCTGGTTGGCTTATAATATTATATTTCTGGCAAAATGATGCAAAATCATCATCATCATTATTATCAACATAGGACCAGGCATTACTGCGTAACGGTCCGAGTTGCCACACCTCATATCAGCACATCAAGTAAAAAGGTAGTGAGGTGAAGGATGAAGATAAGTGAATGCAGTCAAAAGAAATATAAAGTACGAGAAGAAAGGAAAGAGGAGTGACAAAATAGTGAGATTCGGTATAGCGTTGTTAAGATGAGGATAATGTGTGTATACATCTGCGCCACTGACTTCGGTTCTGAGCCATATCACCTAGGGTCTCCAACCACTGGTTCCTCTTGTCCCGTGGACCCCAACCACCTAGTCTGCATCGTCCTACATGGCTTAAACCAACAGTCAGAGACTTCATACATTGGTGCCATGTTTTAGTCTGGCCACCTCGGGCCTTTTTCCAGCCTGAACCCACCTCAGCCAACATTGTGTGACGAGGCAATCGGTGACTAGGCATACGTAGTACGTGTCCCAACCATCTCAGTCGATGAAGGTTCACAACCTCGTCGACTGACTTACCTCTTCTCCCCAAAACTCTACACCTAACTTCTGCATTACTCACATGGTGACACCACGGAATACGTCCTATACTACGAAGGCAACGGTGGTCAAACACCTGAACCCTTTTTGTATCCTCCACTTTCAATGGCCATGTTTCACAGCCATACAGTAGAACAGAGCGGACTGCTGTGCAGTACACGCGACCCTTAATAGACAAACGAATATCACGGCGGCGCCATAGGTGGCGCAAATTGGCAAAAGCCAATCGAGCCTTTTGTATCCGTGCAGAAATCTCATCGGCAACTAACCCACCGGGTTGATCCTACTTCCCAGGTAAGTGAAGTGGTCAACACACTCAACCACTTCACTCTCTATTGTTAACCGCGGTACCGCTGAAGACCAGTCCTGGAGCAAAAATTTGCATTTGGGTGGTGAAAATCGCATCCCAAACATTCTCAAATTCCCACTCAAAGTGTTCAGAAGACTCTGCATCTTGTCAGCGTCTTCACCTAACAGGACTATGTCATCTGCATATTCTAGATCTAAGGAAAATTCACCTGTGATCCGGTCAACGTCTTTGTAATTAGGTGACGAGAGGGAAACCTCCATAAGAATATCTATGATAAAATTAAATAAGAATGGGGATAGTGGGCATCCTTGACGGACACCACTTGATGAGTATAGCTCCCTGGACAACTCACCATAGGCTCTAACATGCCCACAAGTGTTCGAGTAGAGAGCTTTCAATAAGGTGATGTACTTACTAGGCACGCCTTTCAGTGACAGACACTGCCATAAGACTTCTCGATCAACGGAGTCAAATGCCGCCTTCAGGTCGAGAAATACAGCTATTGTCGGGCGTCTGTAAGCATGCCTATGTTCCAGGACCTGGCGCAGTGTGAATATTTGGTCGATACATCCACGGCCAGGTCTAAAGCCTGCCTGGTTTTCTCGGGCTTGCTGTTCCCGAGCTCCACTCAGGCGTCGGAGAATTATAGAACTTAGGATCTTAGACACTATGTTTGTCAGGCTGATTCCTCTGTGGTTATCACAAGAGGACTTCTCGCCTTTCTTGAAGACTGGGATGATGAGTGACTTAGACCAGTCGGAGGGGATCGTATTTGATTCCCATATACTGGCTAACACTTCCGTTAGCCTGACTAAGAGAACTCTACCACCATTCTTGTATACCTCAGCAGGTAGTCCGTCTGGTCCTGCTGCCCTTCCCCGTTTCAGGCTACCTACCGCTTTCTCAACTTCTTCTAGTGTTGGGGGACCTGTCTCTATGTCCCATTCAGGGTCCGACTGGATAGCGGGCAGCGCAATGGTGGCTGGAGGCCAGTTAAACTGTTCCTCAAAGTGTTCTGCCCATCGTCCCAGTCGCCTTCCCTGCGAGTGAATCGCCGATCCGTCCTTCTCCGCTATAACCTCACTAACTGTTGTTGACCATTTCCCCCCAGTCTCCTTAATAAGTCTAAATAACTGTCTACTGTTACCGATCGCCGCTGCCTTTTCCATCTCTTTAGCCTTTGCTGCCCACCACTGTTCACGATCGTTGCGCAGACTTTTCGTCAGTTTATTTTTAAGTTGCGCTCGCTCTTCATTGTACTCAGAGCCTGCAGGGATGCATTCACGTGCATCCATTAGTTTGGAAGAAGCTGCTGATATCCACTGGCTCTTTTTAGCCATTATCTTGGAGTCGGCTACAGTCTCCAGTGCTGCTTTTACAGTAGACTGAAGATGGCACCAAGCTTCTTCTGGATGAGTGACAGTCTTTTGTTCCGATAACTGCCTAGCCAACTTCTCACTGAACACGGCTTTGGTGTTTTCGTTGTCCAGCAGAACTCGTAGTGGTTTTGTTGCCAAATTTTTTCTACGTCCATTGAGACGCAGGCATATACGTGCTCGGACCAACGCATGATCGCTGTCCAAACACGTACTCCAGAAGGAGCGGCAGTCTTCCACCGATCCTCTCCAGCGATGACTAATAGCAATGTGGTCTATCTGTGTCCATCGCTGAGTCGAGCTCGGTGGACGCCAGGTCAGACAGTGCCTTTCTTTATGTCTGAAATTTGTGCTGGCTAAAAATAGGCGGTTATCTGAGCATAGTTGTAATAGGCGATCACCGTTATCTGTACGTTCAGCTGGGATTCCGAAAGTGCCACCTAAGTGCCTTTCTGCCTCACTCAGTCTACCCACCTGTGCGTTGAGGTCACCTGCAACAACCACTACGTCCGAACGTTTGGCTTTCGAGAGGAGGTTAGACAGTTTATGGTAGAACTCGTCCTTCACTTCATCCGAACTACAGTCAGTGGGTGCGTAAGCAGAGATTACAAAGAGACAACGGCGAGTCTCACTATTCCTTTTAGTTCTCACTGTGCCGTTCAGCCTCATAGCGCAGAGGCGACTATCAACTGGGATCCAGTCTAGTAGTGAGTTTTCTGCCCTGGTGCTTAATGCTATACCTACACCTGCAAGACCACGAGAGCTAGCTATCGAATCTCCAGAAACTCGAAGGGTGAATTTTGCAGATTCACCAGATTGGTCAGGAGAGGTCAGGTGAATAACCACACTTGGGTCCTGTATGCGTGTCTCACAAACACAGCACACATCCATGCCTCGAGTTGCTAGAGTCTTTGCCAACGAAGCCTGTTGGCCAATTTGACGGAGGGTGCGGACATTGAAGGCTCCAATATGTAATTTGGAGCGTGGTTTAAGGAGACCAGGGACGCTGTTCTGTGGACTCAGATCGTTGTCGAAGGCTGCAGAGGTAGGAGAAATTGAAGATGATGCAGCATCATTAATTAAGAGACGTGAAGGAAGATTAGAAGGTAATGATGGAGGAGGAGGATAGCAGTCAGAAGAAACTTGGGTGCTGACAGAGTTGTGAGGGCGGTTGACACTTCCCGGCTGCCCACACCGTGGAAGGCTATTTCTTCTTAAGGTACCTGAAAGAGATTTGTGTGACCGCAGAGCCCATCGGACATCTGCTTGAGGCCTGTCACACCCAGCCTTTTGAGTATGATTATTTTGAATTTTTGTATTTTTGGGGCCGGATGGTCGAAAGGAAACGACAAGTGAACCAACACCGCCGGCCCGGCAGACCGTGGGGCGTGGTGGAGTGTGTTATTTTTGGGGCCGACCTTTTCTAACCCCCCCTTCCACTGAGAAGGCAGCATCAGCTTGGCACTGCTGGTCATCCAAGGGAAACACCTTACTGCTGTCACACCCCATCCAGCTAGCAGCAGTACGACTTCGCCCTCAGACCCCCATCATAGTGTAGCAATTTACACTATGACGGTAACTGCTTTTCGTCTAACCACTACCCAACAGACCTTTCTGGTATGGTAGGACCTCGAGGGAACAAGCGTTCCACCAGCATAGCTCGTTGGGTCATTGTGATATGCAAGCCCGACCACCACGTCAAGGTAGCAGCTATCGGTCGGGAAATGATGCAAAACCCAAATGTTGTACAAACAACAACATACAAATCAAGGTAGAACTTGATACAATAGGGCATCAGTTCAAGTTGCCACGCTTCATAGCAACGTGCAAGGAAGAAGTAATATTAAGGTAGGCACGTATATGAGAATTGAACTTTCTTCACAACCATTCCTACTTAGGCTAAGACCATACTTCAAGATAAACAGTACTGTGGCATGAGTAACGCATGCCCAAGGTATTTCAGTTAGTGAAGGTTCACAGCTTCACTGGTTGAATTACTTTCTTGCGTTGTAGCGTTAATCTAACCTCGACATTTCTCGCACAGTAGTTGTACCACGCGTGAGCAATACTACAGACACCTATGGTGTACAAACAGCTAACTAGATTATAACAATACTAATTATGGGATAGGCATTTATCCTATGGATAGTTCTGTTAATATGCATTTTGCACATTTTGTAAACTATATAGTATTCAGTTGACATCCGAACTTTGTACAATTTCATTATTTATATGTGCAAATCATTCTTATAATCCACTACATTCGAAATCCGTTTATTTACATGTTCAGAACTCATTCGATTTGCTGCATTTTTGAAAGCTTGTTATCATCACTAGATGTTGCGTGATAACTTGGTAGACGGTATCATAATTCAGCACTGGATTTCATTTAGTTATTTCTGTTATGAAGCTTATCTTCTGGATCATAGGTCCTTCAACCTAAATTGATTATTTTTCTAATAGTTGGTCAACATTTCTGCATTGTAACAGTTCTGCCCACCTTTTGTATAATAATTTTACACGTATAGATTCCTGTGGCTGTGAAATTATTACGACCTGAAGCAATGAAAAATGATTTATGTGCAGGATTCTTATATGAAGTGCGTGCAATGCAGTGTCTTTCACATCCTAGTTTAATTCGTCTTCATGGAATTGTATTATCCAATCCAGTTATGATGGTAAGTTGGTGAATATTTTTCTGGTTTTTTGTTTGATTTAAAAATACTCTTCTGATGCTGAGAACTACAACTTTTTGTTATAATCCGGAGTTGTGAGAACGAGCGGGATTACTTAACGATGGGTAGTCAAGGGTTGAGACGATGCAACCCGAGTGATTCGCGAAGAGAAATAAAAAAAACTGGAAGCCGGAGGAGTTTATAGTATCTCGGACTGAAACGTTTATGAGGGAAAACTGACTCTATTTATAGAGTTTCCAGTAACCTTGAAAGACAAGGAGTAATTAGTACGTTTAAAGAGTCAGGAGCCAATCTGAACAATAGCGGGTCATACGAAATATGACCTATACGCTGGAAAAGAGCGCGAATAAACCAGTTCAAATATACACAAACTCTAAGTATGGAATATAAGGGATGTAGGCATCTTTAGCACTTTTGTCTTCACAATGGTGTATATCTTTTCAGAAATGATTTACCTTTCCATATGCTCAAGGCCATTTGTCGTGGTGTCACCGCGTCGGTAATTTAGAAGTCAGACGTGGAGTTTCAGGCAGAACAGGAAGTTCCTCTTATGAAGTTGTGGACCTTCATCTACCTAGGTGACTCGGACATATATCACTTGCCTAGTCACCGTGTACCTCGTCACATAATTTTAGTTGAAATACGTTCAGGCTGGTAAAAGGTTAGAGGCCGCGAGGCTAGAACATGACATCAGTCACGGAAGTCCTTGACTGTTGATCTGATCCATAATAGGGAGATACAGACTTCCCGGTTGGAGTCCAGGTGACAGCGGTAGCTAGTGGTTGGAGACTCTAGGCGATAAGGCTGAGAACCGATCTCTGACATAGATACGTCCACACATTACCGTCATCTTAATCGTCATACTGAATTCAGCATTTTCTTGTTATTCTTTACCGTATCACGACTTTCTACCACTTTTGACTGCTTTCTTCTCTATTTCTACATATTTCATTTTATCGCTCTGTCGTGTGATGTGCTGACTTGAGGTGTGGTGACTTCGACCGTTACGCAGTAATGCCTGGTCCTATGTTGATACTGTCTGTCTCTCAGTCTTAGCATATGCTCTACTTTGTTCTGTATTTGTGATAGGCGCTACAATATGATAAACAGCACTTCAAGTTCCATTCTATTCTAAATATATAAAGTAGATTGCAGGATTTGATGTTTATTCATTAAAAAAGAGCCTCTTGTTCTATCACTGTGATTGCACTAGGGAACTGTGAACATTCTTGTATTGGCATCTATAAAGTGTCACTACTTATTGACTTGCTTCTGCTAAGAACAGATACACCGGTAATTTGATAGTTGAATATAACTTATTAATCAGTTCAAAACTTGCATCATTAGATTTTGTCATCGGTAGAAATTCCAGTGTATCGCTGTTTTCCAGTTTCCTGTTTCATTCACTTGCGACCTGGAAGTGACTACAAAAGATAGTAACGGTATGCATGACTCTAGTTTTTCTGTTTGATTTTTATCTTACGTTATTAAATTTCTAACATGAAGTGAACCGCTTTATCGGTAAACCAAGCCTAAGGAATATACTTTTTACTTCAGCTGAAGTAGAGTTACTGAAAATTAGTGAATAGTGTTGTCTCTTTGGCGTATACAGACGATTTAGTCTAAGACGTGCAGTAAATGGGAATATGTTAATTAGGTCAAACTTTCCATTATGAATTAGAGTATGTTTGGTTGGAAGCAGCCTAAATCGAAATCAACACTCAAGGTCATCAGCAACCAAGGTAGAAGTTTTGGATTTCAACCTTGATTTCATGCTACTGTGTGTTGGCAGAAAAACCGTATTGAACAGTTTGGTCCTTCAGCTGGCCAGTGAGAATAATTATCCAACTTGTGACTTAATGGCTTTATTTTCTGGTGAAAAACTGCCTATAAGTGTTGTGTCTTTTGTCAAATAAAGTTGTTCTGCTTGCAGTCACAGGCCGTTCTTTTTCTTTTAATTTTTGCGGCTCAGTGAAGTATCAGGTCTGAGGGGAGGAATAATCGTTGTTAGTATCCAGTCCAAGAATTACATTGCATTATTATCGTTTCACGTATTTATTATTATCCAGTCGGTCACTTGAACGTTATATTAAACGATATAGCGAGTCCATCAAATTGTAGATCCTTTATTCATTGGAATTGTTTAGACGTATGTTGTGTGCTTCAAGTAGCTCTAGAAGAACTGCTGTAAGTCATCATATCTTACTCTAGTTAAAGCTGTGTTAAAATACAGGCCGATTGATAATTAGACTTTTAAAAACAATTAGGATCATTAGTTGATGACAGGTTGCATTGTAGTTTAGAAACGTTACCATTCGCTTGTTGTCACAGACTTTTTGGATAGTGTGATTAGAAGTGTATTTGAAAAATGTAGTGTATTTACACAATACATTTCGAAAATCTGACCACACCTTTACTTGTCAATTCAGTTTATATAAACCGGAGAGTGGAGGAAGCAAACGAAACAATTACTGTAATAGGGGGTTAAAATTGTGAATGTGATAGAAAAGTCAGAATGATATATTTGGTCCTTATTTTGCTAGCGAGATAAAGTTTTCCAAGATAGGCGTAGTGTAAGAATGAATTGTTTTTGTATACCCAAAGATGGTTTCGGTCTGCATATGACTATCGTTCTGCTGTGTCTGAGTATACGTCCCTGATTGTTTCTGTATAAAACTTTAAAAGTTACATTCATTGGTCCCTGGAAAGTAACCAATTTCTTGTTGTCAAGTATTAAGTGCTAACTGAATTCTATTGATCCTTTTGTAATATAGCCATCAAGCTAGGAGCAACACCGTTGCGGGTTAGAGTCGTAGATGGGATATCACTCCCGTCGAGGTTGCGGATACGCTTTGCTAATGAGCTCAAAGCCTAGGTTCAGAGCTTCTTGCTGATTGCCTCGATTCCGACTTACAGTTTGGAAACTGTTTGAACAATAATTCTGTGAACCGTTTTCTATGATGTGTCTAGCTATAGATGAATAGGATTGTTTCCCACCTGCAGTTATCGCACTTTCACATTCTAACTCTCTTCGAAACCATTTAGGTGCATTTTCTCTCATCTTTAACTTCATGGCCCCGTTACTCCTCCCTATGGATTTGTCCACACATATGTAAACTGGTAAACACAGTGGCATTTAACATAATCATTTGTACAGTGTTTAGGTTTGGAATGAACCACATGTTTTATCTTTTCCACAGTGATAAACTTAGATGCATAATATTTTACTATTGGCAATTCTTTACCTCCCTTTCGAAATCATACTATTCACCTTCCTTTATGTATGGTAGAGTAATATGAATGCTTTTCTTTGCAACCGAGTATAGAGTGGACTTTGGTGTTAACTGGATTCTAAAATGGTTTATGAACTTCAGTAGATATCCGTTTTCTGTGTGTTTCGGCCAGTAATCTGATGTCCTCATCCACTATCTGCTGTTCTTAGATAGACTCCTGACTCGAAAAGAAGATGGGGCAATAAGACTATCGTTCTACAGAAAGCGTGCATCGACAGGATCACATCTGAATTTTCACAGTTTTTCTCCTATTCAAAACAAGCAAGGTCTAGTAGTAAAGTATATCGTATCTGTACATCAGTTATGGGCTTACTGATCAGAACACGGGTATAAGGTAAGGAATCTAAGTCTTAGCTACTGTAGCAGGGAATTTTTTCTTATTATCTACGAGTGAATGTGTATGACTGCAACACAAACCTGGCATTTATTTAAACTGCCAAGTTGCTGCACAATACGATAAAATAAAATTGTCAGAGAGATTTTTAGAAGGATAGGTGAGATTAATATACTATTTTCAGTAGTAAAGGTGACATAAAGATCTAATGTTTTCACACCAGCAATCGATTTCCAATCATGTTGCCTAAAGTTTCCTATTACTGGTTTCTACTATCTCATGAAGGCTATTTAAAAAAGTTCGCACTTCTCAAGCAGAATGGAATAGTGTTATGTGTTAAGCTCCAACGACATCTTTTCTAATTGATTATGATTCATGGCATGAAACATTGAGTTAAATAAAGATTTGTCATACACCTTTCAGTTATTTTTGTTGAAGCAAGTTTAACACCAGCTGTTGTATATCATTTGCCCGAAAATGTCTGCCTTACTTTGTCATGTATCATTTGTTGCTTCCGTTGCACGTAATTGATCCTCAGAATCACTAAAACTGTCTATAGAGCTAGGTTGTTTGTCATAGGGCAAACCACTTTTTTTTACGTAGAATGATTAGCTACATGCTTTGAAGTTCTGTTGAGCAGCAACTTCTGTATGCTAAGTTCCCGCACCCATATATATGACATTCCTAGTGTACGATATTATTGTTAAACTCTTTTAAGACATTTTCTGTCTATTTGACTCAAGTATCAATGAAGGCAACCTGCCTGATTCTGCCACTTCGATGTGCATTTATCAATTCAAGTGCTCCTGTGGAGCTAGTTACATTGGGCATACAATGAGGCAGTTCCATCGTCGAATTTCTGAGCACCACCCATCATGGTTGAACAAGGGACAAATTACAACTATAAAGAGCTCCATACTTGCACACTTAGTTGACACAGGACATCAAGTAGTTACTGGAAAAGCCTTCAAAATCATCCATCAAATCCCAATTAATTTACTTCATGGATTACGCACTCGGTAACTTCACATAGCAGAGGCGATTGCAATCCACCTTCACAAACCTAACCTTTGTGTCCAAAGGAAGTTTGTTCGACCACTTTCATTACCATGGCCGTCAACATAATGTAACTTCTAGGTTTACTTTGTACACCTTTTCCCCTTCTTGTTTCTATCAATATTCATATTTCCAATTTTAGTAACTCTATTGATTATTTATATCATTATTTCCGAAACATCACCACGTGATTGGTAATTTGATTAAATTGTAAACCTATATATTAGTGTAAAGCCCAAGATGAAGACCTAATTGAAAAGAAATATATTTCTTCGCTCATTCAGTTTTTTCCTAAATGTCTAAATGGGAATATTCAATGAATTGTACATTTGCTGAGGTGCCAAAATTCAGTTGGTGATTGCTAATTATGAATAGTTAACCAGGTTGGATTGTGTTGTGGACAGTTGGTCCAGGCAAGTGACTTTCAACCAATGGGTCACATATCCAAACCCTGCTTGACCTACCACAGTTTAGGCAGCTGAGCAGTATCATCAGTGTTCAGAATAGGTGGGGCTCATTGCCTAGTGGACTAACTTGCATGTAGTTGCTGAGTTTTGGTAGACGCAAATCCTCAGCAGTATCAAATTTAGATGTCATTATGAACTCTTCATCTGCCAATGTACTAGGTGTTTCGCAGCTTTATTATGGAGTGAACGTTTTCTCATGATAGTTTTCAACTCAAAGTATTACCAGTTTCCCCAACTTGCTGACCATTCATGTTGTTTGGACGTCTAGGTTCTTTAAGCTTTACTCTCACTGTAAGTTCATATTTCCCAAATATTGTGCAGATTAGTAACCACGTCCAATTTTGTGCGCTTTTCTTCCAGCTACACCTTTTATGTAGGAATTGATGATATTAAGTGATTGTTCTCATTCTCAAATGGGAATTGAAAGTAGAGCCTTATCAATTAAATAATTGAGCAGATGAACGGCAACGCCACATTTCCGCTTAATGAAGGGAAATTTATGTTTATCGTTCAAAAGATACGTGGCTATATAACTCAATCTGATGCAAGCGTATGTATTCCACAATGAACCACACTAATATATAAAGGCTTATAACAATACCAGTATCTTTCTTCTTTCTATCCAGGTTACTGAACTTGCGCCTTTGGGTAGTTTATTATTACATTTGAGAGCTCAATCAATGTGTGCACGAAATAATGGATGTGAAGCGAATTTAGTATCAAACCTACCCTCTGTACCTCGTGCCCTTCAAACTGATGCATTATGGGACATGGGTATACAGATTGTCTGTGGTATGGCCTATCTTACAGCTCAAGGTCTTGTTCACCGAGATTTAGCTGCTCGAAATATCTTAATTTCATCAATTCAAAAGAATGAGTATCCTCAAATTAAAATAGCTGATTTCGGCCTAGTTCGATCAGTTCACTCAAGTACGGTGGATAAAAGCTCCAATGAATCCAGTAAATCAAATCATCTAATTTATACTAGTTGCTCAGAACAAAAGATTCCATTTGCATGGTAAGTCAATGTTACTATCAGTTAGGTCACACAGCACAATTATAAAGTTAATTTCTCCAGAGATGTTGGAACCTTTACAAATATTTTTTTGGATGTAATTTCGCATAAATCATTTTCACTGAAAAGTGTCAATCTGAATAGATGCATTGTCATAATGCTAAGAGGAGGAACTTTTATACCTACTTACTGCTGTTTATAGTGAAGAAGGAGTAAAAGTGACTAAGATTTCGGAGCATCTGTCATCGACATTTTACAGAAGACTGTGTGTTGGAAGACTGAAAGATGTATAAATGTTGTAGAACGTTGCACAAAATTATATCAATTCAAGTTGCCCCAATTCATACCAGCATATAAAGATGAAGTGAGTAGAAAAAGAATACTGATGAGTACATATGCAATTGAACTGAACAAGAGGATCCATCAATACCTTAAAAATCAATAATCACCAGATTATCCGTAGACTACTTCTCTGCAGGAAGTTTTATCCTGCCTATCTTTAAAATCAACTTTTTCCTCTCCTTAGTCTCCCACTAAATGTTTTCTTCATACTTTTACAAAGTTGTTCGTTCACTGAAAAAAAATACATGGGTCAACAATGTATTATTCTTTTTCTGCTAATTGTTATTTACAGTATTTTCATTATGTTCTTTTACTGACACAATTTATCGGAAACAGTATATAAAAGTAATATGTCAAAACATTAACTCATACTAAGTTATTTCAATATAGTTAGTACCGACATCTATAAACAGTTGGATATTGAAACCTAAAGGTAACCCAGCAACCACCTAAAAGTTTCAATATTCGATTACGGGTTATACCAATTGGATGAGAGTTAATATGATCGCAACCATCAGCTGTTATCTTGACTAGGTGGCGAGGCCTGCATACCACAATGATCCAACTAGCTATACTGATTATACTGATTGTTTCTTGAAGTCCTACCATGTCTGAAAGGTGTGTTGGAAACTGATAACACTGAAAGCCTCCAGCATCATAATGTCAAGAGCTGCGTTATAGTAGATATCTTTGGGTAAATTTGTACTGTTAGTTGGATGGGTGTAATGGCAGTTATACTAGCAGTCCATGCTGATGCTACCTTTTCTATGAGAAGAACAGTCAGAAGAAATCGGCTCCAAAAAGCATACACTCCCCCTTGTCATGAAGTATCCTAGTGACGGCTATGTGTTTTCAAACTTCCAAAATGGCGGTATTTGACCGGTCCCAGGCAAATGCCTCTCTTGAGGTTATGCACTACTATTACCAATACAGTTTCTTTTTCAGCTACCTTGCACATCATAGCCGTTTAATATTTCTTAATGTGTATCTCTCTTAATAATCTCTAGGAGTCCCAGTCCAGCTGCAACTGTATGCAAATAACCATTTCTTTCTGACCAGACATTAAAAGAGAATCTGACTTGGTGTCAGTTGATCTCAACCCAACAATGGACACAGACCATATTGCTAATACTTGTTTCTAGAGGGAGTCATCGTGTGATCACTTCTCCTGAAACATGTTTTTGAACAGTGGTCTCTCACTGGTACAAGCACATTTATGTCTGCACCTAGATGAATGTAGTGCGATCACGATTGGAAGATCATTTACAGTGCAGCTCGATGCTGACAGTGCTAAGGATGTCTTCAACAAATAATTAACCAGACAGTCCTCAAAATCGAAAAACGTCCTGATCAAGCCTGGTACCATCTTCAGCCCTCTGTAAAATCTGCGTTAAAGACCGTATCTGACTATCAGCAGGAGGTAAGAAACGACTCGTTGCAAATTACTGGAAGCACGTAAACGGATTCCTGCACGATTTGAGAATGACGAGCCGAAAAAAGCAGCTCAAATGTTGATGGACAAAGAATCTATACAGTTACTATAGACATCAGTGTGCAGTGAAATCTAAGTAGATGCAAAAGGCGGCATCGTTATATAAGATATTTATTCAGACAATTGTAGTTCGGTGTTATCTGATCTTTGGTATTCTGTCGTGAATGTTTCATCACCAGGCGTAATGATGTCTTTACAAGATATCAAAGCTGAGAGAACACCGAGTCACCTTCATCGTCAACCTGACTTACAAATATTTTCCCCCGTTTCAAAGTTATTTAGACTTATTTAGTAAACTGAGTTGATAAATATAGTGAGTAGTCGATCGGAAGCAGAGAAAGATGAGTCTGCAATTTACCCATAAGGGGAGAGGTTTGGAACGATAGATGGACCACTTTGAGAAATAGTTCAACTGACCTCCAGCCACTCTTCTGTTGCTCGTTATCTAGTAGGATCCTAGTGGAGCTGTATCTCATTGGTTTACGAAGAGGACTTTCAACCAATGGGTCATGGGTTCGAACCCCGCTCCAACTACCGAGGTTTGGGTAGCCAGATACTATCATTGACGAATATGCACAAGGTTGTTGAGTCCATTTCGATCTTCAGTTTTTTCGAGTCAAATCCTTATGGTAACGCTGATTTTTGCTTTCCAATTCTCACAGAAGTTAAGAAGACTCACTTGCAGCGAAGAAAGACAGCGGACCTTGATGGACTAGTCACTAGTATCTAAGGGCGGTGTACGGAAAATATCGGTTAGGTAAATTAAAGTTTCACTTAGCATATCGGAACCAGGTATGACCCTCTCTGACTGATTTCAATTATTGATTGCCCCAGTCTTCAAGAAAGGCTAGAAATCCTCATACGGGAACCACAGGGAAATCAGTCTGGAAAACATAGTTTCTGAGATCCTGGCTATTGTAGTTAGCAGACGTTTAGGTGAAGCTCAGAAGCAGCATATCCGAGAAAATCAAGCATTTTTCAGACCTGGTACATGGGTATGTCAACCAGATATTCACCCTTCGCCAAGTTTAGGGATGCAGACATATTTATCGTCGCCTGACACTATATTCCTTGACGTGAGGGCGGTACTTTACTCCTCCTATCAGTTCTTGTAGCAATATCTGTCACTGAACGGGGTGCCTGGGAACTAATGCAAACTATTTCGCATTGTATCATCGAACGCCTGTGTTAGCTTTATCATAGTTATATATGCCTTATAGAGCTTTCCTCTTCTCCTGTGACTGAGCTTGGCACAGAAGACTTCACAGTAGACCTGGAGTACACAGATGGCATAGTCCCGTTAGGTGAAAACATTGACAAAGTGCATTGGTCTAAATATCTTGAGTGGCGATTTGAGAACATTTGGGATACTTTTCGCACAGTTCAAATGGAAATTGTTTCATGATTGGACTTCATCAATTACTCGTTTAACGATAGGAAGTTAAGTTGTAGAGCACACTGACCACTTCACTTACTTGGGAAGTCAAATCGGCTCTGGTGGGACAGTGAGTGAAAAAAATCTTCGGACGGATACAAAAGGTCCTGTTGGCTTTCGTCAGCTTACACCATCTGTGGCGCCACCTTGATATTCATTTATCTATTAAGTGCCGAGTGTACCGCACTGCAGTTCACTCTGTTATGCCATATGATTTTGGAACATGACAATTGAGGATAGAATATACGAGAAGGCTTCAGGTTTTCGACCACCGTTACCTTCGTATCATAGGTTGTGTCATGGTGTCACTACATGAATAGCATAAGAGTCAGGAATAGAGTCTTAGGGAGAAGAGGAGAATCAGTTGGCTCAGATAACTCAAACAAGTAGAACTCAGTCACCGTTTGCCAGTCGCGTAGTATTAGCTGAAGTTGGGTTAGGCTAAAGAAAGGTTAGAAGCAGCTAAACTGAAGCTCTGACTGTTGATTTGAGCGTTTTGGAGAATTGTATAGTTTCCAGTTGGGATCTGTATGACAACTGAAATCGGTGGTTAGAAACTGTAGGTGATATGATTCAGGATTGATTTCACTGGTGCAGGTGCATTCACACACGATCGTCATAGTAGTCGTCATATCGCATCTCGTCATTATTTTACCTTTATTTCTTCTCTTTCTGTCTTTCTAAGACTTTTGATGACATTTTGTTCCTATCCCACTATATTTCATCCTGGTGTATTATCTGGATGTGTTGATGTGACTGGTGGCATGTCCACCCCTCACGGAGTAGTTCCAGGTTCCACGTTAATATGTGCCTACGGACTGCAGTATTTTCACTATGTAGGGGTGGAACCGTGTTGGTTTAAAGCTGATTAAATCTTTGACTGGACGGTTTCAGATCTAATCCCCAAATCAATGAGTTGCAGTTCTACATCTCACCTAATGTTTATACCATTGCCAAGCAAAGTAAGTTAATACCTAACAACCTGATGGCTATCTTTTAGTAATTGATGAATATTTATTTCGAGGTTATCACTTCACAGTCGTATCAGTTTCTCGTGTTGGTAATCTTTATTCATCATATAGATTAGCCTCCTGCTAATTCTTGGAGAAAGTGTTCAAGTTTGTTATCATGAAAAGTTTGAAATGTAACAGTCATATGGTTTACTTGATGTCAGTGTAATTGTTCAGAATTTAAACCAGCACTGACTGAACTGAACTCATCACAGAGGTAGACGGAAGGTTGTTGCATGTTGTGTTAAATTACACTAGTAATAGCCGGAACACAAAATTGTTTGAAACCAGCGTCATGTATTGTAGTGACATGGTTAAAAACGCTACATTTTTCATCACAACTGAATGTTTTGAACTCAGATCTCAAGAAACACATTTAGTCTTTGTTCATTGATTTCACGACTAGCGATTGTTGAAAGCAGAATAACAAACATGTAATCGGAAAGCTTTTTTTCTCTAACGACAAAATTGAAGAACGTTTCGCTCAGTAAATACATATATGTTACGATCCTACGCTATATATAACGATGCAACGCTCCGAGACGAATACGATTAAGGATAGAACAATGACTCCTTAACTCCATATTTAGCTGACACCCAAAGAAGACGATGAGACAGACTGAGACCGAATTCTAATAAGTGAAAACTCAGTCGTTTATATATCCTTAGATGGTCTTGGCTAGAGGAAACAAAATAGCATATTCAAAGTGTAAAATGGACCAATCAGCGTTTAGTATTCATAACTGCAGTAAAAATAAGAAACATAACATGCCGCGAAAATAAGGCTCAAACTTTACAATAAAAATATTCTAAATTAGCTATCTTAAGGATTGCCACCCCTAACAGTGTACTACAGTAAAAAATATCATCAGACGCTCGAAACTGTAGTTTTGACCAAATCGAAGGTTACCATGCCTACCCAAACATAGTGACAACGTACAACTCTAGTTAGACATGTTTTCAGATGTGATATGCAACTGATGAAGTTTGACGGAATAAAGCTACAACTTGAAATTTTAAATTACATTGCCATTGCATAGGCGAAAAATCGTTAAATCTAAGCACTTTCTAATGGGTGTCAAAATCTGGAGTGTTCTATAGAATCAGTAAGCAAGGCGTATTATTTAGAATGGAAGTCAAAACATATTGAAGAAAATGTTAGTTCATTTTGTTTTTCCAAAGAAAATATTTAGGTTGAGAGCATGGTATCCTCTAAGACTAAGATTTGTGTGTTAAGTAGGACAGACTTCTGCAGACCCAAGTATTCTTTCTGCTGCTATTCTGAAACTTCTAGAGACATAAATGTTATGCTCAGGGAAAATGATTACCTCTGGAATGCAATTTACCACATACCCGATGTAACTGCATGCAAAAACGTAAGAGCTGATATGCATAGTACAAATTGTTAAAGGTCGTCATCCTATATATTCCAATAATTTGTATTATCTTCCTGGTTATTTTTAAAAATAGCTACCTGAGGAACAGTGGCAAATATATGTAGCTCAGGGTGTGGATGCTCAGAGTGAGTTATTCTTCGAGCAATAGACACCTCATTACGTTGCGATTGCGTCATTTGTGGCACCTGTGAGATATCCAGTTATCTATCGAAGGATGAGTGTGTTGCGCTGCAGTCCCTTTTGTCCTGTTATACGACTGTCAGACATGGTCGTTAAAAGTAGAAGACATGAAGTGATTATAGGGTCTTAATCACAAATATCTTCATACCATTGCTCGCCTTTGGTGGAATCACCGTGTGAGCAGTGTTGAGGTTAGGCGAATGATACTAGGCAAGGCAGGGAAGTTGATTGATGATATTGTAAACCTTATTTGACTGCGATGGCTTGGACATGCATCGCGTATGCCGAGTCACTGCCTATCTCGACGTGTGAGGCTGGTGGGGAAGGTCGTATTGTGTTTGAAAATGGTTGAGGGTGGCCAGACGAAGAAGTGGGACCAGTCGATGAAGTTCGTGGCCGTGAGCCGTGTACGGAAATTACAGCTAAGCTAGTCTAGCGACTTACACTACATCTTGAAAGCACTAATATAGCGAAAAAGAGCCAGACTGTTTTCTAGTCATAATGTCCAAATGGACATAGTCGACATACGACCTAGCATTATGGCGTAACTGTCCAAACTGACACACTTCATCTCAGTTTATCAAGGTAGCTAGAGGGAAGATTAAAAAAAATGTAACTTTCTCTCCAACTCACCGTAAGCCATGAGCGAAAAGAAGAGGGGATGAAGCGAAACCAAAACATATTATTGCGATTTGGGTTAAAGGTAAGGCATGGTTACATTTGAACCACCAAAATTGATTTTGACCCATGCCATAGGTTTCGGTCGCTTTGTGAAGCACAGACTGGAAGCTTACATTTCCCTACCCAACCTAGATTAACGGTCAGAGATTTCATGAACTGATATGACGTATTGGTTTGGCAACTGTTAACTTTTTTCCACCCTGATCTTATCCTGGCTAACATGGTACGTTGTCATTGAAGATGGTACTTTGGTATGTGTTACATGTTCCAGTCATACATGAGTAATTCAACTTCTTCATAAAGCTGAAATCGAATAGAGAAGATATCATGTGATGTCTAGACTAATATATGTCAAACAGAACCTCATCATTGATCAACAAGCGCATCTTTTGTATTGTCCAACCGTTTTCTAGGTCTGCTCCAGAATCTTTGCGCAAACGAGTTTTTTCTGAAGCAAGTGATGTTTGGAGTTTAGGTGTTACATTCTGGGAAATGTGGACTGGTGGCGCAGATCCATGGCGAGGTATTAACGCTGAACGACTGTTAGAAATTTTGGATTCTGGACGTCGACTCGTATGGCCACGATTCACCTGTCCACGTCGTTTGTATCAATTAATGTTAGCTTGTTGGCGAAATGAATCACATCGGAGGCCAACATTTTCGTATCTCGCTGAAAGACTGGATAGGGTAAGATTCATCACTGCTCTTTTATTTGTTGCTTTAATACCCATTAACTCAAACAGTTTCATATTTGCTTATTTTGCATTATTGAAGTAAATCGTCACATTTCCCATTGATAATCGCCAGTTGGTGACATTTTTGTTGCTTT
Source organism: Heterobilharzia americana (assembly GCA_944470555.2). Classification (NCBI taxonomy): domain Eukaryota; kingdom Metazoa; phylum Platyhelminthes; class Trematoda; order Strigeidida; family Schistosomatidae; genus Heterobilharzia; species Heterobilharzia americana. The sequence goes on from OX104127.1 coordinate 46,003,251, forward strand.
CAGCAACTGGGCATAAGTAAATTTTCATGCTGATCTAACTTGTACCGCATTTAAATGTATGAAATACGATTCATTAATCGAGCATGTACTTGTGTAGTTACCTATGAATTACACGTGTTCAGTTTTCGACCATAGAAAATTGTCTAGAGTGAAGTAGATAGCGTAAACTTGTTTGTAGCCTTGGCTGTTTTTTCAAGTGCCAAAATGACTTTTCACATGTTAGACTGTGTACAGAACCGTCTGAAGTCCTTCTGTTTTCTTATGTTGTATTTGTACTCTTTTAAAATTCGAGTTATAAACTAATTCTCGCATTTTGTACTACCTAGAATGTGTAATTCACGACCTCATACGAAAACAGACTCTAAATGCTACCTTAGTAACTATTGAAATATCCAATTAGGTTTCCTTATTTTGTGAAGAAATTAACTTTCAAAGTGAGATAAAGAAAACCTACTGGTTATACCCGTAGTCACTAGGGCTGGATTTTAAGTCACTCTACAAGAAGAACCAAACTTCGACTGATTTACAGAAGTTAAATAGGACGCAGCTACTAGCAATAAAAGTTACAAAATAAGAATTTCAAAATTATAACTTGAAGGTGTATCAGGAGTGACAAATGAACTTCAGTAAGCATTGTTGGGAAAACTTGTTTTATTCAACAATTTTAGCATACACTGACAATGCCGTCTGGCGACATCACGTGCCAGGCCCTCGAGTGGAACCCAAATGGGAAACGACGAGTTGGGCGTCTGGGGCGAGGGTGACATGGAGGAGATCGTGCGAGGAAGAAATGAAAGCTTATGGACAGTCGTCGAGCCAGGTTAAAAAGACTGCAGAAAAGAGTGAAGTGGCGATGTGCTATTGAACCCCTATATTCCACTAGGAACCCAAGGGACAAATAATAATGATAATAATAAAAAGCAATTTTAGATGCAAGGCTCTGTTTTCCAGTGATGCATTGCTATTACTTGAACACTTTTTCAGCAAACCAGGCAGTGGTCTGTAGCATCTTTCTGGATGATTGTCTTGATAGTTTTCAAAAGTATCATTCATATTTGTCTTCTTTATTGAAAGGTTTATTAGTTTTGTTTTTCTCATTTATAATGATATTAATGAAAGTGGCCTACATCTTCACATAATTTCTTAAATAGGAAATAAAGGGGGAACGTAGACATTTTAGAAGTAGGTGAGTCTTTCCGGCAATTTTCTTTCACGATGACTTTCATAAGTGTGACATCTTCACAGCTACTTTCCAGCATATTTTACGAAAATTCATAATCCTTTCAAAACTTCACTTTCCTCTGCAAATTGTTGAGAAACTATACCGTTTCATAATCATAAAATAAATTTTGGTAACTTCTGAAAAACTTAACAATGATTATTGGTACAATCGTTGGTAGTTTAGCTTAGTGGGGAACATTCAAACTAACTCATCGGCTTGTTAGCGCTAATCTGTTCTCCTTAATCAGCAATATTTTGCATAATCTAACTCCTAAATACATTTGCGTATGCCTCATTTTACTAATTGACGCCAGTAAAATTGTTGGTCACTGTCTTGTTGTTTGATACTGTTCGGTTCAGATGGTGAGGTTACTTTTTTGGGGAGGTCATCACTTCTCCATGTCATACGATGTTTGTTTGGTTGCTCTTTCTTAGCTGGTGGTTTCTGTGGTAGTGTACGGTAAAACTATCTATATCATGGTTAACTAACACGTTTGAATCCCTTGTTTGTTATCAAATATCAATATGCATATCCTAACTTTTCTTCTCGTTCTTAACACAGATACGCCCGATTATTGTTATAGCAACGCAAAATCTTGATGAGGCTGATCGTTTAGGCTTAGAAGCTGGTGATACTCTTATCGTTATTGATGGGAAATCTCAGGACTTTTGGTGGTGTGGTCAAAATAGACGAACTGGTGAAATAGGCTCATTTCCCCGAGGTATTGTAAAACGTGGTAACGTTGATACACTTACTAGTAAGTCATTTACTTGTGCCCTATTGTATAAAGTGTCTGTGATTCAGATTATATTGTCGTAATATTGTTTTGCTATCTTTTTTATATGAACGACGAACACTGATAAGTTCCTATGTATAACTCAGTATTACGTAATACGGATAGCTTAACAACATCTGGGAGACAAATCTCTGACACGCAGGGATTATTTCATTGAATTATCGCTTATATTAACTTACAGAGCGGGTTTTCATTCTCTTTGGTACCTATAGACAGCTTATTACCACTTCTTATTAACTACCAACAGCTTATTTTGAAAGATTATTTGAAGAAAAGGTTTTATTCATTTGAAGTAAATATTAGCTGATTGATAAATTGGTAAATTTCCTTTTTATACTGGGTGATGGTTGAAGGTGAAATGAAAATTATTGAATTGGAGAAGTGATGCCATTGTGGTGGATGTCTACATTTAACTTGACTCAACTGGCTTTCTTTTCCCTGTGGTGGAGCTGTGGTTTGTTGGTTTAAACAGATGGCTTTCAACCCATTGATCACGGGTTTTCGAATTCCACTCTACCTACCGAGGTTTGGGCATCCAGGTAGTGTCGTCTCCCCTCACATCATAGATGTGGCTCATTGCCTGCCACACGAAAGCGCACAAGTTTAGTGAGTGGACCTCGTTGCATTTCATTTCATGGTTAATATAAGGCAAAATAATTTAATAAGTATATTGGTTTTCTCTCTCGATAATACCCTACTTGTTACTTGGTGTCGATCTCTTAAAAAAGTTATTTGTACCAAAGAGTTATTTGAATCAGTATACCATTTATGGAATTGACTAAAGATTGTTGCATAACAATATACTTTATAATTGCAATGAATTAAATGAATTCACTTACTAACTCCTATAACTCTTGTAAAATATCTTGTGGCAAACTCTTTTGGTGTTCCTGACACATGAGCGTCTGCAGGCTTGTGCATTAGGGGATGAAACACACCTGTTGTTTGAGGGCTCGTGATACGACTTGGTTGCCAACACCACTTCATTGGATAAATCGAAGTCCGAACTTGCAACCTCGTTGAAATTTGATTGTCTAGACGTATGTGGGTTTCAAACTTACACTGCCTACTTCAATCTGGGCAAATGAATAGTTAGAGTGACTTTAAAGGCTGCCCTAACAACTGCTGAGATAATCAGTTACGGTTTTTACAGCAGTTGGTGGGGTGACCTTTAAAGTCACTCAGTTGTTGTGTCGTTAACGTACTGTTTTCATAACCTAGCACACACTTGTCTATTGGATTGGTTAGTTATATATATTTTAAAATGTGTTCTTTTTTGATCAAATTAACTTTTGTCTGGATTCATACGTTCATCCTGAGTAGGTGTGATTCATTCATCAACTTCATTTCACGTTTGTTCATCAAGGATTTGCAGTCTCTTCACTAGTGTTCCTCAGATATTTCACTATTAGCAGAAGCATTTTGATTTTTCCTTCTTTTATGAATGTAGGTGATTATATAAGCCAGCCAGTCCGTGATTCCTTTCTACATACTGAACATATTCGTAAGAATGGAACAGGATGGAGTTCATTGCAGCATGATGCATCCAATGAGTGAGTACTGTATTTGTATTAGTATTGAAATGAATATGCACTGAGTAATACACTAAATCCTCTACATTAACTTCCAGCTACTGTAATAGTGTTATGGGTTGTTTTGCATCTTTTATTCTCGAGAATAAATTCTTAAACTTACTACATCTTTACTGTTACGTCTCTTTCACCGAGAAGTCCAGCTAGGTTTGTGACCAGTATAGCTGGGTCGTGTTAGTGCTACCGGCAAGTATGATCACTATGTCAAGATGTAATCCATCTACTGATATCTATTGCATTTACACATTGTACATTCATCAGAAATAGTTCGTGACTAACTACATGTATTTAGCTTTGTCCATTTTAGTTGTTTTATGAAGTCTGATTTAAGTAATGTTAAATACAGTATAACAAAAAATGAACAAATTAATTTTAGTCACAGAATTATGCCATTAATTATACTTTTAAGCTAAAAAGATTGTTGTATATGATATTGCTTGTATTATATAAGACCATACCCGTCACATAGGAAGTGGCTGTCGTGACTCGGTGGACCAGTGTATAATGCTCTGTCTTTTAAAGCGATTGGTGCCGGTTTCGAGTCTTAGTGAGAACAACATCACTCACTAGGATACAGACATACACCCGGCTGACGAGCCTCAATTAGAGCGAAACACGCGTCCTGGATTCGTCTGCTAGCTACTATCTATCATTGATATCAAAAGACTGTTTTGGTAAAAGAAGTAAATATGTTTGTTTCTGAATATTGTTTAGCAGAATATTACTCATAATTTGTGTTGAAAAGTTTTCGGAGAACAGTTCAACTGACGTATCTTTAGCTCGGAGAAATCAAACTTTAAAGAAGTAGTCATGGTTCGGAACGAAAAGATGTTTATGAAATATAATTTTCGATTCTAAGACACAATCTCTTGCCAACGTTACATATCAGTAAGATTATTTTTACCTGTAGGCAAAATATAATTATGTTGAGATTGTTATAATTATATTTAACAAAAATTGAACTCATGTCACACCGTTACTTGAAGTTCTCTACTATAATTCATTCAGTCGTACTGGAATTTACACATGCTTGGTATGTAAACCATTGCTGGCTAGTTGTCTAATATAGCAGCATTCACTATAACCATTTTAATGTAACTTCTCAGTTTGTAGGTAACTTTTTGCCTGACTTTTATTTCACTTAAAGTACCGATAAAGCGTATTTCGTTTGGTAAAAACACCATGAGAATTATGGGTGCTCTAACTAGAAACATGGGGATATGGGCAATGTGCGCAGATCTGTTATCAAGTTGTAGCCAATGCATCACTGTTGAACGTGGTAGTCAAGAATAGTTTGTATGACAGATGCATAACTTTGAGGTGTGGTTCGTGCGTGACTGAGCCATTGAGTGATGCGTAGATGGTTTCGAATGAAAACGAATTTAATCAACAAACTTATTAAGCCTTTTCAACTTCCTTGCGTTTTTACTATGCGTGCCTAGTTGTCTTTGACATCAGTGTAAATTATTGATCGTAGTCAGAGTAGGATAAAAAAAAACGCTTCAGTGTTCCCGAAGCCGAAAAATGCCACGAATCCACAGAATCACCGTTCGTTAATATGAATTCAAGAAATAAGTATAGGCTTAGTGACTGGAAGTTTTCGAGGTGTCAGGTATCACTACTTGCAGATCCAGTATGGCATAGCTCAAAATTGATCTCAATCGCATCTATATGTTTGTTCTTCATCTTTGTTCAGAAAATCCTGAAGATATTGTTACTTCGGGACCTTTTTTCTATCATTTATGAGAATATCTTTTTATGGCGTCTGTTCTTGTTTATTTCTTTTTTTGTGCTACTGAATGTTGTAAACTAGATCAGTGCTTTACTTTTTACACGATTGTACGTATTTCTTGTGATCTGTTTTGAGTTGAAGTAAAGAAAACTTGCCGTTCTTAACAATAATTATAAAGACCTAACTGTCACAGATTATTATTTCTGATTCACCTTTTCTTTGTCTTCACTTACGAAATTCCACTTATCCTTTGTTCAAATACACACTAAACAGTTATAAATGTTCTAATGAATCCACTTTGCCTTGTGTGTACTCAAACACACTTTTCTGAGAACATAAAACTAACTAAGCCGTGTGACTTTTAACTAGCAAAATGTCTGTCTTTTCAGTTATGTCTACACGTGCACTCAACAGGCGGTCGTTACATCTTAGTGATAATGACGCTTTCCCTAATGAAACATACAGTTTTTCTATGTAGAACTGACTCATCACTCTGAGCAGTTACTTGTAAATAATTTATTATTATCAATATGTATACCACTCAAGTTCAGAATGTCAGCATCATTTCTCACATGTGTAGAATGTATAATTTTGAACTTTGTTTTAGTCCATTGCTAACAAGTTGCCGTTGTTTTCATACAATCTGTTCACAGCATACACTAATTATAACCGCTGTTGTAGAACAGCAAGTGATTCAGGAAGGTTCAAAAACGTATTCTTTCTAAGTTAAATATGACTTTATCTCGATGTATATGTATTTGTTATCACAAGTATATATCGGTCAAAAAATTACTAGACATGAGGGAACGTGCTTGCTAGGCGATCTGTTGTATTTCTTATAACTGGTATATACTATTCATCGAAGAGTGCTATACTTTTCATAGTATGTAGTCGCACGAACCATTTCTTTTCCAGGCCTCAATATGTTTTATAGATTTACCCTGGATTTCGGTCATATGGGAGTGACTGGCTGGCTGGCTTAGACAGTTATTCAACAACTCGTTAGTTATGAATTCAAGTCTCGTTGCACCCTTATTTCTCATACATTTGTTTGGTGTATATCTTTATGGGCAAATCTGAACATAGTTACTCAGTCTCATTAGTTGTGTGTAGTATTGGATAACTAATTATGTCGAATAATAAACCAGTCAAATCAAATGATTTTATCCGATTGTGCGAAATCTGTTGTGATTCGGCCGCTCAAATTGATTAGTTATCAAGAAGAATAATGTTGAAGCCTTAAATTTCGCTATTTCTTTCGAAATCACAAATACTTGCTAATATCAGCACTTCTGGTCAAATTCGTTTCAAAATATAACGCAGGAAAACCCTTTCAAACTATGCATTCCCTACATGAAATATTACGATATTTAACCACCCAGCTTCCGTTAGGCAGTATCAGTAATAATTGACCATTGTAAAGTAATCGGCAATATGGAGCTGGTAAACGTTTGTTCAAGGTTCCACTGTCACCGTTCATAGGTGTACTAATAAACATAATTTTAAGATATATCTGACTTCACATTGACCTACTCCCTGGAGGCTGTCACGTTGACTTGAAGGATGCAGACGATATCTTCCTACTAGGTGAAGATGCTGAAAAAATGCAGGACATTTCGAATGCTTTGAGCAAAAATCTATATGCGTTTCGCTAGCACCTTTCAAATGTAAGATGGTGCTCCAGGACTAGTCTACAACTAATCCTTGTCTTAGAATACAGTGTGAAGTGGTGGATTATATTGACCACTTCACTTACTTGTGAGTTGCATCAGCACGAACGGAGTGATTGCTGAGGAAATCCAAGCTTGGATACATAAGGCCCGTTTTGCATTTGGCTACTTGCGTCATCTCATGCTCCAACTGGGGAGATATCCGAATACCTGTTAAGAAACCGGGTACACCTTGCTGCAGTCCGTTCTGTCCTGTTGTAAGTCTGTGAGACTTGAGCGTCAAAAGCAGAAGATATGAAGTGATCATGGGGTCTTAATCAAAAATGCCTTCATACCATTGCTCGCGTTTGGTGGACTCACCGTGTGAGCAGTGTTCAGATGCATTGTGTTCTCTGAGCTGGGTGTTTAATCGTGAAGCTTTCATCGTCTTGCTAGACGACATCATCAGCACTAACTTCAGTGTGAAGTGAGCTGACAATATCTCTCCGTGAGTGATTTAGTAGCTTGCCTTGATGAAGCGGTCCATGATTGGTTGTTTCCTTCGATTGTTGTGTCATTGACTGTATTGACTTGCCTGTTGACTATCCCTCTGCTTCACCTCTGACGTTTCTGTCGTTTATCATCTTTCTTATTGGTTGATAGATTGGGCCCATGTCTATATATCTGTTGATTGTTGACTGACCTGAATGCCAAGCTTCTAGGAATTCTCTGATATTTTTTGTGTTTCCCCTGTCCAAAATTTCTACATTGTCGAAATTGAATTCATGTCCATAGTTGTTATCCACATGCATTGAAGTGAGTGATGAAATGCCGTGACGCTTATTAACCAATTGGTGTTCATGTAGACGAAGGCGAAGAGGGCGACCACTTTGTCCAATGTGGTGTTGACTACAGTTATTGCAGTTGATTTTGTAAATGATATTCGGTTTGTCTTCTTTGGTTGTTGCATCCCTTTGGTCTGCATAATAGTCTTTGTAGGGAATTCGTTGGTTTATGAGCCACACCAATTCCAAGTGATCTCAATAATCTTGTCGTGATTTCTGATATATTCTTTATGCATGGTAGGACGATGCGTTTGTTGATTTCTGTCGATGACTTTGTAGTTGATGATGTACGGGATAGGCATCTTCTGCTAAAGTTTCGTGGGTAGCCGTTCTTCTTTATGTTGGACATCAAGTGATTTTCTTCGTTTCTCCGTGAAGTTGTTGTACTGCAGTGTGTTCTCGCTCTACTGAATAGAGTCTGCACGCAACTGATTTTGTGGGTTGCTGCTACTCTAGTTGAGGACTTGGTCAGTGTGTGTTGGCTTCCTGTACACTTGGGTTTCCAGCTTCTATTGACCAGAACATCGAGAAATGGTAGTTGGTTGCTTGACTCTTTCTCCATTGTGAATTTGATGTCATTGAAAACGTTGTTGATCAAACTTTGGGTGTTTTCTATATCATCTTTTTTAATGATGACAAAAGTGTATTCCATATAGTGAATCCAAATTTTTGGGTTTGATCAGAGGTAGAATAATGGCTTCCAGTCTCTGCGTCACTGCTTCGGCAATTAATCCGGATATCGGTGATCCCATTGGAGTTCCTTTCATCTATTTGTATATCTTGCCGTTGAATTTGAAGTATGTTATCATACAAAGGTCGATGAGTTCCATCAGACATGAACATTTGAGTTTTGTGTTCTAAAATGTTTTCGTCTTCATTGATCAGGAGGGATATCGTTTCCTTGGCCAATTGAGGTTCGATGGATGTGTATTATGCTGTGACATTGGAAGATATCATTAACTCGTCGTTTTCTATGTTAGTGTTTTTGATCTTTTCTAAGAATTCCGTTGGTGACTTGATGGAATGTCTGCATGATTGAATGAGGTGTTTCAATTTTCTCGAACGTTCTCTTGATATGTATGTTGGAGTTCTCGGAAATGAGACTATTGGTCGTAGAGTGATATCCGGTTTGTGTAGTGTTGGTCTGCCGTAGAATGGAAGAAGGATAGGTCTATTTGATTTCATACACCATTTGTCTTGCTTTGTTATTTCTTCTGCTTTGAAGAGTTTGTTCAAGGTTTTATTGGTCTGGTTGTCGAAATTTTGGATAGGGTTTGTTTCAAGTGGTTGTACACATTTTCATCTTTGTTCAATTCCTCTGCCTTCCTGATGTAGTCTTTATCCATGATTACTGTAGTGCGTTCTTTGTCTGCTAGAAGTATAACGATATCTTTTTCTATTTTTCAGTCTCTTCAGTGTTTTCTTTTTTTGAGTGTTCATTTGAACATGATGTCTCCTCTGCCTGGTTAGTGGTACGATTGTTTGCCATATTTCTTGTTGAGTGACCTCATTTAATCCTGGTGTTTTAAGTGACGATTCTAATGCCGCAAAAAATTCTGGTTTCGAGGCATCTCTTGTGTTGTAATTCAATCCTTTTTGAAGGAGAAGTTCTTCCATTTTCGTTAGTGGTTGTTTTGATAAGTTGGTAACGCAGTCGTTTGTTTCTTCGGTTGTAGGTGCTGCTGAGATTTTGAATAGCTTTTTCCTGAGGACTTTTCTTCGTTGTTCTTTGTATAGTCTGCTTGATTTTTCAATTGCAGTTGTCAATGTTGTGGTGTGTTGCGTCGTGAGTATGCTTTTTAGTTTTCTCTTTTGATTGTTAATCACTGATTAGTATTTCCGGATCCGATGGTGTGCATCTGTTATCATCAATTGTACCAGTTGCCTTCCACTTTGTTCAGCTATTTTCATCCCATTGGACAGTTAATCGGTGGTCTATATCTGACACTCTTCGGCAGAACATGCTGACGTAAGAACTGATGGAGGAAAAATAGTTTTTCTATTGTGGAAGCTTGTCTTTTGGAGAAGTCTTCCCATCGAACAACGTGAAGCGTGTCACGCTGGTATGAGCTCGTTGGGGTCGCCAAGATAATAGTAATCAGTAGTAGAAGGCTTTTGGTGAGGTGGTTAAAAATTGGTCACAACCATGCAGATGTGTTCACTCGTTGACATGTTCTGAACCTTGAATATTCGCACCGATTGTTATCCTCAGATGTTTATTCTCTTACACTACTTTGTCTACTTTGACATCAGTCTTTTTTATCTACTTGTTCTTTGTGTAGTACTGTGTAGTGTGGGAACGTGTGTGCGACGTTCTGTTAATTTTGTAAATCAGTCAGCAAGGTTTCACGTTGACTTACTCGTTGTTCAGTTATTACTCTTACTATAGTAAAGGTAGCAATGATGATAGAAGCCATGAAATCCCTTAAAATGACACAAAAAGGTAAGGTGAAGCTTTCAAATCAGTGATAGAATGCACATAACATTAGATCAGATGTAATTATTTGTTAACGTACAACACATTAGGCATAGTAGAAAATGAATGTTTCGCAAAACTAAAATTATCGCGAAGATTTAGTGAAACAATATTTTAAGCACTGTAGTAAGTTAATTTTATTCTATTTTGTTTATTCCTCTTGTTTTACGTAAACTTGTGATTGATAACTGTAGAAATAAATAAACAACAAAAATAGATTGATTCCAAGTTATAACTAATAAGAAAACACCAATTAGATATATTTCTACTTGCAAATGCATTCTGCCATTACGACTTGTATAATAACTGCAATTATTATTATGATTCGTTGTTCACACTTATTAGCTCCTCAAATATCATACACTTTATGCACAAAGTGTGAACAAATAAATTTACTCCTGGTTAATTTCATTTTATTTTGTCTTAATGGTGATGCTAACAACAAAATAAGTTCATTTATACCGAAAATCTCGCTTCATCGAAATAAAGAAGATTGAACATATTCTGACCAACAATGAACTGGATGTTATAATTTACTTGGTTGTGGCTAGCAGAGGGATCCAGGACGCACGTTCCATCTTATTTGGGACTTGTCAGCTGGGTGAACCTACAGTTCTTCAAATTCTCTTTCTTTGTTTATTGCATCCACTTTCCATACACACCTTCCTATTGTTGTATTGAACCATCATCTTATAGTATTACGTAATCCGTATGATCGTTTCTACATTAAATTGAATCCCAGCAATAATTGATCCTGACATTAACGTCCGCATAAAGCTTCTCTGAAGTGATTACCTCAGCTGTATAATACTATTGACAAACTGTTAAACTAAATCTCAATATTTTTGACTCGAAATCGCTAAATATGTACATATAACAACTGTAGGACCTGAAGAAGTTATCGAAAAGAATATTCTTTGTTCACTGCAACAGTTTTTCACTTATAATGGTGTTTTTAAGAATTATTATTTAGATAAACATCGAAAAGATCTGTCATAATGCTGCTATAGTAGTAAATGTATCATGTACGAAGTTAGATTGTAATAGTGTTAAGATATTTAGAAAGGGAAATCATTCATTACAATAGTTACACCAGTAGAAAAAGAAACAGCGCAGGCGACATGGCTAAAAATCAGTGGTAATGGTTCACACGCATTCGTTTATCAAGTATTTTGCTCTTTTGATGCTATTCTTTTCCGTTCTCTTCGTAAGTTTCCTCTTCCCTACTCGTTTCATATTATTTTTAATCATCTAGAAAGCTTCGGTAATGATTGTAACAGTCTTAGTTGCAAATTTGTATCAGGTTATATGTATGTTGTTTGTTTTTCGTGAATTTTATTTCTTCAAAACTGATTTGTTCGAAACACTGTAAATCTTCACACTAAGTGAAGTCGACAACGTTTTTATTCTGTCTTTCAAAATCGGTATTCGTAAAACAATCAACAGGAATATGCACAACATCTGAAGGTAAGTGGACAGTACTCAATACCATGAACTTAGCGAATCACAAAACCAAATTCGTTTGCTTTATTGTTCTTTTTCGCTGCTAAAAATATTTGGGTCTGTGTCAAGCAAGGTAGTCGAAAACTAATTGAAGAGAAAGTCCACAATTTTTGCCTCATTTTATGTACCATAATAGACGAAGCGTCGCCTGTCGATACTATTCCAGACCGGACGTTAATCTTACACCAGCTGGCTATTTCACATTGTTGCCTTTAATACTGTTACTTTACCATTATTCAGATGCAGTAATTATTTTTTTTTGAAAATATGACAAGAAGAATTTGTTGGAATATTACGTGATGAGAATCCCATACTATATCGTTTGGAATAAAGCGATTATTATCATTATTATTATTGAAACGCGTATGTACAGCGTGGTTTGAGTCTATAGCTCACTGAAAAAAAGTTCAGTATCCAGACGTAATGAACTATAGACCTCAAATATGTGTCCATATCTCACTTTCTTTGCAATAACAGGTTAAATGATAACAATTATTTTCAAATAATAGCCTACATTTTTATTTCTATACTGTTGCAAATATGTGTTTTATTCAGCTGAGTTAAAATTTATGTTTTTGTAGATTTTATTTGTACTCATTCGAAGAGTGATAATAACAGTAATCTGAAGAATAATATGCTAATAAGAAGAACGCAATAGTATCAACCTTCATATTCTAGACTATGAGTTGTGTATCGTCGAAGATACACGAAATGAATAATTTGAATAACAATAGTCATTTTTTTCCAGATAATAACTTTTAGTACAGTTTGGAGTTCTTAGTGTAATATTTCAACGACTTACTTCTTAACATTAGATATAAGTTGTTATATTTGAACAAATCTCGCGTGTTTGAAATAAGAAATTCCAAGGTTTCTCAAGGAAATCTGGTCTGGTCACGATTGAACAATGAGATGAACTATAGGATTTTTTCTCTTTATATATATATATATATATATATATATATATGTAGATTTTGGCTATTTCCCTGAAGAAGCTCGGATCAAACTTCCGTGCGAAACTTTGGAATTTCTTATTTCAAACACGCTGAGATTTGTTGGAATATAATTTATATCAAATGTCATCTTTTCACTCGATGCCTAATATTTGTGAAACTATCTGGTCAAACCTTGACTAAGATTCATATAAATTTACTTCTTGTACACCATTATCAAATTAAAAGAAACCATAGCGCTGAAATAATGTTAATAATAACAGTATGACAGGCAGTAATGCACCACAACCAGTAGTTTTTAGGACATCATCTGGTTTGTATGCTGTTGCACATGGGTCGGATAGAAAAGTTAGGTGGTAGAGGTCCATTCATCCAGTTTGAAAATTTTCAGTCCCACCTACGTGTTTCTGTAATACCTATATGATGTGTTCAGGGGCTCACTGCTGCCTAATGTGATATTTTCTGATAGTCTTGTTGTTAACCGGTTTAAAGATAGATTGAATAAATTTTAAGAGTACGCAAGGGTATGCTTTTTAAGATTTGTTAACATCTGAATGGTTAAAACAAGTAAAAAAGGAGTAGTTTGATGGAATATTTTTGGTAGTCCAAAATTTAAGCAGGCAGCCAGATAATTTCACAACTCAATTATATAAGATTGACCACCTGCATCTATGTTTCACAGATTTATATTCATGTAAGCAGTGTCACTCATCCATTTCAATTTTATTTATTCAATGTGTAGTTTTCTGTTTTGTAACTATTTCTTTCTCTAATTCACATTTCGCGGCATCGCTGTAAATATTTAGGTTGAAATAGTAATTTTACACTTTACTCAATCCAAACGTTGAATGCATGAATATTTGTAAAGCTATTCACACAGATCTTGAACGAAGCCTTTTCATATGAATTATTTTTATTTTCCCGGTTCTTTTTTTCACTTTTTCAAAAAATGCTTCTTTGTTCAGAAGTCATTCTGTCCACAATGTATACGGCCCAAGTTTATCTTTACCTAACCGCGAAAAACGTGCTGTTGAAAAATGCAATGCATCGAAAAGTGAGAAATCGGGCAACTGCATGGAATTCAACCTTTTACCATTTGACGATTGGTCACCGATGCAAAAGTTTTCATTCATTGAGGCAGAAAATGTGTCTATATGCTGTACTACGGATTCATACTCATCTTATGGATATATGCTTACTAATGCATCAACTTTAAATGCTCCAAATCTAGAAGTATATGATGAAAGTAGTGATGAAGAGGATGAGCGGAAACTGCTCGATAAAATACCTGGTTCAACTGTAGGCTTAAAGGCTTATAATGTGGAGTTAAGAAAATATCCTAATTCTAAATTGATAAGTAGTCATAGGAATTCAGTTGCTAACTGTGAAGGAAATTTCAACGATTCAGAAGGTAAAGTGTGTGATCATTAAATATTTATATTTACTTACCGTTTTTATTTCCTTTAAAACTAAATTTTATATTGTTTTCCATTTAATTCCCTCAAATCATGAGCTATGACGAACATCCACCAATGAAAATGAATAATAATCACATTTTGCTTTGTATTGAATCATTTAATTCTAACAAGATATGTAATTCTAAAGTACTAGTTCAATGATAACACACCTATCGCCATAGCTGGTGGTTATGAATTCGATTCTGTATAGGATCGTCGGTTCACACTCCTGAATAGTTGTAAAGTGGGTTGAAACAATGGCTACTGTCGACCTCCTAGGTGATAGGAACAACTTAATCTAGTTTCTGTTACACATGCAATCTCCTTTTACGGCTAAACGGTTGGTGCTATCAGTAGTCCTTTAACTATATACGTTGATGTGATCATGAAATTGATGCAGAGCACATTCCCTGCAACCTGTATGGTACCTCAGCTATCAAAGGTGGATCCTGTTTACAAATACAAGTATTCGATTGGTATTGCTTAGCTATTTTTGGCTCATTTCTTGGTGCTTACGATGTACCGTATTTGTGTTTGAAATAAAATAACTTGTGTATTTTGAATTTCATGGCATATAAAGATCACTTTAGATGACTTCCTTTTACTTTTTATGTATACCATACACAAAGTAGCTTGCTTTTACTCCGAAACGTTTTTATGGAAAAATAAGTAGAATGGTCTGCTTACTTTTAATACTTTAGTTAGACTTAATATTTTTGGAAAGTGTAGTCGGTGAACGTGGATACTCTCTATATCTTTTATAATGCTCCACTAATCAGTGATCACTTCATATTGAGACGTATTTTTTTTATTTTGCTATTTATCTCAAGGAGCAAGGTCATTGATTGACAATCTGACATTTAGGTGTTAAAAATACAATTCGGTTAAATTAAAAAAAATAATTTTTTCCCTCTTGGTGTGACTAATAAAAAAAAGAGGATTAAGTGCACCCTGTAACCAAGGCATCGTATAGAGCGAGCAAATGAAACCTCGAAATTAGGAGTCCAGTTACGACATGCCTTTTTCATGCTAATGGGAATTCTGACAATTTGAACCATTGCACGTTTTGCAAAATCCTGCAATTATATATCTGTCTATAGGAATCGTGATGGGTTCGATATTTTATGGATTACAGTTCAGCTTTGGGGTCAGGTAAGTAATTTCAGTGCTAGCTGAGTCGCGAACTGAATTCAACCCTTTAGGGTTTCAATCTGACTTTTCATTTCTTACAATCTCTGCTACAGCTGTAATGCATTGAAGACCCTCTGGGTTCTGATTAGTCACCTCAATAAAAACATAGCATTACAATTCCACTTCTGCTTACAGCCAGTTTTTTGAACTCATTACACGGTTGGTAAGCATTTTATACGCACAAACCATGGAGTTCTCATGTTGTAGAATCAATAAGCAATCAGCCCAATGATTGGACGCACAATATTAAGTAACTGAAGCAGTTCAATTGATGCTGTTGTGAAGTGTCGTCTACTCAGGTGATCAAATCAGATGATACCCACACCTACCCAACTTCTATTCCCAGCACGTCATATTAAGTGAAATCGGATTAGTTTCTAAAAAGCTGATTTCGGCCACGCTAATCCATCGAGTCTCCGGTTGTCTGTTTGAGCTATGTAACGAAATGATGGCTATCTAGTTAGATAAGTTTTTAGACTTGATGGGGCATGGATCGAAACCAATTCAAACGGAGCATATGGTTCCCTGCTTTATCGTCATATAAAGCACAATATCATACGTTAGCACTTTTATCTGTTTTTGCATTGTCCTGTGAATTCTAACAACTAATAATATTATTTGTATCTTCCGTAACATTTTGGACCTTTGTTCAATTCCGTAAAACCTTATATGTCTGTATCTTTCCCTTGTTGTCGTAACATACTGATTTGGAATGTAGCAACGTTTGCCGTTTTTCTCGATCTACCTCATTATCATAATGTTAACATGTTCTCAGTGTTTTTGTGAAGTGACTTCAAAGGCCACTCTAGCAACGACTGAAAATACCATTTAGATTGCTTCATTTTGACTGGGAAAGCAGTTTTTTCTTAAAATACAGAACTATAGTTAGTTACTTCAGTTGTTGTTAGGGTGACCTTTAGAGTCACTCTTCTTGTGAATTAGCCGTAGTAACGTAATTATGCAGATTTAACTTTCTATAGTTTAAAGTTGTTTACGGTATGACTGTTTGTTGCAGTTGACAGTTGGCGCTGTACTGTCAAAAGAATCATGAGGTTTTTAGTGCACAAACTATGGAGTTCTCATATTGTAGAATCAATAAGCAATCAGAACTATAGTTAGTTACTTCAGTTGTTGTTAGGGTGACCTTTAGAGTCACTCTTCTTGTGAATTAGCCGTAGTAACGTATTTACTTGCTAATTGTATACTTCATTACTACTTTGGCCTGGCAATCGGGTAGTATATTGGCCCTTATACAACAAGTATGATTCAATCTAGTACACAGATTGTTATCGGGACGAAGCGAGTTAACGAACATCATGTAACATGCTTGGAAAGTGGATCATACGTGGTCATCTGAAAAGCGTAACTTTACTTCACCAGTTTTAAGGGCTTGATCTGAAGTTAAAAGAAAATGTGAATTGATTTTTTGTGATTTTACTCATATACAATGCATATTATTCAGTGACGCACTTGTTCAGCTATTCCGACATGTTGGGTCACTGGTTTGATTGTTGTTCCGTCTATCCTGCTGTTTGATCATAAGTTTAGTAATACTGGCTCTTACATCAATAGATAAGGCTGAAACGCAGTTCATATACCTACATATAGTCAGAGGAGTGCATTTTTCGAACGATAATTAAGTCATTCTCTCCCTGTTTTTTCCTTTCACTTTCATAGTTTATACCTATGGTTCGTTAACTATGCTGCCTCCACCTCCTGGACCAGAAGAAAATGAAACCATTATATCTGAAGATGATAGAAATGAACAGTTTGCGGACCTTATTCAGCTCACAAAATCCAAAACTACACCTAAACACATATCTAGTAACAAGGAAAGTCATATAAAGTTCGAGTCAAACTCTAGAAATAATCGTAAAGTTGAGAACTGTATTACACCATCGACTTCCGAAACAACCATCCATTCCAAACAGTCTTTTTCACTGGACAACTTACTTGATGGGATAAATTCTATTGATGATAATGACAACAAGTGCCAACCATCAGCTCCACCTTTAATCGATTTGTACAGTCGTATACCTGATCCACCCATTTTTACTCCTAAACATCGTATTACAGTAAGTTTAAGTTTCCGGTCATTTTACCTTTTCACTGGTGTTTGGACTGTCTAATTAGCGATAAAAAAGGTTACTTCCGAACGAACTAGCATCATTCTTGATTGTTGACATTCATTTCAGTAGCACTCTATCCATTGGCTATGTAATTCACCTTTCGCTGTTTTGTATCTGTCTTTACTAGGTACCAACTGCCCCAATTTATACACCATCGGTGCTTAAACCTGGAAATACTTACTGTTCCGTTATTTCCCCTCGTACAGTAGCACCTATATATTTACCCAATCCATTTTTATTTACAAATTGTAACGTTTCAGCACAGTTTACTTGTTATCCACGTGGACAGTACTTCTTGAATCCTTTCTATCCTCACCATCAAGAACGTATGCAAAAGTCATATTGTGCATCTGATCAATTCATTTCTCCAACCAGCTACAATATGAATCATTCAGTAATGCAGATGAGTTCTTTTGCTGATAATGATAATCCATTTGATTTAAATAACTTGAAGTCTAACTATCTTTCATCTTCCACAGATGAAATCAGTACATTGAATAAGCATAATAATAAGTGCTCAGTGGATATTTTTGATTTTGCGTTCAATGGAAACGATAATAGCAATAATAAAAATACCTTGCCTTCAACAACTTGTGATGATAGTCAACATGCTGTTGACTCAGTTCAAACACCAGCTGTCAGAAACCCCCTATTCTCAATTAAACAACCTGTTCATCCTTCAAATAGACTAGAAAATGATTTACTTGTGCGATCATGTAAGTTTCCTTTCCTTTTATCAGTCATTTCATATATATATACTGGGTGATGATTGAAGGTTAGATGAAAATCTGGACCGCAGTCGGATTTTCATCTCACCTTGAATCATCACCCAGTATAAATACTATTCTGCCAAACTACGGCAGATGGTCAAATAATAATTTTATACATAGTTTTTTGTTTGCTTAACAACCGACAATGCAAGTGTTTTGGTGAAGATAAAAGTATAATCCTTACTAACTAGTAAAGTGTTTTGTATTTTTGGTTGAATCGACTTATTTCCCTTTTCTTCATCCGTTTTTGAGTTGCAGAATTATAATTGTAACTTCTCTCAACACTAGTGCGTGCATCAATAAATTGACCTTCAACGTTTTATTCGCCAACTCTCTTTTGTACCTCGAAGACTCACAGAGTTGGTACATACACGAGTTCATTATTTCCTTCCTTCCTTCTCAAAACTATATTCCCACTCCCTACTTTGCATTTGCGTCTATGTGACGAACTCAGGGCATAACAGGATAATGATAATTGTGTTAACTTTCAAAACTCATCATACCATTGTCGTAGTTTCTGAATAATATTTATAGAAAAAAAGTTTTTTTTATTGATTCGGATCATATAAAGATATGATATCATTGTAGTTAGGTTTTCCTTTTTCTGCATGACGGCATTTCAAGTTATACATTTGTTTAACTGGCTGGTATAAATAAGCATTCCTTTCATCGGTAAATGGTACACCCAGTTGAGACATGATCGTTAGAAGCAGGAGACATGAGCCATTATATAGTTTTGATCAAAGTGTCTTCATAGCATTGCTCACGTTTGGTAGAATCACCATGTGAGCAGCGTTGAGGTCAGGTGAATGGTAGTAGGCAAGACAGGAGAGTTGATTGATGAGGTTGTGAACCTCAGTCGACTGCTGTGGCATGGACGTGTACTGCACATGCCGAACCGCCGCCTACCTTGACGCGGGATACTGGTGGGGGAAGTTGGATTCGGTTGGAAGAAGGTTCCGAGGTGACCAGACGAAGTGGGAGCAGTCTATGAGGTCCATGACTATTGGTGTGAGTCGTGTTGGGAGATGCAGACTGTGTAGTTGGGGTCGCCGAGCTAGAAGAAATCAGTGTTTGATGACTCTTGGTGAGATGGTGAAAACCAATTAGTGGAAATGTATTCACTCGTTGACATGTTCTGAATCTTGAATATTTGCATTAGTTGTTATCGTCAGATTGTTTATTCTCTCTACTTTGTCTAATTTGATATCAGTCTTTTTCTATCCACTTGTTCTTTGTGTAATACTGTGAAGTGTGGGGACTTGAGCGGATGCATGTGTGTGCGATGTTCTACATGGATTTAGTCGATCAGTTAGTCAGTTAGCTTCTAAAAATCATTTAGATATCAGCTGATGTCTCGCCAACTTCAGTCCTGATTCTCAAACTCCTCACCATAAATGTTAGCCGCACATATTCCTTTCTTAAAATACTTGTAATAGCTCACTGTACGCCAGGGTTTCTTTGTCGATGAATAAATGACATTGAAAGCATTGTATTCATCCTTGTTATTATTTTGATAATTTCATGCACATTTTTGAAGGTAGTCAAATATTTTACTGTTAACCGCTGTTATCTTTTGAATTTTTCACGTTCATGGAAGGACAAGTATTCCTTCGTTATGTCCATTTCCAACATAGATTTAACATAGTTTTTGTGTTCATCTACTATTATTCCAAAGTATTTCGAAGTATTACTTTGCCTTACTAATGCTATTAAACCATTCTGATTCGATAATATGATTAGTTTACCTTATCTAGTTGTTACAGGTTTGCGTAGTAGGCTATCAAATTTATGATATTCACTGGCTACCCAAACTCTCGAACAAAATTTACGAACTTATACTACTTTATGGTGCTTATTTATATTCTTAACATCCATATGCTTCCTAATTCCTACTGTTACTTATAAATGGAAATGTTGGGCCGTAAGAATGATAATTTCATTTATGTTGTGTTATATACACCTCAGTGTATGGAAGACTTTCCACCAGTAGTTTAAGTGTTCAAACCATGCTGTCTCTTTTTTAGTATTTGGTAGCCAAGTAGCTTTTTCCGGTCATGAAGGGAGAGATTTGTTCAACTTTTATTCCAAACGAAAGCTACACATGGTGTTTACAATCTTGGAGGAATAAATGGCCCACAAACCTACTTTTTTCACCGGCAACCAAGAAAATTTCGCACACTGTGTCGCTCGACTACCATGTGAATCAACTTTCTAAGGTAACCACCTGCTTCGGTCTGTGTCCGAGTAGTATCAAAACCCACTCACAATTCACTGACCAAAATAACAATCAAGATTTCAAAGAACTTAACAAATTTTGTCGCGAGCAATCTGACTATCTTACAAACTTAAATGTCAATTATTCATTATATTATCACTTCTTCGCTTTTAGGATCATTTGTATGTACACTATTTGTGTCGTCATTCTAAAATTTATCCTTGTACGTATTTGCTCAGTTCAGTTGGTTGATACTGATTGAAAGTTTTGTGTCTGCACTGTTTTGAATCGCTGAAGTTTGATGGTTTCTTTATATAGAATAATTGAAAGTTTTGATTTGGTAGTGTTTCAAAATGTAATAAAACAGTTCTAATGACATAATAAGTAGAGGATATTTTGAAGTATCCTGAATGTATGAGAGGTATAGCTGAGTACTAAGTAAAATATCAAATCTGATTATTTGACCATTATGAGACAATGCATAGGGTATGAAGAAGAAATACCATGTGAGGTTAATTTCTGAGTAACATCTTAGTTGAAGCCGATGAGAAATCTCTAGTCACACCACACATCAAACTCCTACGGTTATTTTCAATGAATTCCCGTGTACCCAAACTAAGCATACATTACTGATGGAAACCTGTGAACATCTTTTAGCCTAGGAATTCACTATTTCTTAAGTAACTAAAGCTTATCTACGTCCTTATCTAGTTTTTGGTTCTAATTTGTTCAAATTTTTGTTGATTTGGTAATTACTTGCTGCCCAAATATACAAATACTAACGGTAATTTAGATAACGATTCTTTCGCATTGGATTGCAAATACTTAGTGCTTTACTGATAAGTATTTAACCGAGTGAAATCATGGATGCCCTGTAGGATAAATGATTCTAGTATTTTTTTGTGCGTAGTTTGGGTGTCGAGTGTAGAAGTAAACTAATCGTAGTGTGATAATAAACACTTATCTGTTTATTCATATGAAAGACTAATAAATATGGAGATTCCACTTAAATTCTAATAAACATTTAATGGTTTTTGCATTTGCCTTTTCAAGGTTCTGACAAAAACTCCTCTTCATCGTTTCCACCAGTGGTCACGATTTCGAGTCCTTGTTCTACTGACCAACTCAATCCAATTTATACTCCTACTAAAGTAAGTCTTGAATATTTGAAAGCGACTATGTGAATTTCTAATGGATATTGATTGTTTTTTTTATAATCATATGTAAAATGTGACTCATTGTTTTAAGCACTCGATTCTCAAGCAGTGGATTCCAGGTTCATATCCCGGTGCATTTATTTAGGTTTGGAAAACCGTACAACGTATAATAAGCCCTCACAAAATAAGTCGAACTCGTAGCTTAGTACATAAGCATGTATCTAGTTGTGTTGCATCATTTCCTAGTATAATAGCGATGAAAATAATAAAAGAATGATAGGTCATTAATATAAGTGAAAAACTTGGGCACTGTGGTAGAATGTAGTTCCATATTAGATTTGTTTATTTGATATAAAGCGCACAGTGATACAGTATTATTTAATTGATTACGTTTCGAGCATAAATTATTGCTCATAATCATATCAATGTAATCACACTTCTTTCGACATCTGATTTTATAGTCCTGTCACCTGATCTCTCTTTGTTTTTTTGTTTTTTGATTGGTAGTAAAGTTTTCCATATCTCTGGTATAGGTGTTGCGTCATTCCTATTACATGTGTTGGGTGTGGATTCGATGAACAAAGATTCAGTAATTAATCTCTCTCTCCACCTAGCTATATTAGACTTAAGTACAGTGGTTTTGTCCCATCCTATTGTGTGGTTGTGTGTTAATGAATGTAATGCAATGGCTGAGTGTTTTTCTAGGTTATTGATCTTATTGGGGTCTGCCGTTCTATGTTTAGCTAAATTCCTATGTTCTGTTAATCTAACTGACCCCGACCGGCTAGTTTGACCTATGTATTTGACTTCACAGTCATTACATGGAATTTGGTAGATTATATTATTTTGCTTAATTGGTTCTATCGGATCTTTTAGCCGACAAAGCTTACCTCTAAGTGAGTTTGTTGGTTTAAATGCCACCCTAATTCCAACCTTGTTGAGAATCCTACGTATGGTTTCTGATGTTCCTTCCTTGTATGGTATCACAATAGAGGTGTTGATTTCCTTTCTACTTATGTTGTCACTATTATTTGTATTTGTATTAGTGTTATTATTTTGCTTCTTATGTGTCCGTGTGAATTTCTTAATAAAATGATGGGGATAATTATTAATTATTAACGCTTCTTTTATGTGTTTCAATTCCTTATTTAAGTCCTTACAATGACTAGTGAGTTTCTCAGCTCTGTTATTTAGACATTTGACTAAACCCGCTTTAACTGACACTGGATGAGATGACTTGAAGTCTAGATATCTGTTAGAATGTGTTGGTTTTCTGTAGACGGTAGTATCTAAACCACCATCTATCCTTCGTTTTATTCTGCAATCCAACATAGGTAATTCTCCTTGTTCATTTTCTACTTCGTAAGTGAATTGGATTGCGTTAACTACTGAGTTTATGTGTGTCAAGAAACTGTCGATATGTTCCGATTTCAACACTGTAAATGTGTCATCTACATATCGCCACCATATCTTAGGTGTCGGATTATATGTTCGTAAAGCCATATCTTCCCAACTATCCATAAATATATCTGCTACTATAGGGGATATTGGTGATCCCATTGCTACTCCTTCTGTTTGTCTATAAATCTTTCCCTGAAACTTGAAGACTGTCGAGGTTAAGCATAACTGCACTCCTAACATGATTTCACCAACCGATGCCTTGGTTCTTTGAGTAAGTTGTGAGTCAGTATCTAGTTGATTTCTGACTGCCTCCAGTGCCATATTGATTGGTATTTTAGTATAAAGACTTGTTACGTCAAAACTAACCATTTTTTCATCCTCTTCTATGTGCAGGTCATTAAGTTTTTGTTTCAACTCGTAAGAATTTACTAGTCTAGAGTTGGAACGGTCTCTAACAGGACGTAATACTGATGCTAAATACTTTGATATCTCATATGTGTATTTTCCATGTCCTACCATCGTTACCTTGATAGCATAAGCCGAGTGTCGTGGTACTGTTAGTACTGTTAGTAAAATAGAAGGCAAACTCAAAGTTTGAGGCATAAGAGGTAAATCAGTTGATGTATTTGTATGCTTTCATCGACTCAGATGAGTTTGACAAGTATAATTCAGTCACCGTGTACCCGTCGCGTAGTAATAGCTGAAGTACAGTTAGGCTGAAGAAAGGTTAAAGGGAGCCAAACTGAAACTTGGCATCAGTCAATGAATTCTGTGACTGTTGACCTGTGGAACTGTAGCTGATTGGTTTACGCGGTTAACTTCCAACCGGTGAATCACGAGTTCGAATACCGGATCACCAACTAAGGTTCGGAAAACCAGTTAGTATCATTAACCCTCACACAATATGTATAACTCGTTGCTTACTGCATGAATATGCACAAGGTTGCTGAGAGCTATTGGATTTTCAGTATGTGTTGTGTAGGAAATTGTACACTTTCCAGTTTGGTATCTACATGAGAAGTGAAATTGGTGGTTGAAGACTGTAGGTGGTACGATCCAGGATTGATTTCATTAGTGATGGTGTATCCACGCACGCACGATCGTAATCGCAATAGTCATATCGCATTTTTCCATTGTTTTGCCTTCATTTCTTCTCTTTCTATGTCTTTCTACGACTTTTGATCACATTTTATTCCTATTCCACTATATTTCATCTTGGTGCTTTGTATCTGGATGTGTTGATGTGAGTTGTGACAATTTTGGTCTTCACTGAGTGACGGCGATTCCTACTCTGGTATTGATTGATGCCTTTGTTTACTTTCATATCAGTCTTTCCTATCCACTTGCTTTTTATGTACCACTGTTAAGTGTTGCAACATGAACCGATGTACTTGTGTGCGAGGCTCTACCATGATTTTGTCAGTCTTTCTGGAACCTTAATTGGTCTAAGATGTCTGAAGGATTGTCGGTACAATCTTAGATGATTATCACTTTCTAAAATCAACTCTTATTATTCAGTGACTCGATGAAAATGAATCACTGTAGTATGCCGCAACTGTGAATTGTTCCTATACTTGTCTTTACCATTCTTTTTTTTCTGTTACTGATGTAAATCCTGAATCGTGTTGGATAGTGTCTGCTTAACGTTACCCTTCAATCGAAGCTATTAGTTTGCTTGGATCTATTGTCCATTGTGAAACATACTGGTGTAGGTTTACAAGTGAACAACTGTAATTCATTGCAGCTCGAACGGGGTGGTTACTGACGGAATCTCAGCTCCGATACAGAAGTCCCGTTTGGCATTCGCTAACTCACGTCACCTGTGGCGCCGGCGCGATATCCGACTGCCTACCAAAGGATGCTGCAGTTTTTTCTGTCCTGTTAACGGCTGAGACATGGCTGTTGAAAGTAGATGACATGGAGGGATTACAGGGTTTTGATCAAAAGTGTCTTCATAGCATTGCTCACGTTTGGTAGAATCACCATGTGAGCAGCGTTGAGGTCAGGTGAATGGTAGTAGGCAAGACAGGAGAGTTGATTGATGAGGTTGTGAACCTCAGTCGACTGCTGTGGCATGGACGTGTACTGCACATGCCGAACCGCCGCCTACCTTGACGCGGGATACTGGTGGGGGAAGTTGGATTCGGTTGGAAGAAGGTTCCGAGGTGACCAGACGAAGTGGGAGCAGTCTATGAGGTCCATGACTATTGGTGTGAGTCGTGTTGGGAGATGCAGACTGTGTAGTTGGGGTCGCCGAGCTAGAAGAAATCAGTGTTTGATGACTCTTGGTGAGATGGGTGAAAACCAATTAGTGGAAATGTATTCACTCGTTGACATGTTCTGAATCTTGAATATTTGCATTAGTTGTTATCGTCAGATTGTTTATTCTCTCTACTTTGTCTAATTTGATATCAGTCTTTTTCTATCCACTTGTTCTTTGTGTAATACTGTGAAGTGTGGGGACTTGAGCGGATGCATGTGTGTGCGATGTTCTACATTGGTTTTAGCAATCAGTCAGCCAGTCAAAAATGTTTCCAGTCGTTTCAGCTGTTGAAAATACAGCTATCAGTGTCTTCAAATCCACACAGAGTACTGATTACTCTATATCCAAGGATTATGATAAGGGAACGTACGCGAGGTTTTGTCAGTGAAATATTCCGTACACTAGTATCAGCACATTGATTAACACAAGAAAACTAATTTGTTAGTCATTTCAGGGATGAGCCACGTGAAACTATATTCATTTGGAGAGAGAGACAGTCATTGTCAGCACAGACTTTGACACTACTACTGAACAATCCAAGTTGTCAAAATCAACAAAGAAATATTCTGAACGAATTTGTTTAAAGCCATAGAGAGGCTATTCAGCACAGGGCTAAGATGATAATTGCTAGGTGTTCTCGGCGGTTTAAGGTTTCCTCTTCGACGTTTTATCAACATGCTAGACGGCCTGTCGCTGGTTCTTAAAACTGTTGAAACATTTAAGCATGACATTGGTATCTGGATGTATATCAGTACTCACACAGTATCAACTCAATTTCTTCTCTCTTTCTGCAAGGAATATTAGCTGCACACGTGTGTTATTGTTATTATCATCTAACACTTTTCACTCATTCATTTATTTACCAACCTATTCAATCATTTATTCACGTCATTATGCTTACAAGACTATGGATGTATATTTTTATTTATTTGTGTCTATTACAATTCGAAAGCTGATGAGATAGATTTGTACTCACCACGTAAATTACTTGATATTGCGAATTTAGACATCTTTGTTGATGGGTGTTTTGGTTGAATGTTTCTCTTTTTTCCTTTTTCTATCGAAAATTCATTTATCGTGTACATTAAATAACTAAAAGCAAAACCAGGTTTTTGTTTCGATAGTGCACTCCTTTATGCTAATTCTTTCTTAACCGACAGTTTTTAATGATCCTGTCGCTTCTGCTGTTAAATGTTCCCCTACAAAATTACCTATTTTTATTGTGTCGACACTGCATTATGTTTTATATATTTTTATAAGTTTGGTCATCATATTTCAGTCCGATCTTTGAGAGAATTAAACCCTTGGAACAGTGTGATTTATTTGCGCAGTTCATTTCAGCTAATCTGATCACATTCATTTGTCAAGGGATTTTCATATGAAAGGTAAAAATTAAGTTATGATGAGGCAGATAGATTAGGCTAATTTGTAAGATTCAAAAAGTTATGGGTGATAAAAAGTAATGATACATTTTCATACCACTTTTGATACTGAAATGAGATAAAGGGGTTTTGAGGTAAGGATGAATTGTTTTTGAATACACAAAGGCGTTCTGAACTTTCGTACAGCTAAGTCTTGAATAAACATAAGCACTGTCCGTGTAGAGGCTGTTTTGGGTCAATCTTAAGATGTGTTTTTTAGTATGTTTACACAATATGTATACACAATAATGTTTGTCTGCTTCCTATAATTATCGAACTATTTGGATGTATTTGTTTCCCCAGCCATTTGGGGATATGTCCCACCACTCTTGACACCTACGTTAGTATGTGTCACTGCACATACGTGTAAATTGTTATACACGGATATGACGTAATCATCTACGCAGTAAAAATAAAAAACCGTGCTATTTGATTCCCTCCTTTATATGTAATATTGAGTAGATCGCCAAGTTGAATCACTGCTGCATCTATTGATGAACTTGAATAATGTCTCTGTTAAGAATTTGATTTGTTCTTCCAATGTATATATTGTCCAAATATGTTATGTCCTCTTAAATAAGCATTTTACCAAGTCGCATTTGCAGAGTATTAGACAAGAGCTGTGAAAGTTTGGCACTATCTGGTTCACGTCGGTTTCCTGTTCACTGATCTTTTTATCGATCCATCTCCTTTCCTAGTTAATAATATTGCTAAAAAGGAAGCCATTTGTCATTTCCTACTTCACACGATAAACTGATATGGCTTTGTACTGCGGCTTCATTTCTGAGGCAAGAAACCTGTTGGAAAGAGACGACACAAAAGTTGATGGATATAAACTATATGCTAGTTTTCTTTGGTATGTAAGCAGTTCATGCTTGCCAAAATAACGTATGTAATGAGTCGATCAGCCATTGGAATAACTTTCAACCTAAGTTTTTAGTTTTTGTGTAGCCGATTGTATCGACTCTGAATTTGATTTACTCACTAGTAATAGACTGGAAAGAGGAAAAGGCGAATGTGTTATCTAGTCAGTCAGTTTAGCTGCTGAGATCACCAATATTATTTGATGAACATGCACGTGGCGTGAAGTCTATTTGATGGGTGGCTAGCAGTGGAATGCAGGACGTGCCTTTTGTCCTATTTGGGACTCATCAACTGGATATACCTGGACCCCAGTGAGTGATGTTATTCCCACTCTAACTCGAACACAGGACCCACCACTTGGCTTTATGATGAATTGTTATTTATTGTACTACTGGTTATTGTACATTTTTGAATAACTAAAAACTAATGCAAAAGGTTACTTGTACCTTGTTTTTCGATATCACTTCAAATATTTGTATTCAAATTCAACCTCACCTTTGCTAACCATATTTCTCCCAACGTCAGGAAAATTCTATTACTTAATACAGGTCACTGTAATCGTTATATATATATATATATATATATATATATATATATATATATATATATATATATATATATATTGCAAAATTTGTTTTATGGACTGAGCTGCAAGTTTTTGGATCCTGATCTCAATTCGAATAGGAAGTTTTAACATAATTTGCAACATTTTTGAGTTTCTCCATCTTGGGATTTAGAATCGTCCTCGGCTTGTTTTCTCCCATTAGCGTGTTTTGATCAGGTTGAAATGCTGTGATTTTTAGTCATAGATATCTGAAGATTCTCCATCTAGTACTTAAGCTACATAACATCACCAATAAAATCCTTACTAATAGTAAAGTTCCTTTGCACAAACAAAGGATTCGTGTGATTTTGATCATCAGATATGACATGTAGGTTTCCATCATATCTTTTCTTATCACTTTAATATGAACAAATAAACGTCATCAGTAAATAAATACTGTTCTCTTGTGTGATAGGTATTAACGAAGAAATATGATGAAATTTTCCTCTGCCAATGTCGAAATCCTGTTCTCATACGGATTGACGTTTTTTCATCGCCGATGTACAATTAGCATACACTTTCCAATGCTGTTACGGACAGACTCATGGAGTACATAAGACTCTTCATCTGACTATCCTATGTGTTTGATCACTAGTCCTTTCGTAGAATCTCTTATGACTGATGGAAACACAGTGTAAGGGATTATGAAACCGAGCAGCGCCTGTTTGATTGCACAGTTTTATTCACTTCCTCTTGATGTTGTACTACTGAATTGTGGCAGCTTGAATACCGATGCATATCCGTGCAGAATTCAACACTGCCTTATTTCTTTCTGCTTTAATTAGTAAAGTTTTCTTAAAACAGTAGCTGTAGTAGCTATAATGTGTATTTAAAATCTCCTCCTAGGAGCCTTGATACTCTACCATATCTGGTTGAATGAAGGATATTTATGTTGATTTTGCATATATTAGTGCGTCAAAACCCAGTGAACAGAGTCCAAGAAATCATACAGTTCCGTGGCTTCTAAGATTTCAGTATACTATATAAGGTTGCTTCTGTGATTCATACGTTAACATTTTCCCTCCTGACTTTCAAATATTTCTTTGTAGTGCCGTTATCTTATTTTGTATCATGCATTTTTTAATGTTCATTTTGTACTACATTTGTTTGTAATGACATATGTACTGTGCTTTATTATTTAACCAGCTACAAGTTTGACAAATACAAAGAGTTTCTTTCTAACCAATATTTCTAATACATTTATGATAGGTAAATGAGGGCGAGTGGGATCAGTAAGAACTTACTTTCAATGAAATCGGTAGTTAATTGCAACTTTTTTCCAGTCACGCATTTTGAAATGTCACTGTTTTTTCTCGTTTTATTGCAACATTCTTCATAATTATCACTGATTCTGTTTTGGTTGCTGTGATTCACTGTCTTGTTTTAATCATTTCTGCATCTTAATGGACAAATTTTGATTCCATTATTCATTAAGTCGGGAATTTTTTTTGGTGTGTGTCCACTAAAGCGTTTGTGTACATATTTCTATAGTTGAATCAAAGACTTTCACTCTTTGAGTTTAAATTATCTTACGGTATTAACTTTCACTATCTTCATGATGTATTCATTTAATATGTGGATAGTTTATTTATTAAAATCTTCTGTTTACTCTAACATAAATTGAATACGAAGTGTATTTACCCCATCGTACTTCATTGCTCGATCTTTTGTGTTTACTTTTGATTTTTTTCCCTTAGTGTTTTATGTATATTGACTGATGGCTTTGTGTTGTAGGCAAGGAGTACTTAATGATGCACATCTTTATATTTCAGTGCTACACGCTAATTTGAAGATTTTTTAGGAAGGATTTTGATGTACTTTTGTCGAATTAAGTATTTTAGCTGTCATGTTACACTATATGTTTCACTAGCTTTCATTATCAAGTTGGTGGAACCTGGATGGAGCTGTGGCTCATTAACTTAGGAGTTGACATTCACAGGTTCGTGCCCCAGTCCATCTACTAAGACTTTGACAAGCAGGTAGTATCACTAGCCCTCAAACAATAAATGTGGATCGTTGCCTACTGGACGAATGTGGACATGACTGTTAAGTGCATTACGATTCTATTTCCCGGTAATGTTGGTTGTTTCTTTTGAGCTATGCAACATACATCACTACATAAACACATAAATGTAGACTATGGCAGCAAGCAGTCTAGTCATCTCATTATTAATGCTGCTATTATTATTATTATTATTATTATTATTATTATTATTATTATTATTATTATTATTATTATTATTATTATTATTATTATTATTATTATTATTACTCAAGATCTAGCTAGAAACGATTTTAGGATTATGGTGAAATAAGGTATTGCATAGGAAAGAAGGAATTAGATAATAAATAAATTAGGATGCAATCCGATTAGATTTTGTGTGGTCAATGGGTGACAGTTTGGGTACTTTTGTATTGTACTGGGCTCTCTCGCTGTAAAATAGTTGATCTTTTGAATCTAAAGTGGTTATTCTGCAGTTCATGTGATTGTGCTGTTTTTTCCTGGAAAAGCAAAATCTGTGTGCGATATTCTTCTTTATTTTGATGCTTTTGTAGATGGCAGAGAGGCTGATTACTATTTCCTACGTTCGTCATCCACCCCTTCGTGCTGTTTTTACACAACGAAACTTTTTTCAAGCATGATTCTGTTTGAAACATACAAAATTCTTTTTTATTTGCCATGATGGTTTCTGTAAATCTGACTTTTGTTTACAGAGGATTATACAAATCAGCTGGTCCTCGATTTTCATACACTTGCAGCTTTATCAGCCGTTATTATTATTATGTCCCTTGAGTTTCTAGTGGAACATAGGGCTTCAGTAGCACGTCGCCATTTCACTATCTTCTCTGAAGTCTTTTGAACCTGGCCCCACGACTGCCCAGAAACTCTCATTTCTTTCTCACACGATCTCCTTCATGTCGCCCTCGCCCCAGACGCCCAACTCATCGTTTCCCACTTGGGTTCCACTCGAGGGCCTGGCGCGTGATGTCCCCGAATGGTCTTCTCAGTGTATGTCCAATCCACTTCCTTCTGCATATTTGTTGGGTAATAAGTTCTTGGTTGGTTCATTCCCAGCCAGAGTTTCTTGTTGCTTATTCTTTCTGGCCATCTGGTCTTCAGTATCGAGTGTAGGCAGTTATTGATGAATATCTGTAGTTTGTTGGAAATGCTTTTCGTAACGCGCCAAGTCTCTGAACCACATATCAGCACTGACTTGACAGAATTAGTGTTGAAAATCCGGATCTTGTTGTTTATGCTGAGTGCAGTAGATCTCCACACTGGTTTCAGATTGATGAATGCCTCTCTTGCTTTTCCGATCCTGGCTTTGACGTCCTCATCTGTGACGCCTGCAGTTGAAACGATGCTGCCTAGGTGGGTGAAAGAGCCTACTTCCTTTTAGATTTCTCCCGTTGATGGAGATTGGAGCTTGCAGTTGTTGGTGGTTGGGTATCTTCATCACCTCTGTCTTCTCTACGTTCACTTGAAGTCCCGTCTTCACTGCCTCTTCTGCCAACTTGTTGGTTTTCGCCTGTAGATCTTCGAGTTTGTGTGACATTAGACATAAGTCATCGGCGAAATCCAAATCTACTAGGATCTTCTCACCGGTCAAACAGCGTATCCCCCTCTTCTCGCTCCTCACTGTTTGTTGCATCATCCAGTCCACCATAATCAGGAAGATCATCGGTGATAATAGACAGTCTTGTCTTACTCCTGTCCTCACTTCAAAGGCATCACTGAGCTCAGCTTTCCATTGTGAATCACCTGGCATGCGGCGTCTTCATATAGTTGTTGAATGAGGCTGATAAAGGTTTGTGGTATTCCGTAGTGTTGAAGCAGTTGCCAAATTACTTCTCGGTCGATGCTGTCAAAGGCCTTTTCAAAGTCGATGAAGTTGAGGTAGAGGGTGACTGCCATTCTATCCTCTGTTCTATGATGATGCGAAGCGCTTCAATTTGGTCCGCACATGATTTGTACTTCCTGAAGGCAGCCAGCCTGTTCCGGTCGTAGTTTTGAATCCAGCGCACCCTTCAGTCTCTCCAGGATGATGCGGCTTGATACTTTGCTTAGTGTGGACGGGAGTAGAGAATGATCCCGCGTCAGTTCTTGCAAAGACTTAGGTAGCTCCTCTTCGGGAGTTTGACAAGGTCGCCCTTCTTCCAATCTGCAGGTACCTTCCCTTCCTTCTAGACCTTCTGTAATAGTGGTGTGAGCATGTCCTCTAACCTCTAATTTGAACTGAGTCACTTGAGAATGTCTGACGCCACTGAGTTGCGAGATCTCTCGGACCCTACCCAGGAGTCGTGATGCACCAACAGATACGAACCCGATACAACTATCTTTCATCCAATGGCACCACATCATACACTGATCACCCCTCCGTTTCTTCCGTTCAGTCTCAGGGTTAGCAAAGAATGAACAGTATGGAAGCCGTTGGAATAACGCGACATACGTTGAAGCAACATAAGGCGGTACTTCGAGATGACTGCACTTATTGAATGATGATCTCCATCATGCCCAAATACATGGTATCGTACTTCAGAATTACTTACACGGCGTTGCTTCCGGATAAGAGCAATCCTACGAAGACAACGATGACCAAACATACAGAGTCGTCGTACATCCTTAACTCGAAAAGGCCAGGTTTCACAGGTGTAGAATATAACTGCTCGCACCGAAGCGATGTAAACTCGGCCCTGCGCCATCAGGCTAAGGTTGCAACCGCACCAAAGGTGGCCTAGATTTACGTATGCCACTCTGGCTTTCGATGTGTGGTTAGAACTTTCATCACTCACATGACTACTCAGATATACGAAGTTTTCGACTACTTCCAATGACTTACCACACGGGGTGAGCGCAGACATAGGGTCCTGCCAATCTTGCAAAAATACTTTGCACTTCGGTGGTTCAAAGCACGTACCATACTCACGAATAGGCTATTAAATTAATTGGTCACTATTGGTATATAGGCTTCTTTACGAAAGCCCCGATATCCCCGGTAATTGAAGGCTGAAGCTTATGATAGATAGTGGCTACCAGTGGAATTCAGAGCACACGTTACGTTTTCTTTGAGACTTATCAGCTGGATGTGCCTCCCTTCCAGCGATTGATATAGTTCTCGCTGATATTCGAACCCAGCACCGATCAATTCAAACACCAGAGCGCCCATCCATTAGAATACTGGGTCATGATAGTTACTCCTTAATTCCACTGCTAACCACTATCCATCATTTCTATCAAGCTGAAATCGCCAGAAATACGGTATCAAACTATCCGTCACTTAAAGAGTAAGTATCGTAGCTCAGCGCTGTAGTGGATAACTGTATGTTTCGAAGCGATACGTGCTGTATCCGAGTTCCAGTGAGAAGACTATTACTCAGTGAGGAATTAATAGTTAGTTGCTTATTGCTCTCGTTCTCTCCGGTCACGGATACAACAGCTACCTCTGTCTGATCTCTTAAAAGACTTCTGTGTGCGTAATTGCATTTCTCAGTTGATGATAGCTGAGTATATCATTGTTATGGTAGAGTAATTCCTAGAAACGAAAAGCAGTTTTTATTTAATTTAAAGCAAATAAATTGCATAACGGTAACTGGTTAACTCCTTATTGACTTCCTGAATACTTTTAAAGTAGACATTTACATGTACGGATGAAACGCGTGCTGAATTCTACTGCTAGCCACTATCTATCATTATAAGTCAAGGCATACTATTGAACAACATGAGTATTTAAAACTACGCCCACTGATCTATAGATTTCACTGGATAGGTCAAAGTGATTTCAACATCAGATATCTGTTTCACTCGTTCGGGATCAAACCGGTCAGCTGTGTACTAGGACAGGTTCAGTTCACAGAACCGAATTGTTCAGACCAATGGAATCTGGCTAGCCAGCTAAGATGGGAACCCTACTATGAAAACACAGTTGGACAACTGCTCAGCTACGAGGAATTTCAATCTGAAGCTTGCAGTTTATGAATCCTTTGCGTATTGTTAATCTTATTTACACTTTCAAAACTACCAATTTTGTTATTTTTTTGTTATATGAATTCTTTTTTGTGTGATTCGTTGAAGATGCTTTTTTCTATTAACTTCATCAGTAGTGAGAACTTTTGTTCAACTAAAAGAATCTTAACTGTTAGAAAGCTCTTCATCAAACAATAAGATCTAATGAAGAAATCTTCGTATGCTTTCTTTTGAAAGCCTCAACATTCAAAACAACAGCCAAACTGTTTGTCATCATGTATTGTGTGAATAATGTGAGCATGAAATCTATGCCTGTAAATTTTCCATGTTAGTCTATACCAGAGTGATACCATCTTTGGACGATCTTTTCACCACTTTAGTATTTCTGGTCTACAATGACATAGCCTTATTGATTATTGGAAAGAGTCGACATCGTTTTATCTAAAAGGAGATCATAGTAGGACTGAGAAACTTTTTCATCTCACTTACTGTTGACTGTACATTTTCTAAGTATTTGTCTCAGTTCTATACACCAGTAGTCTGGTCAAATAACGGACGAAATCCAAGCGATTTGCGCATTGTACTTTTTAAAGGTTAACTACCCCGTGTATATCTCTGGTGAATTTAATTTCCACACAGTGAATTGACTCTAAGGCGTGTATACCGATTCTTTTTGGTTGATGAGTACTGACGTTCGACATTAGTAGCTTCTCTTCACTTAAGTCTGTTCGTATCATTTTCTGCTCCGATATCGCAAATGATGATTAAGTTTGATGCAAGAAAAGGTCTATGTCATTACGATGAAATTGTAAAGCATATATGGATTGATTTCCAGAAAAACTATTTTAGGTTGGCATTCATCATGAACTGATATCTGTTGAAGAAACATTAGAAATCTGGGAACACTGGACATCTATTTCGTCAGAGTGTGGGGGACCTTGTGAGTGCTCATCCGTACCCTCGGCTTGCCAGGGATTGAAACTAGGACCTTCAGGTTCTGTGACCAGCACGTTATTAAGCCACTGGGTCGGAGCCGATTGGTCCATATTTCGTACTTCTGTCACTTCACGATATAGCGTGACTTCTCACTGGGACTTCGGGAATCACCTCTCGAACATGAGGACTCAATGACAGCATTGAATGGAGGTTATGCTGAATTGTGAACTGACAGAAGTAGGAAATATGGACCACTGTATTCCAACTCAATGCATCAATGACAACGTGCTGGCCATGGAACTAGAAGTACCTGGGTTCTATCTTTTTTATGACTATCCACTGTATTATCTTGCTTGCTGACTAGCCAGTTTCTGAAGGGCTCTTCACTCAACTATCTTACAATTGGTAATTGCTACGTAATGGGTAAGCAGATAGACTTATCGATTCTTAAACTATCAACAGTTTTTAGATATACATATCCGTTTTTCTTTCTTTTTGAAGAAACACTCCAGCAAAGATGAATTCATTTCCCTGGGACTAAAGCAAACGGTCAATGTTATTGTTTACTGTGGGGTAAATTTACTTATATTATACATATGGAACGTATTGTCATTGACCATATTCACCGTATTCTTTTCTTTGCTTTTATGTCTGTCTAGCTATCTATTGGAAATTCCGCCATGGATGGTATACTTTCAGGTGAATATTTTTACCTTTGGTATATTCATTTACCTCTTTGTCCCATATTTTGATGTATGAATACGTAGTTTACACACCTATAATGCTATTTATGACACTACTACTAACATCTGCCAAAGTGCATTGCGATGACGAATCAACTAGTTTGGTGGCCATATTGCAAAATGATCGATAGAGTTCGATCAGCACTTAGGACTGCACAGCATGAAGTCGGTTACCCTCCAGTGACGAATCAGTGGTTCATTTGCGCCATCTGTGTCGCCAGCACGATATCCGACTACCTATCAAAGGACGAGTGTAGTGTGCTGCAGTCCGTTCTATCCTGTTATACCGCCGTTAGACATTACCATTAAAAGTAGAAGATATGAAGGGTTTTGATCATAGGAGTCTTCGTAAAATTGCTCGCGTTTGGGGGGATCACCGTGTGAGCAATGTAGAGGTCAGAAGTGAACTAGGCAAAACAGGGAAATCGATCAGTGAGATTGTAAACCTTATTCGACTGCGATGGCTTGGACATACACTGCGAATGCGGAACCACCGTCTATCTCGTCATGTGATGCTGATGAGGGAGCTTATATTAGGTTTGAAGGTGGTTGAGGGTGGCCAGAATAAGAAATTGGACCAGTCTATGAAGTTCAGGATTGTTAGCCTGAGTCATGTGGGACGATTTAGTCTGTCTGGTTGGCGTTGTTGAGATGAAAGAATCAGTGGCTGAGGATTCTTGGCGACATGCCTGAAAATCTGTCACTACTTGACATATTCTAAAGCTTGAATATTTGCACTAACCCTTATCTTCACATCGTTTATTGTCTCACACAGCTTTTTCTACTTTGGTATCAGTCTTTTCCTATTCACCTGTTTTTGTATGAAGTGTGACAACTTGAGCGGATTCATGCGTGGGCGTGGTTCTGCGTTGATTTAGTCAGTTATCCGATGATCTGGAGGTTACTGCTTCGAATCCTATTGCTGCCCAAGTTTTGATTTTACTTTCAACCATCACTTCCAACCACCCCGTATTAATAATACCGTGACTCAACAAGTAGTGAAGCTTTATCTTGTTGGAGAAACGAAGCCATCGATCCATAACTTCTTCCTTTTCGATAAATGTCATCGTCTGAAGTTAATGGCATTTAGTTGTATCCAGATATGGTCAGTGATGAATGCAATCACATCAAAATGGTCTTACAGAAGACTTTGGAATTTCAGACGTTAATTCTTGTCTCCAATCTCTAGTTGCCTCAGTGTTCTGGCATTAGAATGCAGCTACTCAACCGCCCCAATTAAAGCACAAAAGTGACGTAAATAATGATACCGATAAATATCACTCTCTAGCATTTAACTCTATTAGTCTAATCTAGAGACTTGTGTGGCATCGCACTAGATACACTTCACCAACAATTCTAAATATTTTTTTCATCTGCTGGTATATTTTTCAATCTGACACATTTTAGTTCTTGTAAAAGTAGAGAAAATTTGTAGCTCAGGATTAAGATGATCGCTATTTGGTTTTCTTTGAACTTTGTTCTTGTACGTTTTGTCACAAGGCTAGGCAACTTCGAAAACAAACCTCAAAGCTCTGAAAACACCAAGCGACTGACATTTCAGCTCCTCCTGCAATACACTTAATAGTATCAAAATAACATCTTCCTGTTAGGCTTGAGATTAGGTCTACACTTGCCACTAAATATACCACTACTGTTGTCGATGTGCTTTTGTTGGTCACAAGGACAAATAGCTCCCCGACAATGTCCTCGTGGATAAAATTCCACTCCAAATACCAATATCCAGACCATGTATTTCATGTCTTTCATTGTCAAGTTAGATTCATTGCAAAGTAAATATATGAGGTTTTACAAGTCATAACAGACCTCAATTTTCGCTAAAATTTTGTTTCCGTCATTCAATACTAGTCAGTATTCTAGTCGGTCAATATTTAGTCACTAACAGGTGGTAGTTTTTCATGTTTACCCAGTTTTGCATTGTTGCAGCGGATGGTGCTGTTTAGTTACTAATTAATTACAAATGGTTTGCTGAGAAATGTCATCAATTTCCACTTATTTTTAGTTCAAGTACTTGGTACTATTTCCTTGATTGTCTACAAGCCATACAGTCTTTTATCAGTTGGTTACTCTGTTTGGTTATCTTAAGGTGTAAACAATCTCGTGTTTCTGGTATGATTTCATTTTTTTGTCGTAGTTATGTTAACCAGTGGAAAATTATTACTGGTGGTAAGTAACTATGTCACTTGTCTCTGAGTATTTTAGGTTATTCCGATTCACTCAGGTAATTTTAATAGAAATTAAGCGTTTAATATTATCTTTTAGTATTGTAGTACGGTGTATGTATTTCCTGTCATATAGTTGACATATTTAACGGATACTGTCGATCACGTTCTGCTTCCTTCTACACTCATCAAAACTTGAGAATCCAAATAATCTGAATTTGTTTTCTGCTTATGGTTTGTGATTTTGTACATGTGACAATGTTTGTTTCTTAATGCCATACATTTATGTATTTCTGTCCTTATTTTCTCAAGATGCACAACCTCAACTCCGTGTAAATGAAAATTACCATCAATTCTTCAAGCCTGTAGACATTGTTACTGATGAGGTGAGTATCAACCAGGTTGCTAGATTGTACTATGTTAAGAGATGACTTTTTAAACTCAATTTTCTGCAGATTTTACAGTATTTTCACTGGTATGTTATGCGCTATCACCATCAAAGACTCATCCAGTAAATCCCGCTATTATGTTTGATCATCGAAACCTCTGCGGAAACAACACCCTAATCCTAATATTTGCACCCTTCATTTCAAGTGTTCAACTTTCTGTCTTGATACTTTTTCCATTCACCTGTTCTCTCGTATAGAATTGTAAATTCATCATTATTTCCATTGTCTGTTCACCTTTTAAACTCACTTACGCTTACCGATTGTTGGTAATGTTTTCTTCTCGAAAATTTTCTCTCGACTTTAAATAGATATTTGGGCGTTAGTTTGGATTTTGTAGAACGTCAGAAAAGGAATGAGTTCATTCCTCTTTGTTTTTTTCTTTTATCATTTTAAAAAATGAAAATATTCTTTATCATCCTATATGACTGTGTCGTAGATCAGTGCAATATATTTACCGTAATGATGTCAATCATTAGACTGATATAACTATTAACAATGCCTATGTATGTAATAAAAACAGCTTGATTGACACAAAAACTATTTAGAGGAGGCTATTTCGATGTGCTTTTGAACTACTGAATGCAAATTTTCGGTTGGTGATTTTTGTGATGCTGATCTCTGCCAATCCACAAAACTAAACAATTAGTGAGGAATAATAAGAAAAAAGGCGGAGAGGTACACACTCATGTGAAAATCTGTTTTTAATTTATTACTCAATATTATCGTTATATTCTCTTGTGAAAGTAAATTTCATTGGTTTAGTCTTATCTCTTAAACCTCCGCTATTATCTGCAGATTTCGTAAGGAATCATTTCAGCATACCAATATTGATCACCATAATATTTTACTGTTTCTTTATATGCCTTCCTTTATCTTGGATAAGAAATTTCAGAGAAATCGATGAATAGCTTTCATTTAATCTGTTTTACAAGAAAGATTCATGTCGTATTAATGTTTTGAGAGGATGTAGTCAAATTTGTGATAATAGAAAAAATTATCTTTTCATATTATCACCTTTTAAGGTGTTCAGTAGTGGCAAAAGATGACATAGAAAACACCCAAAGTTTGATCAACAACGTTTTCAATGACATCAAATTCACAATGGAGAAAGAGTCAAGCAACCAACTACCATTTCTCGATGTTCTGGTCAATAGAAGCTGGAAACCCAAGTGTACAGGAAGCCAACACACACTGACCAAGTCCTCAACTAGAGTAGCAGCAACCCACAAAATCAGTTGCGTGCAGACTCTATTCAGTAGAGCGAGAACACACTGCAGTACAACAACTTCACGGAGAAACGAAGAAAATCACTTGATGTCCAACATAAAGAAGAACGGCTACCCACGAAACTTTAGCAGAAGATGCCTATCCCGTACATCATCAACTACAAAGTCATCGACAGAAATCAACAAACGCATCGTCCTACCATGCATAAAGAATATATCAGAAATCACGACAAGATTATTGAGATCACTTGGAATTGGTGTGGCTCATAAACCAACGAATTCCCTACAAAGACTATTATGCAGACCAAAGGGATGCAACAACCAAAGAAGACAAACCGAATATCATTTACAAAATCAACTGCAATAACTGTAGTCAACACCACATTGGACAAAGTGGTCGCCCTCTTCGCCTTCGTCTACATGAACACCAATTGGTTAATAAGCGTCACGGCATTTCATCACTCACTTCAATGCATGTGGATAACAACTATGGACATGAATTCAATTTCGACAATGTAGAAATTTTGGACAGGGGAAACACAAAAAATATCAGAGAATTCCTAGAAGCTTGGCATTCAGGTCAGTCAACAATCAACAGATATATAGACATGGGCCCAATCTATCAACCAATAAGAAAGATGATAAACGACAGAAACGTCAGAGGTGAAGCAGAGGGATAGTCAACAGGCAAGTCAATACAGTCAATGACACAACAATCGAAGGAAACAACCAATCATGGACCGCTTCATCAAGGCAAGCTACTAAATCACTCACGGAGAGATATTGTCAGCTCACTTCACACTGAAGTTAGTGCTGATGATGTCGTCTAGCAAGACGATGAAAGCTTCACGATTAAACACCCCAGCTCAGAGAACACAATGGAACCGAGACCATGCACATGTGCTACAAATATTCTCCTGTGTTTCAATATCCTTTTTATTCTATACTTACGTTTTTAATTATATGAATTGGGTTATTTCGCTCTTCCTTTCTTGCGTATAGGTCATATTTCATATGGCTCGCTATTGTTTTGATGGGCTCCTGACTCTTTAAATGTACTGATTGTTCCTTGTCTTTGAAGGTTACCGCAAACTCTATAAATAGGGTCAGTTTTCTCTCATAAGCGTTTCAGTCCGAGGTACTATAAACTCATCAGGTTTCCAGTTTTTTGATTTCTCTTCTCGAATCACTCGGGTTGCATCGTCTCAACCCTCGACTACGTATCGTCAAGTATTTCCTTTCATTCTCACAACACAGCATCATAACACTATATTACTGTTATAAGTATTCTAATTCGAAATGCGCTACAGATCAACTATGTTGTTTTATTTTTTCTGTGAATGTTTTCTTTGTTGGAACATAAGATTATTTTGAAAGTCGTTTGATATCTTTAATTACATTTTCGCAGTGTTATTGTAATGAATTTTTCGAGTCATTTCTTATCAACTCAAACACTTAACTCTTAAGCTGAGTCCGAGCTTCCTACTCTTGTCTACTTTGCCTAGGCAATCGGTTGATATCGCAAGCTGTTTCTCAATAAGCGCTCATGCATCTATCGCTTCAAACGTCATGGCGGTCTCCACTAGATTCGCTGATTTATCATAACTATCATGATAACTACGATTTTTCACCTTGGTGTCGGCTACCGGCGCCCCCATTATTAATCCCTAGTTTACCTTTTCTGAACTTAATTCAGTCGGCTCTGTTAGTCAACATGTTCATGATATAGTTACTGAATCACTGCCAAAGATTAACTGCTACGTGGTGTTAAAAGTAACAATTCTAATTTTTTAAATACTGAGAAAATAGGTCAATGGCTGTATAAAAGTTTGTTACTTGGAAAACTTCCGCTGTCCACTAGTCATCAACTAAAGTTGTCATAAAAGGTGCCCTTTTTGAAAACACCTCAATTCATACTATAATTTCTAGACTTTCAACATAGACTACCTACCTCACCAGTTAGAAAAGAATTCTGTCGCAAGAAATCATGTTATTGTCAAAAATAATAAGCATTGCTAACGGTGGGTGGACTCACGATATAACATTCATCATGGACTGACATCAGTTGGAGAACCAATGAAAACCTAGGAGCACTGAACAGCTGTCTCGTCCTAGTACGGGACTCCTTAGCAGTACGTACCCACCACCCGGTTATGGATCGAACTCAGGATCTTCACGTTTCACGGCGAACACGTTGACCATTCAGCGACTGGGTCTGACTTCAATGCCCCATAGTTTCCTACTGCTTTCAGTTCACGATGTAGGTCAACTATCACCCAAAGTCTTCTATTGACATTCGCTTCACTCCTGACTGGTTGACCCCACAGGAATCTCAAACTAAGACGAAACATCTGTTCAGTGCTCCCTGGTTTTCAGTGGTTCTCCAACTGATGTCGGTCCGTGATGAATTCTACTTTAAACATAAAATCTCCATTAGCCTCAAAAGAAATTAGAAATATACTCACTTAAATTAAATGGGCATATTTCTAATGATTCAACAACCATCATTGTACTTCTTTTGATTTCCTTTCACTTTCCTATAATCGAACAGTGGGCTTGATCGAGGAGTACCTCAGAATATTTTATTTATTCAGTCTTGTAATATCGAACAACATTGCAATCGAAAAATATTGTTGATTCGGCTCGTTATCACAAACATTTATCATCAACTAACAGCGCATAATTTCAGCAGAGAAGTTATTCCGCACTTTTTTAACCGATGATCGTGTTATACTTGGACGCAAGAAAAAAATGCTGCTCGTGCACAAGCTTTGTTCATCGAATATTTATTCAAAGACTGTAAGAATACTAAGCCAGTCTATCACTCACGGGGTGCTTTCGATTAAAAAGTGAGTGGATTTAAATCAGCAAACAGTTGTGGGTTTGTGTCTTAAGCAGTGAACCATACCTATTGAATAAGAGCTTATCATACTAATTGGCTGCTTAAACCCTGGAAGTTGAAATTTTCTCTCCTTCTTGACTATATTCGACTGTCTGAATCGAAAAGGTACAGTTCATCAGTTAGAAGTTTGGGTTATGATTCAGGAAGGGAAAAGTTGCTGTATATAGCCTATTCGTGAGTATGGTACGTGCTTTGAACCACCGAAGTGCAAAGTATTTTTGCAAGATTGGCAGGACCCTATGTCTGCGCTCACCCCGTGTGGTAAGTCATTGGAAGTAGTCGAAAACTTCGTATATCTGAGTAGTCATGTGAGTGATGAAAGTTCTAACCACACATCGAAAGCCAGAGTGGCATACGTAAATCTAGGCCACCTTTGGTGCGGTTGCAACCTTAGTCTGATGGCGCAGGGCCGAGTTTACATCGCTTCGGTGCGAGCAGTTATATTCTACACCTGTGAAACCTGGCCTTTTCGAGTTAAGGATGTACGACGACTCTGTATGTTTGGTCATCGTTGTCTTCGTAGGATTGCTCTTATCCGGAAGCAACGCCGTGTAAGTAATTCTGAAGTACGATACCATGTATTTGGGCATGATGGAGATCATCATTCAATAAGTGCAGTCATCTCGAAGTACCGCCTTATGTTGCTTCAACGTATGTCGCGTTATTCCAACGGCTTCCATACTGTTCATTCTTTGCTAACCCTGAGACTGAACGGAAGAAACGGAGGGGTGATCAGTGTATGATGTGGTGCCATTGGATGAAAGATAGTTGTATCGGGTTCGTATCTGTTGGTGCATCACGACTCCCTGGGTAGGGTCCGAGAGATCTCGCAACTCAGTGGCGTCAGACATTCTCAAGTGACTCAGTTCAAATTAGAGGTTAGAGGACATGCTCACACCACTATTACAGAAGGTCTAGAAGGAAGGGAAGGTACCTGCAGATTGGAAGAAGGGCGACCTTGTCAAACTCCCGAAGAGGAGCTACCTAAGTCTTTGCAAGAACTGACGCGGGATCATTCTCTACTCCCGTCCACACTAAGCAAAGTATCAAGCCGCATCATCCTGGAGAGACTGAAGGGTGCGCTGGATTCAAAACTACGACCGGAACAGGCTGGCTGCCTTCAGGAAGTACAAATCATGTGCGGACCAAATATAATGCTAATAATAATTTTGTGAACCCATTATACCTTCTGCTGCTGAAAACTGATGAATGTTTTGTTTTGTGTGTATC
This sequence comes from Heterobilharzia americana, assembly GCA_944470555.2. Taxonomy (NCBI): domain Eukaryota; kingdom Metazoa; phylum Platyhelminthes; class Trematoda; order Strigeidida; family Schistosomatidae; genus Heterobilharzia; species Heterobilharzia americana. The sequence goes on from OX104127.1 coordinate 46,047,125, forward strand.
TTACTTGGCTGCCCTTCTAATTATTCCATTTATATTGTCTGTTTCTTTTTATCTACTTCCTTTTGCTTTTTCGTTAAAATAGTGTGATATTATTTTGTGCGGCTCACTTCTTGATAACCTTGTTGTACCATGTTTGTGTTTTATTAATGATGATAGTAATAATAGAGCCTAATGGCTTACTATTTGCTCTCTCTCCATCTCTCATTTCTTACAATTGTCAGTTTTTGCACAAGTGATACGAAGAAAATGGTTGGTATCGAAACATTTTTTGATACCGTGTTTAATTTTAAGCTTTTGATTAGCCACATCGTTTCACATAGCAAAAATTTTCTGTCTGTCAACGTGGTATATCTCCTGTACATATACACCAGATTATTGGTATATCACAACTTTTGTTCAGCTATGCAGTTCAGCCTCACAAGGGGCGCGGTAAATATTTTGGAGTGTTCATAACGTTTGGTTTCATATCCTCTACGAACGAAATGATTCTAAGCTGATAATTCAAATCCTTAACCTTACAAATTCAGTCAGTGACTTCTGCTCACAGACGAGATTGTTTTTTTCGAATCGACATAGCCTGATACCATTTCATTCTATATTGACAACAACTGTACAGATAGCTACTAACTTGCCGATGAATCCTCAGCAAAACGAGATCCACAAGCCTCATTGGAGCTAGGCAGCTCATTGTTATATATTTTAGAAAATCATAGATATAGCAATCGAAAGGTACGTTGAACGATTAAGAGTATCTGTAGTCATCTCTGGTAATGAGATCCAAGCGAACTATAAAAACGGTCCTGGTTGATCGCAATTGTTATTTTTCTGGATTACTGTTCTAACTCTTGGTAGGCGCACCTAAGCAAATAATTTTATGACTAAGAGCTACAGGCAATTAATTCACTTTCAAAGTGAACCATTGTTAATCAAAGGCTTTACGGAGTGACAGTAGTAATCGTCACCAACTGCCATCAGTTGAAAAACTCAAATCTCTAGGTGGCCGTTTTGTCCTAGTATGGGACTTCTCAATAGTACGCTCCTACGACCTCGCCAGAGGCCGAACCCAGGATCTTCAGATCTCTCAGCGAGCGCTTTAGTGATTCAGCCGCTGGTTTTCAGTCTAATGATCCAGTACTAAGACGAAACAGGTGTTCAGTGCTCTCAAGTTTTCAATGGTTCTTCAGTTGATGGTTGTCTATGGTGGGTCCTGAGTCAATAGATCCCCACAAACCTCCGGCCTGATTTACACAGTTTTCCACTTGTTGGTCATCAAAGTTTTAAATAAAGTCTAAACACCATATTGGAATTCTATGTCTCCTTTCATCACTGAACTGTATCCACAAATGTGTGTACCACTCAACGAAATCTAATGTTACTGTCTTTTCATGAAGTAATACATTCTTAGGTGATGAACGACGATAGAATCCAACAAACCCGTACTTTCGAAACAGTCTATTATACTTTCATAATCCACTCAACCAATTTATTGAGACCACACTGAAGAATAAGGTTATTCGGTGAGTAGAATTTTTTTCAGTGGCTTTCAAAACCTCATCCCAAATAAGTTTTTAGCTAGTTGCTCTGGCATTTTAAACAGCGATATATAAGAATGATAACTGTTAATCTTGCAGTCGAACTCCCGTGTTTCATAATCTGTTCCATATGAAAATGATTCTACTAGTCATAATCAAGTGTTCTCTTCGCCTAACTAAATTACTTTCCATGTAACCTAAGTATTATATTTTATCAAACTGTAACTTATGAACTAGATTTTAACGGTTGATGAGCATGGAAAATATAGGCTGTTGATTACAACTGTTTGTGCCTTAGCCTAATTATTGTTTGAAACCTAAGCTGCCTGATAACCAACATACTGATAATTTATAAAACTCAGGGTCTAACAATATCGTAGATCTTACTTATGGGAAATACACGGCACCAGGATAATAGGATTTGTAACTTTTAAATCAACTTATAGGTTAAACACATCTATGGTAATGATGTTTATTTTGAGTTATATTGATATACATGTTTTCCGTATCACAGTTTTGTGATCATATTCCATTTAGCATTCAGTATATGTATCATCACTAATATGCTTATGTTTTTGTCACTTTTTATTATTCAGATATCGCTTGTTTGTTCTCAAGTTCCTGGATGTACTTTATCTGAAGCTCATTGGGCTTTATTACATGTCATGAATCCATTTTCCCCTGTTATACCCCAATTAATCGTGCCTCCAATTCCCTGTACTGCACCTGTGGTAACTTGGAGAACCAGATTTGATCGAACTAGTGCTTGGCGTGTAAACTTGGCTGTTCGTCTTTTGTCTGTTTGTCGTCTTTACCAGTTAAGTTTGATAAACTGGGACTCATGTTGTGAAATAATTAGCGCATTCAATTGGCAACTTGAACCTGCAGCTGATTGGATTCTTGATCATATGACACCTAGTTGTTTTATTTAATTTTTCACTGTTTTTCTCAACTTTTTGTGTTAAGCACACACTTTGAATTGTTGAAATTGACTTTTGTTTTTTATGATCATTAGATTTCTCTCATCTTCATTCGAAAAAATGTCTTTTTCATCCAAATTTACTCCAATTGGACACAAATTGAGTTTTTGGATGGTAAGACAAATATGTCATTCACACCTAATGATTTCCTTTTCTTTTTTAAACTACTCATTTGCATAATAAGTAGTTCATTTCCTTATGTTTTGTTCATGATGCATTTCATCATACGATGTCTTAATTTTTCGCTCTTCACGCTTATTTTCGTTCTGTAAGGTTGTCATTTGCTAGGGTTGACTAATCCATCTTTAAATGACAAAGAAATAGTTCAGGGAAACTTCTAGATTACACACTGCATCGTAGTGTAAGTTTCATTGTTTACCCAAGTTAAGTTTCCTTTGGTGCCTCGTTTTATAGAGTAAACAATCCATGTGGTCACTTTCTTTTATAGATGATTATTGTGTCACTTGTAAGTACAACTGCTTTGCTAATATGGTTTCTTCTTAGCTTACGAGGGCTAAAATCATACATAAAGCAGCCATGTTTTTTTTCATTGTCACATGTAAAGTTTCTTGCTATTGATATTATCTAGTCCCTATTTAGTCTGAGTTATACTCAAATTTAAATGTATCGATTCCATTTGATCGATTGATTGAAAGCACAGTGTATTCGTTTGATTCGAATGCTTTTGTTTAACGGTCTTGCAACTGCCACTGATCACTTATTTGTGTCTTTTTGTAATAAGCATTTGGCTAAATTTAAGAAAAGATGCTTGTCGTCTCATTGTGTTTATTCTTTTCGTTTGTTTTTTTGCGGGTTCTCGTTCATATGTTCACATGAAAAAAACTTTAAGGTATTTTTTCTCCATAGATTGAATTTTCTTTTATAGCGCTACGTATTCAGTCTTTTTGGTAATATTCAACTCCACATTATGTGGTCGTCGAACAGGTTTATCGGTTGATTGAATTGTGTAGCAGAAAGTTAAAAGAGGGAAGTCGATTTCCGAATAACTTTTGGCCTTGGTTTTTATTCCGTTTGGTATTATCAAAAGAAGTCATTGGGTAAAATTTTCAACCCTAGCGTAGCTAAGCAGTTCAATCAGAGTTACAGTTACCCGACTATTTGAGCCGAATAGCATCCAGTTTGAAATAAAAGTGTTAACAACTTATTTTTATTGATTTGAAGAATATATAACATTCCTCTACGAAGTGACAGGACTTATAATAGACAATTAGTATTATCACGGTGAAGTATGGTGTATTTCTCGTCACTGTTATGAACTGCAAAGTTTGTGCTCTTTGTCTAATTTAAGTTGCTTCCAGTGCTCCAGAAACGAGTTCACTTGATATTATTATTATTATTATTATTATTATTATTATTATTATTATTATTATTATTATTATTAGTCCCTTGGGTTCCTAATGGAACACAGGGCTTCAGTAGCATGTCTCCAGTGACCTCTGTTCTCTGAGATCTTTTGAACCTGGTTCCACGACAACCCAGAAGCTCTCATTTCTTCCTCGCACGATCTCCTCCATGTCACTCTCGGACGTCCAACTCGTCGCTTCCCATGGGGATTCCACTCGAGTGCTTGGCCTGACGCGTGATGTCCCCAGTCGGCCTTCTCAGTGCATACCCAATCCATCTCCATTTCCTCCTGCATATTTGTTGGGGGGTAGGTTCTTGGCTGGTTCGTTCCCAGAGCTCCTTGTTGCTTATTCACTTGGTATACAGCACTAAATGTTATAATATCAATTTATCACTGTCGATAACCATCTTTTGCTCAATTTGTGCAAAATTCTTTCCCTCTTAAGTTAATCATTTGATGAAGTTGTGAAATTTCAGCTACTGAAACGGTATGGGCATTGTTTGCGCATGTTGAAGTACCACTTTCTTTGACGTTTCATGCTAGCGAAAGTAGGATCGAGTTGGAAAAAGATTAAGAGTTATCAGATCAAGACGTAGAATCAGTCCATGATGTTTTCGCCTGTTGGTTGAAGTCATACAGTCTGTATAATCGCAGTCCATTAAACAATAGGAATGAATATTAATGATGGATAATGGCTAGCATCAGAATCTAGAACGTGTGGTTCGTCCTATTTGGGACTCATAACACCATATAAACTATACTTGTTGCACAAGAAATGACTATCGTGACTTGGGGCCTAGTGGATGGTGCTGTGGCGTTTCAAGCGGTCGATCCCGGCCTCGAGTCTCAGTGGGAACAACATCGCTCCCTAGGAGGTGGGTACATCTAACTGACGAGTTCCAAATAGGACAAACCGTGCTTTCTGCAACCCACTGCTAGTCACTATACATCAATAAATTCAAAATTAAAAATACAGAGTATCGAGGCACCCGCGCAGGAGCCCATATACCTATGGAGAACGACCAATTAGATCCAATCAACGACGGGATAATACAAGCAATACAATCAGTGACTGCAGATCTTTGGTGATAAGGCTGAAAATCTTTCATAAGCATCAAAGTGTACTTTCTTTCTCACCTCCGAAGTCTTGAATATTTTAATCAACCTTCAACAACACCGCTGACTGGGGGGTAAGTACATCCAGTAGATAAGTCCCAAATGGGACGAAACGCATATCCTGCATTTCACTGCTAGCCACTATCCATCATTAATGATCTGATTATAATTGACAAGATGTTCAGTCGTTTCTATGAACTTTCAGTTCAGGTACTTAGTGGTCGGCAAATTAGGTTTGAAATAGTTCAGTTTTGTTGACTCTTGTTAGTTACTGACCCATGCTGTTCTTAAGATATCCACTTGTCTTGCCGAAGCTAATATTGGGATCACTTTCTTCTGCTGAAAAGAGTTAAACTTCCGGGTCAACTGTATTTTTTTTACCGATGATTGTTTTTAAACGGCTAAGGTAATCATATAGTAATGATGGATAAGTGGTTTGCTGTGGAATCCTAGATGCGCCTTTCGCCCCATTTTGGGACTCATCACCTAGATTTGCCTGCCTTTCGGTGAGTGATGTTGTTCCCACCGGGATTCGAACACGGGACCGGTCGCTTCAAATGCGAGAGCGTTATCCACTAGACCACCGAGCCAAGATACCGATAACACAAAAGTTATAACCGTCGCACAAGGGGCTATCGTGGTTCGGTGGTATAGTGGATAACGCCCTGGCGTTTGAAGCGATCGGTCCCGGGTCTGAATCCCAGTGGGGACAACATCACTCACTGGAAGGCAGGTAAATCCAGCTGACGAGTCCTGAATTGAACGGAATGCGAATCCTGGGTTCAACTGCTAGCCACTATGCATCATTACTGTATAATCAAAAACACAGACAATATTGAGGCATCCGCGCAGGAGCCCAAGTGTGAATAGGGACCAATCAGTTCGGTCCAATCAACGACGGTATAATACAAGCAATAACACTTAAGCCAAGGTAATCGTCTTCTGAAGACTTATTATCCCACTTTTTATAAAGAATAGTTTCACATTGTTTTCGTGTGTAAATAAATATTTTCTACGACAAATGTATTCTCAGCAATGGTATCACCGGTTCTTTTTAAGGCTAAGTATAAAAGGAATTTAAAGGGAGCTTTCAAGACCTAACAGTCAATGTTAGAATGAGAATGATGGTATAACTGATCACATATCACTTTATTTGAAGATTATCGTTTCCATCAACTAACGTTATTCGACTGGTGTCCTTAGCTGATTAATTCACTCGTTTGAATAGCTTTCGTCAAATCCCTATGTAGAAGAGATGCCCATCCAGATTTGTTGAGAAGACCTTGAAATTTAAGCAGCATGGAGCAGATCCATGCAGTCCTAAAGAAGACCATATGTATGGGTGTTGATAATGTAGTCGGGATTATGAGGTACCGGTTGTCTAGGTCACAGATCATCTCCAGTCGGTAAATGATTTCTGAGCATGCTGAGGACAAGCTACCGCTTCGGGGCACCTCAGTGTGTATTCGCAATTTCACTTCCTCCTGTGAACAAATGATCTTGTTCAGTAAACCCTCACCCATACGGTCTTCCATAAGTATACAGAGGGAATGTTCCACTACGTCTAATTTGGAATACGGGAATTTTTCATAAATTGTAGACCACGATATCGTTTTATTGTCGTCATCGAACCGAAATCGTTGGATATTTTCATCTGTGTGCATGAAACTGACATTCAATACAGCAATATGCGTAGGAGAGGAAGAATGTAAATCAATGTTAATTTTCGGGTTGTTTTTTCACCGTTGTACTTTACAAGAACAATCATCCTACAGGCCATAAGAAATGTATAAAAGTGTTTTCGCTTGCTGAGACTCACTACGAATAGCGAAAGAAAAGTGTCCTGTGTTTAAGATCAACTTTATCAAAGAACACCTTTCAGCAGAACACAGAAGAGTGTGATTGCCTCAAATCAACAAGCGCGTTGCGCCACTATACATGAATGTCAAATGTTTGCTTCTTACACTCGCGAATGAAAGCGTGCCCAAATCAACAAAATTACTAAAGAGCGTATTGTTTAGTCCAAACGAAGACAAGACAAATGTGGTTTACTAAATCAGCTGAAAAGATTGTCCACAAATTACTGTGGCCGGTTGAATCGTCCGGTTATCCAAAAACCTCACGAACACCAACTATTAGTAAAGCAACAAGATACAACCACCTTGCTTTCAATCCATGCGGGCAATCATGAATTTAACTAGAAGGATGTGGAAATCCTACAAAGACCAGGTTCAAAAGCTGCAACAGAATTTCTAGAAGCCTTACTTTCCAGTGACAAGTCAATCAACTGACACGTGGATGTGAACGCAGTCTACAATCTACTTAGGAATAGAAGAATCATCCGTCAAATAAGTACGAATCGATCGGTAATGGAGTACAGTGTGACAGTAGCAAATAGAATAGTTTAGCAAAAACTTCCTCCAAATGTGATCGAGCGAAATGTTAAGATCAAGGAGGTCAGGGTGTCTAAACTTTTTTCGTTAACTAACAATAGGGTAACCCTCAAGATCAGTAAAAATTCCCAGACATTTGAATATACTTCACTTCGTTATCAAGTTGGTGCTTAAGGTCTCACCAAGCTTGAAGACAAAATATCAAATTTCAGAGGACATTGGACCATCATCAGTAGAAATTTGCTGTAACAATCGGTCTCATAGTAGAATGTGCTAAGTGACTCAGTTTGTAACAGTACTTATGATGCTAAATGTTCGAGATGTTTTGAGGGAAGTCTTTGTGTTGGAACTGTACATTAGAAATTAAAACTCTGATGGAACAGCTTTCAACTGAAGACTGCAAATAATATTAAACGTGAAAGTGCGTTGCTTTCATCTAAAGATTAAAATATATATCTTGAGCTGATATCTGTGACGTGAACTTAACCCGAATTGCTTACAAATGTAGCTAAGTAGTATTTTACAGGAAGTCATGGAAATACGAACCACTTCTGTCCATACAAGTCAATAAGCACAGCCTTTATCAGTAGTTGTTTGGAATGCAAAATGAAATTTAAATGCTTAGACGACTTTCAAAACCTGGTCAAACGGACACTTATGGTAGATGAAATGCAAAGCACTTTCATAGATTTACGATGCGTTGGAGACTTAAATTCATTTAAACTGACCAGAATTGATAAAATCCGATGTTATTGATAGTAAGTCTGATTGCTAGCATAAAAGCTTAGTACCATGTTTTGACTTCGATAATATCCATATACCATGCTTTCTTTCGAAGTTGAATTATCTACTTATGTTTCACTGCATAGTTGTCTCAGATAACAACGACTGTATGTCAAATTCCCATATGGCACTCAAGATGGCTGTTAGAACTGTTAACAGTAAAGTGACCCAGTAAATCACTGCAATTAAGACGCAGTTAGGAATCACTTTTGTTAGGCAGGATGTCAGTTAAATGAGAATTGGCACATTATTTCTTTTCTTAACTCAATCCACCCTTTGGGTCTGAATAAATCACTATCTGTATTCTCACTTTGTGTCTAGCGAATTTGTTAAGCACATGGTTATATCACTGAAGCTGTATTGTGTCGAAAAGACAGCTTTATCGTGTTAGGTGATGATGAATTTTTGCATACATCATGTATCTCTTATCAGTTAGTGTCACCAGATTAGTGGAGTTGTGGATCAGTGGTTTAGGGGGATAACTGTCAACCAGTGAGTCATAGGTTTAGACCCCGCTCCACCTACTGAGGTTTATGCAGCCAAGTACTATCACTACCCTTCACACAATAGGTGTGACTCATTGTTTTGTGCACAAGGTGACTGTGTGTTTCTTCCTTCTTTTTTGTAGTGGGTACAGGTATTACTTTAATATCTACTGAAATAAACAGAATTATTTGCAAACCAGTGTGCTTTCATGAATGAAATTCTTTGCTATCATCTAAGTTCGAACACTTTATGTCATCATTTCCGAAAAAAAATATGGAACACTGTTGCAACTTTCTTTGTAATCACTGCTAATGCTTGTTTGTTTGGTGATGGAATTGATTTTATCCCCTGGTGATTCGAAATTTATTCGCCATGAGTTTACATTTTGTTGTCAATTTTCACATATTTTTTGAAACGACTAACTTACTCTGAATCACAGTATAATTATGCGACAGATTCTCTGTCCAGAACAGCTAGGTGGACTTTTATCTAAATACCTATTTCACAGTATGTCTGAAATGTCCTTCGTCATCAGTTAAAGATTTCTGTTTGTTGGTTGTCGAAATAGCTACCTCATGTAAGCAAACAAAGCTGACACGTATCTCGATTCTACGTCAAATTTATGGTAATGATATCAACCACCAGGTCTGGAAGACATATACCTACCGTCAGATAACAAATTGTAGAGAAAATGAAACAAGTATCACGTCAAAACAGTTTTAACCGAAATGTATGTACTTGAACTTCTAAACAAGAAAGGCTGTATATGAACATATGCAAACTTAACTTTCACTATATAAACCGTGAAAGTGTGCGAAATAAAATAGCTTAATGTAAGTCAGATAGACAAGCAGAATCAACGTAGAACCTCGCACAAAAGTACGTTCATTTGAGTAAGCACACAACTGTAAAATGGGATTTGAGAAAGAGGGATATCAAAATGAAAAAAGATGTACCGAAGGAGACAGAATTTAAAAATGAAGTTTAGTGCAAGTATTCAAGTTTTGGAAGACGTCAAAGGGTGAATTCATCTGTGCCATTGTGACCGATTTTCAGCCATGTCATCAAGTGTCCTCAACCTCGGATTCTCTCCGCCTCAAACAGGCAGTCTACATATCTCAATATGGCTCAGACCAACAGTCAGAGACTTCATGAACTGATGTCGCGTTTTGTTCTGGTTAGCTTGAACCATCTTTCAGTCTAATCAAGCTTCCCATAGCCTCGCAAGTCGAGGTAGGCAGTGACTCGGCAAGCGCAGTACATGTCCAAGCCACCTCATTCTCTGAAGATTCACAACCTCATTGACTAACTTGCCTATCTTGGCCAGTACCCTTCCCCTAACCTCTGCAATGCTACGAAGACACCTGTAGTTTTTGCATACCTATTTTTAACGGCAAAGTTTCACAGCCGAATAACAGGACCAAACGAATCGCAGCGCAGTGTACTCGGTTTTTAACGGGTATTTGGAAATCTCGCTTCTGACCTCTAGAGCTGATGCTAGTCAGCCTTCTGTTTCCAAACTGAGATTCCCTCAGTGACCAACCCGTTCTGGATGATCCAGCTCCGTATCCTTAGACTAGGAATAGTTGCAGATCAATCCCGGGACATCGTCTTACGTCTGACAGGTGCGAAACACATGCCAAACATGCTCATATTTTAAGCCATCGCGTTTAGAAGACCCTGAATTTTGTCAGCATATTCACTTAACAGGACAATGTCGTCTGCATACTCCGTGACCCACATGACCTTCAGGAGGCAGGCCAATTCCTGTGAATTCAGACGTACTTAAGGCTATTTCTATTAGTATGTCTTTAACGAAGTTAAATAGGAACGATGACAGTGGAAATCTCTCGCGGACACTACTAGTTATCGTCAGTTTTGATGACAACATGCTATAAGCCCTGACGTGGCTGCATGAGTTCGGGTAAAGAACTTTGATTAGCGTTGTATGCTTGTCCAATATTCCATCACAGTCAGACACTGCCACGAAACCTTACGCAATGCAGACTCGAATCCCCCCTCTGAGTCAAGAAATATGGCAAGTGTCCGCCACCGGTAAGTATCACTGTCCTCCATAACCTGATAAGGAGTGAAAATGTGAAGGTCTGAAGCCTGGTTGGGTTTCTCGGGTCTGCTGTTATGGGGCTTCAGCTAGGTGTCGCATAACTACAGATCGCAGGACAATGGACACGATGTTAGTTAAATGGATCTCTCTAGGGTTGTTACGAGATCTCTCTTTCCTTATAGAATAGAATGATGAGTGAAGAAGCACAGTCTGACGGTACTACCTCTCATTCTCAAACAATAACTAGTACCTCCATTACTCTGTGGTTTTCCACCTCATTCCTTAGAAACTTCTGGAGACTAACCGTCAGATCCTACCGTTTTCTTTCATTTCAGCTTCGAGACAGCCTTCTCAAATTTAGTGATATCTGCAGAACCGAAATCTATGTGCCATTCAGGTTCGGAAGGATGGTGGGCAACTCAAGCACTGCTCTGGGACAGGTGAACTGTCCTTCAAAGTGTTTTTCTCAATGTTCTTGCCGCCTTTCTCAGAAACGTAGTATTTACTCATGGAATGAGATGTCAGATTTTTAGCATGACCTGTCTGCTGTCCCATTTGGTATGGTGTTCGGATGCTGTAAGCTCCAGTGCGAAATCCACAGTGTAATTGTAAGATACTATAAATGTTGTTTCGCTGACCTGAGTCTTTAGCAATGGTCACAGGGTGGGAGGTTGAGGGAGTTTAATACTAGTATGAAGAAGTGATACAAGAGAGAAAACAAAAGTGTAGAAAGTAGGTTATAGTTAGCTGGGTTTCGTATGCTGTTTGAAGCATGCCGATGGTTGATACGTCCTGGCGTTGCACAGTGTGTAAATTGTTTCTGCAAGCAACGTACCTGAACTACGAAATGGGATAATTTTGTGTAATCGCAGACCCAGTGGGACATTTGTTTAAAGTCGTTGACATACGGTTATTTTAAAATTGTTATGCTGAGGTTTATTTGGGCTACCAACGGCACCTGAACACCTTAGGGCATGGAGAACTATGCTGTTTTAGAGTCTGGCCTTCTCTAACCCTCCTTTTTATAAAGAAAGCAGAATCAGTATGCTACTGCTGACCACCCAAGGAAAACACCTTACTTCTGTCGCACCGTATCTAGGCAGTACCACGAATTCGCCCTCGGATTTCCATCGTAACTTGAACATTTAAATTTTGATGGTAATTGCTTTTTGATTTATCACTAACCATTAGACACACACAGTATGGTAGGACTTCTAGAAACAAGCCTTGGAGCCAGCGTAGCTCACCGGTTTATTTTAATATGCAATCCTACCCAACAAATTCAAGTCACTGACTATCGGTTGAGCTTCAAAGAAAACAGAGACTCGTGAAAATGAAATAATAAAGTAATAAGAATTTCTCAAAGTCAATGCACTTGACTATAATTATTTAAACTACGTAATTATCTGACCAGGGTTAAATTGAAAGTGAGCGGTTTCAACAGTATTAGTAGCATCGGTCATAATTCTCAGATATTCAAAATTAGGTGCCACGGACTTAAGAGAAGGACTCGAAAAATCCATCTATTGTTATCTTTTGATTTGGAATTAAATCCAGGAGCTTAACTAGAATTTTAATATTTATGGTGTCTTTTTTCTCTTGTCTATAACTAGTTATTTGTTGACTGTCTCAGTCAGTACACTTCTAAAAGCTACTCTCCTGATTTCAAGTATGAACCAGTTGTTTTTAAGGTCGTTATAAATTACTCAAATCAACAAAATAATTTGATCAAGGAGTTTGGGCTTTTTACAAACTATCCAATTTTATATTTCCACTTCTTGGCGTGTATATTACACAGCAATACGCAATACTATAGGTACACGCTAAATGAATGAAACCATCACCAAAGAAAAAAATTTGAGATAACATGCAAACAAACAAACGTACAAGTATACCTTGCTCGAAACCTCAATTCTGTCCTTGAAATGAGAAGTGATTGTTCATCATGTTTAATTTTTAAAAACTCGGACTATGTTTTATGTTTTTGTTAGTTGACAAAGTAGTGTAATTATGTGCTTTATCTGCATGATATTGTAGAGATAGCTGCTTACAAGTGGTATATATAGCATGGTAGAAAGTGATAACTACCGACTAGTGAGGAGTCAGAAAAAAAGAATGCACGCTATTAGATGGAAATGCAAAAGGCAAAAACAGTGCAGAATGAGATGCAGAACAAGAGATTGTGAGCAAATGGATACCATATTTTAATGTTATGCATTTTTACTAAAATCATCTGCATTTTCTCAATAAACAATGTCAGGCGCTTCATTGAACTCGTTAATATCAGGAAGAGGGTACATACATACTTTCTCAAATAAATGTTCAACGTGTTAGAGTTGTATTTCATAAAATTTAGTTTTTATTATTGCATCAGACGGAAAGATAAATTGAAATTAAAAAGAAATAGGAATGCCTAGTAGATACACAATATTTAATCCTACTAACAGTTTTCAGAAGTTACCGGGAACTATATTTCTCTACCTTATTTGTTTAGTCAGCCCAATTCAAGCGTAAGAAACTAAAACCTTGACATAAAATTTAACTGAAAAATATCATCCAAAGAAAAGTTGTTATCTTAGAACTTACGAGATAGTAAAAACGTTTCAAGTTTATCTCTCATCATATTCTATTTATGCTTTACAAATATCATAGAAATTACATTGAACATTGAACTTTCGTTTATTTTTAGCACTCATATGTCTAAATATTTGCTAGGTTATTAAGTATCAGAAATAAGTGTATAAAATAAGTCGGATGACTATTATTCTGACAAAATTATCGAACAGCTATATAGTGTAAAGGTTTCAGTTAGTCATGAACAAATATTAAACAATTCATTTTTATACCATGTTGTTCATAATTGGAATTAACTGTATCACTTTCAGGCATATATCCATGCAATGATTTATTTTTCACTAAATTTATTTCTTCGGGTGTACGTTTTTACATCCATGCGTGATAGCTTTACACAACCTATTTCATCATCATTAGTAAAATAATTTCTTTCTCTAATAAATCCACATTTATTTTTTAATCCCATCGTCCATCGACGTATACGACGTTTCAGCGCATAGTGGCATTCTAGATGATGCGCATTTCTGCCTTGTGGATAGATGAAGTGGCCTTTACATTGTGGACTACTGATACAAGGCCAGTACATCCTTTTTATGCTAATCGCTTTTCATTGTGATAATCGTTAAAGTTTAGTTTATAACCATTTGTACTGCTCTATGTAGTTTTCAATGATTGGTTAGTTGGATAAAAAAAAATTAAATCTTAAATGCACTAAAAATATAGAAACAGAAAACAACAGTCAATCAGTTTCATTTGTGAACTTTTGGAAATGAAATTACGTTTGTGTATAGATAGCTAATTAGAATAGTTTACCATAGATTTGTATTGAATCATAAAAATTGTTTACTATGAGTTAAACTGAAAGTTAGATGCTAAATATTTGACTTTCACCATACTGTTTGCTGCACTTCATAAATGAATTTGTACGTAAATTTATAAATATGGTAAACCTAACTTTTAATTTTCAATGGTATATCGAAGTGTCAAAAATATACCGAGATAATAAACCACGTTTGTGTCCAGTGAACGTCTGCTCCTTTTGTACACCTTGCATTATTTTCAGAAATTATGAATATAAACCAAGATTATACAGTTCCATGGGATGAGCTTAAAGAATTGACAGGTGACACAGGCTTTTAACGCTAAGTTGATAATGAAAACAATATCCTTTTGCAAAATGACGGAGATTATTTTTAGCTCAGGTTGGTGATCTTATGTTGCTACATTCCCTGAGCCAGATGGTTTAATCTTTTAGCATTCATTGTCTTTCAGGATAAGATCATCAGCAGTGACTTCAGCATGAAGTGAACTATAAAGGTTTCTTCATGCTTAATTCAACAGCCTACTATAAGGAGGTGGTATGTAGTTGGTGGTCTCCTTTGGTTGCTGTGTCGCTGGCTACTCAGCCTTTTCTTGCATTCCTTCGCCTAGAAAGTTTAAATAGGGCGAGAAAAACAGATTTGGCAGACTAAGTGATCCGTTTTATCTTGGGATTTTCCTCAGCTGCCTACAATCTAAAACAGTTTTAGCATGAACTGATATTATTATTTGTTGAAACTTGTAATTCTCCATTGTTTTATTGGATCGAATTGATCAAACTCTGTTGATCTATAGGCTGCTGTGCATATGCCTTGAAATTTTTTTGTTGTTGACTTGGTCGTAGCCCATATCCCAACGGAGGTCGATCATTTAGTTTCAGTACAACAACAGAAAATTACTAGTATCAATAGGTAATAATAATTGTCTCTATTTGAGATAGCCGTGGTTTGGTAGACTTGTGTCGATACTCGATAATGACTGAAGACGAAATGAAAATTTGGACTACAGAGGGGTTTGAACTAATACTCAATGTACAAGAAGTGGCTATCGTGCCTAACTGGTTTAGTGGATGACGCTTTGGCGTTTGGAGTGATGGGTACGAGGTTCAAGTCTCAGGGGGAACAACCTAACTCATCGGGGTACAGGCATATTCATTCAGCTGACCAGTCTCAAATAAGACGAAGCACGCACTCTGTATCCCAATGCTACAATAGCTACAACTAAGTCGATTCTAAAAATTCATAGATTTTTTTGCATATCTGAATCAATTAGATAGAAATTTATACTTCCAAGTTGTTATTCATCGTAGACTGACATGAGTTGGAGGAAGAAAGGAAACCTGGGAGCACTGGACAGCTGTTTCGTGGTGGTATCAGACTGCTCAGCAGTGCGCACCCACCACCCCACCACGGTTGGAACCCACGACATTCAGGTTCCCTGGCCAGCGCCTTACCATTGAGCCACCCGGTCACAATCCAATGCTCCATATTTCCAACTTCTCCCACCTCACGATATAGTGCAACCACCACGCAATGACATCATCGAGTGTCTGTCTCACCACCATCAGGCTTTCACTCCACCGGTCACCACTTCTCATTGGAACTTCGGGAATCACCTCTGGAAGCTAGCCTGATGGGCGTGAAGACAGTTACTCAACGATAACATTGGGTGGCGTTTGCGCTATGTCGAGAACTGACAGAAGTTGGAAATATGGACCATTGGATTCCGACCCAGCGGCTCAATGGTAACGTGCTGGCTACGAAACGTGAAGGTCCTGGGTTCGAGCTCTAGCAGGGTCGTGGGTGTGCACTGCTGGGGAGTCCCATACTGGGATGAAATAGCTGTCCAGTGCTCCCAAGTTTCCATTGTTCCTCCAACTGATGCCAGTCTACGATGAATACTAACTTGAAAATATTTCTAAATCCCCACAACACCCTAAAAATTTATGTATTTGAAATAAATATGACAATATGGCGTAGTTGAAGTTGCACGAATTGAGTCAAAAAATATGCGAAAACTAGTGGTGATTTTTTCGAATAATAACAGGATTATAAACATCCAGGCCATAGTTGGTACGAGTTTCCTTGAAGAAGCTTAGTGCCTAGTCAGGTTTAGTCACTTTGTAAGTAAGTTTTAATGTAATATGTATTCTGCTGAAGAAGCTGTAGCATACACAGTGAAACTTCCAAAAAAATCTTATTTTCGATTTTCTAAACACGCTGGGATTATATTAAAACTTACTTATATAGTAGCAGGATTAGACGAATATTTTAGATCGGAGGTTGGATGGAAGAGGAATACAAATATTTTCATCTTATTGAGAAATGCTACATGAAACAGGTGTGAAGAAAGTCAGAAGATTTATGCTAGCCAAGAAAATTAGATGAGTAGAATTCAGATAATTAGGTCATGGTTGTGCAACGGAATTACAACGAATATGTATGAAAGAATAACGATGGGGGAAAAAGCACGATAATTGTCAATAAGATAAAAGTTTTATCACGGTATGCACAGACTGATAACTGTTTCTTTCTGAACACGTAAGCTCGGTTTTAATCATTTAATGGCTTACGCTTCAGAGAAACGCAACAGCTTGAAGTTCACCTGCTTATTAATTATTTTGAACAACTTCTAGATATCGACTTCATGTTTAATATCAACACAGTGACCAGCAACAGCGTTGTTGAAGACTTTTTCAACTCCCAGTCTCAAATTCTTTAAAATATGCTCAGTAATGCGGTCACAAACCCTTCTTTCTGTTCTCCCAATTTATATGCTCGGGGAGTACATATGGAGCGATGTTTGGAGTTGGAGGTAACACGAAGAGGGGAACTGTCAGCCTTTGATTATCTCAGTAAGCAATTCATTTGGTAAAGTGTGATTAACCTAGCAGCTGGATCGGTCCTTTTTGATACAGAATTTATCCCATAAATATTTCTTTTAGAAACATCACCATCTTTGAAATCAAGATTTAAGAAAAGAGCCTTTTCTTGGGCTGCTGTGGTCACGAGTGCTTGCTACTGATGAGTCCTACACTAGGGCAAAACAGCTGTCCAATGCTCCCAGGTTTCCAGTGGTTCTCGAACTTATCTTAATCTGTGATGAATACCATCTTGAAATCAATCCATCCCCACAAACATTCTGTTAGCACTTTCCCTTCCTGATCTCTCATCCTATATTTTTTTATGATTCTTCTTATTGGGTTTTAGACTGGATCTATGTCTATGCACCTGTTCATTGCTGAATGAGTCGAAAAACTGAAGAATAAGCTTTATGCACAAGATAGTATTGGAGTCTTCACTTTGATGACTCAATCAATGAATAAATATGAGTTTATGAACTGGGATTATTACATAGCAGACACGGTTACCACAATTCACATCAAAATATCAATATTTAATGGAGCAGCAAAAAAGACTAAAAGCAACGACACAATCATAGATTTTAGAAAGTCAGAGGAATGAAAGAATAGGAGATATAGTAAAATGATAGGATAATATTCTCAACCATAACAATAACTATTCAGCTGTTCATGCAGAAAATGAACTAAAAGCCCATATTTGCATACAGGAAGCAAACCAGAGAGTTCAAAGACCCGGTAACTGCTCGCTTTTCCCAATTCAAAACATCTTTCCATCAAGGTATGGCTTTTCCAAGCATACTAATATAAAACCTGGAGACCTCTGATGGTTGTCTGCATGGTTGTGCTCGTCTTGATGATTTGGTGAATGTTCTCAGATGATTGGGTGATCTGGAAGCTCCTGAAGGTCATATCTTTGTTACAAGCTGCACGGCCGTAACAAGGGTCCAACGTAGTTAGCCGAAAAATGAAGACATGATATTATTCCACGCCAGTTTACAATGACAAACTAACCACCAGACCTTTCTAATTCGTTTTATCAGGACAACTTTTTATCATATTCCAACACTTATTTTTTTACAGAATGTTTTACGTAAGTTCTAGCTCTTGCATTTTCCTTTCTTATGGATATGTTTTCCACAGGCTTTCTTCACCAAAGAGAAACTAGACCTGTTAATGCCACGATATGATCTTTTACAGTTTATGTCACGGGTTCGGAATACATCTTTGCGTTAACAGCTCATCCAACCTTCTGTACTATTTATTCACTACACCGACTGCTTAAAAATTTATCTTTTTCAAACTTTATGTATAACCGTTGTGTTCTGTCGCATACAGTCTTCGACAACAGCGATCTAAAATGGATGCACATGCTAGTACAACCTATGCCACTCAATACGAGGAGCCTAAATATAACCAATACCAATGTTTGTAGCATTGGAAGTAGGTTTCAGGGACTGGAGGTTTGAATGGAGTCCCGCCATTACGAAAAGTGACTGTCTGCTAACCTGAACGGAACACTTGGATTATAAGAATTTAACTATCTATGTGCAGATAGAGTTCAAAATTGGCATTCCATGCCCCACGACAATGGGACTTGTGAAGCGATCAGTTAAAAAGCCATTCCTGGAGTCATTGGATTTATTATGGATGTGATTCATCGGTGTTTGATACACTAGTTGGAAAATGTTGTGTTCGAACATTTTAATAAACAGAGAAAATATATCTGCTGTCTCATTCTGACCTCATGTAGATAGGGTTTGATTCTCTTCACCAGGATCCCGCTACATGTTGACAGCAGGTTACTTTGTCCGTTATGCAGAGCGCTTTGATGCAGCGTTTCCAGGTGTGGAAGTTTTTGTTCTACCCAAGGACCACTTATGTTGAACTTGTTGTTCACATGTGACTCTGATAACAAAGGCAACTCTGTCATCCTTCCTCACCCAACCAGTGTCGACTGCATTATGCCAGAGTTCAATTTAAAAGTTTGTGATGTGATAGCTATCCAGGTTTGACATCAAACGTATGGCGTAAGAAAATTTTGGCTATTAGGATGTAAGCTGCGCTTGTAGGTCAATCACTTTTTTCTAACTCTTTCATTTATGGTGAATAAATAAGTTTTAGAACTGTACTCCATAAACCAGGGGAGTGTTCCCCTCAGATTCATAAATCGGTTAAGAAAATGTTATGAAATCTGTCTGTATCTGTCGGTTTAGAATAGTTGAGAATCAAGTATAGTGAATGTGATGAGGATTCTTGCAAACCATTATAACAAAATCTAGGAAATGATATGCAAATAACATTGTTTTGAATTTTATATGTTGTCTGTTCTATAACATTACAGGCTGACAGTTGTTCATCAAGAGGCATAAAAGATGACTTCTCTAAAATGCAAGTATTGTCATATTAAATTAGTCAAGATTCTCGGGTAACTGCAGTGAATGCCTGGGGACTTCCCCTTAGTATAACTTCAGGCTTGAGTTTATGCTTACTTAGAAGGGGAGTGTGTTACAGTTATTTCACAAAGTTGACGCTGAGAAGCCTGGTTGTCTCGACAAGTTTCATACTTGCCCATTATCAGCACCAATGGATATCGTCGTGAAGCTCTTGCCAACGTTGTTTAGTATTTCATTGAGTCAGTCAAAATAACTAAGAGTCAGCAATGACGCTACATGTTATGGCCCCAGTTTATAAAAGCGGTCTCAGAAAGTTAGTCCCAAACTATCGACTCATTATTCTGATCAGCACGTCCTCAAGCTGCAGGAAATTTTCATTCCTGGTGTGGGTTATTATGATGCTGTCTTATGGAAAACCAGTGCAGGATAGCTTACCAGAAACCCCAGTCTGGGGACCCCTCCCCTCCCACTTTGTGTCAATAAACTATCACTTAAGGTTGAGTTATCTTGTTTTAAGTTTGTAGATGACGTGGAAAAATTTGAAGTCATGGGTGGTAACCACAATAGGTCAATCCTGTAAGCATAGTTGAACACCAACCGAATGGTTTCTTTGGTGGTCCCTAGAGGCAGATACTAATGAGAGTATAGTCATCTATATCAGTTATGACTATCCATATGACTACTAGATAAACTGTTTGCCATTAACTAATGTTTCTGAGCATAAACATTTAGAAGCCTCACTTAGTCATGACTTTAAAACAGCAGCAAGCTCGAGATTCTCTGCTGAGAAATCTTTTCAACTCTTATGGTCTCTCCTTAAGGACTTTCAGTGTTTCTGACATATATGAGATTCAAGCAGTGAACCCAGTTTTCAAATGCAAAACGTATGTGCTAGAACGAGTTCAATGGGCAGGCCTCAGAATAGCCAACGACATTCCTAACCTCTTTTATAAGGAACGGTTTGATCAACTTGACCTACTTCCACTGTCTAAACGTAGACTGAACACTGATCTCAAACAACCTCACAGTATTCTAATTAATGCTTCAAGCACTGACCTATTTAGTATAAGAGGAAATCTTGAACACTGGTAGAATGTAATTCCATTTTAGTTCATTTATTAGATGCACCTTATAGTGGAACAGCATAATTTAATGGACTACATTTCGGACAAATCTAGTAGCGTCGCACACTCCCCAAAACTTCCCCAAAATCAATAGCCTAGGGTTTGACGACTTTCGACATCGATGCTGACCTTGATAGTTTAACTGGACTCGCTAAGCTGAAGGCACCCGGTCAAGCATCCTCGCCATTTGGCACGCTGTCGTGTTACGTTGCACTGCTAGTATTCGACTCTCTAGCCAGTTAGTTGGAACGCATCGGTATTTTGGCACAACCACCCAAATATACTATTCCATCCGACTACGCTGTCGTGTTCTTCCTTGGTCTCGTATTCGTGGGTATATAACAAGTCCGAATAATTAGTGATTGGTCTTTGCGTCTGTCAAGTTCGTACCAGGACAAATCCTAAATCGGTGAGCCCGACGTGATTGCATATTCCGACCAATAACAAAGTATTGAATTGGTGAGCCTGTTCCATTTTATATTTGTTTGTTGTTTTCACTTCGATAACATTTATATATCCATTTACTACACTTTCTCATGTCCGACCACACTCCCAAGCTTATTCGTATTAAGCCGACTACGAACACGATCCAACTCGTGCCATATTGGCCAGACAATGCGGAAACATGGTTCCTGTATGCCGAGGCCGATTTTAGAGAACAGGGCGTCTCAGATCCTCATTCTCGATTTCTTGCTGTCATACGGCCACTACCGCGAGAATTAAACAGGTATGTTACAGCACGCATGTTTAATCCTGAAGTAAGTGATCCTTATGCACTTCTTAAAGCCGCACTCTTGAAGAAAAGCGATCTCACAGATCGCCAGCGCCTAGACGAATTACTTCGTAATATCGAGATAGGCAGCCACTCAGCTACTGAAGTCCTCGCACGCATGCGAGAAGTAATCGGTGCACGAATATTCGACGATGGTCTCTTCCGAGAACTATTTCTCTCGAAACTACCACAACCGGTGCAAACCGTGTTGGTGACACTGCAGTCAGTCCCACTCGATGACCTGGCAGCCTCGGCAGATAAAATACTAGAGATTTCTAGCAGACCAGTCTCCAACGCATATTCTGTCTGCGACAAACCAGAGAGCCAGGATTCAGAGGTGACCAAGCTGTGCAACTCTGTTAAACAGTTGCTACGATCTCTAAGTACTAGTCCACGTAGAACTACACAGAAACGCGTCTTAGTGCATCGCAGCAACTCGCGTGGTTGCCCCAAAACTAAACCTAACAGGGTGGAAAACCCTAAATGGTGCTGGTTTCATAACACTTACGGAGACGAAGCCAGAAAATGTCGGAAACCATGCCGTTTTAACAAGGACACAAACTCGGGAAACGGTCACGCCGGCACGTGTTCACGGCAACCGTAGCTGGCGGAAACAGCCGTTTGCTCTACGTCACCGACATTAAAACGAAAGTTCGCTACCTCGTCGACACTGGCGCAGAAGTTAGCGTTCTTCCCGCACCGACAAAGGAGCGTCATCACGACCCATCCTTCAATCTTCAAGCAGCCAACGGCAAGGCAATCGCGACATACGGAAGACGGTATGCCTACCTCAACTTAGGTTTACGTAAACCTATCCACTGGATCTTCCTCCTTGCTGACGTCTCTATGCCCATCATTGGCATAGACTTGCTAAACCATTACGATCTACTCGTAGATGCTCGCTTTCGACGACTGATAGATAACAACACAAAGTTATCTATTGGCGGCACCACCTATGTAGGTCCGAGTTTAGCCATCGTTAGAACCAAACAATCAGGCGACGCGTCCTACCAAGCAGTCTTGGAGAAATATCCAGAGTTGCAGCAACCGAAGCACACTCTTCCGTGCATAACCAGCAATGTTATGCATCATGTCACAACTACAGGTCCACCTGTGGCATCCAAAGCGCGCTGTTTAGCCCCCGATAAGCTCAAAACTGCGAAAAGCGAATTCGACCGCATGCTCGAACTGAGCATTATCAAACCGTCAAACATCCCTTGGACATCGCCATTGCACATGGTTCCCAAAAAGGATAGCAACGACTGATGTACAACCGGTGATTACCGAAGGCTTAACGCCAAAACAACCCCGGACTGCTACCCGATACCTCACGTTTACGATTTGACTGCAACCTTATGCGGAATGAACATTTTCTCCAAAATCGATTTGGTCAAAGCGTACAACCAGATACCTATGGCAGCAGAAGATATCGCGAAAACAGCCATTATTACTCCTTTTGGCCTGTTTGAATTCCTGCGCATGCCATTTGGTCTTCGGAATGCAGCACAAACATTCCAACGCTTTATGGATGATGTCTTCCGTGGTTTGAATTTTGTTCATGTCTACATCGATGACTGTCCAACTGCAAGTCCAGATAAGGAAACTCACCTCAAACATTTGGACCTCGCATTTGAAAGACTTAAAAAACATGGCATCACAGTCAACTTACAGAAGTGTGAAATAGGAGTTGAATCACTCAGCTTCCTTGGGCATACCATTGATAACAAAGGAATACGCCCATTGAGATAAAGTGGCGGCTATCACAAACTTCGATAAACTATATCGAGGGCATTGATCTCGTTGAACTAGCCTGGCGTCAAAAGGAAGACCTTGAGCTGCATCATGAGTTGTCGTCCACAACTCTCAAGCTGCGAATTTGTCCGGTTGGATCAGAAAAGGATACAATTTTGTGCGATGTCTCTACTAGTCAACCACGCCCAATAGTTCCGAAGAGTTGTCGACGCAACGTCTTCAATACGTTGCACAAACTCTCTCATCCAGGTGTACGAGCCACCATTAGGCTTATCGCACAACGTTTCTGCTGACCTGGGATGAACAAAGACGTCAAGGTGTGGGCTCAGTCGTGCTTAGCTTGTCAAAAGTGCAAAGTCACGCGACACACGAAAAGCTCTTTAGGTTCATTTCTAGCCCCAGACATGCGTTTCGACCACGTCCATATAGATATTGTAGGACCCCTACCAGAATCTAATGGATGCACTTACCTTTTCACTTGTGTTAATCGTTTCACACGATAGCCGGAATCAGTACCTATAAGGGATATTACTGCTGAAACAGTAGCTCGTGTTTTTGTCGAAAGATGGATCGCGAACTTCGGATGTCCATCTCACGTCACAACCAACCGCGGGCGCCAATTTGAGAGTGACGTTTCAGCTCGCTACGGCCGACAGACGGATAGCTCAATTATCGAAATTCTTGACGATGTACCTGGCAATGCACAGTTGCAACAACCATCGGCTCAACAGAAAACACGATCAGGTCAAACCGTCGGGTTCCCGGAGTATTTAAGGTTATATTCAACTTAGCGGTGCGAAATAAAATGTGCAGACCATATTTTTTTTACTTACAAAATTTTTTTCTTCCCAGGCACTTTTTCTTATTTACCGGCAATGTACAAACCCTCGTACACTTTGCCTTTTTATATCAATTTTTATAACAATGTAATGAAACTTTAAAAAAAAGACGGTGAAAATAAGCGTAAATTTTTATTTTTCGATATGTTTATATACAAATAATTCCCATTTTTACGAAACGTTTTCGTGGTATTAAAGACTTTTGTTTATATTCCAGGTGCAACGAGCACTGGACGGAACGTCAAAAGGAACTGGGGACCGCGATCGACGTCCAATTCGATTTATTGTATTTTATTATTTAATTGCCACGACACCCTAGAACAAGTTCAGACAACCAGGGGCCACTTCACGCAGTGAGCCCATCGGGAGAGTTTTACCAGTGGAGAAACCAATGGGTTTTTACTTCCGGCTGGTATCGTCTTAGGGTCCTCACGAACCCACTGGGGGGGGGAGGGGAGGAGTGATCTGTAGCATCACACACTTCCCCAAAATCAATAGCCTAGGGTTTGACGACTTTCGACATCGATGCTGACCTTGATAGTTTAACTGGACTCGCTAAGCTGAAGGCACCCGGTCAAGCATCCTCGCCATTTGGCACGCTGTCGTGTTACGTTGCACTGCTAGTATTCGACTCTCTAGCCAGTTAGTTGGAACGCATCGGTATTTTGGCACAACCATCCAAATATACTATTCCATCCGACTACGCTGTCGTGTTCTTCCTTGGTCTCGTATTCGTGGGTATATAACAAGTCCGAATAATTAGTGATTGGTCTTTGCTTCTGTCTAGTTCGCACCAGGACAAACCCTAAAATCTTATTGTCCACAGTTATATCCAGATGATATGAACAGTAAATTGTGTCTGAAACTTGATCCACAAAGTAATACCGTTCCACTGTTAGATGAATCTAATAAATCAAATGAAGTGGAACTAACTTCTCTAGTCTACTGCTCTCTTCCTAAGCTGATCGCCTGGAGGATATCTCAGAAAATTCAAAGACCCTTGGTTGAATAATTCACCTCTGCCACAGCACGTTATTTGTGTCTTCTGTCAAAACCTGCAGTGTTTACTCTTCATGCTCGGCATTAACAATACTTAAATAGATATGTTGTTGGGTAAATCCGGTTGTTATTTTCTGTCAATATCATAAACAATCATTTTTTATAATTTGAGTAAATACGTGTATACTTTACTTGCCACTGTCATATCTTCATCCAAAGTCTTTAGTACAGTGCGATAACATGTGATGCAAGTGTACCATAACTTTATCCGGAAGATCTTAAAGACGTTATTTACCCCACAGTTCCACTCAAGAAATATTCTTGTTGTCTTCATCAGAGCCAAAAATAGATATACCTATGTAATTTTACAAAGGCTGCAGTAATATTTCTACTATTAATCATTTGGAGATATTTTCTGAGTTCAGCTGAGAGTTCGTTTCACTAAAATTCCGAGCAAAACAAATGAATAGTGGAAGGCAGGATAAATACCACGCATCGTTCCTGGCTTCGAAAATGGCAAGTCCTAAATGAAAATAAATTATTATCATTCATAAAATTTCCTGAAGGAGATAATGCGTTACGTGCTAGTTAAACTCTTTCCACCATATGACGTCGTGCTCACACCTAATAATTGTGGTAGTTATGGTATCCGGGATTCCAGAAAGACTGTAATCCACCTTTCTGGCACCAAAATGCAACTAGGGCCAAAATAGATAGAATAAATTAAATTAACTAAATAAACCTCTAGCTCGCCTCCGGATGCTTAAGGTGTTTCATGTTTTGTTTTAAGGAGCATGCATCCGAGCAGGCTTGGATGCCATTTTGCTCTCCCTTTGTGCTGGTTAGCACCCACGTACTCCGAGTCCCTAGTTCAGCCAAACTAGTCAAATAAGCTGAATAGACGCTTTCCCTATTCATTACTTTTACATTTATTCTAATTTAATATATCACTTCTTCGAACATGCTCCTGAAACCAGTTCTTTTTATTCGTGTTTCGTTATCATTACTCACACGTTAGGCAAGGTACTGGTTAAGCAGGTACTGGAGCACATCAAGTTGAGTAGGATTCATCAAACGTTATGGAATAGTAACGCAACTAGTACATAGCTCTGCAAGACCTTCAGCAAAGTACTGCGTAGTAGACTTATGAAGAAATTTGCCAATTAGACCAATAATAGCTGGTGTAGTACGGAATGATGCGTGCTGACGTATTCTTTGTTTTGTAGGAATGATGTAAACTCAAGAATAGGATGAGAAAAGCTGCAACACCTCAAATGGTTGCATTCCATAACAAGGACAAAATAGTAAAATGACCAATTCCTGTTGTCCTTTGACCATCGAGTAACCAACGGTATTAAGGGAGAGTAAGCATCGTTCAGTAGATTTCGCTCTACAGATAATGTTACTGATTACAGACACGCCTATGAAAAATTTAGATGCCAAGGTGGTCACATATCTGACAAATATGTCATCCACTTGTGATGCGATCATATTACAATCCCCATGCTACTCTGGTAAGGACGGAGTGACACTCGGGTGCAGATCATAATGAAGCCACAAATATATTCGCACTGCCTCTTTCTTTGCCCAACCTAACTTATATTATGTTGGCAGGCGTACAGTGGATAACTGGGCACACGAGATACGATCACGGTAGCTTTGGTGAATGTGACAGAGACGGCAGGTGTACAACGGTATCCGCATTCAAGGGATATTTGCTCGCAAACACTGAGAGATAACCATAGTCTTCGCTGGACAGGGTAATGTAGTCGTGGCAGACGGAATAGGGGTCCAGAAAAAGAAATACACTCGTAACAGAAAGGTAAAGGAAGAATGAGTAGCCTGCTTATTTCTTCTGTATCAAAACGTTTTCGAGATTTGTGACGGGATATCTGGGTAAAGGTGTTTTCAGAAGGTGGGAAATCTCAAGGCTACAAGCTATTTCCAACTATTAGGAAATACTTTCTGTCAGGGACCACTTTTCAGAGTGATGACTGGAAAACATATCCACATCTGAGAAGGTTGGGGTATGACCGCCATGTTGTTATCAACGAGCAGCACTTCATAGACCCTTCAAAAGGGTTTACCACTATTAATGAGGAAGCAATTTGGAGTCGTCTGAAGGCTTATTTGCGTCATTACGACGCTTCATGTGAGTTGATGCCCCGGAGCAACATTCTTAAATCGAGCAGATTTTGACTGTAGAACCAGTTGATAACCTACGTAAGTTCTTAAATAGCACTACGAAAAAATATCTACAATAATTCCGTTTAAGTTTTCCGTTCGCGAATACTAAAATAAATGTATGAAATTTCTCAGGGTGATTATGACTGGGGTAGAATCTGAGATCGAACGTACCGCTTTAAAAGTAGATGACAGGGTTTACCTACTGAATTCCCATCCGATATCCAATATCTTTTAGCGAGCTAGTGTAAACTAATTGATTTCTTCGCGCTCGCTTCTAGTCCTTGCTGAACGGTTCCAGGTCTTTGGTGGATTCCAATGCATTAGGTCTACCCACTAGACCGCTGTAGCTCTGGTTAGCCCAATGGGCGGTTGGGTGTTGTTTAGATTTATAGGGAGTGCTGTTTGTTCGTTTGCTTTTTCTCCCGAGGACTATGGTGCAGATGGATTCCTCGAATGTCTTGCCAGCAGACGACTGGTCTGACTGGTCGTGAAAAGATGAAAAGTATGTGCAGAAAATCAAGGGAGAGAAAGTGCGGAGGGAGACAAAACAAAAAAGAAAGAGGGAAGAAGAATAATATATATTTGAAAAAAAGATTAGGGAAAAGTAGACTGCACGGAAGAATAAACACTGGTAGGTTCATGGGGAATAGGTGATAGGGAGAGCTTTCGTTGAAGTTTGAGAGCGTAAAGTCAGAAGGAAGAATAATAAATAACATGACGGGACGAATGCGAACATTGTAATTCTTTTGGTAGGAGACGGTAACTGGAGGGGACGTCTGCAGGAAGGTATAAGGTTGAGCCAAGTTCTCAGTGATAGTGGTTTTACAAAGTGTTCAGTAACGGTTGGTCGTACCGAGTTAGTAAGTCGTGTTAGTCTAGTCAACATCCCAGTTGGATGAGCGCAAACCGTGCGTCACTGCGCAACTGTCCAACCTCTTCTTGAAGCTGTCAACAGACTGAGCAGTAGCAATCTCAGCAGGCAATGCGTTTCAGTGGCCGCAAACTCGCAGAGAGAAGAAGTGTGATCGCACACGGCTTTTCGCTCTTTGGTGAACGATCCTCCTCGGGTTACCACGAGGATCTCCATAGTTGTCGTTCAGTAGGACTCCACTGCTCGGATGACTTAGGTTACTGAGTATTTTGTAAGCCATTATCAAGTCACCACGTAATCTGCGGTAGCTTAGGGAGAAGAGCCCTAGATCTTCCAGTCTGTCCTGATATGGTTTCTGCCTCACTCCCACTACACCCTTTGTAGCTCTCTTTGGACTTTCTCCAGTAGGTTCACGTCTCTTTTCATATATGGTGGTGCAGTGACGTCGTGTACCTCAAGATGGGGTCGCATATAGGTCTTATGCAGCTTCAAAAATAGTTCCGGGGTCAGGGCACCCAGTTGTCTGCGCATGGAGTGCAGTGCTGCATAGGCTCTGGAGGCATCTCCTGGATAATTGGGGCTAGTGTCTAATTCGTCAGTTAGTATTAGTCCTAGGTCTTTCTCTGTGGTGGTGTAGGAGAGTTGAGGATATGGTACCTTCTGAGAGTCTGGGGTGAGGAAAAACACGGCTCGGCATTTATCTGGGTTAAATGCAAGTCCGTCATAGTCCACCCACTCTGTAAGTAATCTGAGATCACTTTGCAGTGCACTTGATTCTGTTTCTGACGCCACAGCTCTCCACAGCTTAACATCATCAACGTAAAGTAGAACTGGGAAGCTGAGATTCAGTGGGAGGTCGTTCACAAAAGGAAGGAATAGCAGCGAACCCATAATCGCCCCTTGTGATACACCAGATGATGATGTCCTCCAAGTCGAGCAAACTCTGTTGGCTTTTGTGCAGAATTGTCTACCATCTAGATGGTCCTACAACCATGAAAGCACTGGTCCCTTGATTCCCGACCTTTCCATTTTGTGAATAGGAACGGTGTGGAACTGTGTCGCAGGTCTTAGTAAAATCCAGGAAAATAACGTGGACAGGAATTTGTAGGTCCCAGCATGCCGTCCACTTATCACCTGCCGCCAGACTGTTTGTGGCTCAAAAACCTACCCTTTCTGAAACCATGTTGTGCATCACTAAGTGCTCCCCTCTTTTCTAAGTACTCCCTGACATGGTCGTCTACCAGACTCTCCATTACTTCTGACACCAGTGGTAGGAGGGCTATGGGTCGGTAGCATTTTGGGTTCTGCCTGTCTCCATCTTTGAAGATGGGGGACGGAATAGCACTTTTCCACTCCTATGGGAGCATGTGATTGTCTAAGGAGTGTTGAAACAAGCTACACAGCGGACCGCACACGGCACCCGCTCATTGTTCCAGCACAGCCGATCGGATGTCATCACACCCCGGTGATTTCCCTGGGCTGAGCTTTGACAGCTTTTGGAGGACTATAGCAGGAGTTACCTTTATTTCACATAACTCTACTGCGTTTGGTGGTGCTGAATTTCGGTCGGACAGTCGGTAGTTTTGGTTTTATAGGGATGTATTGAGTTGCGTATCCAAGGTGGCGCTAAAGGCTTCGGAGATCTCCAGTCCGGAAAGGTTCTCTCCGTTTAGGCCTTTCACGACGCAGGCCGCCTGGCTAGTGGATTTTCTGCCTGCCATGAACCAATATGGGTTTTTGGGGCTTGCCTCGAGCTTTTGAGCAAGGTTCGTCTGGAATGACCTCCTGTCTCCCCTCACTCTAATGTTACACTGACCTCTTAGGGCAATATACACGGTGTGGTCAGACACTTTTCTGGAGGTCCTCCACTTGTGCCATGCTTTCCCCTTCACTTCCAAAAGGCGTTCTGTGCCTCGCTTCAACCATGAGGTTCGTTTCCGCTGTATTGCTATGATTACTGGGACGTTTTCAGAGACAGCCCTCTTGATGATATCTCTGACTAGTTCCCAATGTTGGTCAATCGACAGGTTGCTCCACTTCTGGGGCCATGGTGCTGTCGATAGATATTGGTTTATCACCACGTAGTTCACTTTGTTGTGGCGAAGACAAGGGCGCGATGCCTCCCATGACAGTTGTTCGGACAGTACCAGATCCACCACTACCACGCCATGATCGCTGCTGTTGAGGGGGGTTTGAACCTGTACATTTTCTACCAGCAGTGGGTCACTGGTAAAAAGGTAGTCCAGTTTGGACGACTTTCCGCCCAACCCCCAGTGAGTGTCATCACCAATATTCTCGTGCAGTCCAGCCTTTTGGACGGTGTTGAGTAGGTTTCGGTCGAACTTCCGGCTTGAGGTTCCCTTGTCCTACCCAAGATTGAGAGTCGGAGCAGTAAAGTCGCTGGCCATAATGACCTGGTCGTATCCGATGGACGTCCTTCGGGACATTACTTGCGGCAGTTGTCGGTTATCTTCCGCGCTGTTAGTAGGTGTTCTGCAGACGCCCACTGGGCACTTGGTGTGTCCAACCTTAAATAGACGCCAGATGGAGTCTGGGAGCCCCGAAAGCGGGGATCCAGTTGCTCGTTCACTTTTAAAGTAATCACTAATAAGCATCGCCACTCCGCACCTTCCGTTAAACTCCCTGTCCCTCCTGAATAGAAGCAGACCGTCTATACTGGTTTCGATGTCACTAATGCCAGGTGATAACCAAGTTTCTGTTGGAGCAAGGTAGGAACAAGAAATCGTAATTCCCCCATTTTACTTCTGAGTCCCCCCACATTACTGTAAAGATACTTGGCTATGTTACCAATGACACGCGGTGCCTTGGCGGTGGCAGACTGGAGGCAGTCGTGCGTAGTGGCGAAGCTTGCTATAGGGCGGCCACCTCCAGTTGGACCGGCCCAATCACGTTTTTTCCCACAATGGCTTCTGGGGATGTCATAGAGTCCAGGCTTGGTTGCAAATTTTGTCTGTTAACAGCAATGGTGACTTCAGCGGTAGGCGGTGCTTCCATTTGCTGTTGTCCCAGTGTCCCGGGTCTGCTTTCACAGAAGCGAACATTCCCACAGATGTTATCTTTTACTGTGTACCAAGTTTGTAGTAATCTGGTCAAAAGTTTTCACGGCCGAAGTCAACAGCTATCAACAGGGGTGCCTCGCGCGATACTTTCCTTGCTGACCAACGACGGTCTGGTCTGGCTCCAATGCTGGATGACCTATTGACGACTAGTGTGTATGGTAGCAACAAGAATCTTTCCCCTTCCTTAGCTGAGCTCAGGGTCACCCTCATCAGCGGAGGCTTTCCCTGAGGTGAGTAGTTGTCTTTGTAGAGCCCACAAAGCTTTGCTTCTAAACTGTCCAGTCCCAATATGGCGCATACGGTTTCCCATTGCTGTTTGTCAAAAGATTCTCTGTCCTCAAGAAGGCCATCATGCCACACGGCGGCGTGAAATAGGAGGATGGAGTTCGATCTGTCACCAACTCTGTTTTTGTGTACTGTGGGTGGTTTTTTATGAGAAGGGTGCACCTTTTTTCCACTGTCACCCATTCTTCCTGATGTACAGTGGGGTTAGCCGTTAGAGTGACTTCAGGGTTAGGGACCAATGTAGTTGGTCGCGTGCCTGGTCGTCGTTTGGGTCTTTTTGGACGATCCACCGGTGTGATGTCTTTTGCGACCTCTCTTAGCGAGCCTGTAGAAAAGAGTGGCCTTATATGGCGTTGTGGGCAGATGTACCGGAACCACGTGCATGGGTAGCGCGCCATGAAGGTGTAATATTGGTCTGGTATGTCCTCATCTCACTGACTGTGCACCCACTTATTGCAGATGTTACACTCAAAGGCGGCATCCCTTTTGGCTACTGTGAGACCACACGTATGACAGTCGTCAGTCCGACTAGAAGGTTTAATAACCGACTTTCCTTCTCTTCTGTCTCTCAGTGATAGCCTTTACAGGTAGGGTCTGGGCTGGTGGTACCAGGAAGACATGCTCTTCGATGAACTACAGTACAAGGGTTCAGAGGGACAGGAATTCGACTTTTCCCAGGTGGTTATTGCAACTGTCCTCCTGAGGTCGACCCATGATCTTTTGCGGCGGCATTAAGCCTCTTGCCTCCGGCCCTAGATAATACCAAGGATGGGGAGGTTTGTAGCTGAGGTGAGGCTTTACCTGAGATGTTCCTGATACCAGATTTGGTTAGGACTCGGTTATTACTCATTTCCACAGGTGATTAGGAGGGGATATAAATGAGATAGACACAGATGGTTGTATCAAGTGAAACGCGGAAGGGCAATGATAGATGAAGTAAGTTGTCAACCTTCCTAGGATTGTCCAGTTATATGACACGAAAGAATGCCCAAAGCTTCCCACAGGTCCAAGGTGTATGATCGAATAAGATAAGTAGCGCTGCAGTTGCAGCAACCTGAGTTATAGCAGTTGATCGAGACAGTTAGACCCACCACACAGTTGTCCGTTTGGAGAGTGGTGGTACTGACCGACTGAGGACTGTACGTTCTGTAGCAAAACGTTCTTCCAGTAAGACTGTAACTTTCGTAGAGGAAATATCCGACTGGGGAGGCTTATACATGGTTACTTTCGAGTAGAATGCAGACGCGACAAAACACTTATGTATTCAAGCAGGGCCCAGTTTCCTTAATAAGTCTAAAGTTTAACTGTTTACTATTACCAATAGCCGTCACCGTTTCCATCTCTTTCGCCTTCGCTGCCCACCATTGTTCGCGGTCGTTGCGTAGACTTTTTCTCAATCTACTTTTAAGTTGCGCTCGCTCTTCATTGTTCTCAGGGCCTGCAGGGATGCATTCACGTGTGTCCATTAGTTCGGAGGAAGCTGCTGATATCCACTGAATCTTTTTAGCCACCATTCCAGAGTCGGCTACGGTCTTCAAAGCTGCTTTTACAACAGACTGGAGATGGCACCAAGCTTCTTCTGAATGAGTGATAGTCTTTTGTTCCGATAACTGCCTAACCAACTTCTCACTGAACACGGCTTTGATGTTATCGTTGTCCAGAAGCGCTCGTAGTCCATTGAGACGCAGGCATATACGCGTTCGGACCAACACGTGGTCGCTATCCAAACACGTACTCCAGAAGGAGTGGCAGTCTCTCACCGACCCTCTCCAGAGATGACTTAACGTGGTCTATCTGTCCATCGCTGGGTTGAGCTCGGTAGACGCCACGTTAGACAGTGTCTTTATGTCTGAAATTTGTGCTAGCTAAAAATAGGCGGTTATCTGAGCACAGTGGTAGGAGACGATCACCGCTATCTGTAGGTACAGCCGGGACTCCGGAAGTGCCTTTCTGCCTCACTCAGTCTACCCACTTGTGCATTGATGTCACTTGCAACAACCACCATGTCCGAATGTTTGCCTTTCGAGAGGCTAGACAGTTTACGATAGAACTTGTCCTTCACTTCGTCCGAACTACAGTTAGTGGGTGCGTAAGCAGAGATTACAAAGAGACAACGGCGAGTTTCACTATTCCCTTTAGTTCTCGCTGTGCCGTCCAGTCAGATAGCGCAGAGACGACTATCAACTGGGATACAGTCTGGTAGTGAGCCTTCTGCCCTAGTGCTATGCGGATTTACCAGATTGGGCGGGGGAGGTCAGGTGAATAACCGCACTTGAGTCCTGTATAGATGTCTCACAAACAGCACGCATTCATGACTCAAATTGCTAGGCTTTTCCAACGAAACCTGTTCACCAGTTTGACGAAGGGTGCGGGCATTTAAGTCTACAATATGTAATTTGGAGCGTGGTTTAAGGAGACCAAGAATGCTGTTCTGTGGACTCAGATCGTTGTCGAAGACTGCTGAGCTAGATATTGAAGGTGATGTAGTGTCGTTAGTTGAGAGACATGAAGGAACATTAGAAAATATTGATGGAGGAGGTGGATAGCAGTCTGAGAAAACTTGAGTGCTGATCGAGTTGTGAGGGTGGTTGACACTTACCGGCTGCCCACACCGTCAAACTAACAAAAAGATGTGATGATCGTCGCATACGACGATCATTAGAAGCCTTTTTATGCAGATACTTCACCGGTCCACGAGATTGCTCACAGATGTTCTTATATATCCATTTGAGGTCACTCAGATTGATATGCGTGGACTAATCAACGATGTAACTTCACATGCAAACATCTCAAAGCCATTCTAGCAACTAGTAAAATAATCCGTCTCTGTTTTATCAAAGACGCTCCAGCAGCCAAAGTATGGGAGCTTGCTTATTGGATTATTAGCTACCAAGTTGTCATTCAGTCAGGTAAAATGCACATTCTGAGTACTTAGCTGTTAGTGGGCTCACTATTCAGGTTGTGGGTAGTTTAGTTAAATTACCTAGAATGTGTCTGGCTTGTCAAGGTCATTTGTGCCATCGTTGATTTAGGTTGGTATTATAAACTTTATCGAATTCACATGTCTTCAGATGATTCAATGTCCTTTCTCAACACGGAAATATGAAAATAAGAACAAGAATCGCACAGGTCTACTCACCGTTAATGTTCCGCATTTTGCCGCTCTTGGAATGCATAAGCGTGAAATCTTGAACAATTTCATCTGCCAAACCTTCGAGCTTTTTCAGTTCTACTTCAATTGGTTGCAGTTTTTCTGCTTTTGCAAGCTACAGACTATGAACTGAAGTCAACAACAAACCATGTCAAAATCTTTGGCTGCTGTGCCATGCTTTATGTTAAGAAAAACCTCGTGATCGTTTTCATCGTTGCCTAGTTTTGATTACTAAAAAGAGAGAAACTACTTGGTTGGCTTTCAAAACACACTTCAAATATTTCGAAGTTTTCAGTAGTGAATGCAAACTTCCCGTCTCTGATATTCTCTCTTTGATACAGAATGTGTTTTTTCGCATCACGAACTTTGATGTGGATCACTTGGTTGTTCGAGGAACTGACTTCAAACTCTCCATGTACAATTATGTCTTTATGAGCCTCGTCCTGTATGCATTTAGTTATACCATTTCTGAGTTTAAATCTTAATCCTTGAATTATCGACACATGATATAACAACACGCTAATAAGCAAAACCCCTGCTTGAAACTTCATCTAGCCTTCGACGTCAAAACGTGTACACGTTTTACCGCCTTCACCAACTAATAACCTCACCAGCAAAGAAAAAGTTGTGTTCAATGTCTGATAGACAGTATTTGTGAATATCATAACGAGGATGAGGAAATGTGTCTAGTTGCACTATACATTTTCGGGCTTCATGTCTTCGAAAGTGTGAGTGTGCGTACTCAGTATTTCGACGAAAATGTAATCTACAACTGATCCATGGTTGATTAGTTGTAACGCATTCAAAATCTTACTTATTCACTTTTCAGTATCGATTTCGACGTTGCCTCACCTCTTCATTGTCCAGCTTCACCGTTTTTAAGTTGTCTTTTGTTACTTAATATAGGCACATCCTGTGTACTTTCTCAGTCGTCGGCTCACCTTTTTCTCTTCCTCTTTTCGCTACCAGATTCTCTTAGGCACCACTAAACTGACAGTGCTCTACGCGCATCCTACAACAACGTGCCAACCTACAGGCCAGGAGAAAACGTACCAACAGCTGTTTGTTACACAGTTCCGTGATGACTGCGAACTATCATTTGCGTCTTCAGGTAGCATAAGCCTAGTAACACTTTGCTCCTTAGAGATGTAAAAACGAAGTTCTTTCGTGAACTCTAGACTAATAAATTCAACAACTAGTTCTCGATATCCCATTTTATTTAGTGCCTGTGAGACGCTCGGAAAATCCACCGTGTCTTTTGAAAATGAGGATTTCAAAGCTGTAGGGTTTATGTTCCTACACATTTCTTATCGTTTTGAAAAGGTAAGGTATTATTGAAACTGAACTGAAGTACCAACATGCTTGGCTGGGGTTAATAATTACCAAAGAAGGAATGCACTGCATCTGAATGGATTTTCGGCCTCTGGCATTAGATTTCTTTGTTCCAACTGACTGTTTTCCAGGAGGTTCTTTAGTAGGTACGATTAATTTCCCGTCGTACTTCACCATGTTACTCACACACAACTATAAACCGTTTAACATGGTTTCCCCTTCCTTAACTGAGCTCAGGGTCACCCTCATCAGCGGAGGCTTTCCCTGAGGTGAGTAGTTGTCTTTGTAGAGCCCACAAAGCTTTGCTTCTAAACTGTCCAGTCCCAATATGGCGCATACGGTTTCCCATTGCTGTTTGTCAAAAGATTCTCTGTCCTCAAGAAGGCCATCATGCCACACGGCGGCGTGAAATAGGAGGATGGAGTTCGATCTGTCACCAACTCTGTTTTTGTGTACTGTGGGTGGTTTTTTATGAGAAGGGTGCACCTTTTTTCCACTGTCACCCATTCTTCCTGATGTACAGTGGGGTTAGCCGTTAGAGTGACTTCAGGGTTAGGGACCAATGTAGTTGGTCGCGTGCCTGGTCGTCGTTTGGGTCTTTTTGGACGATCCACCGGTGTGATGTCTTTTGCGACCTCTCTTAGCGAGCCTGTAGAAAAGAGTGGCCTTATATGGCGTTGTGGGCAGATGTACCGGAACCACGTGCATGGGTAGCGCGCCATGAAGGTGTAATATTGGTCTGGCATGTCCTCATCTCACTGACTGTGCACCCACTTATTGCAGATGTTACACTCAAAGGCGGCATCCCTTTTGGCTACTGTGAGACCACACGTATGACAGTCGTCAGTCCGACTAGAAGGTTTAATAACCGACTTTCCTTCTCTTCTGTCTCTCAGTGATAGCCTTTACAGGTAGGGTCTGGGCTGGTGGTACCAGGAAGACATGCTCTTCGATGAACTACAGTACAAGGGTTCAGAGGGACAGGAATTCGACTTTTCCCAGGTGGTTATTGCAACTGTCCTCCTGAGGTCGACCCATGATCTTTTGCGGCGGCATTAAGCCTCTTGCCTCCGGCCCTAGATAATACCAAGGATGGGGAGGTTTGTAGCTGAGGTGAGGCTTTACCTGAGATGTTCCTGATACCAGATTTGGTTAGGACTCGGTTATTACTCATTTCCACAGGTGATTAGGAGGGGATATAAATGAGATAGACACAGATGGTTGTATCAAGTGAAACGCGGAAGGGCAATGATAGATGAAGTAAGTTGTCAACCTTCCTAGGATTGTCCAGTTATATGACACGAAAGAATGCCCAAAGCTTCCCACAGGTCCAAGGTGTATGATCGAATAAGATAAGTAGCGCTGCAGTTGCAGCAACCTGAGTTATAGCAGTTGATCGAGACAGTTAGACCCACCACACAGTTGTCCGTTTGGAGAGTGGTGGTACTGACCGACTGAGGACTGTACGTTCTGTAGCAAAACGTTCTTCCAGTAAGACTGTAACTTTCGTAGAGGAAATATCCGACTGGGGAGGCTTATACATGGTTACTTTCGAGTAGAATGCAGACGCAACAAAACACTTGAGTATTAGAAGAGCGCGCGAATTATTTTTTATGTCTATTTGTTTGAAAGTAGTTCGTATTTCGGTTCCAGGAAGTTGTAGAAGAAGGTGCTTGTCAACACTCTGAAACGTATATTTGGACCCCCGGCCACATCGAACTAAGGTGTGAACTAGTCACATCATATCTAATCGCAGCCCTGGTCACCCGATCATTGTGACCTTATGCAGCGGTCAGCGTGATCCCCAAACCAGTGCTAGTGGGATCAGTAGCCAAGAGGAAAACATCAAGCACCTCCACCCATAGAAATCTTAAATCTGTAATTCATAGCTATGATTTGAACTGAAGTTATGCTGGGGTGATATTTTATTGGCTTTGTTATGATCACTATTTATCGGTTTCTTTTGTACTGATACAGACAACAAACTAGGATATAATGTTCTTCAACCAGTTTTCAACCCGAACGCAATCTCCCGGGAAAATATTGTCTGTTAGAAAATGCATGCGTTTATTCTGCTGTTGTTGTTGTGCAAGCATAGAAACCATGTTAAACGGTTAATAGTTGTGTGTGAGTAACATGGTGAAGTACGACGGGAAATTAATCGTACCTACTAAAGAACCTCCTGGAAACAGTCAGTTGGAACAAAGAAATCTAATGCCAGAGGCCGAACATCCATTCAGATGCAGTGCATTCCTTCTTTGGTAATTATTAACCCCAGCCAAGCATGTTGGTACTTCAGTTCAGTTTCAATAATACCTTACCTTTTCAAAACGATAAGAAATGTGTAGGAACATAAACCCTACAGCTTTGAAATCCTCATTTTCAAAAGACACGGTGGATTTTCCGAGCGTCTCACAGGCACTAAATAAAATGGGATATCGAGAACTAGTTGTTGAATTTATTAGTCTAGAGTTCACGAAAGAACTTCGTTTTTACATCTCTAAGGAGCAAAGTGTTACTAGGCTTATGCTACCTGAAGACGCAAATGATAGTTCGCAGTCATCACGGAACTGTGTAACAAACAGCTGTTGGTACGTTTTCTCCTGGCCTGTAGGTTGGCACGTTGTTGTAGGATGCGCGTAGAGCACTGTCAGTTTAGTGGTGCCTAAGAGAATCTGGTAGCGAAAAGAGGAAGAGAAAAAGGTGAGCCGACGACTGAGAAAGTACACAGGATGTACCTATATTAAGTAACAAAAGACAACTTAAAAACGGTGAAGCTGGACAATGAAGAGGTGAGGCAACGTCGAAATCGATACTGAAAAGTGAATAAGTAAGATTTTGAATGCGTTACAACTAATCAACCATGGATCAGTTGTAGATTACATTTTCGTCGAAATACTGAGTACGCACACTCACACTTTCGAAGACATGAAGCCCGAAAATGTATAGTGCAACTAGACACATTTCCTCATCCTCGTTATGATATTCACAAATACTGTCTATCAGACATTGAACACAACTTTTTCTTTGCTGGTGAGGTTATTAGTTCGAGTCTAAACTAACATTGTCCAGTAGTAAGCGCAATCAGATTCACTTACGAGGTGGAAAATGAACAAAGAGAATTGCCTATGTTGAATTGGATTGCAGAGTAAAGTGACGAACAAACGGTGGTTTGGATACTACCGTCTACAGAAAACCGACACATTCCAACAGGTATCTAGACGTCAAGTCATTCCAACCAATGTCAGTTAGTTAAGGTGGGTTGAGTCAAATGTCTAAATGATAGAGCTCGAGAACTGACTATTCAGTGCAAAGACCCGATGTTGAAGATGGTGTGATTACATTGATATGATTCTGAATGATATATAATCCATGCTCGAAACGTCACGAAGTAAATAATACTGTATCACTCATTGTGTGTTATAAATCAAATAAACAAAACTAATAGTCTTATTGCTTGTATCATATCATGGCTCGCCAGTATGGTGGATAACGCTCGAGAGTTTGATGCGACCAGTCCCGCGTTCGTGTACCGACGGGGAACACATCAAGTCTCGGGAGGCAGATACATCCAGCCGACGACTCCCAAATAGGGCGAAACATGCCTCCTGTATTTCATCAATTATTTAAACAAATCTGATATGAAAAGATTAGTTTCACAGATAGATTTCCAAGTGACTCTTTTTTTATTGGTCAATGAACTGGCAGGTCGCAAATCTAAGTGTCAACCAGAATGTATTGATTTTCTGAAAACATTCATCTTTCATTCATTGTTTGTTCTGAAGTGTTGGTACCATGCAGCCGGTTCAAATTTTTCAATATTAGTTAATGAGCGCTTCATCACGCTTAACAAAATGAAAATTTTGTTTTCAATATTTATATGTAGGAAAAGTTAATCCTAACTGTTACGTTAAATAATGACTAATAACGCATTGCCTGCGTACCTTGCCTGGATTCTTGGGAGAGTAGAACATCTTAGTATTTGATTATTTTGCAGTGAATTCATAAGCAGGTTAGGCAATATTGAGGTTTCTAAAGATCCCACTGTTATGCTTTCCATCCATCTGCACAGCTAGATCTTTTCTGAATTCAAATACCTTTGATTGTCGGTAGAATTCTAGAGACTTCATAGATTCTCTTGTATCTTGTGTGGGCAGTGTAATCAATGATCAGTATCTTGAAGTGTTAACTTATCAATGCTGCAGACTGCATCATCGATGGGTACGTAAGTAAATAAAGAGCTGACGTTATAACTTGGCACTTAGTTTGGATAGCAGTGGTTTCTGCATTGCTACATATTTTCCAAAAATCCAAGATATTCTCGAGCGCAAATACCACTTCAATTCCGTCTAAGGATGCGTCTCATTATCACAATGTTAACTTTGATATTCAGCGTGATCCCATCAGATGAGCTGATGTATTTAAGTCATACGAAGATAGCATCAATATGAGAAGAATGCAGGTACTGTAGTGGATGCTACTAATAAGAATTGATATAGGTAGTGTATGTTGAGACGTCAGCAGCAGTCAGAGGTAATTACCAGCGATATGTAAATATTCTGACTATACAATAGCAAGAGGCAACCTGAACGTTTTAAGAGAAGAGGAAATGAAATACATTGTGCAAATAGTTATCTTAGTGGAAAGTGTACAATAAATCATCACTACTGTACAGGATGCCATGTCCTGGGTATCTCGAAGTGCAGCCACCTCCTCCTGAAGGTTATCGATTTGAATATACAGGAACAAGAACAGAATGGTTGGAAAGCCGTCAAAAAAACATTGAAGGAAAAGAGAGTATAAAGCAAGTAAGAGAATGATTTCACAATCCAGATGACAATACGATAGGGCTTAGATGAATCTGTGCCAGTTACACCAACTCTGAATAATGTGACACAGAATCTCAAAACATTGGTCCCACCGACCACGATCACTCTTAAGTGTCTTTCAACTCAACCCTACCTCAGCTAAGATTTCGCATTGCGGAAGGACGAAGATGAGGTAAAGATTCATAAAATCATCAAGTGCATCGCCTCAAGTTGCCACACTTCACTGTAGTACACGAAGAACAGGTGGACACAAAACGAGTGATAAAGTAGTGTGGAAGAATAAACAATCTGAAGATGAAGGTTATTGAAAATATTCAAGCTTGAGAAGACGCCAAATAGTGTGGGGTGAGTCTGCGCCATTGTGAACGATTTTCAGCCACGTCCTCAACCAATGATTCCCTTCTTCTCACGGACCCCAACCAGACAGTCTACATCTCCCAACACAGATCAAGCCAACAGTCAGGGACTTCATCCATTCGTGCCACTCTGAACCCTTTTCCTTCCTAATCCAACTTACACTAGCACGACACGTCCAGGTAGGTGGTGGCTCGGCAGGAGCAGCTCACTACATGTCCACGCTATGTTAGTCGACCAAGGTTCACAACCTCGTCAATTTACTTGCTGGCCTGTCTTGCCCAGTAGAAGGTAAATACCTCTGAAGTCAGACGTGCATAGGGTCGTGTCCACCAGCATGTCTATGACAAAGTTAAATAAGAACGGTGACACTGGATATCCATGCCGGACACTACACTACTTGTTCTTGTCAACTCACTTGACAACTCTCATATCCCTAACCTTTAATGACCATGTTTCGCAGTTAATAAGTTAGACAGCGAACCACTGTGTAAAACAATCGACCCTTAGTGTGCGTGCAACCGTACATTTCGCCAGTAATATAGATTAGGAAATTCCGATCAACCCTTTTGCATTCGTCTTGGTATTTCGTCAATCTCCGACAACTCAAGTGAAGTGATCAAATGCGCTGAATCACTTCAGTCCCCATTGTTACATGAGGTATTGACACAGATCAGTTCTGAAGTAGTAATTTCGACTAGAATTGTCGGAGAAACATCGCAAATCCACTCAAACCGTTACTCCTGGTGTTCAGATAACTCTGCATATTGTCAGCACCTTCACTCATTACAACTACTTCTTTCACCTACACGAATTCAGCTTTTGTTTAGTTAGACTACAAGGAGGAGATCTGCCATCATAAAATAGTCGTCCACAATGAAACAAAACTAAAAAGAGAAAGAGAAAGAAAGTGAATATCCTTGCCAAACAACATTCGATGTAGACAGCTCATATAGGCTATAACAAGACGATGAATAATGCTAGCTAGCTAGGTGTGTGTAGACTTTCCGGGGTCACATTCATAATCATTAACAAGTAGGTTAAACTAAATCTACTGTGTTTCATTCACCACAGTAACAGTCATGTAAACCAAGTCTATCCCCATTTGGAAAATGTCAACCACTAGTCATTGTATAGGATCGTGATAAAAAATTGTTTATGTAGTTTGAATTACTAACAAACTATCCCTCCTCTTTTCCTCCTTATATGATCCATTCGTTGTCATTGACAAACAACATTTATGATTTTCATTCATGATATTCACATGGACAGAATCGAAATCCACTCAGCAATCACCTGAATAAGATGAATAATGTAGAAGAAAACTCGGCTATTGCAATGCATGCATTAACACACAAGCACACGATAGGGTGGGTGGTATGAAGCCACTGTACTTAAGTCCAATATAACTAGGTGGAGATTGATTACTCAATCTTTCTTCATCGAATCAACACTGAACACATGTAATAGAGATGACGCAACACCTATACCAGAGATATGGAAAATTTTGCTACCAATATCAACAACTCACATAAAGTGACGTAACTATAAAAATCGAATGTCGAAAGTGTTGTGGGATTACATTGATATGATTATGAGCAATGATAATTTATGCTCGTAACGTCATCAAGTAAATAATACTAGATCACTGTGTTATCCTCGTTTTCTTGTTCATCCCTGCAATCCACTGACTGCTTCATCATCGTCTGCTTCACCTTCCTCCTCTCCTCCTCTATTAGCTTCCATGTGTCTGTCGAGATCCATTCCATTCTTTCGATTCCTTGTCTTGTTTTCT
This sequence comes from Heterobilharzia americana, assembly GCA_944470555.2. NCBI lineage: Eukaryota > Metazoa > Platyhelminthes > Trematoda > Strigeidida > Schistosomatidae > Heterobilharzia > Heterobilharzia americana. Next base: position 46,089,865 of record OX104127.1, read on the forward strand.
CTCCCTTCCTAGTACGCTTATGCAGGTTTCTTTCCACATCACTTTCAAAGACTTACAGTGTTCTTCTACACACCATTCCTCACGGATCTTGCTCGATATCTATCTCCCATTTTGTCTTGATGGCTGACGTGAAGATGTCCTTTGCAGTTTTGTGCTTCACTTTTTGTTCTGGGTGTTCAATGTGAACTGTGGTTTATCACCAACCGCCTTGAAGGCTTTCAACTTGATTTCCAAGCTTCCTTGCACTAGCTGGTGAGTGAGTGATGTGAACCTACCTACATCTGCTCCCCTTCTTGATCGTGTGTCCAGTAGGCTGCCTGCATCTCCACTTTCTTCAGATTCAAATGAAGTCGATCTTATTTTTAGTGTCCTGTGTCCATCTGGTGAAGTCCATGTCGCTTCGTCAATATCCTTGTGTTTGTACACACTGCCTCCAATCACCAAATAGTAGAATGCCCAGAAATCTGGAAATAGTTCTCCGTTCTCATTCATTTCACCGAGTGCTTCTCGACGCATGATGAGTTCTCTTACTGTGTTTTCCGCTCCCAGTTTGGCATTCATGTCACACATTAGAATGAATTCGATGTCACCAACAGGAGTCTTGTCTAGTACTGATTGCAGTTGTCGATAGAATTCCTCCTTCTTCTCTTCATCTGTATTATTTGTAGGTGCGTAGCATAGCATAGCATTGTATGATTGTGACTTTCCTTCCTTTTCAGTTGAATCTTGCTGTCATGATCCTGATCCTGATCCTGCTGGAGAAGATTGCTTCCCACTGTATGAGAGCCTTCGATGCTGTTGTGTTGTGTTTGTTATTCAGGCGTTGACTACTAAATTATCAGTCAGTCAGTCAGTCAGTCAGTGAGTCAGTCGGCAGTGAGTGAGCGGTCGGAGAAGTGAACACAAAAATCTTGATTCTGCTGTCAACTGAATTCATTCTCCTGCTCTACACAAACTCATCTCACCTTTGCATCAATCTCATTGCTTTAGAGGGAGTAAGAGAACAAAGAAGAAGGAGACGAGGAAGAAGAAGAAGAAGAAGATCTATTTTCTGCTACAAAAGTCTATATCTTGTTACCAGAAATTGTGGTCGAGTGAGCACAAGAATTTTATCTATCCTGTGCTAAACACAATATATCTCATAAACGTGAGTTTATATGACATTTATCATTATTATTATTATTACTTTTATCATCTTCATGGGCTCGCTTTTGAATCATGTTATATTTGATAACCAGTCAGTCAGTCAGTCAGCCAGCCCGCCCACCCACTAGGAGGAGGAGGTGGAGGAAGCCAAGAGAGAAATAAATAATAGTTGGTAGCTAAATTATCATTATTACATTATCATTATTATTATTATTACTCGACATATTCTTCAATCAAATGGATAATATTGACTAGCCTATTATGCGAGTAGAGTGAATTTACGATCACATGAGATGAGATGAGATGAGATGAGACCTGTTGAAATGTTTGTTATTTGTTCTCTAGTCATTATCCCCCGATGTTGATGACTGACTGATATGCGAACGAGATGTCTGAGGAATGACCGACTGACTGACTGACTGACTGACTGACTGACTGACTGACTGACTGACTGACTGACTGACTGACTGACTGACTGAGTGGGTGAGTGGGTAGGTGGGTGGCTAGGGCTGGTAATATATTAGATAATACGAATTAGTGGTTGACTGACTGACTGACTCTGGGTGAAATGGGCCACAATGGCACAGATTTAGTCACTCTTTTACGTCGTCTTCTAATCTAAAGATAAGCTTGACTAGGTGTGATATTTTCAATTTCCCTCTTCCTCTTCTTCTTCTCATTGCCTTGCCTTGCCTTGCTTCCTACCATACACTTTTTGTTTGGCTACTTTCATGATATGAGTCTTTTCTCTGACATTGCTACTACCCGTGTGGAATTCGTCGGCAGCTAACCTTAAACGATCGATCGATCTATCGATCCACTTGTTTACTTTACTTGCAAGGCTTTACAATGATTTCGTCTATCTGAAAACTTTGTCTCACCCTAACCTGCTAACTTTACAGACAGACGACAGACAGACGACTGTGGGTGTCAAGCCTAATCAATTCTACAATAATAGAACGCAAATATTACCTACTTACCTACTTGCGCTGGCAATATCAATTCTATAATATTAGAAATAAATTGTTTCCTAACTTATTGTCTTTGTTTTATTTGGTCGTGAATGGTCTTGTTTGTTAGTTATCGATTTTTTGGATTGCTAACGCGTTTTCGCTCGCTGATTTTGATTTAATCTTGTGTACCATTATGTCATTTTGAAATATCATTTGAATTTCTCTTCTTGTCTTTTGTATGTGATTATCGATTATTTATGTCTGCGTCACGTGCTCTCTCTTCTAAATATCTGCTGACTCATCAAGTGAATTTAGTTTAGCCGGCTGACTGACTGACTGACTGACTGACTGACTGACTGACTGACTGACTGACTGACTGACTGACTGACTGACTGACTGACTGACTGACTGACTGTGTAGTCTTTGCCGCCTACTTTCTTGTTCGTTCAATAAGTTAAGATGTTTTGCTCAACAATTTAAAGAACACTTTGAAGTTGAAGTTGAGGTGTGTGTGTGTGTGGCTAATGTCTAAAAATAGCTGAATCATGTGATGATCATGTAAAAGATTTTCAGTTTTAGTCAGAGTTAATATTTAGTGGAAGTTTGTGAGTGGAATGAATATCAGAATTGAATTGCAGTGTAACTAACGACATGACTGTGATCATCATCACTGATGCTGCTAGAAGAAGGAGAATATCTATTCGACATTGAATGAATACTACTGTGGTAAATACAATCCTACTATACATATCGGTACTAATTAGTAAAATTGTGGTAATCATAGTTGTGTTATGCAAGGACTGACTGGTGTTGATTTGACATGTTGGGAAACATGTGAATATGTGAATATATATATATATATATATATATATATATATATATATATATATATGTACATATATGTATATGAATTAATTGCTTTATGTTTTCAACAGAGGTTTGAATGGTACATTTTGTGATTTATGTTTTAGATGATCTGGTATTCGGGCGCCTACATCAGCTGTTTGAAGTCGACATGTTTATTCCTGAGTTTGGAAGGCCTCTCTTCTTCATCTACCTGTTAACTGAGTGTATGGAATGGCATGGCATGGCACCAGTGTTTGTTCTCTCATCAATTCAACATATTTCTTATGTTGAAACTTGTAATCTCTTCTAGTTTACATCACAATATACATATATATTATACCGTTGAGTTTATCTACTTACCTATCTGTTTATCTTGTCAATGGAATGAATAGTTGAAATGGTGAGTGATAGGAAATAATTTGTTTACTGGAGAGAATATTTTGGATAGGGTATGAAAATAAACGGTAGGTAGGTAGGTAGGTAGGTAGGTAGGTAGGTAGGTAGGTAGGTAGGTAGGAAGTTGGTAGGTAGGTAGGTAGGTAGGTAGGTAGGTAGGTAGGAAGTTGGTAGGTAGGTAGGTAGGTAGGTAGGTAGGTAGGTAGGTAGGTAGGTAGGTAGGTAGGTAGGTAGGTAGGTAGGTAGGTAGGTAGGTAGGTAGGTAGGTAGGTAGGTAGGTAGGTAGGTAGGTAGGTAGGTAGGTAGGTAGGTAGGTAGGTAGGTAGGTAGGTAGGTAGGTAGGTAGGTAGGTAGGTAGGTAGGTAGGTAGGTAGGTAGGTAGGTAGGTAGGTAGGTAGGTAGGTAGGTAGGTAGGTAGGTAGGTAGGTAGGTAGGTAGGTAGGTAGGTAGGTAGGTAGGTAGGTAGGTAGGTAGGTAGGTAGGTAGGTAGGTAGGTAGGTAGGTAGGTAGGTAGGTAGGTAGGTAGGTAGGTAGGTAGGTAGGTAGGTAGGTAGGTAGGTAGGTAGGTAGGTAGGTAGGTAGGTAGGTAGGTAGGTAGGTAGGTAGGTAGGTAGGTAGGTAGGTAGGTAGGTAGGTAGGTAGGTAGGTAGGTAGGTAGGTAGGTAGGTAGGTAGGTAGGTAGGTAGGTAGGTAGGTAGGTAGGTAGGTAGGTATGTAGGTAGGTAGGTAGGTAGGTAGGTAGGTAGGTAGGTAGGTAGGTAGGTAGGTAGGTAGGTAGGTAGGTAGGTAGGTAGGTAGGTAGGTAGGTAGGTAGGTAGGTAGGTAGGTAGGTAGGTAGGTAGGTAGGTAGGTAGGTAGGTAGGTAGGTAGGTAGGTAGGTAGGTAGGTAGGTAGGTAGGTAGGTAGGTAGGTAGGTAGGTAGGTAGGTAGGTAGGTAGGTAGGTAGGTAGGTAGGTAGGTAGGTAGGTAGGTAGGTAGGTAGGTAGGTAGGTAGGTAGGTAGGTAGGTAGGTAGGTAGGTAGGTAGGTAGGTAGGTAGGTAGGTAGGTAGGTAGGTAGGTAGGTAGGTAGGTAGGTAGGTAGGTAGGTAGGTAGGTAGGTAGGTAGGTAGGTAGGTAGGTAGGTAGGTAAAAGTGAATAATTGTAGCATGTGAGTAATGTTAATGAATGTATTACGGAGAGAATTGGTAGTGATAGAGAGCGGACAGATATTGTTAAGTTGTCGTCTGGTGTGAATGACGGAGGAAGGAAGACGTGTGTGTGTGTTGAGCGATGGGTTGAAGGGAGAAGAGTGATGGGGATGAGTAGATGGGCGTGTGCATGGATGGTGGTGTAGGTGTATACATTCAACCTGTGAATACATCTACAATGAGATTGACGTGTGTGTGTTGAGAAATAGCAGCAATATGATTGATGGATTGGTGTCGTTTTGAAATTTGATCAGATAGATGAAAACCGAGATATTCAGCGAAGACGACTTTTTTCAACGAATTTATTCTCAAGCTAGCTGTACATTCGTATATATAAATATATGATATCTAAAGACTGTAATCCGTGAGGAGGATTTAACTGAAATGATGGGGGTTGAAACAAACAACAATATTAATGATGATGGTGGTGATAATTATATAATGTTGACAATTGATGACGTAAATGTGGAATGGTAAGAGGCAGGGGTTACGCAAGACTTTGAAGTCGTTTATAAAGTGCATACAGATTAAAAGGGTTGACAACATGAATAAACAATCAAAGGATTAGGTAATGTAAATGAGACGAGTGAACTGGAGTCAATTGAAAATGTTTTGTTAAGAGTTGCGATAATTAGGAAGATGAAATGAAATAATACCGGTGAGAAATGAATACAAAAGGAAGAAAAGGAAGTAGCCGACCAAGACTGAAATCAATTCGGGGCCAAGGTGGAGAGAGAGAGAGAGACAAAGACTGTACCTACTTCTTCTGCACACAAAGGTCAGACTTCATTCAGTAAACGTGTTGTGTTGTTGGGCGAATTCGATAGACAACCTTGAAATGCTTGTTTGCATCGACTGAATGGTTGGAATCGATTAAATGTTCAAGGATAGAACTTGTGATACATTTCCTTTGACCCTTATACAACTAGGCCAGAATGTGATCTGGTATACGTGTTGACAGCAGTGTATGACTACGACCGATGTACATTGCTCCACATGAGCAGGTAATCACTGTGAACACACACCTATCGGCAAGACAAACTAGTTTGCCAAGGTGACCACTGGGTGTAGTTTATTTCGTGGAATCGAATAGGCGGAAAATGAGGAGGAGGAGGAGGAGGAGGAGGGGGAGGAGGAGTAGGAGGAGGGGATAGCAGGGAGGGAAAGGTGAGTACTATAATGTTTCAAAAGGCAAAAAATTACTACTTTGATCATGGTGTATCTAATGAGTGTAGGTAATGTTTTTGAATGTTAGGATCAGGCTTAAGGTTGTTAATGATCCTGCTGTGTAGATGACACAGTTCCAGGCCACTGGAAATGTGAGAAGGCACTGGCAAACTTGCTTTGAGTAAAATATTAGGAGGGAGGGATCAGATGTTCAGCGGTGACAAGGTGATCAACAATGAAACTGTTTATACACTTTTTATTTCCCTTTGGATAACCAGAGTAGACAATGTTGTCAAATAAGCTGACGGACAATCAAATGAATAAGCTGAAGACTGGAAGTTTTTTTCAATTCATTTCAGTCAATGAATTATGAATAGAAACATGAAGTGTTTTGATGTATGTATGATACCATGTGGATAGAATAGTGATTATACCTCTTTCTTATCCATTGTTCAAATACTTCATTAAAGTATAACGCTGCATTGTTCTGAGATAAAAAATAACAATATCAGGTCAAATGAAGACTTCACAGATGAGGAAATATTTGAAAGCCATTTGACACATAATCTTATTTATCAGCAGTAGTCATACGAAAACCACGCGTGGCCACACATATTGACGTAAGATGCGAGAAATAAGAGTTGAGTGGAGAAACTACATTCATGAACAACAATATCAGGAATTATATTGAAGATCTTAAGTATAAGCTGATACAAAGAGTTAGTGAAAAAGATTATGAGCTTCTAATGGACAATTTCAATGAAGCAAGATCAGCCGCATTCAAGAATCCAAAATACTCAGATTAAGAAGTTGAACAAACTTATGGGGAAGAAAAGCATGCAGTCAACAGTAATGGAATTAATTAACAATAGCATATCACCGATGATCGATAAGTCAAAGTGGGTTATCAATATCTCTGGAATAGAGTCAGTCGTAAGCTGAACAGAAGAGAAAGTGCTAGAGAAAGGTTTCAACTTCAATGTAGCGGTTAACGAGTTGAAACGAGTTGAAGATATAATTTCGAAAATAGAAATAGCGTTAACTTCATTGGATAAGACAATTTCAGATGAGGTAAGAGCACAGTGTGCTCTAACACTGAAACGATAGAAGAAATGAAATCTAATTTACCCAAGTCAGAGAAAGAAGCTCTCAGGAACCTTGCTAATGATAGCAGTATAGTAATTGCCAATTCAGATAAGAGGCAACTCAACAGTTGTCATGAACAAATCTGACTACATCTACAAGGTGAACGAGCATATAGAAATAGGACCGAGCATATGAGGAAATTAAGAAGTCAGTGGATATGATAATAATGAATAAGGTGAAGAAATCGACAGGGGATCTGATACGTCGGATGAAGCCATTTCTAAGTCAGTCAAAATGGTTCAATTTAATGCAAAAACTAATAATCCCAGTAGAATGTATGATATTATTAAGATTCATAAGACAGGTTATCCAATCAGGCCATAGTAGATTGTAGAAACACTCCGACTCACGACTTGTCTCAATATTTAGCAAGGGTGTTAGGTCCAATAATAAATCACTCAAAATCTCAACTTACCAACTCTTATGATTTAAAGCATAGATTAGACGACATACACACTTAGACGACTGTGAAAAAATGGTTAGTTTTCACATAACTAACTAGCCTTTACACAAATATACCGATCGACATGGCTGTAGAGGCAGTTACAAATGGGTTTGAAGATGACAATCAGCTTACTCATCGAACTAAAATGCCGATCGAGGAAATCACACTAGGAGCACAATTGTGCCTAACATCTACATTTTCTAAGTTTCAAATAAGATATCTAAACAAAGTGAATGGGGTGCCATGAGATACCAATATTCTCTATCGTCACAGACATATGGATAGTTGGGAACAGATAAACCTGCTGACATTTAGTCTTACTGAATAGACATGGTTCCAGTATGTAGATGACACGTTTACAGTACTGAAATCAGCATACATCAACAGGTTGTTGGCACATATAAATTCAGTAGTGAATGCAATCCAACTTACCTGTCTGTGACTAAGAAAGTGGTGTAGGTGAGTGAGCTAGGAATGTTTGATTGCAAGATTAAAGAAAGGAAGACAAGAAGGAAATCTAGAGACTAGTTAGTGTCTACAGGAAACCTAGGCATTCGAATCGCTGCTTACACGTTAAATCCTCCCACCGTATTTCAGTGAAAGCAGGCCTAGTTAAATGCCTAAGTGATAGGAGGCGGAGGAAGCTAACTAGTCGATCGGGAAATCAGCGACAAGAAATTAGACACATCAAGAATATCTTGCATCTCAATAATTACTCACCAAAATTTGTAAATAAATTCATAAGAAATCGAAAGAAAATATTCACAGTAGTCGTAGTGGTAATACATGTGTTATCAATAATTATTCGACTAGCAATGGTAATAATGGTGATAGGGTTAAGAGAGAATTCAAAGCCTCTGCTGTGTTATGATAGAAAAAATGCACCTCACAAGCATTACGAACAGTTGTCAATAAGGCTGGCCGGGATTAAAGTGGCATTCAAAATAACAAACTCGTTTACAAACAAGCAAGCTTTGTAGGCTAAAACATCCCATCGATGCAATTAAGCAAAATAATCTGGTTTACCAAATCCCTTGTAGTAATGATTGCGAGGTCAAGTACATAGGTGAAAGCAGTTGACCAGGGTCGATTAGAATAACACAGCACAAAAACTTAGATAAATCAAGATAAGTAGATTCTAATAAGATAAGAAATCTAGAGAGAAACTCGGCTATAGCTGTGCACGCAATTACCGTCTTTTTCTGTGCGAAAGCAGGTATCATGTCTCGGTGGTGTAGTGGATAACGCTCCCAAGTTCGAATCTCGGCGGAAACAACACTCACTGGGAAGCAGGTACATCCAGCTGACGAGTCGCAAATACGATGAAATGCGCATTCTGGATTCCATTGCTAGCCATGACCCATCATCAATAAATAATTACCTACTTATTTGAGCCAAAAATGGTTTAATCACTTATGAAAAGGTAGATGGGTTGACTGATTGGGATTTATCTAATTTTTAAGGATAGAACCTCAAACTTATGGAACTAGGCTGGGATATTTTCTCGTATATATGTTGACAGCGATTTCTGACTGAGGTTGAGGTATCTTGCTCCACAAGATTAGGTGAATTGGTAGTTAAACTTGTAAATGTTCTATCGTGGGATGCATATTGTCTTTTAGGAATACATAGAAGAATTTAAGCCTAGTGTCGGTAAGATTAAATCTGATTGATGAAAATGTTGTGCTACCTGATATCCGAAGAAGAAGTTTTGGAATATCTGTTGATCCATCAACTTTTAATTGGAGATATATATGTATAAATTACACTGGAAACTGATAAGATAACACGTTTCGTATATTTTTCTAGCATAACAGATGATAGATGAGTAATGGCCACTATATATCAATGACTTCTCTTCTATGGACTGGATAGTAACAGCCTCTAGTAACTGCATTCAACTTTACCTGGGGTTACTAGTGGACAATGATGTATAGTTTCTACTTCCTTTCATCGCTGGACTCCAGTAGAAGGTTAACAGTTGATGTCAGTATCAATTGCCGTCGAGTGATCAGTTCATGTAGAAATATTGATTACTCAGTGCGTCTTCCAGTCCTCAGCCCTTACCGATATAAATTAGAATGAGAAGATATAACAGCGATATCAGTCTGGTAAATAAGCGGAGCGTGGCTAACTCTATATACTTTTGAATATGAAGCCAGCACCTTAGATGATTCAAGTACTCTTAAATTCAACATGGTCATTCGTGTACATAACATAGTTTACTGCTAAAACTAATTCACTCACTAACATCGAACTAGTTCGCATGAGTCCTTGACGATATATCTTTCTCATACCTATAGCAGCCCAATATGACGAAATGATAACCTTATCACCTCGTGATACAGGGTGAAGTGGCTGTTCACTACTCTCACATTCTCAATGGTTCCAGTTCCAAATAATAACAGTACGTGATGAATACTACCTTGAAATATTGACATTTGTGTCTGGAGGTGTTTTACTTGGATCACAATACATGCACTCTATAAAGAATGAGTTCTCATGACAGAGACTACTGAAATAAATCAATATCACCTTTTAGTGTAATACTGAGTAAAATATTTCAAATCACCCGCCTTTTATGGTACTCTAATCTAAACAATAATCAATTTCACTACACACTTAGTTACTTATTTATTTATTAAAGTCTATTTCTCCAACAAAACGTTTTCTGTTCTCATCATCATGATCAATAAATAAATCAATAAATTTGATTTGTTTGAGATAAATCGATAAATATTGATTTGAATGAATGCCAAATGAAGTGCATATTGCTTAAATAAATAAACAAGAGAAAAATAGAGGAATGAATATAAAGTTGTGATTGACTTTTGAGCAATGTAAATGAATCATTTTCAAGCAAGTAGTTTCGTTCCTGTGTTTAAAGTAATGAACTTTATCTTATTTTGCAACAATAAAGAGTCAAAGTATACTCTCTGTTCAGGATCATCGCAATTGTTTACTGAGAATGTTGATACTGGAATTAACGTATGAGCTGAGGGGGGAAAGAAATGCCATCCATGATTGTGACTGAAAGTCTTCTGACCTTGATCTAACATTCAGCACTAGATTGATTTGGATCGATTGTTCATTGTTGACAAGATGTAAGATGGAATTTGGTGACAATTACCTGTTGTTTAATAATTTTCTCTGAGTATCTTAGCAATGCAGTCCACCGGAGATTGAGTGTTTGTGCGCATGTATGTATGTATGTGTGTACGGGGAGGCGGAGGGGGAGGGGGAGGGAGAGGAGGTATTCATCAGTCCAGCTGAGAAACAAGTAACTGGATGACTTCACTGACTATTTTCGTGCAAAAACAGTGGGAAATCAATGTAAGTGAACCGTTTTCAGCATCACAGGGATCTTGTCAGCTGTGTGCAATGTGAATAGATAAGTAACCAATACTCACTGAAACAAACATTGGCAAACCTTATATGGCACGTTTAAGGATCTCAGTAGTTTAAGGTTCAGGAAAGCATCACACAGCTCAGAACATGATTGAGGTTTTGCTGATCAATTCAGTCAAACTGGATAAATGGCAAGGTGAAGATTGTTCACGGATGAATGAGATAAGATTTCAAGTAGATAGAAGAAAATATTGGTGTCAAGTAAGTATACCGGATAATTTTTAAACATAATTGTAAAGCCTGACTAGAATTTACTGAAAATATCACAATATCAACCAACATTTAAATTATTGAAAACATTGAACTGCAAGTATTCGTCATGTCACCATGTAAGCTCAACGTGATCGTTATAAGCTCATTGAAATAGTGTATTTGAAATGAGTAATTATGAGCATTGTTTTAAATAATCTCTTCATTCATTGTACTAAGTTTTATATATGTATTTGAATGCCACGCAATATAAAGGTTACATGGCAACATGCCGGATAACGTCAGTTGAAATATTATATTCGTAAAATGTTGAGTGAGTAAGATAAGATTGTCTCAACAATAATGAATATGATGACAGTGAAGCGATGATCCATATGAATATGGATTGAAATTAACAGAAAACCAATTCATTAAAAATAGTTTAGACGTTGAAAAGTCCCTAATTACCAGGGTAATAATGAACTGGTACTTGTCACCTTTTCAACACACAGTTCCAGTTGAACTCGTCGGATAGTCATGGCTTCTCCACTTCAAAAAGAGTGCGAGGTCTTTCATCTGTTGACTACTTCGAATGGTTTGATTGTATCTTTTTCATATCCCATATCACGTGAGTGATCAGCGATTCAGCTGCTGAATAAAGATGAGAAGCCTATGCTGTGGTATTTGCCCATAAATCATGTAGACTAGAGACTCTCTTTTCTTCATTCGTACTCGCTTCCCCATGTGCATGTTAATTGATAAATACAGTTAAAGTTAAAAAGAGTTGGAACTTTCTCCAACTTAGAATGTGTTGTTTGATACGATCCGAGAATTCTGACTGCGGATACGTTCAGGACAGTGCACTAATAATCAAAATATTGATTCCCTGTGCAATATCCCAGCGCTGACACTGTCTTATACCTTACAGTCATTTCTGCAGCTATCCTTCAGAGAACAAAGGCTTTGCCATGCGGAAAAGATTCCTATGTCCCATAATGTTTATCGGAATGGAAGCTAGCACTAAATAAAATCCAGGTGACCATAATTAATTGTGATAGATTAGCACGGTGAAGCCGCAGCACACTCAGACTGACCAATTCACTTCAAACGAATGATCAAGTACTTGTGCAAGTGATACTCCCTGGACAATGAATGTGTCAGTATGATATGAGAGTAGTCGAGTGAATAGCAGTGGTGTTAGAAAGTCGGAGTGCTGGCTTTCAGTTATACTGAAGGGTTAGATGAAAATGAGACTGATTGATTGATTGATTGATTGGGCCAGCCACTGAGCGAGCGAGCGAGCGAGCAAGCAATCAAGCAGATAAATATATTCCACTTCAATTAGATCTTCGTCTTCGCCTCCACATTAATATACAGTTTCAAAATTTAAGCAGATTACTAATCAAGTGGTGAACAATGATCATAGATATTGTGTAAGTCAAGTAAGTCATGAAGATGATGATTTCGAAATGAAGGTGGAGTTGTTCAAATTGGTTGGTTGGTTGGTTGGTTGGTTGGTTGGTTGTGTGGTGATATGAAGAAGAAGAAGGAGAAGAAGTTTATTGTGAGTTGAATGTAGTGATTTTTCATGATTGTTCAGCCAGTTGATTACTGAACATTCATTTACCACCTAGGAATAGATCTCTTCACACAACCAATTTTAATAACTCCATCCATTTTTATGTACATCTTCATTGCTAAATCATCATCCCCATGGTTATACACACCTTATATTTGGACATTTCATTGACCGAGATGGATGTCAACTTTATGAATGTCTATTTCAATAAGGAAACTTTGTATTCAATATCTACTTTACTCAAGATTTGTTGAAAACTTTTATTGTTTATTTAAATTATTCTAGTTTCTACGATTGTAGGGATGTTTTTCGTCTGCGAAAAAAAGACGTTCATTTTTCTCACATGTATCCTAGGTTTCTGAAGGACGACAATGATTTTCGTGCTGTAAACTGAAATTACCAATGATATTTCGAGTCGGTATATCCCAAAAGTAAACAATTAGTGTCTCTATATGACAAACAGGTCAACAACCTTCATGCTTATTTTGTTTGTTGGACATTCGGCCCAGTTGTTGATAAACACTACTCAGGACTAGACGAAATGAAGTTGGTTACTTTCTAGTAATCAGTCCATGAAATGACAGACCACTCACATAGGAGGTCGATCACTACCCGAATATATCAGTGTTAACGTCTCTCAAAGAAACACTGGGTGGGTGACGTGGATTCCAATCTAAGGCGGGATATCAAATTCGTCTAGGTTCCAGATACGCCCTACTGACAAGTGCCAAGAAGCAGGAAAGCTAGATAAGGTAGGGCTTCCTGCCGATTGTCTCCGACCAACTAACATCGAATACAAGAGTAGTATTTACTGGATGATATTTCGAACAGAAATTCACTCTTCATATTCAAAACTATGGTGTCACAGATAGTCGAAGTGCTTTAGAAACTTAAGCAAAACATCTCTATCACTCAACCAAATTTTGGAACTAATAAATTGATAAGCAGTTCCATGCTTTGCTTGAAATTTACATTCTCAACATGCTACATAAATGTAGCCAGTTAATAATTGGACTTTTCGAATTGTAGATGACCTGTATATAATCTAAGTATGCTATAGCATATAAATGATATGAGCTTTTTCTCAATCATCTCGCTAACAACTAAGCTGACCTTGTGTTTTGTTTCATAGGCAGAACCTCTTCATGATATGATAGACTACAAGTCCTTCAGTTACAGAAGCTCAGTTTTGTAACCATCTGATAGAAAGATATCTCAATACATAAGGCACTTTATTCCGTCACCAGTGATACACTACTGCAATAATGAAAAGTAGCACAAATAAAGATCAAATATTTCCAAGTGCCAAAACATATTTTGGCACTTGGTTTTAAAAAAATAAAACTGGGAAAAAATCTCTTTACTTAACAAGCCTTGTAAGAATACTAATTACAATTAGCAAAAGATAATATGGTTGCTTCTTGTACAATTGAGCTTCACATTTCGTTTAAATGAATTAAGTAAGAACAACTTTGCAGAATTGCACGGATCCGATATCTTTCTTCCCATTCTCTTCACCTGCTTACAAACATGTTGAAGTCCACTACAAATATCAACATACTTGAAAACTGAACAGCAAGGTGTTTATGACCCGAATGAAGTGAGTCAGAGGCCACTGAAATCAGAAGGTCAAAATCTGAGTGTTGTATTCAATTGCAGCTAGCCTTCAACTACCTTGCTAACAATGCAAGCAACCCAACCTCACTCTTGTCTCCCCCTTGTGTTAACTGCTGCTATCACAACCCAACTGAGTTGAATCCAACTATCCTTTCTCTTCCCTTTTACGATCAACAAATATCATTTCCATCAACTGTAAAACTACATCGGAAATCTATTCAATAATACCACGATACAAAACTACCGATTTGTAAATAATCGCATGGCTCAGAACCAATGTCAATGACGCAGATGTATGTCCATAATATCCTCATCTTAAAGCTATACTTAATCTCACCATTTTCTTATTCTTCCTTTCTCTCTTTTCACACTTCATGTTTCTTTTGACTACCCTTTCTTTATTTCATATCCCACTTCACTGCCTCTTTATTTGATATGGTGATATGGGATATGGCAGCTAGCTCGGACCGCTACGCAGTAATGCCTGGCTGGTCCTATGTTGATGATGATTAGCTCCATTGCAGATTTGTTGATTTGATTTTATAACACGCAGTGAGTGATACAGTATTATATTTACTCGATAGCGATGTTTCGAGTCTAAACTAACATTGTCCAGTAATAAGCGCAATCAGATTCACTTACGAGGTGGAAAATGAACAAGGAGAATTACCTATGTTGGATTGCAGAATAAAACGAAGGATAGATGGTGGTTTACATACTACCGTCTACAGAAAACCGACACATTCTAACAGATATCTAGACTTCAAGTCATCTCATCCAGTGTCAGTTAGAGCGGGTTTAGTCAAATGTCTAAATAACAGAGCTGAGAAACTCACTAGTCATTGTAAGGACTTAAATAAGGAATTGAAACACATAAAAGAAGCGTTAATAATTAATAATTATCCCCATCATTTTATTAAGAAATTCACACGGACGCATAAGAAGCAAAATAATAACACTAATACAAATACAAATAATAGTGACAACATAAGTAGAAAGGAAATCAACACCTCTATTGTGATAGCATACAAGGAAGGAACATCAGAAACCATACGTAGGATTCTCAACAAGGTTGGAATTAGGGTGGCATTTAAACCAACAAACTCACTTAGAGGTAAGCTTTGTCAGCTAAAAGATCCGATAGAACCAATTAGGCAAAATAATACAATCTACCAAATTCCATGTAATGACTGTGAAGTCAATTACATAGGTCAAACTAGCCGGTCGGGGTCAGTTAGATTAACAGAACATAGGAATTTAGCTAAACATAGAACGGCAGACCCCAATAAGATCAATAACCTAGAAAAACACTCAGCCATTGCATTACATTCATTAACACACAACCACACAATAGGATGGGACAAAACCACTGTACTTAAGTCTAATATAGCTAGGTGGAGAGAGAGATTAATTACTGAATCTTTCTTCATCGAATCCACACCCAACACATGTTGATAGGAATGACGCAACAACTATACCAGAGATATGGAAAACTTTACTACCAATCAAAAAACAAAAAAACAAGGAGAGATCAGGTGACAGGATTATAAAATCAGATATCGAAACTTGTGTGTGATTACATTGATGTGATGATTATGAGCAGTAATAATTTATGCTCGAAACGTAATCAAGTAAATAATACTGTATCACTGTGCGCTTTATATCAAATAAACAAATCTAATAGGCAAATGTATGAAGTGTTTGACTGTTAGGTTGAGCCATGTGAGGCGATGCAGACCTACCGGTTGGGGTCCATGGGACAAGAGGAACCAGTGGTTGGAGACTCTAGGAGATCGCATGGCTCAGAACCAATGTCAATGACGCAGGTGTATGTCCATAATATCCTCATCTTAAAGCTATACTGAATCTCACCATTTTCTTATTCTTCCTTTCTCTCTTTTCACACTTCATGTTTCTTTTGACTACCCTTTCTTTATTTCATATCCCACTTCACTGCCTCTTTATTTGATATGGTGATATGGGATATGGCAGCTAGCTCGGACCGCTACGCAGTAATGCCTGGCTGGTCCTATGTTGATGATGATTAGCTCCATTGCAGATTTGTTGATTTGATTTTATAACACGCAGTGAGTGATACAGTATTATATTTACTCGATAGCGATGTTTCGAGTCTAAACTAACATTGTCCAGTAGTAAGCGCAATCAGATTCACTTACGAGGTGGAAAATGAACAAAGAGAATTGCCTATGTTGAATTGGATTGCAGAGTAAAGTGACGAACAAACGGTGGTTTGGATACTACCGTCTACAGAAAACCGACACATTCCAACAGGTATCTAGACGTCAAGTCATTCCAACCAATGTCAGTTAGTTAAGGTGGGTTGAGTCAAATGTCTAAATGATAGAGCTCGAGAACTGACTATTCAGTGCAAAGACCCGATGTTGAAGATGGTGTGATTACATTGATATGATTCTGAATGATATATAATCCATGCTCGAAACGTCACGAAGTAAATAATACTGTATCACTCATTGTGTGTTATAAATCAAATAAACAAAACTAATAGTCTTATTGCTTGTATCATATCATGGCTCGCCAGTATGGTGGATAACGCTCGAGAGTTTGATGCGACCAGTCCCGCGTTCGTGTACCGACGGGGAACACATCAAGTCTCGGGAGGCAGATACATCCAGCCGACGACTCCCAAATAGGGCGAAACATGCCTCCTGTATTTCATCAATTATTTAAACAAATCTGATATGAAAAGATTAGTTTCACAGATAGATTTCCAAGTGACTCTTTTTTTATTGGTCAATGAACTGGCAGGTCGCAAATCTAAGTGTCAACCAGAATGTATTGATTTTCTGAAAACATTCATCTTTCATTCATTGTTTGTTCTGAAGTGTTGGTACCATGCAGCCGGTTCAAATTTTTCAATATTAGTTAATGAGCGCTTCATCACGCTTAACAAAATGAAAATTTTGTTTTCAATATTTATATGTAGGAAAAGTTAATCCTAACTGTTACGTTAAATAATGACTAATAACGCATTGCCTTAAACCGGTACTCCTGGTGTTCAGATAACTCTGCATATTGTCAGCACCTTCACTCATTACAACTACTTCTTTCACCTACACGAATTCAGCTTTTGTTTAGTTAGACTACAAGGAGGAGATCTGCCATCATAAAATAGTCGTCCACAATGAAACAAAACTAAAAAGAGAAAGAGAAAGAAAGTGAATATCCTTGCCAAACAACATTCGATGTAGACAGCTCATATAGGCTATAACAAGACGATGAATAATGCTAGCTAGCTAGGTGTGTGTAGACTTTCCGGGGTCACATTCATAATCATTAACAAGTTGGTTAAACTAAATCTACTGTGTTTCATTCACCACAGTAACAGTCATGTAAACCAAGTCTATCCCCATTTGGAAAATGTCAACCACTAGTCATTGTATAGGATCGTGATAAAAAAAATTGTTTATGTAGTTTGAATTACTAACAAACTATCCCTCCTCTTTTCCTCCTTATATGATCCATTCGTTGTCATTGACAAACAACATTTATGATTTTCATTCATGATATTCACATGGACAGAATC
This sequence comes from Heterobilharzia americana, assembly GCA_944470555.2. Classification (NCBI taxonomy): domain Eukaryota; kingdom Metazoa; phylum Platyhelminthes; class Trematoda; order Strigeidida; family Schistosomatidae; genus Heterobilharzia; species Heterobilharzia americana. Next base: position 46,107,511 of record OX104127.1, read on the forward strand.
GAAATCCACTCAGCAATCACCTGAATAAGATGAATAATGTAGAAGAAAACTCGGCTATTGCAATGCATGCATTAACACACAAGCACACGATAGGGTGGGTGGTATGAAGCCACTGTACTTAAGTCCAATATAACTAGGTGGAGATTGATTACTCAATCTTTCCTCATCGAATCAACACTGAACACATGTAATAGAGATGACGCAACACCTATACCAGAGATATGGAAAATTTTGCTACCAATATCAACAACTCACATAAAGTGACGTAACTATAAAAATCGAATGTCGAAAGTGTTGTGGGATTACATTGATATGATTATGAGCAATGATAATTTATGCTCGTAACGTCATCAAGTAAATAATACTAGATCACTGTGTTATCCTCGTTTTCTTGTTCATCCCTGCAATCCACTGACTGCTTCATCATCGTCTGCTTCACCTTCCTCCTCTCCTCCTCTATTAGCTTCCATGTGTCTGTCGAGATCCATTCCATTCTTTTCGATTCCTTGTCTTGTTTTCTCTCCCTTCCTAGTACACTTATGCAGGTTTCTTTCCACATCACTTTCAAAGACTTACAGTGTTCTTCTACACACCATTCCTCACGGATCTTGCTCGATATCTATCTCCCATTTTGTCTTGATGGCTGACGTGAAGATGTCCTTTGCAGTTTTGTGCTTCACTTTTTGTTCTGGGTGTTCAATGTGAACTGTGGTTTATCACCAACCGCCTTGAAGGCTTTCAACTTGATTTCCAAGCTTCCTTGCACTAGCTGGTGAGTGAGTGATGTGAACCTACCTACATCTGCTCCCCTTCTTGATCGTGTGTCCAGTAGGCTGCCTGCATCTCCACTTTCTTCAGATTCAAATGAAGTCGATCTTATTTTTAGTGTCCTGTGTCCATCTGGTGAAGTCCATGTCGCTTCGTCAATATCTTTGTGTTTGTACACACTACCTCCAATTATTAATCATGAAATTTGTAATCTCATGCTGATGCTGAAAGTGATGTGGAGTAGGAGTAGGAGTAAGAGTAGGAGTAGGGGTAGGGGTCGTGGTGTTGCAGTGACAAGAAAAAAGGTGGATGGTATGAACGAAGAAAATTCAATTCAAATCAAATCAAATCGAATCAAAATCATCATCACGTGTAATTAATGTGATAACATCCATTATATTAAGTTGTATGCATAGTCAGTTGGCTGTGTGTCAAGCAAGAGAGAGAGAGAGAGAGAACTAAGCGCTGTATGTTGAGAGTGGAATCCATGTGGTGATTGCGTTGTGTCATTTCAAATTATATAAACGATGGTGGTTTACGGGATGATTCCCACGTCTCGTTTGCGGAAAGGACGGAGAGAGGAGGGACTGACTGACTGACTGACCAACTTGTTCATGAATGGTCGTCGATCGAGACCAATGACGCACGTTGAAAGTCAGTAGTAGTGGTATTAGTATTAGTATTAGTATTAGTATTAGTAGTAGTAGTAGTAGTAGTAGTAGTAGTAGTAGTAGTAGTAGTAGTAGTAGTAGTAGTAGTAGTAGTAGTAGTAGTAGTAGTAGTAGTAGTAGTAGTAGTAGTAGTAGTAGTAGTAGTAGTAGTAGTAGTAGTAGTAGTAGTAGTAGTAGTAGTAGTAGTAGTAGTAGTAGTAGTAGTAGTAGTAGTAGTAGTAGTAGTAGTAGTAGAAGTATTACGGAATATAAATAGCCGAGCCGAATATCACATGCTTAAAATAATAATTACAGCGAGAGAAAATTGTTTTCGGTTTATTGGTTGTTGCCAAGGGGAAAAGTGGTTTTCGTTAGCTGCACTATTATCGCTAGTATCCTTTTGGTGATGATGATGAAGAAGAAGAAGAAGAAGAAGTCTGTCACAGTCTATCTATCATAAGCAAAAACAAGACCTGCTGCAACTTCGACAATAGAAGCAATTTGACAATGCAGAGGAAGAAGAAGCCCGAGAAAGTGTTTGTTATTCAGGCGTTGACTACTAAATTATCAGTCAGTCAGTCAGTCAGTCAGTGAGTCAGTCGGCAGTGAGTGAGCGGTCGGAGAAGTGAACACAAAAATCTTGATTCTGCTGTCAACTGAATTCATTCTCCTGCTCTACACAAACTCATCTCACCTTTGCATCAATCTCATTGCTTTAGAGGGAGTAAGAGAACAAAGAAGAAGGAGACGAGGAAGAAGAAGAAGAAGAAGATCTATTTTCTGCTACAAAAGTCTATATCTTGTTACCAGAAATTGTGGTCGAGTGAGCACAAGAATTTTATCTATCCTGTGCTAAACACAATATATCTCATAAACGTGAGTTTATATGACATTTATCATTATTATTATTATTACTTTTATCATCTTCATGGGCTCGCTTTTGAATCATGTTATATTTGATAACCAGTCAGTCAGTCAGTCAGCCAGCCCGCCCACCCACTAGGAGGAGGAGGTGGAGGAAGCCAAGAGAGAAATAAATAATAGTTGGTAGCTAAATTATCATTATTACATTATCATTATTATTATTATTACTCGACATATTCTTCAATCAAATGGATAATATTGACTAGCCTATTATGCGAGTAGAGTGAATTTACGATCACATGAGATGAGATGAGATGAGATGAGACCTGTTGAAATGTTTGTTATTTGTTCTCTAGTCATTATCCCCCGATGTTGATGACTGACTGATATGCGAACGAGATGTCTGAGGAATGACCGACTGACTGACTGACTGACTGACTGAGTGGGTGAGTGGGTAGGTGGGTGGCTAGGGCTGGTAATATATTAGATAATACGAATTAGTGGTTGACTGACTGACTGACTCTGGGTGAAATGGGCCACAATGGCACAGATTTAGTCACTCTTTTACGTCGTCTTCTAATCTAAAGATAAGCTTGACTAGGTGTGATATTTTCAATTTCCCTCTTCCTCTTCTTCTTCTCATTGCCTTGCCTTGCCTTGCTTCCTACCATACACTTTTTGTTTGGCTACTTTCATGATATGAGTCTTTTCTCTGACATTGCTACTACCCGTGTGGAATTCGTCGGCAGCTAACCTTAAACGATCGATCGATCTATCGATCCACTTGTTTACTTTACTTGCAAGGCTTTACAATGATTTCGTCTATCTGAAAACTTTGTCTCACCCTAACCTGCTAACTTTACAGACAGACGACAGACAGACGACTGTGGGTGTCAAGCCTAATCAATTCTACAATAATAGAACGCAAATATTACCTATTTACTTACTTGCGCTGGCATTATCAATTCTATAATATTAGAAATAAATTGTTTCCTAACTTATTGTCTTTGTTTTATTTGGTCGTGAATGGTCTTGTTTGTTAGTTATCGATTTTTTGGATTGCTAACGCGTTTTCGCTCGCTGATTTTGATTTAATCTTGTGTACCATTATGTCATTTTGAAATATCATTTGAATTTCTCTTCTTGTCTTTTGTATGTGATTATCGATTATTTATGTCTGCGTCACGTGCTCTCTCTTCTAAATATCTGCTGACTCATCAAGTGAATTTAGTTTAGCCGGCTGACTGACTGACTGACTGACTGACTGACTGACTGACTGACTGACTGACTGACTGACTGACTGACTGACTGACTGACTGACTGACTGACTGACTGACTGACTGACTGACTGTGTAGTCTTTGCCGCCTACTTTCTTGTTCGTTCAATAAGTTAAGATGTTTTGCTCAACAATTTAAAGAACACTTTGAAGTTGAAGTTGAGGTGTGTGTGTGTGTGGCTAATGTCTAAAAATAGCTGAATCATGTGATGATCATGTAAAAGATTTTCAGTTTTAGTCAGAGTTAATATTTAGTGGAAGTTTGTGAGTGGAATGAATATCAGAATTGAATTGCAGTGTAACTAACGACATGACTGTGATCATCATCACTGATGCTGCTAGAAGAAGGAGAATATCTATTCGACATTGAATGAATACTACTGTGGTAAATACAATCCTACTATACATATCGGTACTAATTAGTAAAATTGTGGTAATCATAGTTGTGTTATGCAAGGACTGACTGGTGTTGATTTGACATGTTGGGAAACATGTGAATATGTGAATATATATATATATATATATATATATATATATATATATATGTACATATATGTATATGAATTAATTGCTTTATGTTTTCAACAGAGGTTTGAATGGTACATTTTGTGATTTATGTTTTAGATGATCTGGTATTCGGGCGCCTACATCAGCTGTTTGAAGTCGACATGTTTATTCCTGAGTTTGGAAGGCCTCTCTTCTTCATCTACCTGTTAACTGAGTGTATGGAATGGCATGGCATGGCACCAGTGTTTGTTCTCTCATCAATTCAACATATTTCTTATGTTGAAACTTGTAATCTCTTCTAGTTTACATCACAATATACATATATATTATACCGTTGAGTTTATCTACTTACCTATCTGTTTATCTTGTCAATGGAATGAATAGTTGAAATGGTGAGTGATAGGAAATAATTTGTTTACTGGAGGGAATATTTTGGATAGGGTATGAAATTCACGATAGGTAGGTAGGTAGTAAAAGTGAATAATTGTAGCATGTGAGTAATGTTAATGAATGTATTACGGAGAGAATTGGTAGTGATAGAGAGCGGACAGATATTGTTAAGTTGTCGTCTGGTGTGAATGACGGAGGAAGGAAGACGTGTGTGTGTGTTGAGCGATGGGTTGAAGGGAGAAGAGTGATGGGGATGAGTAGATGGGCGTGTGCATGGATGGTGGTGTAGGTGTATACATTCAACCTGTGAATACATCTACAATGAGATTGACGTGTGTGTGTTGAGAAATAGCAGCAATATGATTGATGGATTGGTGTCGTTTTGAAATTTGATCAGATAGATGAAAACCGAGATATTCAGCGAAGACGACTTTTTTCAACGAATTTATTCTCAAGCTAGCTGTACATTCGTATATATAAATATATGATATCTAAAGACTGTAATCCGTGAGGAGGATTTAACTGAAATGATGGGGGTTGAAACAAACAACAATATTAATGATGATGGTGGTGATAATTATATAATGTTGACAATTGATGACGTAAATGTGGAATGGTAAGAGGCAGGGGTTACGCAAGACTTTGAAGTCGTTTATAAAGTGCATACAGATTAAAAGGGTTGACAACATGAATAAACAATCAAAGGATTAGGTAATGTAAATGAGACGAGTGAACTGGAGTCAATTGAAAATGTTTTGTTAAGAGTTGCGATAATTAGGAAGATGAAATGAAATAATACCGGTGAGAAATGAATACAAAAGGAAGAAAAGGAAGTAGCCGACCAAGACTGAAATCAATTCGGGGCCAAGGTGGAGAGAGAGAGAGAGACAAAGACTGTACCTACTTCTTCTGCACACAAAGGTCAGACTTCATTCAGTAAACGTGTTGTGTTGGGGCGAATTCGATAGACAACCTTGAAATGCTTGTTTGCATCGACTGAATGGTTGGAATCGATTAAATGTTCAAGGATAGAACTTGTGATACATTTCCTTTGACCCTTATACAACTAGGCCAGAATGTGATCTGGTATACGTGTTGACAGCAGTGTATGACTACGACCGATGTACATTGCTCCACATGAGCAGGTAATCACTGTGAACACACACCTATCGGCAAGACAAACTAGTTTGCCAAGGTGACCACTGGGTGTAGTTTATTTCGTGGAATCGAATAGGCGGAAAATGAGGAGGAGGAGGAGGAGGAGGTAGGAGGGGGGATAGCAGGGAGGGAAAGGTGAGTACTATAATGTTTCAAAAGGCAAAAAATTACTACTTTGATCATGGTGTATCTAATGAGTGTAGGTAATGTTTTTGAATGTTAGGATCAGGCTTAAGGTTGTTAATGATCCTGCTGTGTAGATGACACAGTTCCAGGCCACTGGAAATGTGAGAAGGCACTGGCAAACTTGCTTTGAGTAAAATATTAGGAGGGAGGGATCAGATGTTCAGCGGTGACAAGGTGATCAACAATGAAACTGTTTATACACTTTTTATTTCCCTTTGGATAACCAGAGTAGACAATGTTGTCAAATAAGCTGACGGACAATCAAATGAATAAGCTGAAGACTGGAAGTTTTTTTCAATTCATTTCAGTCAATGAATTATGAATAGAAACATGAAGTGTTTTGATGTATGTATGATACCATGTGGATAGAATAGTGATTATACCTCTTTCTTATCCATTGTTCAAATACTTCATTAAAGTATAACGCTGCATTGTTCTGAGATAAAAAATAACAATATCAGGTCAAATGAAGACTTCACAGATGAGGAAATATTTGAAAGCCATTTGACACATAATCTTATTTATCAGCAGTAGTCATACGGAAACCACGCGTGGCCACACATATTGACGTAAGATGCGAGAAATAAGAGTTGAGTGGAGAAACTACATTCATGAACAACAATATCAGGAATTATATTGAAGATCTTAAGTATAAGCTGATACAAAGAGTTAGTGAAAAAGATTATGAGCTTCTAATGGACAATTTCAATGAAGCAAGATCAGCCGCATTCAAGAATCCAAAATACTCAGATTAAGAAGTTGAACAAACTTATGGGGAAGAAAAGCATGCAGTCAACAGTAATGGAATTAATTAACAATAGCATATCACCGATGATCGATAAGTCAAAGTGGGTTATCAATATCTCTGGAATAGAGTCAGTCGTAAGCTGAACAGAAGAGAAAGTGCTAGAGAAAGGTTTCAACTTCAATGTAGCGGTTAACGAGTTGAAACGAGTTGAAGATATAATTTCCAAAATAGAAATAGCGTTAACTTCATTGGATAAGACAATTTCAGATGAGGTAAGAGCACAGTGTGCTCTAACACTGAAACGATAGAAGAAATGAAATCTAATTTACCCAAGTCAGAGAGAAGCTCTCAGGAACCTTGCTAATGATAGCAGTATAGTAATTGCCAATGCAGATAAGAGGCAACTCAACAGTTGTCATGAACAAATCTGACTACATCTACAAGGTGAACGAGCATATAGAAATAGGACCGAGCATATGAGGAAATTAAGAAGTCAGTGGATATGATTATAATGAATAAGGTGAAGAAATCGACAGGGGATCTGATACGTCGGATGAAGCCATTTCTAAGTCAGTCAAAATGGTTCAATTTAATGCAAAAACTAATAATCCCAGTAGAATGTATGATATTATTAAGATTCATAAGACAGGTTATCCAATCAGGCCATAGTAGATTGTAGAAACACTCCGACTCACGACTTGTCTCAATATTTAGCAAGGGTGTTAGGTCCAATAATAAATCACTCAAAATCTCAACTTACCAACTCTTATGATTTAAAGCATAGATTAGACGACATACACACTTAGACGACTGTGAAAAAATGGTTAGTTTTCACATAACTAACTAGCCTTTACACAAATATACCGATCGACATGGCTGTAGAGGCAGTTACAAATGGGTTTGAAGATGACAATCAGCTTACTCATCGAACTAAATGCCGATCGAGGAAATCACACTAGGAGCACAATTGTGCCTAACATCTACATTTTCTAAGTTTCAAATAAGATATCTAAACAAAGTGAATGGGTGCCATGAGATACCAATATTCTCTATCGTCACAGACATATGGATAGTTGGGAACAGATAAACCTGCTGACATTTAGTCTTACTGAATAGACATGGTTCCAGTATGTAGATGACACGTTTACAGTACTGAAATCAGCATACATCAACAGGTTGTTGGCACATATAAATTCAGTAGTGAATGCAATCCAACTTACCTGTCTGTGACTAAGAAAGTGGTGTAGGTGAGTGAGCTAGGAATGTTTGATTGCAAGATTAAAGAAAGGAAGACAAGAAGGAAATCTAGAGACTAGTTAGTGTCTACAGGAAACCTAGGCATTCGAATCGCTGCTTAGACGTTAAATCCTCCCACCGTATTTCAGTGAAAGCAGGCCTAGTTAAATGCCTAAGTGATAGGAGGCGGGAAGCTAACTAGTCGATCGGGAAATCAGCGACAAGAAATTAGACACATCAAGAATATCTTGCATCTCAATAATTACTCACCAAAATTTGTAAATAAATTCATAAGAAATCGAAAGAAAAATATTCACAGTAGTCGTAGTGGTAATACATGTGTTATCAATAATTATTCGACTAGCAATGGTAATAATGGTGATAGGGTTAAGAGAGAATTCAAAGCCTCTGCTGTGTTATGATAGAAAAAATGCACCTCACAAGCATTACGAACAGTTGTCAATAAGGCTGGCCGGGATTAAAGTGGCATTCAAAATAACAAACTCGTTTACAAACAAGCAAGCTTTGTAGGCTAAAACATCCCATCGATGCAATTAAGCAAAATAATCTGGTTTACCAAATCCCTTGTAGTAATGATTGCGAGGTCAAGTACATAGGTGAAAGCAGTTGACCAGGGTCCATTAGAATAACACAGCACAAAAACTTAGGTAAATCAAGATAAGTAGATCCTAATAAGATAAGAAATCTAGAGAGAAACTCGGCTATAGCCTGTGCACGCAATTACACACAATCCTACAGTAGGGTGGGATAGAGTGACAGCGTTGAAAACTAATTTACTTGGGTGAAGGAAGAGATTGATAACGAGAACTTCGTTTATTCAATCAACACCAAGTTGATGCAATCGAAATGATTGTGCACCTGTCTGAGATATATGGAATACTCTACTACCCTTGTCATCACAGAGAAGGAGAGAGAATTAGGAATATTATATAAAGTCTGTCTGGAAATTGTCGAGTCACCTGATATGAATATGAAGAATAAATTGTGTCCAAAAGGTTATCCAGTAAATGTTACTGTTTCACTGTGTGATATTTCTAATAAACACACTAACGTGGAGCAACATATAAATTCAATTTAGTTACCATGGTGAAATTCATCAGTCCATGTATGATCGGTTTTAAGAATTCCTGAATGATTTGTTTTTGCCTATACTTTGTGAAACGTTTGGAGTCATGTTGACTGGAGGTTTGTGGAGATTTATTAATTGATTTCGGTTTCGACTTGATAATGGACTGACATGAGTTGGTGAAAGTTTGGGAAGTTGGCCACCGTGGATAACTACTGTTTCACCATAGTATGAGACCCGTGAACAGCGTGCACCCACAACCCCCCAGGACGCGAACTCGGCATCTTCAGTCTCCTTGGTCAGCATGTTATCTTTGGGCTAGTGGGTCGGAATCCAATGCTCTATTTATTCTATTTTTGTGGCTAGTGGAGTGAAAAATGAGTAGAGTTAGTCAGCGATGATACTGCGTGGTGGTCGTGGTATATCGTGAACTGATAGAAGTAGGAAATACGGACCAATGGATTCCGACCTAACGGCTTAATGGTAGCGTGCTGGCCACAAAACGTGAAGGTCATGTGTTTGATGCCTGCTGGGGTGGTGGGTGCTCACTGCTCAGGATTTGCATACGAAGACGAAACAGTTATCCAGTGCTCCCGGTTTTCCAATGCCCTTCCAACTAATCTCAGTCCATGATGAAGTCAAACCTAAAATCATATTTACTGTCTCTACTCATATTCATTTTCACATTGACTAGACATTCATATAGAAATGTTAATGTTAATCAAATCGCTACTCCCGTAGTTGTACTTGCAAAGTCCCCAGTAAATTTAAGCAGTTGATTCTCTTGACAGTGAAATGACTACTAACTACCTTGTAGAAACCAATATCGTTAAGATATTTGTTACTGTGAACCAGTAACACTGGATATTTGTCTCATGAATTAATGCTCATCCATAAATCTCTATTTCTAAACTCTCAATACTAACTTGTCATTGTATTCTAAGCATAGCTCAAACCTCATTTGAATAAATACACCTAGATGGTGAATAAGAAAATACATTAACCTAGAAGCGTACATAAAATTTATTCACATCAATAGTTAGCTACATTTTCATTTGCTTCAAAACCTTTTTCGACTTTTCATCTATCTGTACAATTTTCAACACCTGTCAGTATATACTAATCGAATGACACTAATTGATTATGACTAAAATATTAGGGGTTATTGTAATAATGAGACTTTAACTTCATTCATTCATTCATTCATTCATTCATTCATTCATTCATTCATTCATTCATTCATTCATTCATTCATTCATTCATTCATTCATTCATTCATTCATTCATTCATTCATTCATTCATTCATTCATTCATTCATTCATTCATTCATTCATTCATTCATTCATTCATTCATTCATTCATTCATTCATTCATTCATTCATTCATTCATTCATTCATTCATTCATTCATTCATTCATTCATTCATTCATTCATTCATTCATTCATTCATTCATTCATTCATTCATTCATTCATTCATTCATTCATTCATTCATTCATTCATTCATTCATTCATTCATTCATTCATTCATTCATTCATTCATTCATTCATTCATTCATTCATTCATTCATTCATTCATTCATTCATTCATTCATTCATTCATTCATTCATTCATTCATTCATTCATTCATTCATTCATTCATTCATTCATTCATTCATTCATTCATTCATTCATTCATTCATTCATTCATTCATTCATTCATTCATTCATTCATTCATTCATTCATTCATTCATTCATTCATTCATTCATTCATTCATTCATTCATTCATTCATTCATTCATTCATTCATTCATTCATTCATTCATTCATTCATTCATTCATTCATTCATTCATTCATTCATTCATTCATTCATTCATTCATTCATTCATTCATTCATTCATTCATTCATTCATTCATTCATTCATTCATTCATTCATTCATTCATTCATTCATTCATTCATTCATTCATTCATTCATTCATTCATTCATTCATTCATTCATTCATTCATTCATTCATTCATTCATTCATTCATTCATTCATTCATTCATTCATTCATTCATTCATTCATTCATTCATTCATTCATTCATTCATTCATTCATTCATTCATTCATTCATTCATTCATTCATTCATTCATTCATTCATTCATTCATTCATTCATTCATTCATTCATTCATTCATTCATTCATTCATTCATTCATTCATTCATTCATTCATTCATTCATTCATTCATTCATTCATTCATTCATTCATTCATTCATTCATTCATTCATTCATTCATTCATTCATTCATTCATTCATTCATTCATTCATTCATTCATTCATTCATTCATTCATTCATTCATTCATTCATTCATTCATTCATTCATTCATTCATTCATTCATTCATTCATTCATTCATTCATTCATTCATTCATTCATTCATTCATTCATTCATTCATTCATTCATTCATTCATTCATTCATTCATTCATTCATTCATTCATTCATTCATTCATTCATTCATTCATTCATTCATTCATTCATTCATTCATTCATTCATTCATTCATTCATTCATTCATTCATTCATTCATTCATTCATTCATTCATTCATTCATTCATTCATTCATTCATTCATTCATTCATTCATTCATTCATTCATTCATTCATTCATTCATTCATTCATTCATTCATTCATTCATTCATTCATTCATTCATTCATTCATTCATTCATTCATTCATTCATTCATTCATTCATTCATTCATTCATTCATTCATTCATTCATTCATTCATTCATTCATTCATTCATTCATTCATTCATTCATTCATTCATTCATTCATTCATTCATTCATTCATTCATTCATTCATTCATTCATTCATTCATTCATTCATTCATTCATTCATTCATTCATTCATTCATTCATTCATTCATTCATTCATTCATTCATTCATTCATTCATTCATTCATTCATTCATTCATTCATTCATTCATTCATTCATTCATTCATTCATTCATTCATTCATTCATTCATTCATTCATTCATTCATTCATTCATTCATTCATTCATTCATTCATTCATTCATTCATTCATTCATTCATTCATTCATTCATTCATTCATTCATTCATTCATTCATTCATTCATTCATTCATTCATTCATTCATTCATTCATTCATTCATTCATTCATTCATTCATTCATTCATTCATTCATTCATTCATTCATTCATTCATTCATTCATTCATTCATTCATTCATTCATTCATTCATTCATTCATTCATTCATTCATTCATTCATTCATTCATTCATTCATTCATTCATTCATTGAGAAGTAATTAGCACCCTATAATTATTACTCAAAATCTAATTGACCACAGTTATATAACCAACACTGGAGTTAATTTATGAAAATAAATGTCATGATGATTAAGAAAGTGTAAACCTGTTGATTTCTTATGTTACGCTTTCTTAACCATGATACTCTTTCGCATAAATTTATGAATAAAACTGTGCGTAATATATATATTGTATATATCATCAACGTCGGTCAACCTAACTCGCTTGGTATCACACATATTTTTCATTATAAACATTCTATTCTGTAGGTTGTAAAGCAGCTGAGAACAATCCAAGAAATACATATGCCTGCTTATCCTGCCTGCTATTCTTCTTCTTCTTGCTTTATTCAAATTTATGGAAAAGAAGAATTGTATAGAGTGTATTAAGGTGATATGGGGAATCATTTTTCAAAAGAAAAAAGGCATAGTTTTTATTTGTAAACAACCACATATAATATAAGCCACCTTTGCTTTATTGTCCATTTAAACAAAGAAGACTATACTAATCTTTTCGGCTTTGACTGACTATAGAGGCTACCCTGGCAACTGTTCAAATGACCAATTGGGCTTTGATATTTCGCCTGGAAAACTACTTTCCTATAAAATAAGGCAATCTAATTGGCTATCTCTCTCTCTCTCATCATTTACTAGGCCTTTGAAGTCATTCTAAGTTTTGTTTGCAAGTAAACTTGAATGCAGCAAAATATTTCAGCTACCTTTAAACTAGCTAAGTAGATATACAGTCTATGTAATAATTTAGATGAATTTAGATGCCTGAACAATTAGCAAGTAATGAAAAGAGTACTGTGAAATGAAAAAGTATTTGTTGCAAAGATACTTTACGATGCGTGTTGTTAATGGAATCAGGTAACTGACTACTACTAATTGTACCGGAGCCCATCGACAGACAATCTGATGACAGGTGGTATTTCAAGTGTGAAATTACACGTTTCAAGCAATTTATTTTCCTCATTGTGAATAAGATTGTCTTATTTTTCAAGTGATTTCACTTTGATTGAGTACAATCATGGCGACATATGTAAGAGAAGGGAGGTGGTGTGGTGTGGTGTGGGAAGGGATGGGATGGGATGGGATGGGGTGTAGTGGCATGGACTGAGGAAAGATTGAAACATTGAGCCGCATATATGTGCATGTTGGTCAGGATAATTTCAACAGCTCATATATATCTATAATGCCAATTGACAAGGTCGGGTGAAACTGTGTACCGATTTCGACACATACAATCATGATGATGATGATGATTCGGTTATTTGTGAAGAAGAGACTGCAACACTGAAACAGGTCAACTATCTGTCATTCATTTTTCATAAGGAAGGAGATTAATAGTGTAGTGTAGACTGTGTAGGTTGAATTTTTAATGTGATGCTGATGCTGATGGGGGTAGGGGTAGGGGTAGGGGTAGGGTGTGAGTGGGAGTGGGAGTGACAGGATGGATGCAGTGGCATGAAAGGAGGGTGTGTGTTATGTGTGTTATGCCAGTGGAAAAGTGGAAATTAGATTCGAATGTGGATCACATCAAATAAATGTCACTGATCGCATTACATTTCAAAAATAATAATCATTATCATGATTACTTATTTTAACAGACTGCTTGCTACATTGTAACAGGTCAGCTGTCGTCTGTCATCCATCCATTTCATAACGAGATGATTAGTAGTAAACGTGGCTGCAGTAGTGGTAGTAGTAGTGTTCGCTGTGAGAAAGTGAAATTTATAATCTGATAATCGTGGTGTTATGGTTTTGGTTGCAGGGGTGGGTAGGGGTGGGAATAGGTGTAGGGGGTTGGGTGAGGGGTAGAGGTAGGGGTAGGGGTAGGGGTGTAGTGACATGAATGAATTCCTACAAGTAACATTTCAATGGGAAGTCAGTCATTTCTGTGTCAGTGAAATACTATACCTTCAATTGTAACACTAGTTTTCAGTGTCTAATAATGATACATAGACTTTATGTTAAACCCACCACCTTCGTGTTTCCGTAAACGGATTAGACAATCACCTCTATTGTTTTGAATACTACACAAAATTGAAATGAGGAAGGCATGTGATGGATGCTATGAGGTGAATGTGCACATAGCTTGTTCATGAAAGAAGTTCACTGTGAATTGAATTACATCCACCGAGAATCGTGTCATTATCGTGAGCACAACTGACAAGTGACTACCTTCCCTGACTGATGCCTTATTCCACCATCCTCATCTTGTGGTGCTACGTCTTACTCTGAATTATTATTAGGACATTTACTGTTCACAGCTTCCCATTAGCAACAACTACTCATCAGGCTATTGAGGCAGTTGGCTTATTCGTGAGAAGAATGAACAGTACTCAAATGACTGTCACCTAGTCAGTCATTCATGCCTCACCTGCTGCTGCTGATGACAACTAATCCGTCTCATCTATTTCTTGCTGATATTCAATGAAACGACATTCCACGTGTGGCGTGTGCATGGGTGTGTGAGTAAATGCATGACTGACGGAGACGGAGGTTTGTTGGCTCACTTGAAAGGGTGAATGAGTCGAGAAAATATTTTTGATCGTGTGATTATGTAAGGTGGTAGTGGTAGTAGTAGTAGTAGTAGTAGTAGTAGTGGTGGTGGTGGTGGTAGTAGTAGTAGTAGTAGTAGTAGTAGTAGTAGTAGTAGTAGTAGTAGTAGTAGTAGTAGTAGTAGTAGTAGTAGTAGTAGTAGTAGTAGTAGTAGTAGTAGTAGTAGTAGTAGTAGTAGTAGTAGTAGTAGTAGTAGTAGTAGTAGTAGTAGTAGTAGTAGTAGTAGTAGTAGTAGTAGTAGTAGTAGTAGTAGTAGTAGTAGTAGTAGTAGTAGTAGTAGTAGTAGTAGTAGTAGTAGTAGTAGTAGTAGTAGTAGTAGTAGTAGTAGTAGTAGTAGTAGTAGTAGTAGTAGTAGTAGTAGTAGTAGTAGTAGTAGTAGTAGTAGTAGTAGTAGTAGTAGTAGTAGTAGTAGTAGTAGTAGTAGTAGTAGTAGTAGTAGTAGTAGTAGTAGTAGTAGTAGTAGTAGTAGTAGTAGTAGTAGTAGTAGTAGTAGTAGTAGTAGTAGTAGTAGTAGTAGTAGTAGTAGTAGTAGTAGTAGTAGTAGTAGTAGTAGTAGTAGTAGTAGTAGTAGTAGTAGTAGTAGTAGTAGTAGTAGTAGTAGTAGTAGTAGTAGTAGTAGTAGTAGTAGTAGTAGTAGTAGTAGTAGTAGTAGTAGTAGTAGTAGTAGTAGTAGTAGTAGTAGTAGTAGTAGTAGTAGTAGTAGTAGTAGTAGTAGTAGTAGTAGTAGTAGTAGTAGTAGTAGTAGTAGTAGTAGTAGTAGTAGTAGTAGTAGTAGTAGTAGTAGTAGTAGTAGTAGTAGTAGTAGTAGTAGTAGTAGTAGTAGTAGTAGTAGTAGTAGTAGTAGTAGTAGTAGTAGTAGTAGTAGTAGTAGTAGTAGTAGTAGTAGTAGTAGTAGTAGTAGTAGTAGTAGTAGTAGTAGTAGTAGTAGTAGTAGTAGTAGTAGTAGTAGTAGTAGTAGTAGTAGTAGTAGTAGTAGTAGTAGTAGTAGTAGTAGTAGTAGTAGTAGTAGTAGTAGTAGTAGTAGTAGTAGTAGTAGTAGTAGTAGTAGTAGTAGTAGTAGTAGTAGTAGTAGTAGTAGTAGTAGTAGTAGTAGTAGTAGTAGTAGTAGTAGTAGTAGTAGTAGTAGTAGTAGTAGTAGTAGTAGTAGTAGTAGTAGTAGTAGTAGTAGTAGTAGTAGTAGTAGTAGTAGTAGTAGTAGTAGTAGTTGATTCATGATTTTGCGTCTTATGATGATTAATACTCATTTTATACGTGTGCTAACCTGCTACTAATTGTGGTGGTGATGATGATATATACAACGTTGTGTTATTGAATTATTACTGAGCTATTCTTTTAATCTAGCCAGCAAGAGTATTTTTCTCTCTCCTGAAATTCACTTTCAATTGTCAACTTCGTAACTTACAGTTGAAATCAGCCTGTCGATGATTACATTAGTTTAACTTAACAATAACACAAGTAACTGAAGTCTTTACTTCAAATTGCACAGCCTATCGTATACGTTTTGAATGACAGACTACATAGGCAAAATCAAAGTAGAACTTCATACAATTGTGTTGGTTCAAGCAACAACACTTCACAGTTGGCTGCAAAGAGCAAGTGGATAGGGGAAGACTGATATTAAGATGGAGAAAGATGTATGGGAGTAAAAAAAACTTTCGAATAAAGGTTAGTGAAAGCATTCAAGCTTTAGAAAATGTCAAAGAGTGGATACATCTGCGCCTTAGTGGTACATTTACAACCATATCACCAAGAGTCGTCAGTCGCTGATTTCTGTTGTTTCTGTAATTCTCAACCAGGCAGTCCACACCTCCGTACATGTTTCACATCAAAAGTCAGAAACTTTGTGCACTGGTGTCACGTCATGATCTGGTCACCATAAACCCTCTCCCAAATATAGTCAAACTTCCCCCTGTATTACACCTCAAGGCAAGCGTTGGCTCAGCATGCACAGTTCATGTCCAAGCCACCACAGTTAATTAAAGTTCACAACCTTATCGATCGACTTATCTGTCTTGCCTAGTACCTTTTGCTTAACCTCTGGATTACACTGTACGCAAAGAATACTACGATGACACATATAATCAAAACTTTGTAATCACTTCTTGTCTCACAGCTTTATAAGAAGATGTAACAGGTTGGAAAATACGAAGCGAACCATCTGTATTCGAGCTGAGATTTCATCTTGCATTGGTAAATGCGGTCCGAAATAAAAGGTGGAGCGAGTTGACACCAGATTAGTCGGTTTCATCTCTAAACGTATCTATCTACCTTTGCATACATTGATACCAAAATCACCATTACTCTATACCCAGCCACAGATTTATAAGACTGTGCAAAGTAACCGAGCAAACGCAACTGATACAACTTATGATCCAATGATAGCAAAACTGAAACGACAAGTAACAATTGCGAATGGGGTTTCATCAAATAACTGACAAGTTAGGAAACTATCAATAATGTTATATTCATCTCGGTGACTAGCCGTAGGATCCAGGACCTGTGTTTCGTCCTATTTTGGACTCGTCAGGTGAATGTGCCTGCACCCCAGTGGGTGGTGTTGTTCCCACTGACCGTCAAACCCAGTAACCATTACTTCAAACACCAAAGGGTTACCCACTAGGCCACTGAGGCATGATGGCCGCCTCTTTTACTACGGGTATCAGTTGTTGTTTTGAAGCTTATAATTCCCTGTCGCTATACGGAGCCGAATTGCTTGAGTTACTCGGTGTTGCAGTCACCGGCGTTACCACTCAGCTGAGCTGTTTGCACCACGACTGACATCCTGTCGAACTGGATTACATACACTGATTGATCACTGCAGGGGAACCGATTTCATGTTGTTTAGTCTTGAATGCTGACCGAATTCTATCGGTCATCTTACAATATGGCCACCAAGCTAGAAGGCTCACCATCACGGTGCACATTGATAGATGTTAGTTGGTTAGGGGCAATCGACAGGAAGTCCTGGACCTAGGTTTCCTGCTTGTTAGCACTCGTCAGAAAGGCGTATTTGCAACTTCAACATAACTGATGTCTCGCCTGAGCTTTGAACCCTCGTCAAACAGTGTTGCAATCACTGATATATATATATATATATATATATATATATATATATATATATATATATATATATATATATATATATATATATATAATGTACCACGGATCGAAACAATGCGATGTTGCTTAGTTGCATTGTTCATTCTCTTTATCAGCTTGCGCAATCGCTCACACGCGCACGTGTATGTGCTTGTGTGTATCGTGGATCATTTCTATACATTTTTAAATACCTTATGACCCTTTCTCTCTCTCACTAGTTTGTTTGTTCTCATTCATTATTAACTAACTTTGCTTTCTCTTTATCATTAAATACTGTTCAATTTCTGATAAGCTAAATTGAGCCAAAATTACCTTACCATAAAGCATCTTCCTAATCTATAATCATAACAATACTACTTTATTCGCCCTTTGTTTGTTGATTTAAATCAGTCTTGTGTACTGACTATCCTTTATAACTATTATCCTGGATTGTTTTGATTAGTAACTGGGTCACATCTCTTCCCTCTTTTGTTTTGCTTGGTTAGCATCTACAAACAGGATTCCCTGTAGGTCTTTTTATTTCTTATCGTCTGTGTATGTTATTACCCAACATGTATCCAATTCCTGCAGGATATTTATCTTTCACATTGTTTTCCTACTTATTGTTAGTGTGTGTTTGAAGGGGAGGCGGGGGGAGTATATTTTCGACTTGGCTTTTTCGACAGCGATATTTTACCGTACTGACCAAACAGACTTCTCCACATAGATGAAAACTGTTCCATGAAGAGAAAGAATTAGTGATTTAGCGTTGTAGTTTTTTGGATGTAGGTATAATGTAGGTATAATAACAGTAATAACAATCATAGGATATGCATATTCGTGTTGTTACTTATTCAAGCTATACGTTTGATGAGACTGGTAAGTACATGATCTTCGAGCTTCTGGTTAACTCGACTGTAACATAGATGACGTGGTGACATCGATCTCAGAGTGATATCAAAGTCTTATCTATTTATCCTTTCTACGATTCGGCGTTAACAATAATGTATGTAAAGTGGTAACTGTTTAGTAGAACCAACTTTCAGCAGATGAACCGGCAACTTGTCGTGGAATATGCGCATATACATGAGTTCCATCATACTGTTGGTAGCTGTGTTTGGGGAAAAGGATGCTACAGGAGGGAGTGACAGTTTTACATTGACCTGTATATTTTCCAGCTTAACAAATGGATGAGTGGTCCATTCGAAGTCTTGCTATCACCGGAAGATCAAATTTTTTCTTAGATGACAAACAGTTCCACCTCTCGATTTTATTATAGTGCTCGTAGATATCCAGATTTCTGCGCATTAAACGATTTGGTGATTGGAGGTAGTGTGTAAAAACACAAGGATATTGACAAAGCGACATGGACTTCACCAGATGGACACACGACACACGACTTCATCTGAATCTGAAGAAAGTGGAGATGCAGGCAGACTACTGGACACAAGGTGAAAAAGGGGAGCAGATGTCGGTTCACACCATTATCTAGCGCAAGGAACCTATCTTCAAAATCAAGTTGAAAGCCTTCACAGAAGTTAGTGATCACACATGATCACACACTGATCACATATCACTTTATTTGAAGATTATCGTTTCCATCAACTAACTTTATTCGACTGGTGTCCTTAGCTGATTAATTCACTCGTTTGAATAGCTTTCGTCAAATCCCTATGTAGAAGGGATGCCCATCCAGATTTGTTGAGAAGACCTTGAAATTTAAGCAGCATGGAGCAGATTCATGCAGTCCTAAAGAAGACCATGTATGGGTGTTGATAATGTAGTCGGGATTATGAGGTACCGGTTGTCTAGGTCACAGATCATCTCCAGTCGGTAAATGATTTCTCAGCATGCTGAGGACAAGCTACCGCTTCGGGGCACCTCAGTGTGTATTCGCAATTTCACTTCCTCCTGTGAACAAATGATCTTGTTCAGTAAACCCTCACCCATACGGTCTTCCATAAGTATACAGAGGGAATGTTCCACTACGTCTAATTTGGAATACGGGAATTTTTCATAAATTGTAGACCACGATATCGTTTTATTGTCGTCATCGAACCGAAATCGTTGGATATTTTCATCTGTGTGCATGAAACTGACATTCAATACAGCAATATGCGTAGGAGAGGAAGAATGTAAATCAATGTTAATTTTCGGGTTGTTTTTTCACCGTTGTACTTTACAAGAACAATCATCCTACAGGCCATAAGAAATGTATAAAAGTGTTTTCGCTTGCTGAGACTCACTACGAATAGCGAAAGAAAAGTGTCCTGTGTTTAAGATCAACTTTATCAAAGAACACCTTTCAGCAGAACACAGAAGAGTGTGATTGCCTCAAATCAACAAGCGCGTTGCGCCACTATACATGAATGTCAAATGTTTGCTTCTTACACTCGCGATTGAAAGCGTGCCCAAATCAACAAAATTACTAAAGAGCGTATTGTTTAGTCCAAACGAAGACAAGACAAATGTGGTTTACTAAATCAGCTGAAAAGATTGTCCACAAATTACTGTGGCCGGTTGAATCGTCCGGTTATCCAAAAACCTCACGAACACCAACTATTAGTAAAGCAACAAGATACAACCACCTTGCTTTCAATCCATGCGGGAAATCATGAATTTAACTAGAAGGATGTGGAAATCCTACAAAGACCAGGTTCAAAAGCTGCAACAGAATTTCTAGAAGCCTTACTTTCCAGTGACAAGTCAATCAACTGACACGTGGATGTGAACGCAGTCTACAATCTACTTAGGAATAGAAGAATCATCCGTCAAATAAGTACGAATCGATCGGTAATGGAGTACAGTGTGACAGTAGCAAATAGAATAGTTTAGCAAAAACTTCCTCCAAATGTGATCGAGCGAAATGTTAAGATCAAGGAGGTCAGGGTGTCTAAACTTTTTTCGTTAACTAACAATAGGGTAACCCTCAAGATCAGTAAAAATTCCCAGACATTTGAATATACTTCACTTCGTTATCAAGTTAATGCTTAAGGTCTCACCAAGCTTGAAGACAAAATATCAAATTTCAGAGGACATTGGACCATCATCAGTAGAAATTTGCTGTAACAATCGGTCTCATAGTAGAATGTGCTAAGTGACTCAGTTTGTAACAGTACTTATGATGCTAAATGTTCGAGATGTTTTGAGGGAAGTCTTTGTGTTGGAACTGTACATTAGAAATTAAAACTCTGATGGAACAGCTTTCAACTGAAGACTGCAAATAATATTAAACGTGAAAGTGCGTTGCTTTCATCTAAAGATTAAAATATATATCTTGAGCTGATATCTGTGACGTGAACTTAACCCGAATTGCTTACAAATGTAGCTAAGTAGTATTTTACAGGAAGTCATGGAAATACGAACCACTTCTGTCCATACAAGTCAATAAGCACAGCCTTTATCAGTAGTTGTTTGGAATGCAAAATGAAATTTAAATGCTTAGACGACTTTCAAAACCTGGTCAAACGGACACTTATGGTAGATGAAATGCAAAGCACTTTCATAGATTTACGATGCGTTGGAGACTTAAATTCATTTAAACTGACCAGAATTGATAAAATCCGATGTTATTGATAGTAAGTCTGATTGCTAGCATAAAAGCTTAGTACCATGTTTTGACTTCGATAATATCCATATACCATGCTTTCTTTCGAAGTTGAATTATCTACTTATGTTTCACTGCATAGTTGTCTCAGATAACAACGACTGTATGTCAAATTCCCATATGGCACTCAAGATGGCTGTTAGAACTGTTAACAGTAAAGTGACCCAGTAAATCACTGCAATTAAGACGCAGTTAGGAATCACTTTTGTTAGGCAGGATGTCAGTTAAATGAGAATTGGCACATTATTTCTTTTCTTAACTCAATCCACCCTTTGGGTCTGAATAAATCACTATCTGTCTGTATTCTCACTTTGTGTCTAGCGAATTTGTTAAGCACATGGTTATATCACTGAAGCTGTATTGTGTCGAAAAGACAGCTTTATCGTGTTAGGTGATGATGAATTTTTGCATACATCATGTATCTCTTATCAGTTAGTGTCACCAGATTAGTGGAGTTGTGGATCAGTGGTTTAGGGGGATAACTGTCAACCAGTGAGTCATAGGTTCAGACCCCGCTCCACCTACTGAGGTTTATGCAGCCAAGTACTATCACTACCCTTCACACAATAGGTGTGACTCATTGTTTTGTGCACAAGGTGACTGTGTGTTTCTTCCTTCTTTTTTGTAGTGGGTACAGGTATTACTTTAATATCTACTGAAATAAACAGAATTATTTGCAAACCAGTGTGCTTTCATGAATGAAATTCTTTGCTATCATCTAAGTTCGAACACTTTATGTCATCATTTCCGAAAAAAATATGGAACACTGTTGCAACTTTCTTTGTAATCACTGCTAATGCTTGTTTGTTTGGTGATGGAATTGATTTTATCCCCTGGTGATTCGAAATTTATTCGCCATGAGTTTACATTTTGTTGTCAATTTTCACATATTTTTTGAAACGACTAACTTACTCTGAATCACAGTATAATTATGCGACAGATTCTCTGTCCAGAACAGCTAGGTGGACTTTTATCTAAATACCTATTTCACAGTATGTCTGAAATGTCCTTCGTCATCAGTTAAAGATTTCTGTTTGTTGGTTGTCGAAATAGCTACCTCATGTAAGCAAACAAAGCTGACACGTATCTCGATTCTACGTCAAATTTATGGTAATGATATCAACCACCAGGTCTGGAAGACATATACCTACCGTCAGATAACAAATTGTAGAGAAAATGAAACAAGTATCACGTCAAAACAGTTTTAACCGAAATGTATGTACTTGAACTTCTAAACAAGAAAGGCTGTATATGAACATATGCAAACTTAACTTTCACTATATAAACCGTGAAAGTGTGCGAAATAAAATAGCTTAATGTAAGTCAGATAGACAAGCAGAATCAACGTAGAACCTCGCACAAAAGTACGTTCATTTGAGTAAGCACACAACTGTAAAATGGGATTTGAGAAAGAGGGATATCAAAATGAAAAAAGATGTACCGAAGGAGACAGAATTTAAAAATGAAGTTTAGTGCAAGTATTCAAGTTTTGGAAGACGTCAAAGGGTGAATTCATCTGTGCCATTGTGACCGATTTTCAGCCATGTCATCAAGTGTCCTCAACCTCGGATTCTCTCCGCCTCAAACAGGCAGTCTACATATCTCAATATGGCTCAGACCAACAGTCAGAGACTTCATGAACTGATGTCGCGTTTTGTTCTGGTTAGCTTGAACCATCTTTCAGTCTAATCAAGCTTCCCATAGCCTCGCAAGTCGAGGTAGGCAGTGACTCGGCAAGCGCAGTACATGTCCAAGCCACCTCATTCTCTGAAGATTCACAACCTCATTGACTAACTTGCCTATCTTGGCCAGTACCCTTCCCCTAACCTCTGCAATGCTACGAAGACACCTGTAGTTTTTGCATACCTATTTTTAACGGCAAAGTTTCACAGCCGAATAACAGGACCAAACGAATCGCAGCGCAGTGTACTCGGTTTTTAACGGGTATTTGGAAATCTCGCTTCTGACCTCTAGAGCTGATGCTAGTCAGCCTTCTGTTTCCAAACTGAGATTCCCTCAGTGACCAACCCGTTCTGGATGATCCAGCTCCGTATCCTTAGACTAGGAATAGTTGCAGATCAACCCGGGACATCGTCTTACGTCTGACAGGTGCGAAACACATGCCAAACATGCTCATATTTTAAGCCATCGCGTTTAGAAGACCCTGAATTTTGTCAGCATATTCACTTAACAGGACAATGTCGTCTGCATACTCCGTGACCCACATGACCTTCAGGAGGCAGGCCAATTCCTGTGAATTCAGACGTACTTAAGGCTATTTCTATTAGTATGTCTTTAACGAAGTTAAATAGGAACGATGACAGTGGAAATCTCTCGCGGACACTACTAGTTATCGTCAGTTTTGATGACAACATGCTATAAGCCCTGACGTGGCTGCATGAGTTCGGGTAAAGAACTTTGATTAGCGTTGTATGCTTGTCCAATATTCCATCACAGTCAGACACTGCCACGAAACCTTACGCAATGCAGACTCGAATCCCCCCTCTGAGTCAAGAAATATGGCAAGTGTCCGCCACCGGTAAGTATCACTGTCCTCCATAACCTGATAAGGAGTGAAAATGTGAAGGTCTGAAGCCTGGTTGGGTTTCTCGGGTCTGCTGTTATGGGGCTTCAGCTAGGTGTCGCATAACTACAGATCGCAGGACAATGGACACGATGTTAGTTAAATGGATCTCTCTAGGGTTGTTACGAGATCTCTCTTTCCTTATAGAATAGAATGATGAGTGAAGAAGCACAGTCTGACGGTACTACCTCTCATTCTCAAACAATAACTAGTACCTCCATTACTCTGTGGTTTTCCACCTCATTCCTTAGAAACTTCTGGAGACTAACCGTCAGATCCTACCGTTTTCTTTCATTTCAGCTTCGAGACAGCCTTCTCAAATTTAGTGATATCTGCAGAACCGAAATCTATGTGCCATTCAGGTTCGGAAGGATGGTGGGCAACTCAAGCACTGCTCTGGGACAGGTGAACTGTCCTTCAAAGTGTTTTTCTCAATGTTCTTGCCGCCTTTCTCAGAAACGTAGTATTTACTCATGGAATGAGATGTCAGATTTTTAGCATGACCTGTCTGCTGTCCCATTTGGTATGGTGTTCGGATGCTGTAAGCTCCAGTGCGAAATCCACAGTGTAATTGTAAGATACTATAAATGTTGTTTCGCTGACCTGAGTCTTTAGCAATGGTCACAGGGTGGGAGGTTGAGGGAGTTTAATACTAGTATGAAGAAGTGATACAAGAGAGAAAACAAAAGTGTAGAAAGTAGGTTATAGTTAGCTGGGTTTCGTATGCTGTTTGAAGCATGCCGATGGTTGATACGTCCTGGCGTTGCACAGTGTGTAAATTGTTTCTGCAAGCAACGTACCTGAACTACGAAATGGGATAATTTTGTGTAATCGCAGACCCAGTGGGACATTTGTTTAAAGTCGTTGACATACGGTTATTTTAAAATTGTTATGCTGAGGTTTATTTGGGCTACCAACGGCACCTGAACACCTTAGGGCATGGAGAACTATGCTGTTTTAGAGTCTGGCCTTCTCTAACCCTCCTTTTTATAAAGAAAGCAGAATCAGTATGCTACTGCTGACCACCCAAGGAAAACACCTTACTTCTGTCGCACCGTATCTAGGCAGTACCACGAATTCGCCCTCGGATTTCCATCGTAACTTGAACATTTAAATTTTGATGGTAATTGCTTTTTGATTTATCACTAACCATTAGACACACACAGTATGGTAGGACTTCTAGAAACAAGCCTTGGAGCCAGCGTAGCTCACCGGTTTATTTTAATATGCAATCCTACCCAACAAATTCAAGTCACTGACTATCGGTTGAGCTTCAAAGAAAACAGAGACTCGTGAAAATGAAATAATAAAGTAATAAGAATTTCTCAAAGTCAATGCACTTGACTATAATTATTTAAACTACGTAATTATCTGACCAGGGTTAAATTGAAAGTGAGCGGTTTCAACAGTATTAGTAGCATCGGTCATAATTCTCAGATATTCAAAATTAGGTGCCACGGACTTAAGAGAAGGACTCGAAAAATCCATCTATTGTTATCTTTTGATTTGGAATTAAATCCAGGAGCTTAACTAGAATTTTAATATTTATGGTGTCTTTTTTCTCTTGTCTATAACTAGTTATTTGTTGACTGTCTCAGTCAGTACACTTCTAAAAGCTACTCTCCTGATTTCAAGTATGAACCAGTTGTTTTTAAGGTCGTTATAAATTACTCAAATCAACAAAATAATTTGATCAAGGAGTTTGGGCTTTTTACAAACTATCCAATTTTATATTTCCACTTCTTGGCGTGTATATTACACAGCAATACGCATTACTATAGGTACACGCTAAATGAATGAAACCATCACCAAAGAAAAAAATTTGAGATAACATGCAAACAAACAAACGTACAAGTATACCTTGCTCGAAACCTCAATTCTGTCCTTGAAATGAGAAGTGATTGTTCATCATGTTTAATTTTTAAAAACTCGGACTATGTTTTATGTTTTTGTTAGTTGACAAAGTAGTGTAATTATGTGCTTTATCTGCATGATATTGTAGAGATAGCTGCTTACAAGTGGTATATATAGCATGGTAGAAAGTGATAACTACCGACTAGTGAGGAGTCAGAAAAAAAGAATGCACGCTATTAGATGGAAATGCAAAAGGCAAAAACAGTGCAGAATGAGATGCAGAACAAGCGATTGTGAGCAAATGGATACCATATTTTAATGTTATGCATTTTTACTAAAATCATCTGCATTTTCTCAATAAACAATGTCAGGCGCTTCATTGAACTCGTTAATATCAGGAAGAGGGTACATACATACTTTCTCAAATAAATGTTCAACGTGTTAGAGTTGTATTTCATAAAATTTAGTTTTTATTATTGCATCAGACGGAAAGATAAATTGAAATTAAAAAGAAATAGGAATGCCTAGTAGATACACAATATTTAATCCTACTAACAGTTTTCAGAAGTTACCGGGAACTATATTTCTCTACCTTATTTGTTTAGTCAGCCCAATTCAAGCGTAAGAAACTAAAACCTTGACATAAAATTTAACTGAAAAATATCATCCAAAGAAAAGTTGTTATCTTAGAACTTACGAGATAGTAAAAACGTTTCAAGTTTATCTCTCATCATATTCTATTTATGCTTTACAAATATCATAGAAATTACATTGAACATTGAACTTTCGTTTATTTTTAGCACTCATATGTCTAAATATTTGCTAGGTTATTAAGTATCAGAAATAAGTGTATAAAATAAGTCGGATGACTATTATTCTGACAAAATTATCGAACAGCTATATAGTGTAAAGGTTTCAGTTAGTCATGAACAAATATTAAACAATTCATTTTTATACCATGTTGTTCATAATTGGAATTAACTGTATCACTTTCAGGCATATATCCATGCAATGATTTATTTTTCACTAAATTTATTTCTTCGGGTGTACGTTTTTACATCCATGCGTGATAGCTTTACACAACCTATTTCATCATCATTAGTAAAATAATTTCTTTCTCTAATAAATCCACATTTATTTTTTAATCCCATCGTCCATCGACGTATACGACGTTTCAGCGCATAGTGGCATTCTAGATGATGCGCATTTCTGCCTTGTGGATAGATGAAGTGGCCTTTACATTGTGGACTACTGATACAAGGCCAGTACATCCTTTTTATGCTAATCGCTTTTCATTGTGATAATCGTTAAAGTTTAGTTTATAACCATTTGTACTGCTCTATGTAGTTTTCAATGATTGGTTAGTTGGATAAAAAAAAATTAAATCTTAAATGCACTAAAAATATAGAAACAGAAAACAACAGTCAATCAGTTTCATTTGTGAACTTTTGGAAATGAAATTACGTTTGTGTATAGATAGCTAATTAGAATAGTTTACCATAGATTTGTATTGAATCATAAAAATTGTTTACTATGAGTTAAACTGAAAGTTAGATGCTAAATATTTGACTTTCACCATACTGTTTGCTGCACTTCATAAATGAATTTGTACGTAAATTTATAAATATGGTAAACCTAACTTTTAATTTTCAATGGTATATCGAAGTGTCAAAAATATACCGAGATAATAAACCACGTTTGTGTCCAGTGAACGTCTGCTCCTTTTGTACACCTTGCATTATTTTCAGAAATTATGAATATAAACCAAGATTATGCAGTTCCATGGGATGAGCTTAAAGAATTGACAGGTGACACAGGCTTTTAACGCTAAGTTGATAATGAAAACAATATCCTTTTGCAAAATGACGGAGATTATTTTTAGCTCAGGTTGGTGATCTTATGTTGCTACATTCCCTGAGCCAGATGGTTTAATCTTTTAGCATTCATTGTCTTTCAGGATAAGGTCATCAGCAGTGACTTCAGCATGAAGTGAACTATAAAGGTTTCTTCATGCTTAATTCAACAGCCTACTATAAGGAGGTGGTATGTAGTTGGTGGTCTCCTTTGGTTGCTGTGTCGCTGGCTACTCAGCCTTTTCTTGCATTCCTTCGCCTAGAAAGTTTAAATAGGGCGAGAAAAACAGATTTGGCAGACTAAGTGATCCGTTTTATCTTGGGATTTTCCTCAGCTGCCTACAATCTAAAACAGTTTTAGCATGAACTGATATTATTATTTGTTGAAACTTGTAATTCTCCATTGTTTTATTGGATCGAATTGATCAAACTCTGTTGATCTATAGGCTGCTGTGCATATGCCTTGAAATTTTGTTGTTGTTGACTTGGTCGTAGCCCATATCCCAACGGAGGTCGATCATTTAGTTTCAGTACAACAACAGAAAATTACTAGTATCAATAGGTAATAATAATTGTCTCTATTTGAGATAGCCGTGGTTTGGTAGACTTGTGTCGATACTCGATAATGACTGAAGACGAAATGAAAATTTGGACTGCAGAGGGGTTTGAACTAATACTCAATGTACAAGAAGTGGCTATCGTGCCTAACTGGTTTAGTGGATGACGCTTTGGCGTTTGGAGTGATGGGTACGAGGTTCAAGTCTCAGGGGGAACAACCTAACTCATCGGGGTACAGGCATATTCATTCAGCTGACCAGTCTCAAATAAGACGAAGCACGCACTCTGTATCCCAATGCTACAATAGCTACAACTAAGTCGATTCTAAAAATTCATAGATTTTTTTGCATATCTGAATCAATTAGATAGAAATTTATACTTCCAAGTTGTTATTCATCGTAGACTGACATGAGTTGGAGGAAGAAAGGAAACCTGGGAGCACTGGACAGCTGTTTCGTGGTGGTATCAGACTGCTCAGCAGTGCGCACCCACCACCCCACCACGCTTGGAACCCACGACCTTCAGGTTCCCTGGCCAGCGCCTTACCATTCAGCCACCCGGTCACAATCCAATGCTCCATATTTCCAACTTCTCCCACCTCACGATATAGTGCAACCACCAAGCAATGACAGCATCGAGTGTCTGTCTCACCACCATCAGGCTTTCACTCCACCGGTCACCACTTCTCATTGGAACTTCGGGAATCACCTCTGGAAGCTAGCCTGATGGGTGTGAAGACAGTTACTCAACGATAACATTGGGTGGCGTTTGCGCTATGTCGAGAACTGACAGAAGTTGGAAATATGGACCATTGGATTCCGACCCAGTGGCTCAATGGTAACGTGCTGGCTACGAAACGTGAAGGTCCTGGGTTCGAGCTCTAGCAGGGTCGTGGGTGTGCACTGCTGGGGAGTCCCATACTGGGATGAAATAGCTGTCCAGTGCTCCCAAGTTTCCATTGTTCCTCCAACTGATGCCAGTCTACGATGAATACTAACTTGAAAATATTTCTAAATCCCCACAACACCCTAAAAATTTATGTATTTGAAATAAATATGACAATATGGCGTAGTTGAAGTTGCACGAATTGAGTCAAAAAATATGCGAAAACTAGTGGTGATTTTTTCGAATAATAACAGGATTATAAACATCCAGGCCATAGTTGGTACGAGTTTCCTTGAAGAAGCTTAGTGCCTAGTCAGGTTTAGTCACTTTGTAAGTAAGTTTTAATGTAATATGTATTCTGCTGAAGAAGCTGTAGCATACACAGTGAAACTTCCAAAAAAATCTTATTTTCGATTTTCTAAACACGCTGGGATTATATTAAAACTTACTTATATAGTAGCAGGATTAGACGAATATTTTAGATCGGAGGTTGGATGGAAGAGGAAAACAAATATTTTCATCTTATTGAGAAATGCTACATGAAACAGGTGTGAAGAAAGTCAGAAGATTTATGCTAGCCAAGAAAATTAGATGAGTAGAATTCAGATAATTAGGTCATGGTTGTGCAACGGAATTACAACGAATATGTATGAAAGAATAACGATGGGGGAAAAAGCACGATAATTGTCAATAAGATAAAAGTTTTATCACGGTATGCACAGACTGATAACTGTTTCTTTCTGAACACGTAAGCTCGGTTTTAATCATTTAATGGCTTACGCTTCAGAGAAACGCAACAGCTTGAAGTTCACATGCTTATTAATTATTTTGAACAACTTCTAGATATCGACTTCATGTTTAATATCAACACAGTGACCAGCAACAGCGTTGTTGAAGACTTTTTCAACTCCCAGTCGCAAATTCTTTAAAATATGCTCAGTAATGCGGTCATAAACCCTTCTTTCTGTTCTCCCAATTTATATGCTCGGGGAGTACATATGAAGCGATGTTTGGAGTTGGAGGTAACACGAAGAGGGGAACTGTCAGCCTTTGATTATCTCAGTAAGCAATTCATTTGGTAAAGTGTGATTAACCTAGCAGCTGGATCGGTCCTTTTTGATACAGAATTTATCCCATAAATATTTCTTTTAGAAACATCACCATCTTTGAAATCAAGATTTAAGAAAAGAGCCTTTTCTTGGGCTGCTGTGGTCACGAGTGCTTGCTACTGATGAGTCCTACACTAGGGCAAAACAGCTGTCCAATGCTCCCAGGTTTCCAGTGGTTCTCGAACTTATCTTAGTCTGTGATGAATACCATCTTGAAATCAATCCATCCCCACAAACATTCTGTTAGCACTTTCCCTTCCTGATCTCTCATCCTATATTTTTTTATGATTCTTCTTATTGGGTTTTAGACTGGATCTATGTCTATGCACGTGTTCATTGCTGAATGAGTCGAAAAACTGAAGAATAAGCTTTATGCACAAGATAGTATTGGAGTCTTCACTTTGATGACTCAATCAATGAATAAATATGAGTTTATGAACTGGGATTATTACATAGCAGACACGGTTACCACAATTCACATCAAAATATCAATATTTAATGGAGCAGCAAAAAAGACTAAAAGCAACGACACAATCATAGATTTTAGAAAGTCAGAGGAATGAAAGAATAGGAGATATAGTAAAATGATAGGATAATATTCTCAACCATAACAATAACTATTCAGCTGTTCATACAGAAAATGAACTAAAAGCCCATATTTGCATACAGGAAGCAAACCAGAGAGTTCAAAGACCCGGTAACTCCTCGCTTTTCCCAATTCAAAACATCTTTCCATCAAGGTATGGCTTTTCCAAGCATACTAATATAAAACCTGGAGACCTCTGATGGTTGTCTGCATGGTTGTGCTCGTCTTGATGATTTGGTGAGTGTTTTCAGATGATTGGGTGATCTGGAAGCTCCTGAAGGTCATATCTTTGTTACAAGCTGCACGGCCGTAACAAGGGTCCAACGTAGTTAGCCGAAAAATGAAGACATGATATTATTCCACGCCAGTTTACAATGACAAACTAACCACCAGACCTTTCTAATTCGTTTTATCAGGACAACTTTTTATCATATTCCAACACTTATTTTTTTACAGAATGTTTTACGTAAGTTCTAGCTCTTGCATTTTCCTTTCTTATGGATATGTTTTCCACAGGCTTTCTTCACCAAAGAGAAACTAGACCTGTTAATGCCACGATATGATCTTTTACAGTTTATGTCACGGGTTCGGAATACATCTGTAGTGCACCTTCCTGGCACCAAAATATAACTAGGGCTAAAATAAATAGTTTAAATTAAATTAACTAAATAAATCTCTAGCTTGCCTCCGGATGCTTAGGGTGTTTTAAGTTTTGTTTTAACGAGCATGCATCCGAGCAGGCTTGGACGCCATTTTTGCGCTCCATTGTGCTGATTACCACGCACGTACTCTGAGTCCCTAGTTCAGCCTTACAAGCCAGATAAGTTGATTAAACTTTTCCCTCATTCATTATTATAACATTTACCTTAAATACATAGCTCCTTTAAATACATTGCGTATCAGTTCTTTTGATTTGTGTTTGTTACCAGTACTTACACGTTAGGTAAAGTACTGGTTAAGCAGGTACTAGAGCACATCAAATTAAGTAGGGTTGATCAAACGTTATGGAATTGTAACACGCATCCCTACACATCTTTGCGTTAACAGCTCATCCAACCTTCTGTACTATTTATTCACTACACCGACTGCTTAAAAATTTATCTTTTTCAAACTTTATGTTTAACCGTTGTGTTCTGTCGCATACAGTCTTCGACAACAGCGATCTAAAATGGATGCACATGCTAGTACAACCTATGCCACTCAATACGAGGAGCCTAAATATAACCAATACCAATGTTTGTAGCATTGGAAGTAGGTTTCAGGGACTGGAGGTTTGAATGGAGTCCTGCCATTACGAAAAGTGACTGTCTGCTAACCTGAACGGAACACTTGGATTATAAGAATTTAACTATCTATGTGCAGATAGAGTTCAAAATTGGCATTCCATGCCCCACGACAATGGGACTTGTGAAGCGATCAGTTAAAAAGCCATTCCTGGAGTCATTGGATTTATTATGGATGTGATTCATCGGTGTTTGACACACTAGTTGGAAAATGTTGTGTTCGAACATTTTAATAAACAGAGAAAATATATCTGCTGTCTCATTCTGACCTCATGTAGATAGGGTTTGATTCTCTTCACCAGGATCCCGCTACATGTTGACAGCAGGTTACTTTGTCCGTTATGCAGAGCGCTTTGATGCAGCGTTTCCAGGTGTGGAAGTTTTTGTTCTACCCAAGGACCACTTATGTTGAACTTGTTGTTCACATGTGACTCTGATAACAAAGGCAACTCTGTCATCCTTCCTC
Organism: Heterobilharzia americana; assembly: GCA_944470555.2. Classification (NCBI taxonomy): domain Eukaryota; kingdom Metazoa; phylum Platyhelminthes; class Trematoda; order Strigeidida; family Schistosomatidae; genus Heterobilharzia; species Heterobilharzia americana. The sequence continues at coordinate 46,140,107 of OX104127.1, forward strand.
ACCCAACCAGTGTCGACTGCATTATGCCAGAGTTCAATTTAAAAGTTTGTGATGTGATAGCTATCCAGGTTTGACATCAAACGTATGGCGTAAGAAAATTTTGGCTATTAGGATGTAAGCTGTGCTTGTAGGCCAATCACTTTTTTCTAACTCTTTCATTTATGGTGAATAAATAAGTTTTAGAACTGTACTCCATAAACCAGGGGAGTGTTCCCCTAGGATTCATAAATCGGTTAAGAAAATGTTATGAAATCTGTCTGTATCTGTCGGTTTAGAATAGTTGAGAATCAAGTATAGTGAATGTGATGAGGATTCTTGCAAACCATTATAACAAAATCTAGGAAATGATATGCAAATAACATTGTTTTGAATTTTATATGTTGTCTGTTCTATAACATTACAGGCTGACAGTTGTTCATCAAGAGGCATAAAAGATGACTTCTCTAAAATGCAAGTATTGTCATATTAAATTAGTCAAGATTCTCGGGTAACTGCAGTGAATGCCTGGGGACTTCCCCTTAGTATAACTTCAGGCTTGAGTTTATGCTTACTTAGAAGGGGAGTGTGTTACAGTTATTTCACAAAGTTGACGCTGAGAAGCCTGGTTGTCTCGACAAGTTTCATACTTGCCCATTATCAGCACCAATGGATATCGTCGTGAAGCTCTTGCCAACGTTGTTTAGTATTTCATTGAGTCAGTCAAAATAACTAAGAGTCAGCAATGACGCTACATGTTATGGCCCCAGTTTATAAAAGCGGTCTCAGAAAGTTAGTCCCAAACTATCGACTCATTATTCTGATCAGCACGTCCTCAAGCTGCAGGAAATTTTCATTCCTGGTGTGGGTTATTATGATGCTGTCTTATGGAAAACCAGTGCAGGATAGCTTACCAGAAACCCCAGTCTGGGGACCTCCTCCCCTCCCACTTTGTGTCAATAAACTATCACTTAAGGTTGAGTTATCTTGTTTTAAGTTTGTAGATGACGTGGAAAAATTTGAAGTCACGGGTGGTAACCACAATAGGTCAATCCTGTAAGCATAGTTGAACACCAACCGAATGGTTTCTTTGGTGGTCCCTAGAGGCAGATACTAATGAGAGTATAGTCATCTATATCAGTTATGACTATCCATATGACTACTAGATAAACTGTTTGCCATTAACTAATGTTTCTGAGCATAAACATTTAGAAGCCTCACTTAGTCATGACTTTAAAACAGCAGCAAGCTCGAGATCCTCTGCTGAGAAATCTTTTCAACTCTTATGGTCTCTCCTTAAGGACTTTCAGTGTTTCTGACATATATGAGATTCAAGCAGTGAACCCAGTTTTCAAATGCAAAACGTATGTGCTAGAACGAGTTCAATGGGCAGGCCTCAGAATAGCCAACGACATTCCTAACCTCTTTTATAAGGAACGGTTTGATCAACTTGACCTACTTCCACTGTCTAAACGTAGACTGAACACTGATCTCAAACAACCTCACAGTATTCTAATTAATGCTTCAAGCACTGACCTATTTAGTATAAGAGGAAATCTTGAACACTGGTAGAATGTAATTCCATTTTAGTTCATTTATTAGATGCACCTTATAGTGGAACAGCATAATTTAATGGACTACATTTCGGACAAACCTAGTAGCGTCGCATACTCCCCAAAATCAATAGCCTAGGGTTTGACGACTTTCGACATTGATGCTGACCTTGATAGTTTAACTGGACTCGCTAAGCTGAAGGCACCCGGTCAAGCATCCTCGCCATTTGGCACGCTGTCGTGTTACGTTGCACTGCTAGTATTCGACTCTCTAGCCAGTTAGTTGGAACGCATCGGTATTTTGGCACAACCATCCAAATATACTATTCCATCCGACTACGCTGTCGTGTTCTTCCTTGGTCTCGTATTCGTGGGTATATAACAAGTCCGAATAATTAGTGATTGGTCTTCGCGTCTGCCAAGTTCGTACCAGGACAAATCCTAAATTGGTGAGCCCGACGTGATCAAATATCCCGACCAATAACAAAGTATTGAATTGGTGAGCCTGTTCCATTTTATATTTGTTTATTGTTTTCATTTCGATAACATTTATATATCCATTTACTACACTTTCTCATGTCCGACCACACTCCCAAGCTTATTCGTATTAAGCCGACTACGAACACGATCCAACTCGTGCCATATTGGCCAGACAATGCGGAAACATGGTTCCTGTATGCCGAGGCCGATTTTAGAGAACAGGGCGTCTCAGATCCTCATTCTCGATTTCTTGCTGTCATACGGCCACTACCGCGAGAATTAAACAGGTATGTTACAGCACGCATGTTTAATCCTGAAGTAAGTGATCCTTATGCACTTCTTAAAGCCGCACTCTTGAAGAAAAGCGATCTCACAGATCGCCAGCGCCTAGACGAATTACTTCATAACATCGAGCTAGGCAGCCACTCAGCTACTGAAGTCCTCGGACGCATGCGAGAAGTAATCGGTGCACGAATATTCGACGATGGTCTCTTCCGAGAACTATTTCTCTCGAAACTACCACAACCGGTGCAAACCGTGTTGGTGACACTGCAGTCAGTCCCACTCGATGACCTGGCAGCCTCGGCAGATAAAATACTGGAGATTTCTAGCAGACCAGTCTCCAACGCATATTCTGTCTGCGACAAACCAGAGAGCCAGGATTCAGAGGTGACCAAGCTGTGCAACTCTGTTAAACAGTTGCTACGATCTCTAAGTACTAGTCCACGTAGAACTACACAGAAACGCGTCTTAGTGCATCGCAGCAACTCGCGTGGTTGCCCCAAAACTAAACCTAACAGGGTGGAAAACCCTGAATGGTGCTGGTTTCATAACACTTACGGAGACGAAGCCAGAAAATGTCGGAAACCATGCCGTTTTAACAAGGACACAAACTCGGGAAACGGTCACGCCGGCACGTGCTCACGGCAACCGTAGCCGGCGGAAACAGCCGTTTGCTCTACGTCACCGACATTAAAACGAAAGTCCGCTACCTCGTCGACACCGGCGCAGAAGTTAGCGTTCTTCCCGCAACGACAAAGGAGCGTCATCACGACCCATCCTTCAATCTTCAAGCAGCCAACGGCAAGGCAATCGCGACATTCGGGAGACGGTATGCCTACCTCAACTTAGGTTTACGCAAACCTATCCACTGGATTTTCCTCCTTGCTGACGTCTCTATGCCCATCATTGGCATAGATTTGCTAAACCATTACGATCTACTCGTAGATGCTCGCCGTCGACGACTGATAGATAACAACACAAAGTTATCTATTGGCGGCACCACCTATGTAGGTCCGAGTTTAGCCATCGTTAGAACCAAACAATCAGGCGACGCGTCCTACCAGGCAGTTCTGGAGAAATATCCAGAGTTACAGCAACCGAAGCACACTCTTCCGTGCATAACCAGCAATGTTATGCATCACGTCACAACCACAGGTCCACCTGTGGCATCCAAAGCTCGCCGTTTAGCCCCCGATAAGCTCAAACGGCGAAAAATGAATTCGACCGCATGCTCGAACTGGGCATTATCAGACCGTCAAACAGTCCTTGGGCATCGCCATTGCACATGGTTCCCAAAAAGGATAGCAACGACTGGCGTACAACCGGTGATTACCGAAGGCTTAACGCCAAAACAACTCCGGACTGCTACCCGATACCTCACGTTTACGACTTGACTGCAACCTTATGCGGCATGAACATTTTCTCCAAAATCGACTTGGTCAAAGCGTACAACCAGATACCTATGGCAGCAGAAGATATCGCGAAAACAGCCATTATTACTCCTTTTGGCCTGTTTGAATTCCTGCGCATGCCATTTGGTCTTCGGAATGCAGCACAAACATTCCAACGCTTTATGGATGATGTCTTCCGTGGTTTGAATTTTGTTCATGTCTACATCGATGACTGTCTAATTGCGAGTCCAGATAAGGAAACTCACCTTAAACATTTGGACCTCGCATTCGAAAGACTTAAAAAACATGGCATCACAGTTAACTTACAGAAGTGTGAAATAGGAGTTGAATCACTCAGCTTCCTTGGGCATACCATTGACAACAAAGGTATACGCCCATTGAGAGATAAAGTGGCGGCTATCACAAACTATCCAGAGCCGACCACTGTGAAACATCTCCGCACTTTCAATGGCCTGGTAAGTTATTACCGAAGGTTTATCCCTAACTGTGCCTCTGTCATGAGACCACTAACAGATCTACTTCGAGGAACTGCGAAGTTCGTGTCTCTGGACAACGCGGCTAGACTTGCTTTTTCTAAAGTCAAGGAAGCCATTTCGAACGCAACCATGCTTATGCATCATGACCCCAATGCTCCTTGAGTATTGCTGTTGATGCATCTGATTCAGCAATTGGAGCAGTTTTGCAACAGTTGACTGACAACCAGTGGCAACCGTTAGCCTTTTTCTCGAGGCGGCTGCAAGACGCGGAAACAAGATACAGTACATTTGGTAGGGAACTCCTAGCCATGTACTGTTCTGTACGCCATTTTCGACATTCTGTGGAAGGTCGTGATTTCATTATTTTCACAGACCACAAACCGTTAACGTTTTCCCTCAGCTCGGCGTCTGAAGTTGCGACAGCTGGATTACATTTCCCAGTTCACGTCAGACATCCGCCACATTTCTGGAGCAAACAACTCCGCAGCCGACGCACTATCTCGAATAGCTTCGATAAACTATATCGAGGGTATTGATCTCGTTGAACTAGCTCGGCGTCAAAAGGAAGACCTTGAGCTGCATCATGAGTTGTCGTCCACAACTCTCAAACTGCGACTTTGTCCGGTTGGATCAGACAAGGATACAATTTTGTGCGATGTCTCTGCTAGTCAACCACGCCCAATAGTTCCGAAGAGTTGTCGACGCAACGTCTTCAATACGTTGCACAAACTCTCTCATCCAGGTGTACGAGCCACCATTAGGCTTATCGCACAACGTTTCTGCTGGCCTGGGATGAACAAAGACGTTAAGGAGTGGGCTCAGTCGTGCTTAGCTTGTCAAAAGTGTAAAGTCACGCGACACACGAAAAGCCCTTTAGGCTCATTTCTAGCCCCAGACATGCGTTTCGACCACGTCCATATAGATATTGTAGGACCCCTACCAGAATCTAATGGATGTACCTACCTTTTCACTTGTGTTGATCGTTTCACACGATGGCCGGAAGCAGTACCTATAAGGGATATTACTGCTGAAACAGTAGCTCGTGTTTTCGTCGAAAGATGGATCGCGAACTTCGGATGTCCATCTCACGTCACAACCAACCGCGGGCGCCAATTTGAGAGTGACGTTTCAGCTCGCTACGGCCGACAGACGGATAGCTCAATTATCGAAATTCTTGACGATGTACCTGGCAATGCACAGTTGCAACAACCATCGGCTCAACAGAAAACACGATCAGGTCAAACCGTCGGGTTCCCGGAGTATTTAAGGTTATATTCAACTTAGCGGTGCGAAATAAAATGTGCAGACCATATTTTTTTTACTTACAAAATTTTTTTCTTCCCAGGCACTTTTTCTTATTTACCGGCAATGTACAAACCCTCGTACACTTTGCCTTTTTATATCAATTTTTATAACAATGTAATGAAACTTTAAAAAAAAGACGGTGAAAATAAGCGTAAATTTTTATTTTTCGATATGTTTATATACAAATAATTCCCATTTTTACGAAACGTTTTCGTGGTATTAAAGACTTTTGTTTATATTCCAGGTGCAACGAGCACTGGACGGAACGTCAAAAGGAACTGGGGACCGCGATCGACGTCCAATTCGATTTATTGTATTTTATTATTTAATTGCCACGACACCCTAGAACAAGTTCAGACAACCAGGGGCCACTTCACGCAGTGAGCCCATCGGGAGAGTTTTACCAGTGGAGAAACCAATGGGTTTTTACTTCCGGCTGGTATCGTCTTAGGGTCCTCACGAACCCACTGGGGGGGGGGGGGAGGAGTGATCTGTAGCATCACACACTTCCCCAAAATCAATAGCCTAGGGTTTGACGACTTTCGACATCGATGCTGACCTTGATAGTTTAACTGGACTCGCTAAGCTGAAGGCACCCGGTCAAGCATCCTCGCCATTTGGCACGCTGTCGTGTTACGTTGCACTGCTAGTATTCGACTCTCTAGCCAGTTAGTTGGAACGCATCGGTATTTTGGCACAACCATCCAAATATACTATTCCATCCGACTACGCTGTCGTGTTCTTCCTTGGTCTCGTATTCGTGGGTATATAACAAGTCCGAATAATTAGTGATTGGTCTTCGCGTCTGTCTAGTTCGCACCAGGACAAACCCTAAAATCTTATTGTCCACAGTTATATCCAGATGATATGAACAGTAAATTATGTCTGAAACTTGATCCACAAAGTAATACCGTTCCACTGTTAGATGAATCTAATAAATCAAATGAAGTGGAACTAACTTCTCTAGTCTACTGCTCTCTTCCTAAGCTGATCGCCTGGAGGATATCTCAGAAAATTCAAAGACCCTTGGTTGAATAATTCACCTCTGCCACAGCACGTTATTTGTGTCTTCCGTCAAAACCTGCAGTGTTTACTCTTCATGCTCGGCATTAACAATACTTAAATAGATATGTTGTTGGGTAAATCCGGTTGTTATTTTCTGTCAATATCATAAACAATCATTTTTTATAATTTGAGTAAATTCGTGTATACTTTACTTGCCACTGTCATATCTTCATCCAAAGTCTTTAGTACAGTGCGATAACATGTGATGCAAGTGTGCCATAACTTTATCCGGAAGATCTTAAAGACGTTATTTACCCCACAGTTCCACTCAAGAAATATTCTTGTTGTCTTCATCAGAGCCAAAAATAGATATACCTATGTAATTTTACAAAGGCTGCAGTAATATTTCTACTATTAATCATTTGGAGATATTTTCTGAGTTCAGCTGAGAGTTCATTTCACTAAAATTCCGAGCAAAACAAATGAATAGTGGAAGGCAGGATAAATACCACGCATCGTTCCTGGCTTCGAAAATGGCAAGTCCTAAATGAAAATAAATTATTATCATTCATAAAATTTCCTGAATTGAAATCTGAAGGAGATAATGCGTTACGTGCTAGTTAAACTCTTTCCACCATATGACGTCGTGCTCACACCTAATAATTGTGGTAGTTATGGTATCCGGGATTCCAGAAAGACTGTAATCCACCTTTCTGGCACCAAAATGCAACTAGGGCCAAAATAGATAGAATAAATTAAATTAACTAAATAAACCTCTAGCTCGCCTCCGGATGCTTAAGGTGTTTCATGTTTTGTTTTAAGGAGCATGCATCCGAGCAGGCTTGGATGCCATTTTGCTCTCCCTTTGTGCTGGTTAGCACCCACGTACTCCGAGTCCCTAGTTCAGCCAAACTAGTCAAATAAGCTGAATAGACGCTTTCCCTATTCATTACTTTTACATTTATTCTAATTTAATATATCACTTCTTCGAACATGCTCCTGAAACCAGTTCTTTTTATTCGTGTTTCGTTATCATTACTCACACGTTAGGCAAGGTACTGGTTAAGCAGGTACTGGAGCACATCAAGTTGAGTAGGATTCATCAAACGTTATGGAATAGTAACGCAACCAGTACATAGCTCTGCAAGACCTTCAGCAAAGTACTGCGTAGTAGACTTATGAAGAAATTTGCCAATTAGACCAATAATAGCTGGTGTAGTACGGAATGATGCGTGCTGACGTATTCTTTGTTTTGTAGGAATGATGTAAACTCAAGAATAGGATGAGAAAAGCTGCAACACCTCAAATGGTTGCATTCCATAACAAGGACAAAATAGTAAAATGACCAATTCCTGTTGTCCTTTGACCATCGAGTAACCAACAGTATTAAGGGAGAGTGAGCATCGTTCAGTAGATTTCGCTCTACAGATAATGTTACTGATTACAGACACGCCTATGAAAAATTTAGATGCCAAGGTGGTCACATATCTGACAAATATGTCATCCACTTGTGATGCGATCATATTACAATCCCCATGCTACTCTGGTAAGGACGGAGTGACACTCGGGTGCAGATCATAATGAAGCCACAAATATATTCGCACTGCCTCTTTCTTTGCCCAACCTAACTTATATTATGTTGGCAGGCGTACAGTGGATAACTGGGCACACGAGATACGATCACGGTAGCTTTGGTGAATGTGACAGAGACGGCAGGTGTACAACGGTATCCGCATTCAAGGGATATTTGCTCGCAAACACTGAGAGATAACCATAGTCTTCGCTGGACAGGGTAATGTAGTCGTGGCAGACGGAATAGGGGTCCAGAAAAAGAAATACACTCGTAACAGAAAGGTAAAGGAAGAATGAGTAGCCTGCTTATTTCTTCTGTATCAAAACGTTTTCGAGATTTGTGACGGGATATCTGGGTAAAGGTGTTTTCAGAAGGTGGGAAATCTCAAGGCTACAAGCTATTTCCAACTATTAGGAAATACTTTCTGTCAGGGACCACTTTTCAGAGTGATGACTGGAAAACAAATCCACATCTGAGAAGGTTGGGGTATGACCGCCATGTTGTTATCAACGAGCAGCACTTCATAGACCCTTCAAAAGGGTTTACCACTATTAATGAGGAAGCAATTTGGAGTCGTCTGAAGGCTTATTTGCGTCATTACGACGCTTCATGTGAGTTGATGCCCCGGAGCAACATTCTTAAATCGGGCAGATTTTGACTGTAGAACCAGTTGATAACCTACGTAAGTTCTTAAATAGCACTACGAAAAAATATCTACAATAATTCCGTTTAAGTTTTCCGTTCGCGAATACTAAAATAATAAATGTATGAAATTTCTCAGGGTGATTATGACTGGGGTAGAATCTGAGATCGAACGTACCGCTTTAAAAGTAGATGACAGGGTTTACCTACTGAATTCCCATCCGATATCCAATATCTTTTAGCGAGCTAGTGTAAACTAATTGATTTCTTCGCGCTCGCTTCTAGTCCTTGCTGAACGGTTCCAGGTCTTTGGTGGATTCCAATGAATTAGGTCTACCCACTAGACCGCTGTAGCTCTGGTTAGCCCAATGGGCGGTTGGGTGTTGTTTAGATTTGTAGGGAGTGCTGTTTGTTCGTTTGCTTTTTCTCCCGAGGACTATGGTGCAGATGGATTCCTCAAATGTCTTGCCAGCAGACGACTGGTCGGACTGGTCGTGAAAAGATGAAAAGTATGTGCAGAAAATCAAGGGAGAGAAAGTGCGGAGGGAGACAAAACAAAAAAGAAAGAGGGAAGAAGAATAATATATATTTGAAAAAAAGATTAGGGAAAAGTAGACTGCACGGAAGAATAAACACTGGTAGGTTCATGGGGAATAGGTGATAGGGAGAGCTTTCGTTGAAGTTTGAGAGCGTAAAGTCAGAAGGAAGAATAATAAATAACATGACGGGACGAATGCGAACATAGTAATTCTTTTGGTAGGAGACGGTAACTGGAGGGGACGTCTGCAGGAAGGTATAAGGTTAAGCCAAGTTCTCAGTGATAGTGGTTTTACAAAGTGTTCAGTAACGGTTGGTCGTACCGAGTTAGTAAGTCGTGTTAGTCTAGTCAACATCCCAGTTGGATGAGCGCAAACCGTGCGTCACTGCGCAACTGTCCAACCTCTTCTTGAAGCTGTCAACAGACTGAGCAGTAGCAATCTCAGCAGGCAATGCGTTTCAGTGGCCGCAAACTCGCAGAGAGAAGAAGTGTGATCGCACACGGCTTTTCGCTCTTTGGTGAGCGATCCTCCTCGGGTTACCACGAGGATCTCCATAGTTGTCGTTCAGTAGGATTCCACTGTTCGGATGACTTGGGTTACTGAGTATTTTGTAAGCCATTATCAAGTCACCACGTAATCTGCGGTAGCTTAGGGAGAAGAGCCCTAGATCTTCCAGTCTGTCCTGATATGGTTTCTGCCTCATTCCCACTACACCCTTTGTAGCTCTCCTTTGGACTTTCTCCAGTAGGTTCACGTCTCTTTTCATATATGGTGGTGCAGTGACGTCGTGTACCTCAAGGTGGGGTCGCATATAGGTCTTATGCAGCTTCAAAAATAGTTCCGGGGTCAGGGCACCCAGTTGTCTGCGCATGAAGTGCAGTGCTGCATAGGCTCTGGAGGCATCTCCTGGATAATTGGGGCTAGTGTCTAATTCGTCAGTTAGTATTAGTCCTAGGTCTTTCTCTGTGGTGGTGTAGGAGAGTTGAGAATATGGTACCTTCTGAGAGTCTGGGGTGAGGAAAAACACGGCTCGGCATTTATCTGGGTTAAATGCAAGTCCGTCATAGTCCACCCACTCTGTAAGTAATCTGAGATCACTTTGTAGTGCACTTGATTCTGTTTCTGACGCCACAGCTATCCACAGCTTAACATCATCAACGTAAAGTAGAACTGGGAAGCTGAGATTCAGTGGGAGGTCGTTCACAAAAAGAAGGAATAGCAGCGGACCCATAATCGCCCCTTGTGATACACCAGATGATGATGTCCTCCAAGTCGAGCAAACTCTGTTGGCTTTTGTGCAGAATTGTCTACCATCTAGATGGTCCTACAACCATGAAAGCACTGGTCCCTTGATTCCCGACCTTTCCATTTTGTGAATAGGAACGGTGGGGAACTGTGTCGCAGGTCTTGGTAAAATCCAGGAAAATAACGTGGACAGGAATTTGTAGGTCCCAGCATGCCGTCCACTTATCACCTGCCGCCAGACTGTTTGTGGCCCAAAAACCTACCCTTTCTGAAACCATGTTGTGCATCACTAAGTGCTCCCCTCTTTTCTAAGTACTCCCTGACATGGTCGTCTACCAGACTCTCCATTACTTCTGACACCAGTGGTAGGAGGGCTATGGGTCGGTAGCATTTTGGGTTCTGCCTGTCTCCATCTTTGAAGATGGGGGACGGAATAGCACTTTTCCACTCCTGTGGGAGCATGTGATTGTCTAAGGAGTGTTGAAACAAGCTACACAGCGGACCGCACACGGCACCCGCTCATTGTTCCAGCACAGCCGGTCGGATGTCATCACACCCCGGTGATTTCCCTGGGCTGAGCTTTGACAGCTTTTGGAGGACTATAGCAGGAGTTACCTTTATTTCACATAACTCTACTGCGTTTGGTGGTGCTGAATTTCGGTCGGACAGTCGGTAGTTTTGGTTTTATAGGGATGTATTGAGTTGCGTATCGAAGGTGGCGCTAAAGGCTTCGGAGATCTCCAGTCCGGAAAGGTTCTCTCCGTTTAGGCCTTTCACGACGCAGGCCGCCTGGCTAGTGGATTTTCTGCCTGCCATGAACCAATATGGGTTTTTGGGGCTTGCCTCGAGCTTTTGACCAAGGTTCGTCTGGAATGACCTCCTGTCTCCCCTCACTCTAATGTTACACTGACCTCTTAGGGCAATATACACGGTGTGGTCAGACACTTTTCTGGAGGTCCTCCACTTGTGCCATGCTTTCCCCTTCACTTCCAAAAGGCGTTCTGTGCCTCGCTTCAACCATGAGGTTCGTTTCCGCTGTATTGCTATGATTACTGGGACGTTTCCAGAGACAGCCCTCTTGATGGTATCTCTGACTAGTTCCCAATGTTGGTCAATCGACAGGTTGCTCTACTTCTGGGGCCATGGTGCTGTCGATAGATATTGGTTTATCACCACGTAGTTCACTTTGTTGTGGCGAAGACAAGGGCGCGATGCCTCCCATGACAGTTGTTCGGACAGTACCAGATCCACCACTACCACGCCATGATCGCTGCTGTTGAGGGGGGTTTGAACCTGTACATTTTCTACCAGCAGTGGGTCACTGGTAAAAAGGTAGTCCAGTTTGGACGACTTTCCGCCCAACCCCCAGTGAGTGTCATCACCAATATTCTCGTGCAGTCCAGCCTTTTGGACGGTGTTGAGTAGGTTTCGGTCGAACCTACGGCTTGAGTTTCCCTTGTCCTACCCAAGATTGAGAGTCGGAGCAGTAAAGTCGCTGGCCATAATGACCTGGTCGTATCCGATGGACGTCCTTCGGGACATTACTTGCGGCAGTTGTCGGTTATCTTCCGCGCTGTTAGTAGGTGTTCTGCAGACGCCTACTGGGTACTTGGTGTGTCCAACCTTAAATAGACGCCAGATGGAGTCTGGAAGCCCCGAAAGTGGGGATCCAGTTGCTCGTTCACTTTTAAAGTTATCACTAATAAGCATCGCCACTCCGCCCCTTCCCTTAAACTCCCTGTCCCTCCTGAATAGAAGCAGACCGTCTATACTGGTTTCGATGTCACTAATGCCAGGTGATAACCAAGTTTCTGTTGGAGCAAGGTAGGAACAGAGAAATCGTACTTCCCCCATTTTACTTCTGAGTCCCCCCACATTACTGTAAGGATACTTGGCTATGTTACCAATGACACGCGGTGCCTTGGTGGTGGCAGACTGGAGGCAGTCGTGCGTAGTGGCGAAGCTTGCTATAGGGCGGCCACCTCCAGTTGGACTGGCCCAACCACGTTTTATCCCACAATGGTTTCTTGGGATGTCATAGAGTAAAGGCTTGGTTGCAAATTTTGTCTGTTGACAGCAATGGTGACTTCAGCGGTAGGCGGTGCTTCCATTTGCTGTTGTCCCAGTGTCCCGGGTCTGCTTTCACAGCAGCGAACATTCCCACTGACGTTATCTTTTACTGTGTACCAAGTTTGCAGTAATCAGGTCAAAAGTTTTCACGGCCGAAGTCAACAGCTATCAACCGGGGTGCCTCGCGCGATACGTTCCTTGCTGACCAACGACGGTCTGGTCTGGCTCCAATGCTGGATGACCTGTTGACGACTAGTGTGTATGGTAGCATTAAGAATGTTTCCCCTTCCTTAGCTGAGCTCAGGGTCACCCTCATCAGCGGAGGCTTTCCCTGAGGTGAGTAGTTGTCTTTGTAGAGCCCGCAAAGCTTTGCTTCTAAACTGTCCAGTCCCAATATGGCGCATACGGTTTCCCATTGCTGTTTGTCAAAAGATTCTCTGTCCTCAAGAAGGCCATCATGCCACACGGCGGCGTGAAATAGGAGGATGGAGTTCGATCTGTCACCAACTCTGTTTTTGTGTACTGTGGGTGGTTTTTTATGAGAAGGGTGCACCTTTTTTCCACTGTCACCCATTCTTCCTGATGTACAGTGGGGTTAGCCGTTAGAGTGACTTCAGGGTTAGGGACCAATGTAGTTGGTCGCGTGCCTGGTCGTCGTTTGGGTCTTTTTGGACGATCCACCGGTGTGATGTCTTTTGCGACCTCTCTTAGCGAGCCTGTAGAAAAGAGTGGCCTTATATGGCGTTGTGGGCAGATGTACCGGAACCACGTGCATGGGTAGCGCGCCATGAAGGTGTAATATTGGTCTGGTATGTCCTCATCTCACTGACTGTGCACTCAAAGGCGGCATCCCTTTTGGCTACTGTGAGACCACACGTATGACAGTCGTCAGTCCGACTAGAAGGTTTAATAACCGACTTTCCTTCTCTTCTGTCTCTCAGTGATAGCCTTTACAGGTAGGGTCTGGGCTGGTGGTACCAGGAAGACATGCTCTTCGATGAACTACAGTACAAGGGTTCAGAGGGACAGGAATTCGACTTTTCCCAGGTGGTTATTGCAACTGTCCTCCTGAGGTCGACCCATGATCTTTTGCGGCGGCATTAAGCCTCTTGCCTCCGGCCCTAGATAATACCAAGGATGGGGAGGTTTGTAGCTGAGGTGAGGCTTTACCTGAGATGTTCCTGATACCAGATTTGGTTAGGACTCGGTTATTACTCATTTCCACAGGTGATTAGGAGGGGATATAAATGAGATAGACACAGATGGTTGTATCAAGTGAAACGCGAAAGGGCAATGATAGATGAAGTAAGTTGTCAACCTTCCTAGGATTGTCCAGTTATATGACACGAAAGAATGCCCAAAGCTTCCCACAGGTCCAAGGTGTATGATCGAATAAGATAAGTAGCGCTGCAGTTGCAGCAACCTGAGTTATAGCAGTTGATCGAGACAGTTAGACCCACCACACAGTTGTCCGTTTGGAGAGTGGTGGTACTGACCGACTGAGGACTGTACGTTCTGTAGCAAAACGTTCTTCCAGTAAGACTGTAACTTTCGTAGAGGAAATATCCGACTGGGGAGGCTTATACATGGTTACTTTCGAGTAGAATGCAGACGCGACAAAACACTTGAGTATTCGAAGAGCGCGCGAATTATTTTTTGTGTCTATTTGTTTGAAAGTAGTTCGTATTTCGGTTCCAGGAAGTTGTAAAAGAAGGTGCTTGTCAACACTCTGAAACGTATATTTGGACCCCCGGCCACATCGAACTAAGGTGTGAACTAGTCACATCATATCTAATCGCAGCCCTGGTCACCCGATCATTGTGACCTTATGCAGCGGTCAGTGTGATCCCCAAACCAGTGCTAGTGGGATCAGTAGCCAAGAGGTAAACATCAAGCACCTCCACCCATAGAAATCTTAAATCTGTAATTCATAGCTATGATTTGAACTGAAGTTATGCTGGGGTGATATTTTATTGGCTTTGTTATGATCACTATTTATCGGTTTCTTTTGTACTGATACAGACAACAAACTAGGATATAATGTTCTTCAACCAGTTTTCAACCCGAACGCAATCTCCCGGGAAAACATTGTCTGTTAGAAAATGCATGCGTTTATTCTGCTGTTGTTGTTGTGCAAGCATAGAAAGCATGTTAAACGGTTAATAGTTGTGTGTGAGTACATGGTGAAGTACGACGGGAAATTAATCGTACCTACTAAAGAACCTCCTGGAAACAGTCAGTTGGAACAAAGAAATCTAATGCCAGAGGCCGAAAATCCATTCAGATGCAGTGCATTCCTTCTTTGGTAATTATTAACCCCAGCCAAGCATGTTGGTACTTCAGTTCAGTTTCAATAATACCTTACCTTTTCAAAACGATAAGAAATGTGTAGGAACATAAACCCTACAGCTTTGAAATCCTCATTTTCAAAAGACACGGTGGATTTTCCGAGCGTCTCACAGGCACTAAATAAAATGGGATATCGAGAACTAGTTGTTGAATTTATTAGTCTAGAGTTCACGAAAGAACTTCGTTTTTACATCTCTAAGGAGCAAAGTGTTACTAGGCTTATGCTACCTGAAGACGCAAATGATAGTTCGCAGTCATCACGGAACTGTGTAACAAACAGCTGTTGGTACGTTTTCTCCTGGCCTGTAGGTTGGCACGTTGTTGTAGGATGCGCGTAGAGCACTGTCAGTTTAGTGGTGCCTAAGAGAATCTGGTAGCGAAAAGAGGAAGAGAAAAAGGTGAGCCGACGACTGAGAAAGTACACAGGATGTACCTATATAAGTAACAAAAGACAACTTAAAAACGGTGAAGCTGGACAATGAAGAGGTGAGGCAACGTCGAAATCGATACTGAAAAGTGAATAAGTAAGATTTTGAATGCGTTACAACTAATCAACCATGGATCAGTTGTAGATTACATTTTCGTCGAAATACTGAGTACGCACACTCACACTTTCGAAGACATGAAGCCCGAAAATGTATAGTGCAACTAGACACATTTCCTCATCCTCGTTATGATATTCACAAATACTGTCTATCAGACATTGAACACAACTTTTTCTTTGCTGGTGAGGTTATTAGTTGGTGAAGGCGGTAAAACGTGTACACGTTTTGACGTCGAAGGCTAGATGAAGTTCCAAGCAGGGGTTTTGCTTATTAGCGTGTTGTTATATCATGTGTCGATAATTCAAGGATTAAGATTTAAACTCAGAAATGGTATAACTAAATGCATACAGGACGAGGCTCATAAAGACATAATTGTACATGGAGAGTTTGAAGTCAGTTCCTCGAACAACCAAGTGATCCACATCAAAGTTCGTGATGCGAAAAAACACATTCTGTATCAAAGAGAGAATATCAGAGACGGGAAGTTTGCATTCACTACTGAAAACTTCGAAATATTTGAAGTGTGTTTTGAAAGCCAACCAAGTAGTTTCTCTCTTTTTAGTAATCAAAACTAGGCAACGATGAAAACGATCACGAGGTTTTTCTTAACATAAAGCATGGCACAGCAGCCAAAGATTTTGACATGGTTTGTTGTTGACTTCAGTTCATAGTCTGTAGCTTGCAAAAGCAGAAAAACTGCAACCAATTGAAGTAGAACTGAAAAAGCTCGAAGGTTTGGCAGATGAAATTGTTCAAGATTTCACGCTTATGCATTCCAAGAGCGGCAAAATGCGGAACATTAACGGTGAGTAGACCTGTGCGATTCTTGTTCTTATTTTCATATTTCCGTGTTGAGAAAGGACATTGAATCATCTGAAGACATGTGAATTCGATAAAGTTTATAATACCAACCTAAATCAACGATGGCACAAATGACCTTGACAAGCCAGACACATTCTAGGTAATTTAACTAAACTACCCACAACCTGAATAGTGAGCCCACTAACAGCTAAGTACTCAGAATGTGCATTTTACCTGACTGAATGACAACTTGGTAGCTAATAATCCAATAAGCAAGCTCCCATACTTTGGCTGCTGGAGCGTCTTTGATAAAACAGAGACGGATTATTTTACTAGTTGCTAGAATGGCTTTGAGATGTTTGCATGTGAAGTTACATCGTTGATTAGTCCACGCATATCAATCTGAGTGACCTCAAATGGATATATAAGAACATCTGTGAGCAATCTCGTGGACCGGTGAAGTATCTGCATAAAAAGGCTTCTAATGATCGTCGTATGCGACGATCATCACATCTTTTTGTTAGTTTGACGGTGTGGGCAGCCGGTAAGTGTCAACCACCCTCACAACTCGATCAGCACTCAAGTTTTCTCAGACTGCTATCCACCTCCTCCATCAATATTTTCTAATGTTCCTTCATGTCTCTCAACTAACGACACTACATCACCTTCAATATCTAGCTCAGCAGTCTTCGACAACGATCTGAGTCCACAGAACAGCATTCTTGGTCTCCTTAAACCACGCTCCAAATTACATATTGTAGACTTAAATGCCCGCACCCTTCGTCAAACTGGTGAACAGGTTTCGTTGGAAAAGCCTAGCAATTTGAGTCATGAATGCGTGCTGTTTGTGAGACATCTATACAGGACTCAAGTGCGGTTATTCACCTGACCTCCCCCGCCCAATCTGGTAAATCCGCATAGCACTAGGGCAGAAGGCTCACTACCAGACTGTATCCCAGTTGATAGTCGTCTCTGCGCTATCTGACTGACGGCACAGCGAGAACTAAAGGGAATAGTGAAACTCGCCGTTGTCTCTTTGTAATCTCTGCTTACGCACCCACTAACTGTAGTTCGGACGAAGTGAAGGACAAGTTCTATCGTAAACTGTCTAGCCTCTCGAAAGGCAAACATTCGGACATGGTGGTTGTTGCAAGTGACATCAATGCACAAGTGGGTAGACTGAGTGAGGCAGAAAGGCACTTCCGGAGTCCCGGCTGTACCTACAGATAGCGGTGATCGTCTCCTACCACTGTGCTCAGATAACCGCCTATTTTTAGCTAGCACAAATTTCAGACATAAAGACACTGTCTAACGTGGCGTCTACCGAGCTCAACCCAGCGATGGACAGATAGACCACGTTAAGTCATCTCTGGAGAGGGTCGGTGAGAGACTGCCACTCCTTCTGGAGTACGTGTTTGGATAGCGACCACGTGTTGGTCCGAACGCGTATATGCCTGCGTCTCAATGGACTACGAGCGCTTCTGGACAACGATAACATCAAAGCCGTGTTCAGTGAGAAGTTGGTTAGGCAGTTATCGGAACAAAAGACTATCACTCATTCAGAAGAAGCTTGGTGCCATCTCCAGTCTGTTGTAAAAGCAGTTTTGAAGACCGTAGCCGACTCTGGAATGGTGGCTAAAAAGATTCAGTGGATATCAGCAGCTTCCTCCGAACTAATGGACACACGTGAATGCATCCCTGCAGGCCCTGAGAACAATGAAGAGCGAGCGCAACTTAAAAGTAGATTGAGAAAAAGTCTACGCAACGACCGCGAACAATGGTGGGCAGCGAAGGCGAAAGAGATGGAAACGGTGACGGCTATTGGTAATAGTAAACAGTTAAACTTTAGACTTATTAAGGAAACTGGGCCCTGCTTGAATACATAAGTGTTTTGTCGCGTCTGCATTCTACTCGAAAGTAACCATGTATAAGCCTCCCCAGTCGGATATTTCCTCTACGAAAGTTACAGTCTTACTGGAAGAACGTTTTGCTACAGAACGTACAGTCCTCAGTCGGTCAGTACCACCACTCTCCAAACGGACAACTGTGTGGTGGGTCTAACTGTCTCGATCAACTGCTATAACTCAGGTTGCTGCAACTGCAGCGCTACTTATCTTATTCGATCATACACCTTGGACCTGTGGGAAGCTTTGGGCATTCTTTCGTGTCATATAACTGGACAATCCTAGGAAGGTTGACAACTTACTTCATCTATCATTGCCCTTCCGCGTTTCACTTGATACAACCATCTGTGTCTATCTCATTTATATCCCCTCCTAATCACCTGTGGAAATGAGTAATAACCGAGTCCTAACCAAATCTGGTATCAGGAACATCTCAGGTAAAGCCTCACCTCAGCTACAAACCTCCCCATCCTTGGTATTATCTAGGGCCGGAGGCAAGAGGCTTAATGCCGCCGCAAAAGATCATGGGTCGACCTCAGGAGGACAGTTGCAATAACCACCTGGGAAAAGTCGAATTCCTGTCCCTCTGAACCCTTGTACTGTAGTTCATCGAAGAGCATGTCTTCCTGGTACCACCAGCCCAGACCCTACCTGTAAAGGCTATCACTGAGAGACAGAAGAGAAGGAAAGTCGGTTATTAAACCTTCTAGTCGGACTGACGACTGTCATACGTGTGGTCTCACAGTAGCCAAAAGGGATGCCGCCTTTGAGTGCACAGTCAGTGAGATGAGGACATACCAGACCAATATTACACCTTCATGGTGCGCTACCCATGCACGTGGTTCCGGTACATCTGCCCACAACGCCATATAAGGCCACTCTTTTCTACAGGCTCGCTAAGAGAGGTCGCAAAAGACATCACACCGGTGGATCGTCCAAAAAGACCCAAACGACGACCAGGCACGCGACCAACTACATTGGTCCCTAACCCTGAAGTCACTCTAACGGCTAACCCCACTGTACATCAGGAAGAATGGGTGACAGTGGAAAAAAGGTGCACCCTTCTCATAAAAAACCACCCACAGTACACAAAAACAGAGTTGGTGACAGATCGAACTCCATCCTCCTATTTCACGCCGCCGTGTGGCATGATGGCCTTCTTGAGGACAGAGAATCTTTTGACAAACAGCAATGGGAAACCGTATGCGCCATATTGGGACTGGACAGTTTAGAAGCAAAGCTTTGCGGGCTCTACAAAGACAACTACTCACCTCAGGGAAAGCCTCCGCTGATGAGGGTGACCCTGAGCTCAGCTAAGGAAGGGGAAAGATTCTTGTTGCTACCATACACACTAGTCGTCAACAGGTCATCCAGCATTGGAGCCAGACCAGACCGTCGTTGGTCAGCAAGGAACGTATCGCGCGAGGCACCCCGGTTGATAGCTGTTGACTTCGGCCGTGAAAACTTTTGACCTGATTACTGCAAACTTGGTACACAGTAAAAGATAACGTCAGTGGGAATGTTCGCTGCTGTGAAAGCAGACCCGGGACACTGGGACAACAGCAAATGGAAGCACCGCCTACCGCTGAAGTCACCATTGCTGTCAACAGACAAAATTTGCAACCAAGCCTTTACTCTATGACATCCCAAGAAACCATTGTGGGATAAAACGTGGTTGGGCCAGTCCAACTGGAGGTGGCCGCCCTATAGCAAGCTTCGCCACTACGCACGACTGCCTCCAGTCTGCCACCACCAAGGCACCGCGTGTCATTGGTAACATAGCCAAGTATCTTACAGTAATGTGGGGGGACTCAGAAGTAAAATGGGGGAAGTACGATTTCTCTGTTCCTACCTTGCTCCAACAGAAACTTGGTTATCACCTGGCATTAGTGACATCGAAACCAGTATAGACGGTCTGCTTCTATTCAGGAGGGACAGGGAGTTTAAGGGAAGGGGCGGAGTGGCGATGCTTATTAGTGATAACTTTAAAAGTGAACGAGCAACTGGATCCCCACTTTCGGGGCTTCCAGACTCCATCTGGCGTCTATTTAAGGTTGGACACACCAAGTACCCAGTAGGCGTCTGCAGAACACCTACTAACAGCGCGGAAGATAACCGACAACTGCCGCAAGTAATGTCCCGAAGGACGTCCATCGGATACGACCAGGTCATTATGGCCAGCGACTTTACTGCTCCGACTCTCAATCTTGGGTAGGACAAGGGAAACTCAAGCCGTAGGTTCGACCGAAACCTACTCAACACCGTC
Source organism: Heterobilharzia americana (assembly GCA_944470555.2). Lineage (NCBI taxonomy): Eukaryota > Metazoa > Platyhelminthes > Trematoda > Strigeidida > Schistosomatidae > Heterobilharzia > Heterobilharzia americana. The sequence goes on from OX104127.1 coordinate 46,160,530, forward strand.
CAAAAGGCTGGACTGCACGAGAATATTGGTGATGACACTCACTGGGGGTTGGGCGGAAAGTCGTCCAAACTGGACTACCTTTTTACCAGTGACCCACTGCTGGTAGAAAATGTACAGGTTCAAACCCCCCTCAACAGCAGCGATCATGGCGTGGTAGTGGTGGATCTGGTACTGTCCGAACAACTGTCATGGGAGGCATCGCGCCCTTGTCTTCGCCACAACAAAGTGAACTACGTGGTGATAAACCAATATGACCCTGAGCTCAGCTAAGGAAGGGGAAACATTCTTAAAGCTACCATACACACTAGTCGTCAACAGGTCATCCAGCATTGGAGCCAGACCAGACCGTCGTTGGTCAGCGAGAAGCGTATCTGGCCTCCAGCTCTGCGTCGCCCGCTGTCCAGTCGGATCCTGAATGGAACATTGACGTTGGGCCCCCAACACTAGCAGAGTCAAGAAAGCTGTAGGTAACTTGAAACGAGGAACGGCAGCAGGACCTGACTGACTACCTGCTGAGGTATACAAGGATGGTGGTAAGTTGCTTTTAGTCAAGTTAACGGAAGTGGTAGCTAGTTTATGGGAACCAAATACGATCCCCTCTGACTGATCTAAATCACTGATTATTCCAGTCTTCAAGAAAGGCGAGAAGTCCTCTTGTGATAACCACAGAGGAACCAGTCTGACGAACATAGTGTCAAAGATTCCAGATTCTATAATTCTTCGACGCCTGAGTGGAGCTCGGGAACAACAACCCTGAGAAACCCAGGCAAGATTTAGACCCGGCCGCGGGTGTATCGACCAAATATTCACTCTGCACTGACACTGGCTGTATTTCTCGACTTGAAGGCGGCATTCGACTCCGTTGATCGAGAAGTCTTATGGCAGCGTCTCTCACTGAAAGGCGTGCCGGGTAAGTACATCACCTTATTGAGGGCTCTCTACTCGAACACTTGTGGGCGTGTTAGAGCCTATGGCGAGATATACGGGGAACTTATGCTCACCGAGTGGTGTCCGTCAAGGGTGCCCACTATCTCCATTCTTATTCAATTTTATCATAGATATTCTTGTGGAGGTCTCCCTCTCGTCACCTGATTGCACAGAGGTTGACCTAATCGCAGGAGGATTTTCGTTAGACCTAGAATACGCAGATGACATAGTCCTTTTAGGTGAAGACGCTGACAAGATGCAGAGTCTTCTGAACACTTTGAGTGGCAATTTGAGAATGTTTGGGATGGGTTTCTTACCACCAAAATGCAAATTGTTGCTCCAGGATTGGTCTTCAACAGTGCCACGACTAATAATAGAGAGTATAGTGATTGAGTGTGCCGACCACTTCAATTACCTGGGAAGTAGGATCAGCCCCGGTGGCTCAGTGGCCTATGAAATCTCTGCACAGCTACAAAAGGCTCGGTTGGCTTTCGCCAACTTACGCCACCTATGGCACCGCCGTGATATCCGATTGTCTATTAAGGATCGCGTGTACTGCACAGCAGTCTGCACTGTTCTACTGTATGGCTATGAAACATAGCCATTGAAAGTGGAAGACATGAGAAGGCTTCAAGTGTTTGACCACCGTTGCCTTCGTAGTATAAACCGTATTCCGTGGTGTCACCACGTAAATAACGCAGAAGTCAGGTGTAGAGTTTTAGGGAGAAGAGGTAAATCAGTTGACGAGGTTATGAACCTTCATCAACTAGGATGGTTGGGACATGTGTTACGTATGCCTAGTCGCCGATTACCTCGTCAATGTTTGCCGAAGTAGGTCCAGGCTGGAAAAAGGCCCGAGGCTCTCGCCCAAACTAAAACATGGCATCAAGGTATGAAGTCTCTGGCTGTTGGTCTGAGCCATGTGGGGCGATGCAGACTAGCCGGTTGGGGTCCACAGGACAAGAGGAACCAGTAGTTGGAGACTCTAGGTGATCACGTGGCTCAGAACCTATGTCAGTGGCGCAGATGTATGCACACATTATCCTCATCTTACCGACGCTGTACTGAATCTCACCATTTTCTCATTCTTCCTTTCTCTCTTTCAGTACTTTATATTTCTTTTGACTGAATTTTCTTATCTTCATCTTGCACTTCGCTGCCTTTTTACTTGATGTACTGATATGATCTGTGACAACTCGGACCGTTACGCAGTAATGCCTGGTCCTATGCTGATTTTGATGATGATGACAGAATGTCGACAAAGAAAACTGTCGATATTAGGTTTGTGCACATGATTTTGTCAGCTTTATGTAACGCAGGTTTCGTGTTTTCTGTTATCCATTGACACTAACTTTTCTCGTTTATCAGTCATGAATGCCAATAAAGCACAAATCGTTTCTGCGTAACTATCCTAGTCGCCACACCTGATATCAACATATCAAGTAACAAAACAGTATGAAAACAGGTGAAGAAATGAAGATGAATCTATCAAAAGTGGTGAAAAATGATGAAAGGGATGGAGGAGGTATGAGAAAATACTGAATTCAGTAAAGCGGTTTAGTTGAAGAGGATGCGTTGATACATCTGCGCTACTGAGGTCGATTCTGAGCCATGTTACCTAGGGTCTCCAACCACTGCTTTCGGTTGTGCTGCTGGTTTTAACCAAAAATTCAGTATTTCGTACTCGGCTCAGACCAACTGTCAGAGATTTTATACATTGATGACGTGTTCTAGTCTAGCCACCAGGATTTTGTTTCTAGCCTTAACCTACTTCGGCTAATATTGCGTGACAAGACAGGCGGCAACTAGACATGCGTAACACATGTACCAGCCACCACGGTCGAGGAAGGTTTACATCCTCGTCCCCTGACTTTCTTTTTCCCTCTAAAATTCCACGCATGACTTCGGCATCACCGAGTGGTGACATCATGACCCACGTCCTCTACTGCGACGACAACGGTAGTCAAACACATGAAGGCTTTAATCTGCTTTTAATGGCCGTGTTTCACTGCCACATATTGGAACACCGTGAAATGCAGTGCAGGACACCAAACCCTAAATAGACAATCAAATATGGCGGCATCGTCTCAGACGGCGCAAGTTGGCGAAGGGCAATCGAGCCTTTTCTACCTGCGCAGAGATGTCGTGAACCACTAACCCATCACAACTAATCCGATTTCTCAGCAAAGCAAAGTGGTCAACGCAATCAACCACTTCACTTCCAATTGTTAACTGGAACATTGCTGAAGACCAGACCTAGAGCGGGAACATTACCATAAGTTCTCTAGACTAACGGAGTCCGATGTCGCCTTCAGGTCAAGAAATACAGCCAGCGTTAGGTGCCTGTGTTCCAGAGCTTAAAGGTGTGAATACACCCATGACCAGGTCTTAAGCCTGCGTAGTTTGGTCGGGTTTGCTGTTCTCGATCTCCACACCTCACCTCATAAATATAGAAACTAGAACCTTAAAAATTACCTTGTGGTTAGCACAAGAGGATTTCTTTTCTCCAAAACAGGGACAATCAGTGATTGTGACAAGTCAGAGAGATTGGATTTGCTTTACATACGCTGACTAACAGTAGTTAACCTGACTCACAATGCGTGACCAGCATCTTTAAATATATCTTGTACTGGCCCACCTGACCCTCCTATTTCTTGCCTTAGATTACTACTTACAGCTTTCTCGACTTTTGCAAGTGTTGGCGGTCTTATCGCGATGTCTCACTCAGATTTAACTGTATAGCAGGTAACGGAATATTATTTGGGAGCCAGTTGAACTATTCCTTGCACTCACAGTCTCTTTTGCCAGTGAAACACGGACATTCTTCTGCATTATCGTCTCACCAACAATTGACATGTCTGCTCTCCGTCTCCTCGATTAATCTAAGTAGCTGGTTACTGTCACCTAACACCCCTACGTATTCCATTTCTTTAGCCTTCGCTACCCACCCACCACTGTCCGTCATTATTGTATAGACTTCTCGTAAGCCTACATATGAATTCCACTCCTCATTACGTTCGGAAGTTGCAGGGATGCGATCGCGTGCTCTAATTCAGCAGGAGCTGTTGAGGTCCACTGTTCCCATCTTACCACTCTTTGTGTCGGCAACCGTATTGATCTCTGTTTTTACGGCAAACGAGACGGCATCGAGTTTGTTCCTGATGGATGTTGTTGTTTTGTTCCGATAACTAACAAGTTTCTCGCCAAGCATAGCTTTACTACCTTCATTGTCGAGCTGCACTCGCAATGATCTTGTTGCTAAAGTTTTCCTACGTTCTTTTAGACGCTGGCATGCACGCTCAGGACAATACGTGGTCTCCGTTCAAACATGTGCTACAGAAAGATTAGCATTCGCCCTCCAACGCTCTCCAGCGATGACTGATGGCAATGTGGTCTATCTGTGTTCACCACTGAATTGAGGTTTGTGGACGCCTCGTTAGACAATGGTTCTCTCTATGTTTGGAGTTCGTAGCCAGAAATAAAAAGGCTAACTGAGCACAGTTATAGTAGGTGATCGCTGTTTTCTTTTATTTTGGCTAGGATTCGGAAAGTACTACCCAAGTGCTTCTTTCTTGGACTTCACCTACCCACTTGTGCATTGAAATCACCTGCGACAATCACGTCTGAACGTTTGGATTTCGGTAGGAAACTTGACAGTTCCAGCAGAATTCATCCTCCACCTCGTCCTAGCTCCAGTCATTGGATGCGTAAACACAAATTACAAGAGACAACGGTGACTTTCAGTACTCCTTTTAGTCCTCGCTATACCTCTCAGCCGAACAGCTCACAGACAACTGGAATCTAGTCAACTGGTCCACTTACTGCCTTAGTGCTCGATGCTACGCCTACACCTGCGAGACCACGAGAACTGTCATCGAATTTCCAGGAACTCGAGTCTGATGGGTTTTCCGCACTTGGGTCCCGTGTGTGCTACTCGCAAACACCTTATATCCACGGTCCCAGTTGCTAGTTTTTGCCAGCGAAGATTGTTGACAGATTTGAGGGTGGGTGTGGACATTGAAAGCCTCGATATGTAGCTGGAAGAGCAGTTTCAGCAGACCAGGGATGCTGGTCTATGGACTCAAATCGTTGTCAATAGTTTCAGAACTGGAACAAATTAACAATGTGGGGATTTTGACCGAGAGGTGTGAAGGAAGAATGGAAGGTAGGGGTGTTGAAGGTAGAGAAAGGTGAACTGAAGGAACTAGTGTTTGCTAGAGTTGTTAGGCCCAGCCAATGGCTGCTACTTTGACGTGACGGTGGGGCTGGCATATCACAATGATCCAAAGAGCTATGCTGGTTGAACGTTTTTTACCTTTCGTGCCAGAAAGGTCTGTTGAATAGAGGTAAGGTGAAAAGCATTCACCCTAATAGTGTAAATCTTTACGCCACGATCGGAGTCATAGGACAAAGTCGTACTGCTGTCTGGATGAGGATGTAAAGGCAGTATTGTGTTTCCCATAGTTGACCAACAGTGCCACGCTGATGCTGCCTTTCGGTGGGAAACGGCCTCCAAAATAGCACACACCTCCCTACCCGGCAGTATGAGTTTTCGCTATACGGCGTTAAAACTACACCTCGAAACAACCCGTAAAAGATTGTGTGACAGGCCTCAAGGAGATGTCCTATGGGCTCTGCGGGCACACAAATCCTCCCCTCTTTCAGTTTACCTTAAGAAATAGCCTCTCATGGTGTGGGCAGTCGAGAATCGTCAACCGCCTAAACACTCCCAGTAGAACACAAGACCGAATAAAACATACTTTAGCCTCATCAACTCTGTCTACTCTTTTGCCTTCACCTCCGAATAATAATATTAGGCCTCTTAAACCCTCCCCAACCTCTCACTCTGCGACAACTGTGAAGGACCAAAGCCATTAGAACCTCATTCCTAGTCTCCTAAGATCCCGCCATCGATTTCATGTATGAGCTTTCAACATCCGAACTCTATGCCGAATCCGACAGAAAGCACCGGCCACCAGAACTTTGGAAACACTAGTCATGGATGCCTGCTGTGTCTCTGAGACACGTATACAGAACCCGAGTGTGGTGAGTCTTTAAAATCCACCATGTAAGTACCTGGACACTCAATGGCTAGCTCTCGTTGACTCGCTGATGTAGACAGCATTGAATTGTAAAGCATAAAATGCGCTTCTCGACCCGATACTAGTCAAAGCCGTCTATGTGCTGTTTGACTGAATGAATCTGTAAGGATTCAGAAGGATCATGAGACTAGGTGACGCCTATTCGTAATCTCCACCCACTCACCCACCGACTGCAGTTCGGATGATGCAAAGGATGAATTCTATGAGAAGCTGTCAATTTTGCAACAGAAAACAAAACGTTCAGATGTAGTCATAATGGCAGGTGACTGTAACGCTCATATAGGGAAGCTGAGCCAATCGGAAAGGTATCTTGGGGGGTATTTTTACGGAATTTCATGTCAACGGACCGACAACGATGACCGTGTGTTGCAATTTTGTTCCAATAATCAGTTGTTTCTTATTAGCACTTACTTGAAGCAGAAGGAGAGACAGCTTCACATAACATCCAGTGGCTTCAAACCAATTATGGACATGTATTGGTCATATCGCTATAAGGCGTCGTTGGGGAGGATGGTCTTTCTTTCTGGAGTTCCTATTTGAACTAAGATCACGCTTAAGTATAGGCTCGTGTATGGCTACGCCTTACTGGTCTCAGGAAAGAAGAGGCAGTGAGGCCCGTCAATGCTACATTGAAAAATGAGGACTCCAGGTACTTATCTAGAGAGGCTGGCTAAGTATTGATGTGAACATGTTAGCAGTACTCATCCTGCGGAAACCAGGCGTCATATAAAGTCTTTTGTAGAAACATTAAAGAACTGGTAGCACCCTAAGGTTAGTAAACATCATTAGATATCGGTGACGTCATCCGAACTGATTGATGCAAGAATACTGATTCTAGCTGACTCCGGCCACGATGAAGAGCGAAAGCAACATAAATTGACTAAGAGTGTTCACGTCGATCGCGAGCAGTGGTGGGTAGCAAAAGTGAGAGATGGAAAAGGCAACTATTTAGGCTTATTAAGGATTCCACCAAGAAAAAGATGATGGTTAGTGAAAACCTCACTGAAAGGGATGGGACGCTGATAACCTCCCAGGATAGGAAGCTGGGACATTGGACGGGATACTTTGAAGCTGAGTTCAACTGGACCTCAACAACGCTTCAGTTGCCCAACATAGAGCTTAAACCGAGACATAGATCTCTTCAAAGTTAAGAAAGCTGTATCGAACCTGTAACGATGCAAAGAAGCAGGATCTGATAGTTTTCAAGGATGGAGGTAGGGAATTCCTAATTAAAGTGGCGGAGGTATTAAACAGTATATGGGGATCAGAGGCAGTGCCGTCAGACTAATGATCGTCCCAGACTATAAGGGAGATAAATCTCCATGCGACAGCGGTAGGAGAATTACTTTTATTGATATTGGGTCCATATTCGTCCGACCCCTAACCAGAACGCGAGAAAACTAAGCACGTTTCACACATACATGAGGGTGTATCGATCAGATTTTCACCCTCCGACAGGTTCAAGAACCCGGACACTTACCGGCGACCAACACCCACCATATTTCTTGACATGAAGGCGGCATTTAACTGTCAACCTTGAGGTGTTGTGGCAGTGTCTGACTGTGAAGAGAGTACCAAGAAGTATACAGTGCTTATCAAAGCTCTCTACTCAAACTCACGCAGCCGTGTAACGGCTCATAGAGAGTCGTCATCAGAATTGACGACAACTAGTAGTGTCCCCCAGGCATGTCCATTACCACCGTTCCTATTTAACTTCGTCAGAGACGTACCGACGGACATGACCTTAAATACGTTTGACTTCACAGGGGCTGATCCACTCCACTGAGGTCATCTGGTTTGTTTGGAGTATGCAGACGACATTGTCATGCTAGGTCAAGGTGCTGACTAGATGCAGTCATCGAAATGCACTGGGAGTGTTCTCTTTTTAGGCCCAACCTTTCTAACTCCTTTTTACCATAAAAAAAAAGGCAGGATCAGTGTGGTGCTGCTGGTGAACCGAAGTAAACACCTTACTTCTGTCAAACACTCATTGAGCCAGCAATATGTCTTTTCCCTAAAACCCCCATTAGGATGTAAAGACTTACACCATAACGGTAATTTCTTTTCGTCTAACCATTATCCAACAGATCTTTCTAGCATAGTGGGACCCCGAGGGAAAAAACGTTCCACCAGCAGAGTTCGTTGGGTCATAGTGGTATGGAAATCCAACCATCAAGTCAAGATAGCAGCTATCAGTCGAGCTGTTAATCAGTAGGATGATATCCAGTAGTGACCATTTTGGTTCCCAGTGTGCGGATGCGTGCACTAATCCGTGTGTTTTCTGAATTTTTGGATTCATTTCGGTTTTCCATTTTGTAAAATAGGTCGTGCAACATGAATATATGGAAGTGTGGGATTTCAAAATGAAATGCTTTGAAGTTTCATGGAGTTACTCCCAGACACCATTCCTATTCGAAGAGTACGTTACTACACATTGTCTGTGGGATATTAATGAGAAAGGGAGTTTTGCGTAGGAATGTAGTAGGTGCATTAATCAATACTTTTCAACAGCACACTGGTTTCTTCACACATAAACCCCTCGCTTTTGATGTTCGCCTAGCACAGAGTCATCAGTATCACTGTATTAAATACGAGTCCTAGGTCTGCTGCGAACTGTTTCTACTATGCTACAAAACGTATTAGTTTTGTTTGTTTTGATGTTTGATATATATGCCCTAAGAATTTTTGAATGTTCGGAGGACTATTTCGGGTTATTCAGTTGTCCCTGAACATGAAACCTGCATAGGTTACACCAATTTTCTCCCCACTAAAGTGGTTTGCAGTTAACTGTCGAGTTCTGGTTTCAAATCTTTTTACCGACCTAGACTGATTAACGCATAACAATTGTTCACAATCTAATGTGTGGCTCATTTATTTAGGCAGTTGACTTTTAACCAGTTAATCACAAGTTTGTGTGCCGCTTCACCTACCGAGGTATTGGCAACCAGGTAGCATCACTGGCCATCACATAGTAAGTATGGTTCAATGCATGTGGCATGAATGTGCACAAGGTCACTGAGTGCACTTTGACTTCGCGTAACACATACGGCATAAACTTTAAAGCGTTCCGATGAAAGCTTTTGGAAAGCCATATCATTTTAGCATCATAGGTATTCAGATGGATTGCATATTTAGATCGAAATTAATCAAATATTGATGCCAATGAATTATAGTAATCAAATAATCTTCCTAAGCATTCTGTTCCTCTGGTTACATTCATTTTACAAATCACGCAGTAGTCAAGCTCAGAAGTTCTGAAACAATTATAACTAATTTAGGAGTAGAACATGGGCATTGTAGTACTGTACAATATTATATTAGAATAATTTTCAGTAGTTTGTTACCCCTACAATAAAACCTGGTTTACTTCATTAACACTTCTCATAATCATCAAAATCAGCATAGGACCAGGCATTACTGCGTAACGGTCCGAGTTGTCACAGATCATATCAGTACATCAAGTAAAAAGACAGCGAAGTGCAAGATGAAGATAAGAAAATTCAGTCAAAAGAAATATAAAGTACTGAAAGAGAGAAAGGAAGAATGAGAAAATGGTGAGATTCAGTACAGCGTCGGTAAGATGAGGATAATGTGTGCATACATCTGCGCCACTGACATAGGTTCTGAGCCACGTGATCACCTAGAGTCTCCAACTACTGGTTCCTCTTGTCCTGTGGACCCCAACCGGCTAGTCTGCATCGCCCCACATGGCTCAGACCAACAGCCAGAGACTTCATACCTTGATGCCATGTTTTAGTTTGGCGAGAGCCTCGGGCCTTTTTCCAGCCTGGACCTACTTCGGCAAACATTGACGAGGTAATCGGCGACTAGGCATACGTAACACATGTCCCAACCATCCTAGTTGATGAAGGTTCATAACCTCGTCAACTGATTTACCTCTTCTCCCTAAAACTCTACACCTGACTTCTGCGTTATTTACGTGGTGACACCACGGAATACGGTTTATACTACGAAGGCAACGGTGGTCAAACACTTGAAGCCTTCTCATGTCTTCCACTTTCAATGGCTATGTTTCATAGCCATACAGTAGAACAGTGCAGACTGCTGTGCAGTACACGCGATCCTTAATAGACAATCGGATATCACGGCGGTGCCATAGGTGGCGTAAGTTGGCGAAAGCCAACCGAGCCTTTTGTAGCTGTGCAGAGATTTCATAGGCCACTGAGCCACCGGGGCTGATCCTACTTCCCAGGTAATTGAAGTGGTCGGCACACTCAATCACTATACTCTCTATTATTAGTCGTGGCACTGTTGAAGACCAATCCTGGAGCAACAATTTGCATTTCGGTGGTAAGAAACCCATCCCAAACATTCTCAAATTGCCACTCAAAGTGTTCAGAAGACTCTGCATCTTGTCAGCGTCTTCACCTAAAAGGACTATGTCATCTGCGTATTCTAGGTCTAACGAAAATCCTCCTGCGATTAGGTCAACCTCTGTGCAATCAGGTGACGAGAGGGAGACCTCCACAAGAATATCTATGATAAAATTGAATAAGAATGGAGATAGTGGGCACCCTTGACGGACACCACTCGGTGAGCATAAGTTCCCCGTATATCTCGCCATAGGCTCTAACACGCCCACAAGTGTTCGAGTAGAGAGCCCTCAATAAGGTGATGTACTTACCCGGCACGCCTTTCAGTGAGAGACGCTGCCATAAGACTTCTCGATCAACGGAGTCGAATGCCGCCTTCAAGTCGAGAAATACAGCCAGTGTCAGTGCAGAGTGAATATTTGGTCGATACACCCGCGGCCGGGTCTAAATCTTGCCTGGGTTTCTCAGGGTTGTTGTTCCCGAGCTCCACTCAGGCGTCGAAGAATTATAGAATCTGGAATCTTTGACACTATGTTCGTCAGACTGGTTCCTCTGTGGTTATCACAAGAGGACTTCTCGCCTTTCTTGAAGACTGGAATAATCAGTGATTTAGATCAGTCAGAGGGGATCGTATTTGGTTCCCATAAACTAGCTACCACTTCCGTTAACTTGACTAAAAGCAACTTACCACCATCCTTGTATACCTCAGCAGGTAGTCAGTCAGGTCCTGCTGCCGTTCCTCGTTTCAAGTTACCTACAGCTTTCTTGACTCTGCTAGTGTTGGGGGCCCAACGTCAATGTTCCATTCAGGATCCGACTGGACAGTGGGCGACGCAAAGGTGGCTGGAGGCCAGTTAGCCGTTCCTCGAAGTGTTCTAACCATCGTTCCAGTCGTCTCCTCTGCGGGTGAATCGCAGATCTCCGCTATATCCTCACTAACTGTTGTTGACGTTTACACCGTAGTCGCCTTAATAAGTCTGAACACGTTGATAGTTGATGATAGGTAATATTGTAGTGGGCGTTGCTGATAACGACGGACATAAGTTGTATATATCGAGAGGGTGGCAGGAATCATTGGGAACTACCGGCAATGGGTAAGGTTTTTGCCAAGAGCGACGCAGGGGACAACACAGACGTATTACAGGGGATGCTGCTGATAAGAGTATATGAAGAGCCGGTCAAGAGCAAATCAAGACAGGGACGTGGAGGAAACGCAGACATTTATAAATGGCTGCGTAAATGCAAGAAGTACTATATGTAACCAGTACCATTCCAATTCTTCCTAATAAACATTCTCTCGTCGAGTTGTCTTTTCTTTCTTCAATATAATCGACAATGTAAGAAAAGTTACATGCAATATTTAAACGGTTTTTGCCTGCGTCTACGTTATTTTCAAGTAAAACAATTGTAGCATCTGAATGTTAATAATAGTGGCATTGTACGCCTTGTTTTTGACGACCAGCTGTCACAGGTTCCTCTTCTGGCAGGTGAAGATATGTTGCAAGAGCGTCTTTCTCTTTCGTGGCTATTGTAGTAAGTTGACGGTATTGGTATCCAATACTTTCTCTTCTGGTAAGAAGTACGGAATGAGTGAAAACAGTATACAAGACTGAATCTAAAGTCGGATGTTCGTTTTGCATGGTGTATGGCTATGGTAAGAGCGTACACGCATCAGCTTTCAGAAGTTTTCTTGGTGAGTTAACTACGGTTAGAACTAACATCGATACAAAGTTAAAATGATGAACACTAACTTAGAGATCGAAGTCTAATTGGGTATTTGTAATTTTATAGGTAATTTGAACATCTGTCAATCGTTTTGCATGGGACATCTCTGTGAATGTTAATAGTTTATTCTTCTGATAATTGTGAGTGCTGGCAGGAATTGTACGTATTGAGGTTTGGACAACCAATTCGAATCATAAGTCTTTGCATTTACACGAAGTTTTATTTGATTGCTGGGAGTTCTATGGATATTTTATTGCGAGCTATATAAATGGTACATTCTATGATTCGGATAAAATATACTAGTGTTCACATATAACATTTTTCAATCAGATCAATCAAGCTGATTCCCTTTTTCTTTGCTTTTTATTTTTCCCTGCTAGAATCAACCCACACAAGGGTTTTATATTTCTCAATCCTATCAATGGTGATCCTCATCGGCTTCGCATGTTGGCAAGTTTTGTATTTAAGGCGCTACTTCAAATCCAAGAAGCTGATTGAATGAAGTGTAAATTTAGCGTTTGTTTGGAAGCCGTTCTAATTGTATATGTCATACGCTTGTTGGCTTTTTGCTCTATGAAGAACAAACTCTTACACTAAGATTCTTGTACAAATCTTTATTTCATAAACGTATAGTTACTTTTTTGGAGTTTTTCTTCGAAGTTGTTCTTTTCTGATATTTTCTGGCACCTACGTTTAAAACGCTTTTGCTTCTTTAGTGATGAGTATTGGATTTCCAGTCACAATAACTTCTTATAAGTTGATTTTTGACTTTTTCAATAAATCTGTTTTTAAATCCTAATGTTTCAATGTACTTTCGACTTCCTTAAATATTTTAGCCTCGAAAATGGAATGTATGTGGATAAATTTGGTTGTGAAGAGTTGTGAACGCTTCGTCTAGAATGTATGCTAGATAAATTTGTTTAAACTAGTCATCACTATGCACTATGGTAAACTAGCCTCAGTTCTGGTTACACTGTGAGTAATTAGTTCGTCCTAACATATATTTTTGAGGGATACATTTTAATGAAGCACTGCGTTATTTATGTATTTATTAGCATGTTACAAAATTGTCAAAATCTTGTTATTCATTGTCGAAGTGTGTTCGGCTGTTTGACCACCGAAGTTCCGAATTTTTATCGCTTCACTCTGTTCGGTAGCTACAGGTCATAAGGCAGAGTAATTAACTTTCAATAATTTGTCTTTTCCTCACCGGTCACTTTGTGATCCACTAAAATCTCATCTCACTTCGGCATAGCATCTTACCTTGGGCATGTAACAAATGCATTACAACTACATATACGATGGGCCTTTGTACATCAGTGAGTTGATTTTTACAATAGCTTATTTTCTAGCATTCACTTGGTCTCCGTAAAAAGTGTGGAACGGCAGGACGTTTAGTTGATGACTTGAAGCAGATGTACGTGGTCAAGATATAAAATTGGCAGGGGATTTCTCAAACAATTGCGTGCAAGTTCGTGCATTAGGCAATGAGCCGAATCTTTTGTATAATAACTGATGATATTACTTAGTTGCCCAGATTTCGGTAGGTGCAGCAAAACGACTGGACTTATAAGTTTCGGAGGAAAAATTGTACTATTAAGCTTCTAAGAAGAGTAAGTATAACTGTGACACTACACTATTTTATCTTATGTCGTATAGAACATGGGATCTGGCATGGTTGTGTCCAGGTTGCCATACCTCATACAGATACAAGGCGAAGAACAGGGTTATGAAAGTGGCTTAGTCGAAAGCCGTAAAAAGTTAGAGGACTAAGATCAATGTAAAACCTGACACAGAAATGCATCGGCTCAAATGTCCACGCTTCGCAGCAGCATGCGAAGAGAAATCCGGCTAGAAACCACAATTGATGAAAGCTAGTTGAGTCTCTTGTATCCGACCGGAGATTTAGTCGGTCTCTGGCCTATCAGAATTGATCCGACTTTACACAAGTGAAATGGTCAACGCGTCCGATCACTTTGGTCACTATTGTCAGATGAATTATCAATGCGGAGCAGTCCTGAAGTAACTACTTGACTTTCTGAGGTAAAAAGTACCCACGAAACATCCTCAAATTTTCACTCTAAGTGTCGAGAAAACTGCATCTGTGACCACAGTAAATGTCTGCGTAGTGTAAATCTACTAACGAGTTAAATGCAACTAATGCCTGTTTTCTAAGATTGTGTCAATGCATCAGTGACCGGGTCAGAACCCTGCGTCGTTCCTTTGGGTCTGCTCTTCCTGAGTTTCACTCAGGTAACTTACGACTATAGAACCTAGGATCTTGGACCCCATGTTGGCCGGACTGATTCTCCTTTAGTTATTTGTTAAGACGCGGCCAAAAATGGAAATCATTCAAGGTCATTCGCTGTTAGGGTAGAAATATTTTCGTTTCAAATCTTGATTTATGTCCATGTGTGGTGAAGGTGAGGTAGAATTAGCAGGAAAAACTTTACTGCTGTTGTATCCTACATAGTCGGTAGTACAACCTTTCTTCGAACCCACACCATAGTGCAAGCCATTGGTACCAAGAAGGTACCTGCTTTTAGTCATACGGCTATCCAACAAACTTTTCTGAGGTGATAGGACCTTAAGGAACAAATGTCCTAGCTAACGTACGTCATTTGTTAATTGCGATAAGCACTAGTTTTTAACTTTTCGAAGACCCTAGCTAAGAAGCAATCACCTAATTGTCAGTTACTCCGCCTTAAATCCCATTAAGACACTTAGAAACTCCACTAAATATAAACAATGGCTGAAAAACACTGATTATTCAGATTTTCGAACTTTTTACAACATCTTTACAATCGGTTGCATTTTTATTGTACAATAATGTACAACATAATCAACACTGAAATAACAGTCGATAAACATATCCGTCTTCCTATGCCGTACCTTTTGCGTGCAACCATTTCGTATACGAGACAAATACCTAAAAGTCTAGCAGTATTGTGCCTTAGGCACACTGAGTAAAAGTTGACCGAAATTTATCATATCAGTTGATGTGACTAACTGATCGTAGTTGCTCCAACTGGATTCACGCAAAAGTGAAAAACTGGACTATATCTGATACTTCATTGAAAAATACTAACTAGGTTAACTGACCGAAAGCGTCAGATACTGCCCTTATGTAGTGGAATATAGCCAGTGGGCATAGCTGGTTAGTATACCTGTACCCGAAGTACTTGCTAGTACTAAAGATACTGTTAATACACCTGGGAGCTTTTGATGTCTTCAAATGAACCACCACCGTTTTCAAAAGGCTGCACGTTAACTGTACACACCATTTTAAAAACTAAATTAGTTGTCGAAGCGATTCATCTTCCTTAAGGTTAACGTGTTTTCTTCATTATTATTTTTCCAGTTGTTTATATCAATTCACTTGTATGTAACAATGCACATATATTGAACAACCAGAAAGAAGGGATTGCAACCGTATTTATGACCATTTTCTGAGGGATTTGTGAATAAGGTGTGAAAGTCTTCAGCAGTGTAATTACTCATCACCTAAATGATAGTGGACATGAAGTTTATATCCAGAAATCACTTGGAGCAATTAATAGACGAATGAACTGCAGCTTGCTGTGTTTGTTTGAAAAGGTAGGTACTAAGACTGAATTTATGTATTCAAAAAGAAACAGTTTGTCTATCCGTACGATGTCAATATTTTAATCCTGATAATTATATTATTACGTACGATTATCAGTCCATATACCTATGTTTGTTTCATTTCAGACTCTTGACTTCATTATCAGAATTCTGATTTTCTTGGTGTAAGTCCTTTGACTTCCGTTTATACATATTTTTACGTAACAAACTTTTAAGCATCAAACATATGTTTGTCTCTATTGTCCGAATTTCGTTCTTACCTCTAGACTATTTGTCGAATCTTTATGTATGTAGACAAGCTTATTATTAGTTCCTGTAACACAAACCACTCAATTCTTGTGACTTAAATTACGCAACAACGATGTTATTTTTCTTTAAGCCAATAATTTTTCGTCAGTGATTGGCGTGAGGGGATGGCTTTGGCATTAATATTTTAAAGTTTTAAACAACTAATGAGAAACTCCGAAATAAGGTAGGTTCATATCACTCATTTGAAAAAGATTTTTTCCACTCGATTTAAATTGACTACGAGAAGAAATTGAATGACATCAGCAGTGCTGAGAATCGAGGAAATGATAAATACAGAGAATAAGTGCTTCCAAGTTGTTTACGCCTGACAAGACGGAAATTTGCACAAAATAGCTGCAATTTGATTTGCAGTACTATGGTGCGAAAACCAACGAAAACAGGAGGATATCCAGATAAAAAGAGAAAGGATGAGAGCAAATTATGGATTGTGATGAGATATTCAAAGTTTCGACTATAAAAGATGAATATATTTGTGCAATTGTTATAAACTTTAGACTGTGACCAAAAATCTCTAACCATTCATCCATAATATTTTGACGAATTTATTCTAGAGATTGATGCTACTTGGACCACTTTTTGTTCAAAGTTCACAACCACATTTGATTAAAGGAATTATGATAGACGAATACAACCTCTTATTAATTTCTGATTCTGAAACGATGTTAAACTTCTATAACTTGCACTCAAAACACATTTAAACTCACAAAGAAAGTTAACGCTAAGTGTAATCAGTGATAAAACTAGCGAACGAATACCTCTTTACGATGGTAAATGGAGACTGTTTGAAGCCTTCAATTAAATAAGTAAGAAAGAATTCATTAATGAATTCATATCCATATCAGAAATTCTAACCATCCTCAAAAATACTACAGTTGTACAAACCATTCACTAAATACCTAAACTATTTACAAAGCCTCAGATCAATGAACTTGCCTGGTCAAAGGATTTCAAGAGTATCACTGGAATGTATTAGAAAAACGATAGTTTCTTGAAATGGTTGGTGCATAGACTTAGAGGTGACATGGCATCGATGTCTACCAACCCTTGGCAATTACACTACGTGTTGTGTAGGACTAGTCGCAACTACCAGTTTATTTGAAAACACAAAACGACTCTAGAAAAAGAAACAAGAGATAAACTGTGAAACGACCTTTGGAGTATATTCAATTAAACCTGTACACTAGAGATAAATATTCAATTGCAATCATTCATAACCTAAAGATATGAACTATTGTTGAGAACGCCATGAAAACAATAGGTCAAAGTAAACTTAATCTACTAGAATTCCGTCTTAAAAAGAAAACTATATTTTTCTAATGTTACGCGGAATGATAAAAACTAATTAAATTTGGGGGTTTGTGGGGATTCAGAGATATTCCAAGTTGGTATTCACCATGGACTGACATCATCTGCAGACACATTGCGAAGCTAGGAGCGCTGGAAAGCTGTTTCGTCCTAGTGTGCGGTTATTCAGCAGTGCGTAATCACGACCTACAGGTCTCGTTGCCAGCAAGTTACCATTGAGCCACTGTGTCGGAATCTAATGGTTCATATTTCCAACTTCTGTCAGCTTACTTGCGACAATATTACTTCCGAACATTTAACTTACTGACTTCAATTATCTAACCATACTGTTTGTTTATGTCATTATTATTAACAGTTACTCCGCTTAGTCTTTTATTTAGACTATTACACTAACTGGATATTATTATCTTCCCCTGGGTTCCTAGTGGAATATAGGACTTCAGTACCACGTCTCCATTCCACTCTATTCTCTGAAGTCTTCCCAACCTCGCTCCACGACTGCCCACAAGCTCTCATTTCTTCCTCACATGATCTCCTCCATGTCACCCTCGCCTCAGACGCCCAACTCGCCATTTACCATCTCGGTTCCACTCGAGTGTCTGGAACGTGATGTCCCCAAACGGTCTTCTCAGTGTATGCCCAATCCATCTCCACCTTCTTCTGCATATTTGTTGGGTGATAGGTTCTTGGTTGGCTCATTACCAGCCAGAGTTTCTTGTTGCTTATTCTTTCTGGCCATCTGGTCTTCAGTATCGAGTGTAGGCAGCTGTTGATGAATGTCTGTAGTTTGTTGGGAATGCTTTTCGTAACGCACCAAGTCTCTCAACCATCACATGGAAGCACTGACTTGACTGAATCAGTGTTGAAAATCCTGATCTTGCTCTCGATGCTGAGTGCAGTGCAATAGGTCTCCACACTGGTTTCAGGTTGATGAACGTCTGTCTTTCTGATCCTCATCTGTGCCACCGCCTGTAGTTAAAACGATGCTGCCTAGGCAGGTAGGTAGGTGAAAGAGACTACTTCCTTTAGGTTTCTCCCGTTAGTGGTGATTGGTGCTTGTTGTTGATGCTGTTGTTGGCTGGGCATCTTCATCACCTCTGTCTTTTCTACATTCACTTGAAGTCCCGTTTTGACTGCCTCTTCTGTCAACTTGTTAGTTTTCGCCGGTAGATCTTCGAGTTTGTGCGACACTAAACATGAATCATGTTTTAGCCTCTCTAGAATGATGCAGCATAATGTTTTGCTTGGGGTGGACAGCAGCATGATGCCTCGCCACTTCTTGCAAAGGCTCGGATCTCCCTTCTTTGGGAGTTTCACAATCGGAAGGTACCTTCTGAAAAACTGTGCCCAAAATGTCATTCATAAAATGTTGCATGATTGTATGCTATGTCAAACAAACAAATTTGATATGATGTTACACTCCAATATATTCTAGGTTCCACTCTTAAGCCATAATGAGACCTAATATAGAGGTCTATAACACAGGGTGGTAAGTACTAATACATCTGTCGTAAAAACGTTAATACCCTAAAATGGATCTAACAAACAAGTATCACAACAAGAAGACAAAATAGGTGAATAGCAGACAATAAATAATCGGTGTACAAAATGGTAAGGAAACGAACCACAGTATCGAATATATTGATCCACGAAATCTATACACACTTTGTACAAGATGAGTGCAATTGCTTGAGTGGATTACAAATGTAAGACTTTTATTGGCTCATAAGCATCTAAACTTAGATCAAAAAATGATAGGACCGCATAGTCAACATGACGTGTCTCATTTCTTGAAGTAGGCACAGAACAAAACATTTGTGCATTCCATTTAAGCAAGCGCTCCAAACACTCAACTTCAGTAAGCAATATTTTGATGTTAGATGCGCCACAAACCATTGCACACAGGTTGACAAGCCACTTTAGGCTTCTACTTGGATTACAACAGTGATGACAAAAACGCTTCTCCATTTCTGAATTTTCAAGATCTAAAAAGTTGTATACAAAAACAAAGACCGAAAAGACATTAAGAGAAAAAATACACAATGCTATTTTTCTAAATTCGGACAAAAACGAATAAAACTTCAAACTTATATCGATCGGTAACAACTGGTTCTCTACTAACCATAATACTACCCTTGACTATTTGTGAACTGAAAGTCACACCACAGTTACTTTGATCTTGTCACATCTTTGTATATAAGTGACTTATATTTCACTAATGTTCGCGAATCTGGGCATTGCAAAATCATATGTACAATCAGTCAGCCTCTAGTGTGGTTAAAGAAAACGCCATTCGATTTCAGTCAATATATTAGTTCATTGGCTAAGAAACTTAGCTTCCAAACGATGATTCCCTCATTGGAAAGCCGCTTCATCTGTTTTTACCTGAGTAACCGGCTAGTATAAAAAGCAATCATGCAACAATTGTGATTCATACCCGAGTACTTACACATGTAACGCGTTACACTGCATTGTAACATACATATAAAGAGTTAAATTATTTCGGTTATCCATTTTGGTATTCACTTACTGAAATGTCTTACCAATATTCACCCCACATTACACATTTACAACAAAAAACTTGTGCATAACCTGTAAATTCAGTTATGATTTTGAGGCGATGTTTTTAGCCAATGAATAAGTCAGATTATGAGAACAGAATTCGTTTGTGTGTGCCACAAAAGAGGCTTGGAAACATCTGGTAGTGTTTAAGAGTCAATAGGATACCGGTAAATATGTTATATCGTCTACAAAGTTTTAGAATCAGTTTCTTAAATGATCATATGAAACTTCATTTTGAAATACCAGTTAAACTTACTGTAACAAGTACAACTGGAAAAGGATGCCACCTTCATCACTTATAGTTGATATGTTTCAAATACTATTACCAGTGTTTCTGTCCTCAGGATTTAGTGTATTCCTTACATTACTTACATAAACCCTGCTGAATATTCGGTTCAATAATTTCGTAACAACACAGAAAGACAAAGTCAACTAGATATCACGACAAACAAAGACGTAAATAAGAAGTAATTCTGTATTTAAATGGTTCAATATTAGATCCTTTTATTCACAGAGGCAAAGACTAATCCTACATATTCAGTCGTTTTGAACTTGATAAAAGTTCAAACAGTATACAGTGGGGTTGCAGCTCAGTGGTTTAGGGAGTTGGTTTTCAGCCATTGGGTCACGCGTTCAAGCCGCGCTCCACCTGGCAAGTTTTGGGCAGCCACGTAGCATCACTTTTTCTCACACAATAGGTGTGACTCCTTGCCTACTGCACGGACGTGCAAGCAAGTGGCCGAGTACGTTTTATTTGTGTCTGCACTTAGATTTGTTACAAAACGGGAACCAAATAATGCGCCATATGATGCAATATAAAAACACTATAAAGCCGAAAATGAAACGAAATTTTTGTTGTGTTCCTTTTAGTTTTCCCAAATAAAAGACAAAACGGAAACACAAATTGATCATTGTTTTCACTTCTGATACATATGTGATACAGTCTGAAACCGCTGAATCAAATGATACATCGGACCCAACTTGCGATATCATGCATGAGGCACTAACAGATGCTAACCGAATACAACCACCACTTATCTCAAGGTAACAACATCAAACAATGGCACTCTTTTCTTAACCAGTTGGGCAGTTAACAAACAGCAAACGGTTTTGAAGCTGCTGCGACCACGCATGTAACACATGTCTAAGCGACTCGGTGAATGACGATCCCCACAATGCCTGAACACATGCCAGCCATACGATTTCTCTTCTGGGTATAAACCATCCTGCCGAGACAATATTGACTGACTATGCATCTTGAGGTCAGGAGGCTGTTTCAAATGCATAGAGTAAAACTGTCTGCACCAAAATTTTACATATGCATTCTTTCACAGTCAATTTAACATCACAACAGCATCAAAGTTGATCCAGAGTAGTGTTTTTTGCTGTGAATTTCGGTAAACGCATAAAGATTTCATGTAACACTTTCTTTAGCACAGTACAACTGCCCGGATAAACGAAATTCTTAGCCCTTTTGACTACTCAACGCCAAAGGTGACTACAAGTACAGATTCCTGCAATCTTGTAAAATACTGCGCACCTTGACTTTACGAACCACACCTACGGACATTGGTCACCAACTGACAAAGTGCGATCTGAACAGCTTGTATTTTGTCGCACAATACAATGACATCGTCCACACATTCAAAGTCGAGAAGTCCTCCACCTGGTAGGTCTAGACCACCCCACCATGAACCATCTTCCTATCGTGAAAACATCATTGATGGCAAATTTAAACAGGAATGGTGAAGTCGCACAGCCCTGCATAATCCTACTGTTTAAAAATATCTTAGGCCCAACCTCTCTAACAAATTATTCCAGAGCTAAACCTTGTCGAAAAAATTGAAGGTAGTCCTAATATTAAGAAAGAAAACGGTCACTGATCTGAAATATGTAGTGGCGTTCAGGGGTCTAATGAAAACTGAAAATGTGATCATTACATAAATCTTTCAGGCGTTTCCCAAAGCTTGTGAAGCATGACAATTGTCAATATTTTGGACCTAGCCAGTAGAAAACTGATATCTTCATGACCATTAAATACGTTATATAAAGCCTTTATACAGAAGGGAATGATGATAACTCCTGCTCAGAGTGATGGGATACTCCATCTGTGATACTACATGAAGTCCCTGACTACTATCATGTATCCATTCTCAAAAAGCAAGGGATAAGTTGTTTACGCCGGATGTCTTATGGTGCATTAGAACTAGTAGTTTCTTCTAGGCATTCGCTTCGTTAGGTGGCTCAGACTTAACCAACGACTGAGCATAAGGGACTGCGTTTGAAGTTGCTGGATAAGTGAGTTAGCTAAATTGATTTCTGAAATTCTCTATCCAGCCTTCTAGGTCTATGAAGATTGCTGAAGTTACATTGATTTCCAGGTGATCTTAGATTTCTGTTTTATGGGAATAGGCATCTTCTAAAAATAATTATCCACCTGACAATCGAACAGACTAACAAATAAACTTAGAACCACACAGAGACGTGTGGCAGTTCAGGATAGCAAATTTAAGATAGCACAGAAGACGAAAATGAACAGAAAAAGATTATTAAAGTGGACAAAAAGGTGAATAACAAAAGAGAATAATTCGATACAAGTCTAACAAATATTTGTTCCAAAAAACTGGATTACACAACAGGCAACGCTACCGAAATAAAAATAAACGAATTTCAAAAACAAAAACAACAAGCGGTAATACAAACAAATGTATTTACCTTTACTATTTGAGCTATTCTTATGTTGCTCGGAAAGAAACGATGTATCCCCATTATCAAGTGCTTTGGATGCATTTTCATCATGTTTAGCAATGAAGTCTTCAACTGGTTTCGGTAAAATAACCGACTTCTTGCTACGGTTACGGTTTTTCCACTGAGACCTACTTGAAGAGTTAACAGACCATTCTCCGGTACATATTGAGAAGTAATCATATCGTTGATCTAATAAGTCTGACCACCATTTTCTTATAGTACAATCATCGAATCCATAAGAATGAATGATTTTAGAATTATGGCTGGACGAAGTTGGAATATATTCACTGAAATTGATTTCTTTCTTGTATAAATAGTTTAGTTGTGTTTTACGGAATGGACTAAGTAGACCATCTTGTTCATATTGTGAACATGTGACAAACTTGTTAGAGTCAGATTCTATACCATTGTCACTACAATCAGAGATAAAATTGTCATTATTCCTCTGATAATGGAGTGTAGACTGACTTTGAGTATTCGAGGCTGGATCATTTACATCAGATCTGAATAAATTACGCAGTGGCTGCGATAAAGACGTCTTGACCGAGGCCTGAATAAAGAAAGTGATGATTTATAATCAGTTGACAATATACGTATCATAAAATATTCGGTTACTTAATACCTGTGTTCTGTTGTTTTTCTAAAGTGATGACGTTCCAATAAAACTATACAAATTAGCCTTTAACACCACTGGGATTTCAATAAGCTTATCTTCTGCTGCAGAATGACGAACAAGTTCAGTCATGAGAGATACACATGACATCAACTGTTTGATAATCAAGTTAGAAATACTTCAAGTTTTTATAATCAACATGCTGTTTGGCTTTTTATTTTTATTTTCCAAACCTGGCCAAATCTGGATATTAAGAACAAGATATTCAGCGAAGAGACTCTTTTCAACGAATTTATTTTCAAGCTGTACAATCGTATATATATGGTATTTGGAAAAAATTATATCCTGTGAGGAAAACTAAACACTATATGGTGATGACAGTAATAATAGAGCGGGTGATGACATAGGCATTTATGATTATAATAACAATTGAAGTGCGAATGATAACAAATAGATTATGTAATATATGGAATGGTACATAGAGAGTATATAACTCAGAAGGGGGTGAAAAAATTATTGAAAATGGTAAATCAATTAAGTATTATGTAATGGCATTAGACAAATTGGACAAGATGAAGTCAATGTTTTCTAAAAGGATTAAGACAATTAAGTGAAATAACACCGGAAACTAGTTGAAGTGAAGGCGATTATAATAACAATAATAGTGATAAAGGAAGGATACAAAGGTTAAATTAACAAAGTGGGAGGGGGAGCTAATGGGGTGGGAAAATGTTATGGCCATGATAAAGACAGTGACTGCACATACTTCTTTTGTACACACAGATCAGGTCTTAGTTCATGAATAGCTAAAGCCTCCGCTGTTTTAAGGAGTTGAAAACGAAGAGAACGTGGGAGGTCTGGGCGAATTCGATAAATAATTTCAAAGTCATCGTCTGGATTTGTTGTGTGATGGAAGTCAATCAAATGTTCTAGAATCGAACTTCTAACAGACTTTCTTTCACCTTTATAAAACCAAGCAGGAACATGTTCTCGTATACGTGTAGAAAGCATTCTCTGGCTACGGCCGATGTACCTTGCTCCACAGGAGCAGGTGAACTGGTAGATGCACATAGAGGCGGCCAAACGAGGAAGCTTGTCTTTGACGCAGGTGGAGAATACGTTGTGGCTGGTAAAAGTCAACTGGAGTCTTGCTGCGAAGAAAGTCCTATTGATTGATCTGGTAAGACGACTCTTCAGTACATCCGATGCTAGTGTTTAGTTTTCCTCACAGGATATAATTTTTTCCAAATACCATATATATACGATTGTACAGCTTGAAAATAAATTCGTTGAAAAGAGTCTCTTCGCTGAATATCTTGTTCTTAATGTTACAATGGGAATTATTAAATTATTAAAAAAATCTGGATATGGACAGATTTAAAAAAAGTACTCATTGCATTTTCTAAGCAAATATAGATAATCTGTATCCTAGCGATAACTGCTATTCCCACACAGGTTTTCTTCGGCCACTTACATATCGTAAACTAAGATGTGTGAATTGTGCATTTCCCTATTCAACTTATAGACAACTTGTTAATAGTTCACACTTTTTCTTCCTAATTATTCTTACGAAACCATTTTTGATGATTAAGTAAGCGTAAACCAAAAAGACTATGAGCTTTTAAACGAACCGCCCAATAAAACTAAATTAACTCCTTTCAATCAATTCAAAAGTTTAACAAATTAATGGGAGGAAAATACCCCCACAAAGAAGAATGAAGCTACAAACGAGACATTACTAGCCATCAGTCAACAAGAGTGGGTGACCAGTTTCTCAACCGGAAAACTAAGCTTGACTGAAGTAAATATTCTCGAGAAAGGACTAAACTTCAGTGTGGCAAAAGCTCAACTCAAACCTGAATATGTTATACCTAGCATAGAAGTAGCATTAAGCTCAATAAATAAGACAACTGTTGATCAGATCCGTGTACAATATGCACTAACACTAAAACACCAAAAGAAAGTGAGGAAAAACTGAACGAGATCGAAAATCTTAACACTGGAAAATTTGAAAAACGACAGGAGTATAGTAATTGCTAAGTCTGACGAAGGCAACTGGGTAATAGTTATGGATAAGGTGGATTACTAGCGAAAGTCAATCAACATATTGAAACAAGATCATATGAAAAAATTGACAAACATGAAGACATAGTTATGAACAAGATTAAAAAGACCACAGTCGATCTAATACGCCAAATGAATTTATCTCTAGGTGAGTCGGTGGTTCAGTTTACTGCCTAAAAATAATAATCCTGGTAGAATGTAAGGTACCGTTACGGTTTATAAAACAGGTTATCCCATTAGGCCAATGGTTCACATTAGAAATAAATCAACATATGAGTTATCCAAATATTTAGCTATAATACCCTATTAGGAATCGCTCAAAATCTAGGGTCACCAATTTATGACTAAATGGTATACAATTAGAGAAGGAAGAAAACATGGTCAGTTTTGATGTGACGAGACTCCACACAAACATATCAATTAATATGGGGCTTCATGTAGTCAGAAATCAACTCACAACTGACCATGTGTTCAGTAATAGAACTAGAGTTTCTATGAAAGAAGTCCTAGAGATAAGAGTATGTTTAACTTCCACAGTTTTCAAATTTCAAGACAAAATATATAAACGACAGAAGGAGTAGCAATAAGATCTTCAATATCGCCGATTGTAGTAGACATATTTATAGACAGTTGAAAATAAATGGCATTAGGAACATTCCAACCCACCCAAAAAGTATGGTGGCGATGTAGATGACACATTTGTTGTGTTGAAACAAGAACATACACACAGCTGTGATGGTTGAGAGACTTGGTGCGTTACGAAAAGCATTCCCAACAAACTACAGACATTCATCAACAGCTGCCTACACTCGATACTGAAGACCAGATGGCCAGAAAGAATAAGCAACAAGGAACTCTGAGAACGAACCAAGCAGCAACCTATCGCTCAACTAATATGCAGAAGGAAGTGGAGATGGATTGGATTGGGCGTATACTGAGAAGGCCGACTGGGGACATCACGCTCAGGCTAGGCTTTCGAGTGAAACCCAGATAGGAAGCGACGAGTTGGGCGTCCGAGGGTGACATGCGAAGAAGAAATGAGAGCTTGTGGGCTGTCGTGGAGCCAGGTTCAAAAGATTTCAGAGAACAGAGAGCACCGGAGACGTGTTCCATTGGGAACCCAACGGACAAATAATAATAATAATAATAATGAAGATAAAACAAATGAAAAACCGTTGGACTGTATAAAGAAAGTTTCAAAATCACATGATTACTTCGATTTGAGCAATAAGCTCCAGTAAATAATACCGTATCACTATGTGCTATACCAAATGACTAATCTAGTATGGAACCATTTATTATGCAAATCTTTAACTGTGTAACAAATTTGAAAGTATTTTCATCATGGATTGAAATCAGTTAGTGAAGCTATTTCGTCGTTGTTTGAAACTTTCCAACAGTGTGCACCCATGACCCCACAAGGGATCAACAAATATCTACAAACCAAGAATTAAACTATTATCCAGTGTTCACTAGTAACATGTTTCACGCCGAATTTCTCGAGGTTATAGTGGGAAGTCAGAAACTGTGAGGTCAACCAAGTCGGGAGTGAGGCATATGTCCACCGATTGCATCGGATGATGGCTGAACTATATGATAAATTGACAGAAGTATAAATTAGTGATCCACTGGATTCTAACCTAATGATTGCATAGCAATGGGCTAGCCATGAGTTCTAACGATTCTACATTCGATCCCTCATCAGGTCCTGTGGATGCACTGCTGAGGAGTCCTAAAAGCAGACGAAACAGTTTTCCAGTGCACCCAGGTTTTCAATGGTTATCTGCCTGAAATCAATCTGTGATAATTACTTTCATATCAATAACTTCCGACAAACCAACAACTAATCTATGTAACAAATCTTTTTTCGCTTTCACAATCTGACTGTATAATTATTTTATTTTTCAATTGCTGTCCTGATTTCCACGAGCGAATTCCACCCCTTTGACATCTTGAAACTGATGAGTTCCTGTTAAACAACTTGTCACCACTAGATAAGAAAATTACGTTGCATAGCCTTAAAATACCCATATATTGGTGTAGAACTACTGATGAAGATTAAATTGAAAAAGAACATTTCTTCGGTCAATTTATTGTTTTTGTAGGCAAATATAATGATCAGAGCTGAACAGTGGGGGAAAAACAAAGTTAAAACAAATATGAAACATGAAAATCAGAAAAAATTATTTCAGTGAAGAAACTTTCCTTTCGATAATTCATTTGCAAACATTTAAGTTTGTCCTAATTCACAATACACAAATAATCAGGCTAAATGAAAGTATCTGAGTCAAATAAAAACGACCTACTTGAGCTAAATTGATCTTCTTTACACCTGTCTCACCCCAACCGACGTCACAACCAACTTTGAATTCAGTCGAACCTAATAAATCAAGAGTTTTTTCTGAATTGAGCAGATCAATATCCCTACGAACAGTCATGATAAGAGGTTGGTTAGAATCATGTATTTTAGCATTACTATACGAAATTTTATCACCTTTCGATGAAACTGCATAAATTTTATGAGATGGATAAAATCTTGAATCAATGTACTGTACCCACAAAATCCAGACGAAAGGTCGATCATATAACGAAATATCAGATGTTTGAGCGCTTTCAACTGGAAGATCTGCAAAAGATTGTAAAGCCTTGGCAACAGAACTAAGTCGATGCTTATTTATTGGTGAGTAAAGAAAAAAGGAGAAATGAATTAACTTTAAATAGAAGGTGTACTAAATATAATGATTACAAGTTGTCACACTACAGCTAACTTAAGGGTACACCCAAAAAGGCAGTTTTCTAGATCGAAGGTTGTTTTAGAAAATAATAAAATGCTTTGTTTTTACAGGCAAGTTTTAACTACATTTTCACATATCTTTAACTTTATTGCACTCGAAATACTTGAGCGAGTAACTTTTAATTTTAATGCTTCGTATAAAGCGATACATTGAGTTTAAAAAACGAAACAATAAGAAATCTTTAAACAAAACATACATGAATTTGGAGAAATAAAGTCTAGAAAGTCTTAAAGATTTGTACATGACAGATCATATTTGACTACGAGTGGTAATTAATGCTAGAAAGTCATCCAGCAAACAATAATTCATCTATATGCACATTATTAAAAACAAATATATGGCAACCTTTTTGTTGATCAAATATAAAGGGGGATAGAAATAAACTAAAGATTAGTAAACAGATGGAGTACTAGAATCTATACGTCAGCGCACAAAAGACGTTAAACATAATTAATATTGATGATACTTAATCGAATATGAGATTAGAAGTGTTTTCAGCGTGAAAACTATGCTTTAATCAAGGAATAATTAGCATAGTCTACAGAAGAGCTAAATAATGCTAAACTTGGAGGTGCAGTTCAGTAATGTTTAATCACTCGATTTTCAATCAATCGGCTACGGATTCGAACAAGGCTCTAAATGTTGAGATTTCAACAGTTAATCAGTAATCAACAGCTTTTGCAATAAGGATGGCTGAAAAAGTACGGTGTTTAATTTCCATCCTCTTAAACTCTGACAATATGTTTCCCGAAGCGAAACGTTACTGAATAGCTAAGCATTTAGTTCTAAGTATAAAAAAAACCAAGCAGAAGTTTGTACCCCATCGAAGATCATGGTAAGGCAGTATAACTAACTGTACATCAACAACATGCTAGTGGTATACACAGCCTACGATTACGGTCGGTTGAAGTTTTTGAGTACTTCACAACTATTAACATTGTGAAAAATTAGCTGTGATTCACTATAATGACTACACAACGTGTCAACTGTTAACCAGTCCATTTGCTCATAAATGGTGTAGCAAGTGTAGATAAATGGGATGAAGGTAGTACTAAAGCTTAACACAGCACAGTGAAATTTACTCTTTCCATCAGTTAGCTTATGTAATCTATTACAAATAAACACATAAAAAAATTTTAAAAAGACTTTAAATAACCCTGAAAGTTGACTTACCTCAAAAACATCATTGAGCTTGAACACAAGACGCAACAATATAACAACAAATGCCATTGCAAACACTTCCGGCCGAACAACTCGCGGCCATGGGATCAAGTGTAATAAATGACGTTGTATAGTCTGACTAATAGTAATACATTGTCCTTGTAACTTCTTTAACAGAGGTTTTACAAATGTATGCATAACCTCTGGAAGACCTAAAGCAGTTATATGACGATGTATCAGCCAATTCAGTGGATATCTGGAATGAGAAAACAGAGAAAAGTTAATATACGCATGTGATACAGGAGGTTGATGTTACTAAAGGTAATTCAGTCTGACAAGAAAAGAACTGATTAAGTGTTTTTTCTTTAGCTGCATACAATCTGAATGAATAAGTAAATAATCGCAGTATGCAGCTGAAGAATAATCCTATAAAATAAATCACGTTTTTCAGAGTTAATTTGTATACGCGAAGAAATGTAGAACGTGCTAAACTTGTTACCGGGAGTGATACTTCGTGCCCGGAAAGAATTTATGCAAAACCAATCCACTATAATCAGTACATCAAAGTAAAATTTTGTCTTTAAAACCAAACTGTTATGATTGGAAAACTATCACGGCTGTAAACGATGCACGGATATCGACTGTTAGCCACCAATGTTCAACAAATTCCTAGCTGATTCCCGACCCGACCAATTAATAGAGAAGATACGATGGACGTGTAGAAACGTGTATTGGGTCGAAAGAACGAAGACAAGAACAAAAGAAAATATATCTAAAGTATAGATAGTTCGCCGTTTAAAATAATAATATTCATTGGATGATCCATCATCTGTCTCTCTAGCTGTAGACGTGATAACATAAAAAATATACCCGTCGCACAAAAAGTGGCTATCGTGGTTCGGTGGTCTAGTGGATAACGCTCTGGCGTTTGAAGCGATCGGTCCCGAGTCCGAGTCCCAGTGGGAATAACATCACTTACTAGTAAGTAGGTACGTCCAGTTGATTGGATTCCACTGCTAGCCACTCTCCATCATTAATAAGATACATTTTGATTGGTCCCTCTCCAGACTAGTAAACATGTAAGCTTTACTTCTTGTTATGCCACGTATGATCAACGTTAATTGCAATGAAACCTGAAGACACATAATAAGTCAATGATTATCGAGGTACTGAATACACTACTTCAGCTATGACCTTCAATAAATCTATCGCTGTTCCAATTAAAAAATGAAACTAGAATACTACTAACGAACCTCCATTCCAAGCATTCGAGAAATTAAAACTCAATATAATCCGCTGTGATCCCGTCAAACCATATACAGAAACATGTACAGTATAAACTAAAGTGCAAATCACTAAACTTCACGGTTCATTCAAGTTCAGTGAGAAAATAACCGTCCCGGTACATGTTCATGATGACAATGAATACACGAATTTTTAATCGCACACAACGATAGGTAATTGCTAAAGAAAATATGACCTGATTGTTATACCTCCAACAGAAAACATGTTTAGTATTCTAGAGGAACTAACTTATGCACAAGACGACAACAGTCGCATGTCAAAACATTAGTGTTCAAATAACTTTTTCGGTTACTACCAACCTTTCGTTCAAATACTTACTAAAAGCGTGGAAATATAATGCAATTACAACATCATCATCATCTGTCAATATAGGACCGTGCATTAGTGCGTGACGGTTAGAGTTGCCACAGCCTTCAATGTGACAGAGAGCCTTCAAAAAGGTGATCAATTACAGCATGAATACTGTGCATATCTGAAGAACAGTAAATGAAACTGAGTAACTTTAATCAGTGCAGTTTCGTGTCGTTAGGCGCCACATTTATTAAGTGAGAGTTTATGATACCAACCGGTTGCCCATGCTGAAGTAGACAGAATAAGTTTTGAATCCAAGACAGCTTGAAAGTTGGGGATCCGAATCGATGGCCCACAACTGTGGAATGCTATTTTCACAAAAGCCTTTCTAAAACATTGGAAGGTCAGTACGAAGTAATTGGCAAACGTGATTACACAATGAAATAAGATATATGGAGAAATTAAAACTGTGAAACGGCATAACAGTACGAAACATTTCGCACTTATAGTAGTAACAACGTGATAAAAAGGCAGATACATTGCATAGCAGTGATATTAACATCAGGTAGAGATTCTGCATTTAACACTACAAAAGTCTATTTTATTGACTCAACAGAGACCTCAACAACAACTTGTTAGACACCGAGAAACTGGACAAAAACAAATAATTTATCAAGTGTACTGGTCTCGTGAACTTTATCCAAGAGATCTTATCAACAACCTATAAAGATGACCTATTCCACTGTAAAAATGTGTAACAAGCAAGTTCAATGCTTGATGTGTGTGATTTATATGCCATGACACGTGTTTACTGAATCAGCCTTGGTATAGGAAGTACTACAAGAATAAAATTTAAGTCGATATGATGGTAAATATTTTTAACTCGTAGTGTGTTTATATAGTTTGACTGTGAAAGACGTCTATACTGTGGTCGAAAGCTTTGACAAAGAAAACTTAGTTTTAAAGAGCAATAATACTGCCAGAACATTATCATCAATTCAAAAACCCAGAATAAAAGTTTACTATTACGAAGAACGAAAACAATATACTAACTTTGGAAATTGATTTAATCCAATAAATTCACGCATTCGTACAGTTGCATATGTTAGGTGATCGATTTCTGGAGGTCGAGGACGTCTAATCAGGCTTAGCAGACTTTGATCACGTATACAGTACGCACCTGGGGGGAATAAACTTTCAACCTAAATTTCAAAAGAATTATCAATTGTAAATTAGTTTTAGTTCACAGGTAATTTAAAAAAGTATATTCTACCAAAAACTGTCAATAATAGTTAGATAAGAAATCTCACAAAAAAAATATCGTCTGAATGATGCAAACCTCTTCATATCAGTGAGCTACCAGAACAGAAGCATGAATTGATATAAAAAGGTTTACTAAACTTATGTCATTTTGCATCAATTACAATAATGACAAGGTGAATAAATGTGTTGTCACAATAAGGTGTACATTGTGGGGTACCAGTGTTTGAATCTTCAGGTCTAAGATTGGCTATAGCATACTAATCAAATGAAACGGCTAGTAATCCTCTTCAAACTTTATACTTGTGATGAATTGTTATAGACAGTGAAATAAAAATATAAGTTGGTGTTGCTAAATTAACATAGCCTCAAGTGCTTCAGCAGTGCAACAAGCTTGTATACTCATCACTTAACATTGGGAGTTTTGAGATTTTCTAAACATTGTTACAAATTTAAATAAATGAAAAGATATGTATGGAAATTAGTGCAACGGATAATGAATATCTAGCAATACAAGTTGCAGAAAACAGTATCAAATATTTTCCAATAATATTCAATAATCAACTACTCACTGTGAAGAAAATCAATTGCTTAAAGATCATAACCTGTCACGGTGATATCAAGCGTGCAGGTTAGTAAACTTAAACGGGAACCTTCGATAAATACATCTATTGTGACAATATCAAGAAACGCGTCAGCAGTATACACCTCATAACGGTAACTCATGTACAGAGATTTTACAAAAATAAGAACCTTGTTGAGATTTGTAGATAGGGTTGACAAGTGACACGAAATCAGGATAACGAATGAGCTAATAAGATCATCGACAACTCACTCATCTAATACAAGGAAAAAGATAGTGCTGGAATGAAGATTATTAACTTCAGTCGGAAAGGTATGAGTTTAGGGTGTGCAACTTATTCGTTTCTATACAGTGTGGATGCCCATGAGGAAAACTGACAAATTAGCACATTGAAAGTAGAAAAACAAATATCGGGAAAGTATCGTCTTTAAAAGCGGTAGAATGATCGATGTATGTGGGGCAGGAAAAGACACAAAAAAGATAAATTCAAATTTCGATTAGGTAAATTCATGAATTTACGGCATCAGTCATTCATTTTTAAGGAGTGTTGATTAATGATTAAATCAGACCCGGCACTTAATTTCTTCGTAACACCTACGGTCTGAATGTTTTTAATAATGAGATTTGATAACCATCGGATATTCCACATAGCTGCGAAACATACATTCTGTAGGCGTTAGCCATACTAAACAATACTTAAACCAAGGAATATGGGATGTGATTCAAATTCGTACAACACCAGTTGAAAACTCAGTACTTAAGCTATTGAATCATAATTCCAATGGACGTTAAGAACTAATCATGAATCGATGATGTTTACTTGGAAGTTAGTACTTGCATTTCAAGAACTAAATCAACTTAAAAATTCGATCAACAAACTATCTATCACTAAGTCCTATACAGAATCCATTCTTTTGTCACTTTGGAAAAGACTATTAAGTGAATAATGAAACCAGTTATCAAGGTAATGCGCTAGTATTTTTTTGGATGCACAAATATTTAAGCCGGCAGCCACACAATTTGAAAAACACTCATGGCTGACAAGTGGTTTATAACCTTGATCTACTCATCAGTCAATCTTATTCATTTATATTTCTACCTTACCTTAACAAGTATGTAATTCATTGGACATGTGTTCACAAAAATTGCTGATCTTTTTTCCTCTATGTGACTTAACGTGGATCGGTCCTAGTTTCCAAGACATTCAATAAGGAACGAAAAAGAATAGTATCCTAGACAAGAAGATATAACGGCTGGAGACTTGTCAGTACTCAAGTGAACAATTAAGGAAATAATGAAGAGTTTCAAATACATTAGAAAACCTCTTTTATTTGATGTAGTAAAGTTAAAAATCACGAGATAATAGCATCTGACTACGTATACTGCAAAATATCTAGTAATCAATCTTCCTTTGAAGTAATAGGCTAGAAGTAACCACCTAAAAACTATTGCTAGACTCGATAATTTGAAGTACAATTTTTCATATACACAAAGCAATTATTAGCACATCAAAGAACTGGAGGTTTTGAAAATTCTTTTGTGCAGCTATCAAAATCTCATTCACTGAACTTCATACATTTTCTTATCATAGCAGGAAAACTTGGGAGTTCTCATTCTGAACCAGATAGCGCAAAATATGTTATACAAAGTCATTAGGAAAGCAGTGCATATGAAAAGGAAGATACACAAACAAACTAATAGTTCAACACTTCGGAACACAATACAAAACGAAAACGTTTAGAAACAAAATGATATCAATGTAAAAAGAATTGAATAATAAAAGCGGGAATCAAAGAATGATACTTAGTAAGATATCCAGAACTACGAAAATGATAAAGAGCGTATATATCTGCGCAGCTAAGAGACATTTACAGTCAGTTCATCGAAACTCTGAACCCATTAATTTTTATCACCTCAGAAATCTCAATTCAGTCCAACAACAACAAACTAACGATTCCTCAAATATCCCAGGCAGATTATGCTTTATTTTCAGTCAGTCCAAAACAACATCGACCTAGATGGAAAGAAGAGGAAGACAGTACCATTTCACGAGACAGATCAGAACCACCAATGTCAGCAGCTACGCAACACGGTCACAAACAGCCAATAAATCAATGAATGTCGACAGCAAGTTTGTCATTCACTGTTGAGCTCGGCTATAATAGTTGAAATACGTGAAGTCATTCAGTAAGCTTATGTGCACTTAAACGTCGCCAAAGTAATTAATCACGACTTACTAGCCGGTCCTAAGCCCGGGTAAAGAGGGAAGGCTGGGCGTAGAGCTAGCAACCCTACCCCGCAAAACAAATCGAATCGCTAAAGAAACTTCAAAGCACAAAGTAAATATAAAAAATAAAATCAAACTTATTCCTCGCTGGAATCGGAGAGACGAAATGACGCCAGTTGGTGAAAGCCTTCGGGAAGCTAGTCGGCCGATGTGTCTTCTCTCGATGAAAGCGAGAGTAAACATGGGGACGTGGAATGTCCGCACCATGTATGTACCTAGCAAGGCTGCCCAGATTGCAAAAGAGATGAGGAGGAATGGCATGGAAGTGCTTGGAATATGCGAAAGCAGATGGAATGGAAGTGGACTCTCCAAACTCTTAACTGGAGAGTCAATAATCTACTCCCATATTCCTATCCAGACGACAACCACGAGCACACTCAGTTTTGGAGTGGCTATCATGATGTCTCCAAGAGCATCGAAGGCCTTCATGCAGTGGGAGCCAGTCTCCTGCAGGATCATGACAGCAAGATTTAACTCAAAAGGAAGGAAGGTCACAATCATACAATGCCAAGCTACACACCTACAAATAATGCAGATCAAGAGAAGAAGGAGGAATTCTACAGACAACTGAAATCAGTACTGTACAAGACTCCAGTTGGCGATATCAAAATTCTAATGGGTGACATGTTTTAATGCCAAACTCGGAGCGGACAACACAGGTAGAGAACCAATCATGGGTCGATAGGCACTCGGTGAAATGAACGAGAATGGAGAACTGTTTGCAGAATTCTGTGCATTCAACGATTTGGTGATTGGAGGCAGTGTGTACAAACACAGATATTCACAAAGCGAGCGACATGGACTTCACCAAACACCAGGACACACTACACTAAAAACCAGATTGACTTCATTTCAATCTCAAGAAAGGGGAGATGCAGCCTACTGGACACAAGATCAAGAAGGGGAGCAGATGTAGGTTCAGACCACTCACTTTCTGGTGCAAGGAACCTTCAAAATCAAGTTGAAAGCCTTCAAACAAGTTGGTGATAGACCACAGTTCAAGTTCAACACCCGGAACAGGAACTAAAGGACAAAACTACAAAGGACATCTTCACGTCGGTCATTAGGACAAAATGGGAGATATTGAGCAACATCCCTGAAGAAACCTGCGTGGAAGGACACTGGAACTCTTTGAAAGAGATGTAGAAAGAAACCTGCATAACCGTACTAGGAAGGAAGAGGAAAAAAGACAAGTAATGGATCTCGACGAACACGTGGAAGCTGATAGAGGAGGCAGAGGAAGATGGTGAAGTAGAAGATGAACCAGTAAAGGGATAAACAACGTAAAGAGGAACTGAGTACAACCTATAAAACACTACACTGAACAAAGAAATAAAGAAGAGTGAGCGGAAAGACAAAAGATACTTCCACGACTGAAGCATAACAGGCTGCTGGTAGGAGAGACCTGACAACATTGTATCAAATAACCAGGTTACTATCGATCTGGGAAGAGATCAACACAAATGAAGCCAATGGAAGATAGTGGAGGAAACTTAGTTACCAAAGAGGAGAAACAAAGAAAACGATGGGCCGACCACTTCAAAAAGCTCTTGAGTCGACCACCGCCTACAACTCGTCCAGAAATACCACCAGCAACGGTAGAACTACCAGTGAACACAAGCCCTCCGACAAAAGCAGAAGTCCTGAATGCATTAAAACTGCCGAAATTCGGGGAAGTAGCAGGACCAGATGGAATTCCTCCAGAAGCACTGAAAACAGACGCAGAGACATCTGCAGACATGCTCACACCACTACTGCAGAAGGTTTGGAAGAAAGGAAGGAAAGGTACCTTCCGATTGTGAAACTCCCAAAGAAGGGAGATCCAAGCCTTTGCAAGAACTGGCGAGACATCATGCTGCTGTCCACCCCAAGCGAAACATTAAGCCGTATCATCCTGGAGAGACTTAAGGATGCGCTGGATTCAAAATGACGACCGGAACAGGCTGGCTGGCTTCAGGAAAAACAAATCATGTGCAGATCAAATTGTAAGACTATGCTACGCATCATTACTGAACAGAGTATAGAATGGCAGTCAACTCTCTACCCTACCTCAACTTCATCGACTTTGAGAAGGCCTTCGACAGCGTCGACCGAGAAGTAATTTGGCAGCCGCTCCAACACTATGGTTTTAGTGCCACAAACCTTTGTCAACCTCACTCAACAGCAACCAAATGCTATATGATGCTGCATACCAAGTGATCCACAATGGAAAGCTCAGTGATACCTTTGAAGTGAAGACAGGAAGGAGTAAGACAAGGCTGCCGCCTACTATCACCCATGATCTTCCTGATTGTGGTAGACTGGATCATGCAGCAAACTGTGAGGAGTGAGAAGATGAGCATATGCTGTTTGACCAATGAAAACAGCCCAGAAGATTTGGATTTCTCCGATGATGATTTATGTATAATGCCTTATGCGCACAAACTCGAAGATCTACCGGCGAAAACTAACAAGTTGACAGAAGAGGCAGTCAAAACGGGACTTCAAGTGAATGTAGAAAAGACAGAGGTGATGAAGATGCCCAGCCAACAACAGCATCAACAACAAGCACCAATCACCACTAACGGGAGAAACCTAAAGGAAGTAGTCTCTTTCACCTACCTACCTGCCTAGGCAGCATCGTTTTAACTACAGGCGGTGGCACAGATGAGGATCAGAAAGACAGACGTTCATCAACCTGAAACCAGTGTGGAGACCTATTGCACTGCACTCAGCATCGAGAGCAAGATCAGGATTTTCAACACTGATTCAGTCAAGTCAGTGCTTCCATGTGATGGTTGAGAGACTTGGTGCGTTACGAAAAGCATTCCCAACAAACTACAGACATTCATCAACAGCTGCCTACACTCGATACTGAAGACCAGATGGCCAGAAAGAATAAGCAACAAGAAACTCTGGCTGGTAATGAGCCAACCAAGAACCTATCACCCAACAAATATGCAGAAGAAGGTGGAGATGGATTGGGCATACACTGAGAAGACCGTTTGGGGACATCACGTTCCAGACACTCGAGTGGAACCGAGATGGTAAATGGCGAGTTGGGCGTCTGAGGCGAGGGTGACATGGAGGAGATCATGTGAGGAAGAAATGAGAGCTTCTGGGCTTTCGTGTAGCCAGGTTTAAAAGATTGCAGAGAATAGAGTGGAATGGAGACGTGCTACTGAAGCCCCACTAGGAACCCAAGGGACAAATTATAAGAATGATGTACACTTTAGTAGGTTTTTGCTGAAATTTACTATCTTGAAGAACCCTAATTCCGATTTTCTCTATCATGGTTGGCAGTGGGTTAGCGAAAATTTCATGAAAACAAAAAGGCGCGGCAAAATCATGTGCATTCATATTAGATTTGAGACTTATAGACTTGTGAGGTATAAATCAAGATAAAAACTAATGTCGATTCTCTCGTACATTTTTGCTTCCCACATGAACGTCAAAAGCAGACAAATCAATAAAAGTAACGACAGTATCCTTGAGTGAGTTGAAATAATAATCCCTATCTCCCTGCTTCTTAATTACAATTAATGTCTTTTTGAAAACTATTCGCCTATCATCTTCATAAGTGCATTACACCTCTCTACGTAAATTTGGCAGGGCTTCCCGTTAGATTTGATGAATACTTCTTATGAATGATGTTTCGTCACTGGGATATTATTATTATCAGAAGACATATGAACGAACAATATTGCTTTCAATCAGCTCTCATCAGGCTTTACGCAAATATACATAACTTTTCTCATATGTAAAACACTAAACCAATCATAGTGAATTCTTTATTCAATGGTAACAAGGAAATCAAGTATGCAGATAGTAAATATCTGGATAATAGTAGTCGTAATAGTAATTAGCTTAGTGATGACAGCATTGTACTGCAGACACTTAGACAATCGATGTAGGTCGAAACTTAGAAAATTTAAGTTGCATAATACTAAAGGATGAAGTCAGTAGATAATCAAAGTCTAAGTAAATAAGCATAGGTATGAAAGGGGCAAAGAAAAAGGAGGTGGAAATTGAATTTATCTTTGAAGTCATTTATTAGATTTTCCTGGTCACGGCAGAGACAAGGGCTGCACAAACTTTTTCTGCACACAAAGACTGGGGTAGTTTTCCCTAATTCTCATAGCCTCAGCTAAATGCAACTTGCGAGTACGAATTCCATTCTAAAGGTTTTGTGGAATGCGATAGATGATCTTGAACGCTTTGGTCCTATCGATTACATGACCACTATCGACCAAAAGTGATAGAATTGAACGTCGTACTGAGATCGTTTGTCTCTTCTTTAGCCATGATGGTAGGTGCTCAACAACAGGCTTGTTCAGCTGTCTAGTGGTACACCTAATACAGCTTTCTGTATGGGAGCAGCCAAATTGATAAACATACTCAGAAGTGGCCAAACTGAGAAGCTTGTCTTTTGACTAAACAATGATTATCGGCCGACTAGAAAATGGTAAGCAAAAGTTAGCAGCACAGAAAGTTTTTCTGATGGCTGTAGACAGCCTCCGGAACAGAACTTCCCCAGGTACGTCCCCTTTAAGCTGAAGCTTCATGAAGTGATTTCTTTCAGACAGTTATTTGTGCAGACTTCTTACTCATTTTGTCCACGTGTCTCTTGACAAAGCTATGAGAATAACGCATTTCTACCAGCATATTATGAATGTATTCTAACTCCTTTCATATCGGAGCAGATTCTTCTAGCTCTGCTTGTAGACATTTAACTAAGCTTCTTTTATACCAAGTGGGAACAAAACTAGGGAAATGTATCTACCGAACCGTAGGTGTGGTACCTCTGCACACTTCTACTGAGTGACCCGCCATCTCTTCTAGGACATTTTTTTAAATGCAACATATTTCCTCGTTCTTCACAAGTGAAAATGAGAGGGATGTATATCATTGAATTTTCTTCATAACTCGTTTTTGTCGACGTTTTGATGAAGGTCGATAAAAGTGTCGTCAATATAACATTTATACATGTATAGATTACTGATGACATCTCTCAGCGGTCCATCGCTAAGCTTAGCAAAAAAATCAGCTAATATTGGGCTTAATGGTGAACCCATGACAATGATATCGATTTATCTGTAATGGTGCATCGTAAAAGTGATTGTTTGAGGCTAAATTTTGGAAGTTCAACAGTAATCTGTTTTTCCGATAACTGCTGACAAATAAATTCTACTGTTTCAACAAGGTGTAACATTGGTGAATAAAGGAAAAACATCATATGTTCCCCGTTCATGTTCACCTTTTCAAACTTGGAGATGAAGACAAATACATCTGAAACACAATTCTTTACAATTTGTATGGGTTGTAGAACTCTGATTAACCACTTCACGATTTTATGATACGGGGAACTGGACATATCAAAAACCAGTTTGTGAACTTAATCTAATCATATTACCAAGGTTGTCTTCAAATCTTATCATTCTTCCTTCATTACGTTTCCTATTATTACATTCTTTTATCTCATTTGTCCTTCCTGTACTTTGAGTTTTCCTATAAAACGCAGCAACAAGTATGTATGTGAACCGGTCGTTCGAAATGTATAGCTCAAATACATCACGTTTTTCAAGTAATATACATCTAATTACGCTGTCCAACTTCATAAAAAAGACTAATTGTTTCAAATAGTTATTATTTAGATAGTTGGTATTTGCATGCCTAATTTCCTTATTAACACAGACGAAAGAATTCACTATGATTGGTTTAATGTTGTATGTATGAGAAAATTTACGTATGTTAGATTAAGGCCTGATGAGAGCTAAGTGAAATGATTAATATCTTCTAATTATAACAATGGGAATTTTCGACATATTATTATGAGATAAGCAATGAACGAGACGAAACGCACTCATTCACCTTGTGCACATTTGTGCAGTAGGCAGTGAGCCACACCTATTGAGTAAGCGCAGGTAATACTACTTGGTTGCATAGACCTCGGTAGGTAGATCGGGGTTCGAACCCGTGAGCCACTGGTTGATGGTCATCTGCCTAAACCACTGAGCCATAGTTCCATCGATAACTAATGATATGTGACAACACAATTACATGATTGAATATACGTTCGTGATTTAGATTATTAGTCGCGGTCATTTTTTGAAGGGTGATGATACTTTGTGTTTGCCAAAATTGAAGTAAATGGAATGTGATTCGAATCTGTAGCCTACCAGTTGAAAATTGGGAGCGTACGCCCTAGCTTCAATGGAAATGTTAATAGTTTCATCATCAGTTTGAGTAGTTCAATTACCAATTTAAATGTTAGATATAAATTCAAAGATCATGCTTATACTTACAGATGTGAAAGGCAAACGATGACTGATACATAAGTCTCGTAGGTCTTTCAAAGTGATCATTGTGGTAAGTGCACATGGGATGTTTGGGAAATCACAATTTATAAAACTTGATAAAAGTAATGGATTAAATGCTTTCCTTACAGGACTCATGGTTAGACAAGCAATAAATAAAACAGATATATTATGCTCCATCAGCGCACGACAGTTGAAACCACCTTCAATTTGACCACGCCAAAATAAATTGGTCATACTCTGTGACTGGGATCTGAGAAAAACAAGGAAATAACAAAGTATGCATTACTCATTCGAAAAAAATGTTTATCACTGAATGTATTACTGATTAGAAAGGAGTTCACTCAGTAGCTAAGTTGAGTCATGTCTACTGTATTAAATCCAATGTCAGTCAACTAATGTAAGGGGGATATGATTTTAGTTTGCAATGCGATCTAGCAATTAAGATGTGCGAGCTCGATTAAATCATCATAAGCATAGACGACCACTTTACACAATTCGATGAATACAGTAACAAACAAAAAGATTAATGTAGCTTAGTAAACAAATCGCTGTTAGTAACCAAAACATAGTAAATCAAGAAAAGCATCATGATACAAAAGAAAATATGTCCAAATATGCTGTAATACAAAAAATACACAATAAAGTGACGTTACAAAATAAAATGCACGGTTAAACTCTACTTCATGACACAAGCATTTCATCACGACTAACATTAGTTGAACCATTGAAAACCTGGAGGCACTGGACGAAATACCAGATTATCAATGGTTTTTTCTACGCCTGACGTTATTCTATGAGGAAAACTACCTTGAAATCAATCAATTGATTCCCACAAACCGCTAGATGGAAGCATTTTTATGAGGTTTTATTCGGAACCTGAACCGGAAATGAATAATGCATGAAACGGAATCTTTATGCTTTTTTGGAAGTTACTCATATAACGGTTTACAAAAATCGCAAGTAGTAAAATATGAACTTGTTTATGACCTATACGATGTAGTTGGAGAATAAATTTTTATCAATGCTTTTTAACCACACATATGCTTGACTTCATCTAGATAGATAGATGCCAAACTAATCAATTAAACACTATGGCATAATTCTCTAGCATTCGACACAATACCATTAGCTTAAAATGATGTTCATTCAAAAGACATTTCACACTACTACTCTTCGAATAACAGACCACACTCATCCTCCACCATGTCTTCATACCTAGGACAAGATGCTACTTTTTATCAATTCAATATGCATTTACTAATCCACACGTTCATTTAGAACTAGGCATGTTGGCTCTTTACCTGGGCCTATTCCTAAATGTATTCACGAATATCCCCAAAATGATTTACCAAGCAGCAAATTGAATAGATTTTATAGTCTATTTCGCAACATATAGCAGACTTTAAAAATTCGGCCACATTCTTCATTTGGTTAAGTCTACAGAATTCGATCAAAACTTTCTACGGGGTCTATCCATACACATACACCTGTTATACATTGTAGAAGCGTTAGTTATTCACAACCTGATGTCAGAGGTATGCGTACAAAAAGGTTTATGAAGTCTGTTCAAGCGAATAAAACTGGAACTTCACGTTCTACGTGAAAAATTTATTAGCTTCCTAACAATTCTTGACTGATTCTATTTGTTGTTGTAAGACTAAAATGTCTTTTACCTAGGTCACCTCTTTTTGACTATCTCATTCTATCACTATTCTTGGTTGCAGTTTCTAAATTCGAACACATAACCGGAGAATATATACCAACGAGCCAGTAGGTCAGACATGCGGTCTTTTGATTTCATTCAGTTGGATCGTAAAAGTTCCTGGGGTCCCGGGACGATATGAATTAGTGGTTGAGGACTATCAGTCACAATGGCGCAGATGTATTCACTCTTTGACGTCTTATGAAGCTTGAATATTTGCACTAAACTTTTTCTTTAAATTGTTTTTTCTCCGATGCGCCCTTGTCTACTTTGATATCAGTCTTTTTCTATCCACTTGTTCCTCTGCATGTTACTGTGAAGTATGACAACGTTAGCCGATGTACTTCTGTAAGAGTTTCTTTCTATTTGTATATGTCTTTCTATGCATAAGCGTTTTCCATGTGATACTGACTCATTATGATAGCCAGAATGAAAATTTAAGATTGGACCAAATAGAAACAACTTACAATTTTTTCGTAAAGTATGATGATAACGCATTCTGGTTGTCGTTTCCATAACCCCAGACAGAAAATTGGTCGGTCTCTGTGGTTTTGGATAGATCAGAGTCAACTGGGTTAGGCATTTCTGAAGTTCCTGTACAATTACTCAGTTGTTCATTATGTTGAGATTCCGAATCGACGTGACCTTTGAGATGCTCTTCGACGGAATCACAGTCTGATTCGAATGAGTCACATTCACTTCCTCGTTTACGTTTACGTCGGCACTTTACAAGCTTAGTTTTTTCACCAGTTGCTTTAGTTTTCTTGGGTTTCC
Source organism: Heterobilharzia americana (assembly GCA_944470555.2). Lineage (NCBI taxonomy): Eukaryota > Metazoa > Platyhelminthes > Trematoda > Strigeidida > Schistosomatidae > Heterobilharzia > Heterobilharzia americana. Next base: position 46,204,282 of record OX104127.1, read on the forward strand.
TAAGGCATATATAGAACATTATGAAATTCGTATCTTGAATCACGAATAATAATGAAAATTCGCATTGTAAGAAAGTAGACAATCATAGATCTATGAAGTAACTAAGTCCTACACTTGAACAGAAAGTATGTACAGAGACAACTTTTACAATGACTAAATCTGATAAACATGCATAGTGCATTAAATTTCTGGAAACGGTATACTGGGAGTAAATGAGCGCCATGCTATGAATTCCTAGGCTTCAAACAAAAAATACTTTTTTATTGAACATGATTTTTCAACATCATCAACGATTCAATAATTTTTCCCTCTGAAATCGATTAAAGAAGATAAAACTTAAGAAGAATGTTAATCAACCTTAGTGATTGCGATTTTAAACGGCGTATTTGCATATTTGAATTAAAAGCCCCAATACATAGTAAATGGTAAATATTTAAACCAATTAACTAAGAAAACTGAATAATATGAACAATGAATAATTGACTTTCAAAACGCCTGAAGGCATTTAGTACAACAAAGTAACCACGTGCACATCCATCAAATAGATTATGAATCATACATTGTTTTAGGACTAAGGATATTACAATATAAATATGTAACTTCTCTGGGTGTAGCTACGCGGATTCGTATCCATAACCTATTTATTAAAAGTCAAGTGTCTAAACCAGAGCACCACAATTATGATAAGGAATATACGCAAATATAACAACGTAGAACTTTGAAGAAAAGTACATCCACTTCAACCCGTTACACAATACAAATGGACACAAAGAGAAAATTAAAAAAGTGGTAAACATACAGAAGGAGACAAATGAATTGGTTTGAAGTAATAAAATAACTGAGGAGCAAAACAGAAAGTGAATTACATCGCCACTGTAACAAATGAAAGGGCGAAAAAGAAAGTTTATAATGACAACCAGAAGATAGCTGTTTACCAAGATTTTAAAGTAAGTGAGCTAAATAATCAAACTATGGTTATGTAATTCCCATTTCTTTCTTCAATGATCCTCTTCCTATTGCATTCTCCAAGTAGTTTTATACACCATTTCATAGAGCTTTAGGAATTTGCACCTTGCCAAAATAGGCAGTTTTTGTACTGTTACTAATGATGGTTTGGATCAACAACCACGTCGTATCTTGGTGTACGAACATAACATATGTCTCACAGTACAGCAAACTGTGATTCACTTTGTATTGATTTACTGGTACATATTTGAATATAGACTACACACGATACAAGCCTTTTATTTTGAGTTATAAGGTCACAGGAATCAATATGAACCATCTCATCGGTAGTGTGAAAACAACCAATGGAAACTTTACTCATCATCATCATCAAGATCAACATAGGACCAGAAATTACTGCGTAACGGTCCGAGTTGCCAAGACTTATGTCAGCCCATCAAGTAGCAAGGTAATAAAATGGAAGATGAAAAAGGAGAGAAAAAATTGATTGGAAAAAGTTGAAAGTAGTAAAAGAGAGGAAGGAAGAATGAGAAAATGATGAGATTAAGTATAGCGGTTAAGATGAGGATAATGTGTGTATACATCTGCGCCACTGACATCGGTTCTGAGTCATATCACCTAGAGTCTCCAACCACTGGTTTCTCTTGTCTCGTGGACCCTAACCAGCTGGCCTGCATCGCCCTACGTGGCTCAAACGAACAGTCAAGGAGTTCATGAACTGATGTCAAGTTACAGAACATGATCATATTTACGCGTGATAAGCTTGGCTCACATATCATTTATCAATGAATAACGATGCTGCATTCTTCCTTCTTGAGTATAAAGATGTAATTCATGTAGTACGACGCAGACAGTCAACTCTTTTTCGACTTTAAAAATATGTTATTTGAGAGTATACAGATCCAATTTCTGAATAGTCAATGCATTGATATGAGAAAAAATCCCTAAACGTTTCAACATTACTGACTCTGTAACCATAAGAAAGCAGATGTTTACAGGATGACAAAATGAAATGAAAAGGAAACATAAATTCAGCTGGTATGACGAATGCTAACACTTACTTTTTCTGAGACATATGCAAAACATTAACGATTTCACGACCTTCATCTGGTTCATATAACGTACTCCAACCAAGCCAATGAAACTGACGCAGACAGGTTACAATAAACTCCCATTCATCTTTGTAATGATTAGTGGTCTTTGCATCAGCGGTCTTTGCGAATTTATGAGATTCTTTGCATCTCCGCAAGTGAACATTAACAGATCTTTTCTCTCCTTTCACTATTGGCTTCCGGCTTCTAAATACTTCACTAGTCGGTTTCATTAACAGACAAGCTGCATCTAGCCAAACATCAGAACCAAGTTCTCCTGTTATAGCCAAATAATGACGCCATATATTCAAAACGGTGTTACAAAATGACGCTTTTTCTTCAACAGACAGATTTAATTCCTTGACTAAACTAATTGCTTGACATTTCATTATGAACTACAAAGCAGAAATAGGAGAATTAAAAATGATAATATATGTGAACATAATGATGGTCAATATACATTAGTAGGTGGAGAACACTGTGCATTTCATTCTATAAAGTCTAAAGACACAGAACAGCTGATACCTAACCAAGAATAGCACTTATGGTCTGCACAACAACCGACACGACCCAAAAGGCCACTGCGGTCTTCTCTCAGTCGATTTAAAGTTCAACCTCTTGTGTAACACAGTATAAAATACAAAAGTAACTGTATTTCATACTTGACTTAACAGAAGCAAGTAACTCATTCTTCAAGGCTTCCCTAGTTGTGTTATTAACTAATTAATGAATATAACAGATAATCAAGGTACCTAATATATGACAACCTATTTACTGACTGAACCAACAGATAGTAAGAAAATGTATTGAACAACGTGAACCTCACACTGGATAACTATGATTTAATTCTAGTTGAGAAATTACTACAATATATGAAGTTCACTAAATCTATTTTATAATTCGTAAAGAGGGTAACAACCAGAGATTCCTCGCCTTATACAGTCATAATACTTTTCTATGGCAAAACAAAGATTGTAAGTCTATACGAACTATGAGCAAGGCTTGGGCGAATGGGCACCGGGTGCATAGCATAACATAGCATAACATTAGATATAGGTTATATTTGTATAAACCCCAGTGTGTCTAAAATAAACACACTGAGATCTGCATACATAAAATTTTAAAGAATTGTCAGTTTTCAAGCGGAAGAGAGCGAAAATATTTTTCAGTAATTCGTCACACTATTTGAACTAGTTTTATACGAATTGGATTTAGCTGTTTTAGTGAACAGAAAAAAAGAAACACGTACTTACTGTAAAAGGCTCAGATAGGCGCCATGGACGATTTTTTCCTGTGAATTTATCTTTTTCGGTTATATTGCTGAAAATCATATCATCTGAAGTGAACATATCACCAGATGTATCCAACATTCTGTCTCGAAAAATTGAGGTTGTTGTTTGACCAAATGTACTATCTGGTTCCACTTTTCCTAATCTCATAGTTTCCAGGTTATCTGCATTAGTCGAATTGAGTTGTTTGATTAGAATTTCAGACTTCTGAATTACTCGCAATCCACGGGTTTCACAGAAATCTTGAGACTAGAATCACAGTAAGAAGCAGCATTTAATAATACGACTAAGTTCAGGAAATATAACTTGACTGCAAAAAGAAATTTTTAAGTGGTGGATAAGTAGCTAAGCTATTCAATAAGCAACGAGAACTTTCGTTATAAACACGCTATTTTATCCTTCGCTAACTTCAACTCAAATGTTTGCATATCCTCCAATTTCAGAATGTACATTATATTCGGGAAAAAAACTCAGGTGATACAAAGTTATAACAGATAACTAGTTGAATGGGAGTTACTTAACAAAATACATGAATATTGTTTGCATAGATAATTCTGCCCCTATATGTGAAATCGTTTTTATACTAATGCAGGTCAGTATAATTAACTATTCTATAAGTACAAGTTTTCAATCCAGAGCAAAGCAAAGATGACCGACCTACTTCTAGTGATTACAGAACAATTAACATTCGGAATAGATAGACTGCAGAAACATCAACATTTTGTGTGTAGAGAAGGAAGTGCTATTTTGATACACGTAGGAATAATAAGTCCATAAAAACATCACCGATTTGAAGTCTTGGGTTGTAGACGGTAACTAATGTCATGATGCTTATTCCTCAATTTTTACCGAAGTTGATTGGTCGAGGCATTTACAAGTTAGAATGACCCATTGTTATTATGCATCGTGTTTAGTACAAAATGGATGATGGAACTAGGCAGGAAATATTGACCTAGGTATCGTGGTTCCTGGTATATAAAAACGAAAGTCCATAAGCAATCATGAGGAAATTCATGCTCACTTTGAGCAATGAAACTTGCATTCAGATCATCGAACACTATCTGTTCGAGTCTCCATAGAAGCATTAATTTCTATAAGCTTAGAGGTCTACTTTGTCTACAAAAGCTGATTAAGCTTAAGCTACTGACTCTCCTCAATTATCTAATACCAAATATGGCATAAACGGTCTACATATAACGCTATAACTCACTCTTACTAAACTAATTACCATCACGTAATGAGATATCAATAGCTGCTAGAAAAGCCACTATGAGGCTAATAACTAAAATCAAACAGTATTCATGTGCACTAGCATAACTATTCAGACAAACAGAACCAACTTGGTGCTACTAGTAGTATTATTAAGTCCTATATTCAAGAAATAAGTATATTGATCTGACGTCAATATATATATTCACCGCTTTTATAGATAAACATACTGAACAGGTTCGACATTTGGTATTTTGAGAAACACTTTTATTTCTAGTAGATGGTCTGTACAATAGAGATTTATGCATTAAGTCCTTGAAAGCAGTCACCAATACAGGTTGCAAAATGCATAGCTGGAAGACTAATATGATATATTTACCATCCATCCGCAGTAGGGAAAAACATGATTTGTAGTTCATAATTAAAGTGTGCGTTCGCATCTAACAAAAGCTATTCGCTGAAAACAAACCATTATACTACAAAATTATACGAAGCATTCACAAGGATGACAAGAAAACCTACAAATGTGAAACTCACGAAATAAAAATCATTGATTCGAGATAATACAGCTTAGAAAAAAATAAAAATAACAGTTTTCACATAAATTTACATAAGCACTTGTATCAATTCAGACAAAATCTCTTGAACCCTACTATCGCCTCGTCAACAAGTTCACGAGTTACTAGCCGGTCCTAAGCCCGGGTAAAGAGGGAAGGCTGGGCGTAGAGCTAGCAACCCTACCCCGCAAAACAAATCGAATCGCTAAAGAAACTTCAAAGCACAAAGTAAATATAAAAAATAAAATCAAACTTATTCCTCGCTGGAATCGGAGAGACGAAATGACGCCAGTTGGTGAAAGCCTTCGGGAAGCTAGTCGGCCGATGTGTCTTCTCTCGATGAAAGCGAGAGTAAACATGGGGACGTGGAATGTCCGCACCATGTATGTACCTAGCAAGGCTGCCCAGATTGCAAAAGAGATGAGGAGGAATGGCATGGAAGTGCTTGGAATATGCGAAAGCAGATGGAATGGAAGTGGACTCTCCAAACTCTTAACTGGAGAGTCAATAATCTACTCCCATATTCCTATCCAGACGACAACCACGAGCACACTCAGTTTTGGAGTGGCTATCATGATGTCTCCAAGAGCATCGAAGGCCTTCATGCAGTGGGAGCCAGTCTCCTGCAGGATCATGACAGCAAGATTCAACTCAAAAGGAAGGAAGGTCACAATCATACAATGCCAAGCTACACACCTACAAATAATGCAGATCAAGAGAAGAAGGAGGAATTCTACAGACAACTGAAATCAGTACTGTACAAGACTCCAGTTGGCGATATCAAAATTCTAATGGGTGACATGTTTTAATGCCAAACTCGGAGCGGACAACACAGGTAGAGAACCAATCATGGGTCGATAGGCACTCGGTGAAATGAACGAGAATGGAGAACTGTTTGCAGAATTCTGTGCATTCAACGATTTGGTGATTGGAGGCAGTGTGTACAAACACAGATATTCACAAAGCGAGCGACATGGACTTCACCAAACACCAGGACACACTACACTAAAAACCAGATTGACTTCATTTCAATCTCAAGAAAGGGGAGATGCAGCCTACTGGACACAAGATCAAGAAGGGGAGCAGATGTAGGTTCAGACCACTCACTTTCTGGTGCAAGGAACCTTCAAAATCAAGTTGAAAGCCTTCAAACAAGTTGGTGATAGACCACAGTTCAAGTTCAACACCCGGAACAGGAACTAAAGGACAAAACTACAAAGGACATCTTCACGTCGGTCATTAGGACAAAATGGGAGATATTGAGCAACATCCCTGAAGAAACCTGCGTGGAAGGACACTGGAACTCTTTGAAAGAGATGTAGAAAGAAACCTGCATAACCGTACTAGGAAGGAAGAGGAAAAAAGACAAGTAATGGATCTCGACGAACACGTGGAAGCTGATAGAGGAGGCAGAGGAAGATGGTGAAGTAGAAGATGAACCAGTACAGGGATAAACAACGTAAAGAGGAACTGAGTACAACCTATAAAACACTACACTGAACAAAGAAATAAAGAAGAGTGAGCGGAAAGACAAAAGATACTTCCACGACTGAAGCATAACAGGCTGCTGGTAGGAGAGACCTGACAACATTGTATCAAATAACCAGGTTACTATCGATCTGGGAAGAGATCAACACAAATGAAGCCAATGGAAGATAGTGGAGGAAACTTAGTTACCAAAGAGGAGAAACAAAGAAAACGATGGGCCGACCACTTCAAAAAGCTCTTGAGTCGACCACCGCCTACAACTCGTCCAGAAATACCACCAGCAACGGTAGAACTACCAGTGAACACAAGCCCTCCGACAAAAGCAGAAGTCCTGAATGCATTAAAACTGCCGAAATTCGGGGAAGTAGCAGGACCAGATGGAATTCCTCCAGAAGCACTGAAAACAGACGCAGAGACATCTGCAGACATGCTCACACCACTACTGCAGAAGGTTTGGAAGAAAGGAAGGAAAGGTACCTTCCGATTGTGAAACTCCCAAAGAAGGGAGATCCAAGCCTTTGCAAGAACTGGCGAGACATCATGCTGCTGTCCACCCCAAGCGAAACATTAAGCCGTATCATCCTGGAGAGACTTAAGGATGCGCTGGATTCAAAATGACGACCGGAACAGGCTGGCTGGCTTCAGGAAAAACAAATCATGTGCAGATCAAATTGTAAGACTATGCTACGCATCATTACTGAACAGAGTATAGAATGGCAGTCAACTCTCTACCCTACCTCAACTTCATCGACTTTGAGAAGGCCTTCGACAGCGTCGACCGAGAAGTAATTTGGCAGCCGCTCCAACACTATGGTTTTAGTGCCACAAACCTTTGTCAACCTCACTCAACAGCAACCAAATGCTATATGATGCTGCATACCAAGTGATCCACAATGGAAAGCTCAGTGATACCTTTGAAGTGAAGACAGGAAGGAGTAAGACAAGGCTGCCGCCTACTATCACCCATGATCTTCCTGATTGTGGTAGACTGGATCATGCAGCAAACTGTGAGGAGTGAGAAGATGAGCATATGCTGTTTGACCAATGAAAACAGCCCAGAAGATTTGGATTTCTCCGATGATGATTTATGTATAATGCCTTATGCGCACAAACTCGAAGATCTACCGGCGAAAACTAACAAGTTGACAGAAGAGGCAGTCAAAACGGGACTTCAAGTGAATGTAGAAAAGACAGAGGTGATGAAGATGCCCAGCCAACAACAGCATCAACAACAAGCACCAATCACCACTAACGGGAGAAACCTAAAGGAAGTAGTCTCTTTCACCTACCTACCTGCCTAGGCAGCATCGTTTTAACTACAGGCGGTGGCACAGATGAGGATCAGAAAGACAGACGTTCATCAACCTGAAACCAGTGTGGAGACCTATTGCACTGCACTCAGCATCGAGAGCAAGATCAGGATTTTCAACACTGATTCAGTCAAGTCAGTGCTTCCATGTGATGGTTGAGAGACTTGGTGCGTTACGAAAAGCATTCCCAACAAACTACAGACATTCATCAACAGCTGCCTACACTCGATACTGAAGACCAGATGGCCAGAAAGAATAAGCAACAAGAAACTCTGGCTGGTAATGAGCCAACCAAGAACCTATCACCCAACAAATATGCAGAAGAAGGTGGAGATGGATTGGGCATACACTGAGAAGACCGTTTGGGGACATCACGTTCCAGACACTCGAGTGGAACCGAGATGGTAAATGGCGAGTTGGGCGTCTGAGGCGAGGGTGACATGGAGGAGATCATGTGAGGAAGAAATGAGAGCTTCTGGGCTTTCGTGTAGCCAGGTTTAAAAGATTGCAGAGAATAGAGTGGAATGGAGACGTGCTACTGAAGCCCCACTAGGAAGCCAAGGAACAAATTATGATAAGAATACTTGAGTCCTGAAAAGGGAATCACTACGGTGTACGCATACACAGGTGACTTAACTAAACATGGGTTGAACCACTTCGTCTAAAGTTTAAATAAGACGAAAATAACTTCGTCTGTCTTTGTCCTAGACCCAAAGTTCATGCTGAGGGTTAGCATGAGTTGCTAGAAGTGCGATATTTATAGTGGACTAGATTTTTGACAATAGCTTCAGATAACGTCAAGCTGTTTCTCGCATTATTGTTATGAAGAAGTAAAACAAATATACTGTTTACCCTACGATTGTTTACACACGAGTTTATTTAGCAGAATCTGCACAAAACTGCATCGAATCCAATCAGACTTTACGAATTAATCCATTTGGCAATGCATCCCCGTAATTTCACTACGATGTATTTACCTAAAGTATGCACAAATACACTCCATAGTCGCAACACAGCATGAGAGGAAAATTTATATTAAAGGCTAAATAGCTTAGGATTCAGTAGTTTTTCGTGTTAAACGCACCTGGGTCACTCCTCTGAAAATACCTGTAGCAGTTCCACATTCTGTACAAATCAGCTGTCCAGTATTTTCATCTTCAACAAGATGGGGGTTTTCACAAGTCGGACAACTCATCACTTCTGGAAAAAATAAAAAGCAGTTCATCTTAGTCTTTCGTAATTCAATAGATAGTATACGCTAATGTATGGAAAATCAATAATCCGACGGCGCGTATTCTCATTTTATTATTTAGTTACTATTCAAACCCTATCTGTTTTAGGTGTTGTACCTTATCTACCTCAATACGTAATAAGTTTTGTTTCTTGACTAATAAACAGACATCAATAAGTAACAAACAAGAAAGAAAAACAGATAAAATGAACAACCAATGAACTCATCAGTGTAAATCCAATTTCTTTCAGTCTAATTTAGTGTGTATTATGAATGGCACGAACAAGTCACTTAACCTTTTGGTATCATAAGATACCTTATTGCTCAAATATATTGGACTTTACACACAATAATTACTTGTCTTCTTATAAAAGTGCCTAAGTGGTAAACAGAAGGCAAAAAAGAATGAGAAAATGCAGAATTCAGTATGACTATTAAGATGGAAATAATGTGTGGATACAACTACGTCACTGACACGGATTCTGAGACATGTCACCTAGAATCTCGACAAACACGCTGACCCTAACCAGAAAGTCGACATCTTACTAATCGACTCAGACCAACAGTCAAGATTTCATGCAATGACGCTTTGTTTTAGTCTGGCCACCTCCAACCATTTTCCAGCCTTAACCTACTTCAGCTAACATTATGTGATGAGACAGATGGTGACTAGGCATACACAACACATGTTCCAGCCAACTCAGTCAACAGAGGTTGGCAGTCGCATCAACTGATTTCCCTCTCCTCCCTGAAACTATCCCCGACTCATAAATTACTGACGCGGTGGCACAACCATACACGGCCTATCCTACAAAATCAACGGTGGTTGAACATTTGAAGCTTTTCCATATTCTCTATCTTTAATGACCATATTTCACAACCACATAGTACGACAGAACAAACTGCAGCGCCATACATAACCTTTAATAGACAACCGGATATAATAGAGGCGACATAGATAGCGTAAGTTGGCGAAAGTCAACTGAGTGTTCCGTATTCGCAAAGAGATTTTGTTAGCTTCAAACTTACCAGGACTTATTCGACTTCATAGCTATTTCAGTTTTACAAGCTTTAACTGTTTCCAGGTCAGTTAAACGTCACCTGCCAATAGACCAGCTTCCAATAAGGCGCACATACATGAAAACAGTGCACATGAAGAGTTATCAGACAAACAAAATCAACACAGAAACTCGAACAAAATTCCATCAGTTCAAACCAGAAGGCTTCACAGAAATACATAAAGAATAAGTAGACAGAAAAAGTGATATCGAAGTAGAAAACGTTGGGCGACAACAGTAAATTCGAAGATAACAGTCAGCGAGATGACTAAACCTTCACAAGATGTCACAGAGTAAATACATCGGAGCCACTGTGACTGACAGTAATCATCCACTACCTACCCGGGGTCCCCAAGACGATATAAATTAGTCGACACCCCCTTCCACAGCTTATATCAGCAATTAGCAGCCACCGAGACGCATGCCAAACATAATCAGATATCTCCTTAACACAACCAGAAGACATTCCACTTTGTCAACCTCCTCACCGAAAATCACAACTACTTTTTCTCGTATTTTTCCACTGGCTTACTGCTGCAACATAGGATTTCAGTAGCACGTCTCCATTCCACTCTATTCTCTGCAATCTTTTAAACCTGGCTACACGAAAGCCCAGAAGCTCTCATTTCTTCCTCACATGATCTCCTCCATGTCACCCTCGCCTCAGACGCCCAACTCGCCATTTACCATCTCGGTTCCACTCGAGTGTCTGGAACGTGATGTCCCCAAACGGTCTTCTCAGTGTATGCCCAATCCATCTCCACCTTCTTCTGCATATTTGTTGGGTGATAGGTTCTTGGTTGGCTCATTACCAGCCAGAGTTTCTTGTTGCTTATTCTTTCTGGCCATCTGGTCTTCAGTATCGAGTGTAGGCAGCTGTTGATGAATGTCTGTAGTTTGTTGGGAATGCTTTTCGTAACGCACCAAGTCTCTCAACCATCACATGGAAGCACTGACTTGACTGAATCAGTGTTGAAAATCCTGATCTTGCTCTCGATGCTGAGTGCAGTGCAATAGGTCTCCACACTGGTTTCAGGTTGATGAACGTCTGTCTTTCTGATCCTCATCTGTGCCACCGCCTGTAGTTAAAACGATGCTGCCTAGGCAGGTAGGTAGGTGAAAGAGACTACTTCCTTTAGGTTTCTCCCGTTAGTGGTGATTGGTGCTTGTTGTTGATGCTGTTGTTGGCTGGTCATCATCATCATCATTATCAACATAGGACCAGGCATTACTGCGTAACGGTCCGAGTTGCCACACCTCATATCAGCACATCAAGTAAAAAGGTAGTGAGGTGAAGGATGAAGATAAGTGAATGCAGTCAAAAGAAATATAAAGTATGAGAAGAAAGGGAAGAGGAGTGACAAAATAGTGAGATTCGGTATAGCGTTGTTAAGATGAGGATAATGTGTGTATACATCTGCGCCACTGACTTCGGTTCTGAGCCATATCACCTAGGGTCTCCAACCACTGGTTCCTCTTGTCCCGTGGACTGTTGTTGGCTGGGCATCTTCATCACCTCTGTCTTTTCTACATTCACTTGAAGTCCCGTTTTGACTGCCTCTTCTGTCAACTTGTTAGTTTTCGCCGGTAGATCTTCGAGTTTGTGCGCATAAGGCATTATACATAAATCATCATCGGAGAAATCCAAATCTTCTGGGCTGTTTTCATTGGTCAAACAGCATATGCTCATCTTCTCACTCCTCACAGTTTGCTGCATGATCCAGTCTACCACAATCAGGAAGATCATGGGTGATAGTAGGCGGCAGCCTTGTCTTACTCCTTCCTGTCTTCACTTCAAAGGTATCACTGAGCTTTCCATTGTGGATCACTTGGTATGCAGCATCATATAGCATTTGGTTGCTGTTGAGTGAGGTTGACAAAGGTTTGTGGCACTAAAACCATAGTGTTGGAGCGGCTGCCAAATTACTTCTCGGTCGACGCTGTCGAAGGCCTTCTCAAAGTCGATGAAGTTGAGGTAGGGTAGAGAGTTGACTGCCATTCTATACTCTGTTCAGTAATGATGCGTAGCATAGTCTTACAATTTGATCTGCACATGATTTGTTTTTCCTGAAGCCAGCCAGCCTGTTCCGGTCGTCATTTTGAATCCAGCGCATCCTTAAGTCTCTCCAGGATGATACGGCTTAATGTTTCGCTTGGGGTGGACAGCAGCATGATGTCTCGCCAGTTCTTGCAAAGGCTTGGATCTCCCTTCTTTGGGAGTTTCACAATCGGAAGGTACCTTTCCTTCCTTTCTTCCAAACCTTCTGCAGTAGTGGTGTGAGCATGTCTGCAGATGTCTCTGCGTCTGTTTTCAGTGCTTCTGGAGGAATTCCATCTGGTCCTGCTACTTCCCCGAATTTCGGCAGTTTTAATGCATTCAGGACTTCTGCTTTTGTCGGAGGGCTTGTGTTCACTGGTAGTTCTACCGTTGCTGGTGGTATTTCTGGACGAGTTGTAGGCGGTGGTCGACTCAAGAGCTTTTTGAAGTGGTCGGCCCATCGTTTTCTTTGTTTCTCCTCTTTGGTAACTAAGTTTCCTCCACTATCTTCCATTGGCTTCATTTGTGTTGATCTCTTCCCAGATCGATAGTAACCTGGTTATTTGATACAATGTTGTCAGGTCTCTCCTACCAGCAGCCTGTTATGCTTCAGTCGTGGAAGTATCTTTTGTCTTTCCGCTCACTCTTCTTTATTTCTTTGTTCAGTGTAGTGTTTTATAGGTTGTACTCAGTTCCTCTTTACGTTGTTTATCCCTTTACTGGTTCATCTTCTACTTCACCATCTTCCTCTGCCTCCTCTATCAGCTTCCACGTGTTCGTCGAGATCCATTACTTGTCTTTTTTCCTCTTCCTTCCTAGTACGGTTATGCAGGTTTCTTTCTACATCTCTTTCAAAGAGTTCCAGTGTCCTTCCACGCAGGTTTCTTCAGGGATGTTGCTCAATATCTCCCATTTTGTCCTAATGACCGACGTGAAGATGTCCTTTGTAGTTTTGTCCTTTAGTTCCTGTTCCGGGTGTTGAACTTGAACTGTGGTCTATCACCAACTTGTTTGAAGGCTTTCAACTTGATTTTGAAGGTTCCTTGCACCAGAAAGTGAGTGGTCTGAACCTACATCTGCTCCCCTTCTTGATCTTGTGTCCAGTAGGCTGCATCTCCCCTTTCTTGAGATTGAAATGAAGTCAATCTGGTTTTTAGTGTAGTGTGTCCTGGTGTTTGGTGAAGTCCATGTCGCTCGCTTTGTGAATATCTGTGTTTGTACACACTGCCTCCAATCACCAAATCGTTGAATGCACAGAATTCTGCAAACAGTTCTCCATTCTCGTTCATTTCACCGAGTGCCTATCGACCCATGATTGGTTCTCTACCTGTGTTGTCCGCTCCGAGTTTGGCATTAAAACATGTCACCCATTAGAATTTTGATATCGCCAACTGGAGTCTTGTACAGTACTGATTTCAGTTGTCTGTAGAATTCCTCCTTCTTCTCTTGATCTGCATTATTTGTAGGTGTGTAGCTTGGCATTGTATGATTGTGACCTTCCTTCCTTTTGAGTTGAATCTTGCTGTCATGATCCTGCAGGAGACTGGCTCCCACTGCATGAAGGCCTTCGATGCTCTTGGAGACATCATGATAGCCACTCCAAAACTGAGTGTGCTCGTGGTTTTCGTCTGGGTGACCGGAGTAGATTAATACACACTAACAATCAAGTATTATATAATTTACTAGAATCTCAGACACTATGTTCGTCAGGCTGATTCTTCTGTGGTTATCACAAGAGGACTTGTTGCCTTTCTTGAAGACTGGGATTATCAGTGACTTAGACCAGTGAGAGGGGATCGTATTTGATTCCCATATACTAGCTAACACTTCCGTTAACCTGACTAAGAGCACTCTACCACCATTCTTGTATACCTCAGCAGGTAATCTGTGTGGTCCTGCTGCCCTTCCTCGTTCCAGGTTACCTACCGCTTTTTCAACTTCTTCTGGTGGTGGGGGGCCTGTCTCTATGTCCCATTCAGGATCCGACTGGATAGCGGGCAACACGATCGTGGCTGGAGGCCAGTTAAACTGTTTCTCGAAGTGTTCTACCCATCGTTCCAGTCGTCTCCCCTGCGAGTGAATCGCAGATCCGTCCTTCTCCGCTAGCCTCACTGTTGTTGACCTTTTCCCTCCAGTCTCCTTAATAAGTCTAAATAACTGTTTACTGTTACCGATCGCCACTGCCTTTTCCATCTCTTTAGCCTTCGCTGCCCACCACTGTTCGTGGTCGTTGCGCAGACTTTTTCTCAGTCTACTTTTAAGCTGTGCCCGCTCTTCATTGTGCTCAGAGCCTGCAGGGAGGCGTTCACGTGCATCCATTAGTTGGGAAGAAGCTGCTGATATCCACTGGCTCTTTTTAGCCACTATTTTGGAGTCGGCTACGGTCTTCAACGCTGCTTTTACAGCAGACTGGAGATGGCACCAAGCTTCCTCTGGATGAGTGACAGTCTTTTGTTCCGATAACTGCCTAGCCAACTTCTCACTGAACACAGCTTTGGTGTTTCCGTTTTCCAGCAGCACTCGTAGTGGTTTTGTTGCCAAATTTTTTTTACGTCCATTGAGACACAGGCATATACGTGCTCGGACCAACGCATGATCGCTGTCCAAACACGTACTCCAGAAGGAGCGGCAGTCTTCCACCGATCCTCTCCAGCGATGACTAATAGCAATGTGGTCTATCTGTATCCATCTCTGAGTTGAGCTCGGTGGACGCCAGGTCAGACAGTGACTTTCTTTATGTCTGAAGTTGGTGCTGGCCAAAAATAGGCGGTTATCTGATCATAGTTGTAATAGGCGATCACCGTTATCTGTACGTTTAGCTGAGATCCCGAAAGTGCCACCTAAGTGCCTTTCTGCCTCACTCAGTCTACCCATCTGTGCGTTGAGGTCACCTGCAACAACCACCACGTCCGAACATTTGGCTTTCGAGAGGAGGTTAGACAGTTTACGGTAGAACTCGTCCTTTACTTCATCCGAGCTGCAGTCAGTGGGTGCGTAAGCAGAGATTACAAAGAGAAAAGAGTTCTGTAGACGACCAGGTTTTGGTATGTCAAAGCGCAGTAATGCCTTTCATTACTATATATCAGTAAAAGAATGCAGGGTTCATTAAGATTTAGTTTTTAAGGTTAAGAAATGAATAGTCTCCTAACAGCTTTACAGCTACTGTCAGAAATTGTTCAGAAAATAAAGCTAAGCATCCGTGTCACGAATTCGGACCATTAGTGTAAATGCATGACTTGAAAATCAAGTTATTAAGCATGAAGAAGAAAAACAGCAATTGCACCTTTCACATCATCAGCACTGGAAATAGAGCATAAACTGTGTTTGTTTGATGCTTTATGGCTTGGTGAATACTGGTAACCTCCTTGGAATTAATTGACAGGGTTTACGGAGTCAGAATTAAGGTTATGACTAAGTGTTAGGGTGCGAGACTGAGTACTGAAACGAAAGCCCATGTGAACTACAGGTCTATGATTTCTTCCATTTCGGGAAATACGGGCACATTGAAAGCCTCGTGAAATTAGGACACACCATGAGACGGCCGTTTGCGAAATATCCCCCTTCAAATTTACTGTGTTGTATCACTGAGTGGGCCACTTAAGAACGGTCAAATATTTAAGTTCTCTTTTGAACGCCATATTGGTAAGTAAGTTACTAGGTTTCTGTCTTCCTTTCCAAGCCTGAGTAGATTTCCAGTGCAGAGTGGTAACGTCAGTCTGATAGCAATCAAGAAACTATAGACCACTAAAGGAGAGCGCTACATTTTTTCTGTAGTTGAAGTTTTCTGCAGTGCTTTAGGAATATCTGAAGCTACTTTTAAGACTTTCTACAATGCTTTAAACTACCTAACCAGCATTTAGTTTGGAAGTTTTGCGCAGAACCCAGAAAAAAGTCATCAGAGGACAACTTGAGATGCAAAACAGCTTCCCCGAGAAGTCCCAATTTTTCTCTCGAAATAGTCGAGAACGTCGGGACTGTTTAAAGCCCGTATTCCATCACAGTATCAGCAGGACGCCTAAAGTTTGCGAAAAATCACTTTGCCTTCATTTATAAAAGTATATATTGAAGTACTCCGCGGGGTAGTATTCCTTCCTTGAAATGGAATGCGTTGGTTTACCTGAAAAGCCTTACAATGTAATTTCCAGCAGAAAATAACGGAAGACCCTGGAGAATTCCTCGAAATTTTTACGTGCATGCGAACTATAGGACGATGCCAAACGTTTTCGTAATGCGCCCAAACTCCAAACAGTAAGATGTCTTGGGATCGAGTAGATCGATACTACTAAAATTTCTAAGCAGGTTAACTACGACAATACCGGAAATAGTGAGTAGTGCGGGGTACCTCAGAGGACGTAGCAGAAGGAAGAAAAGGCAAACGATGAATGTATTTACTGAAGACTACTGCTTCTCGCGTCAAGTAATCAACTACTGGAACCAACTACCAGAAGTGGTGTTCACACCGTAAACTGACTGATTCAAAATACAAATAAAGAAGCACTGAGATTGGCTGTGATAGGATTAATATAAACTCACAGCCTTCTATCCTCAAACGACAAATCTAAATCTGAAACCAGAAAAACATTTCGGTGCACTTTTGAGGTACAGTGTTTGCAAATAGTAAATAGTTCTATAATATTAACAATTAATAAAATCTTACACCACTAACAAGTGAATATATAGGTAGAAGTCGCAGTTACGCCAAATAAGTGATGTACGAAAAAGCAAAAATGCACAGTAACGCTGAGTTTAAAACTGAGACTTTCTACCTTCAATATTAAACACCAAATGGTCCAAATGCTTGTCGACGGAATAGAAGCTTTCGCCTAACTGGCTTCCACATCTAAAGTCCGTGAATCACTACTCTTTGTGGTTTTTAACCTGTGTACAGGTAAAGAAAGGTGAAAAAGTGATGGTTAAAATGTTAAAATTAAATTAGTTTTGGGTACATAAAAGCCAGTTGGCATTTAAAGAATTTAGACGAAGTAGCCCGGATCATACCTGAGGGGAGCATACCAGGGGTTAATCTGTTATGTTCCAGGGTTAGTTTCTGTGAATGTCCTCTGAGATTAGTGCTACAGGTATGATTTAATAAGTGACGGAGTGGGTGGTTAGGCGTGCTAAGAATGTTATGAGTCATTATCAAGTCACCTCTTAGCTTTCCGTATTCCAGAGGATACAGATCCGGAGCAACCACCCGTTTTCGCTTACGATCGAACTGTCCAAAAATTCATCTAAGAGTAACTAACACCAAGTTTCCTTGAAATGCGTTTCTGTCACAGTTGGCACAGGATTCTAAGTCCTGCGAGACTAACATTCCTAAATCATTCTCTGTCGGCGATGCTTCAAACTCCATGCCGTTGAGTCTTTATACATGAGATGCATCGTGTTTTGAGTGTATCACCTCGCACTTCTCAGGATCAAATGCAAGCCCGTTGCTGACTGCCGAGTTTTGAAGTTCACTTAAGTCTTCCTGTGGAGAAACATTGTCTTCCTCACTTTTGATTTCCCTCTAGAGCTTCACGTCATCGGCAAAAAGAGGGATTTTGGAGGAGACCTGTTGAGGCAAGTTGTGTATGTTTTTTATGAAAAGGGGAGGCCCCAGTACTGAACCTGTGGGGACTTCACCAGGACATTCTGTTTCTTTAGACACAGAGAAAACTCACTCGAACTCCAAATATGCCTTAGTCACGCCTGCTCGTAATGTCGTCTAGATAGTCAAGATAGCTGGCAGAGCATGACCGGCCTTTCAAGAATCCATGTTGTGCTGGTGAGAGTATTTGGTTTGTCGTCATGTAGTTGACAACTGCTTTCGCAGTGGGAGTGTATTAAGCAGTACAGAGGTCGCTGAGCTTTTGAGCTCACACTTCCAAACCCAACTTAGTACCGACACTGAATCCACACTGACTGGTTACGACACTGACCAGGTCATAAATAATGAATACCTCTGCCACATCTCAGTCGCAGGGAAAGGTGTTAGAGGAACTATCTAGGCTGCGTCCAGTCAAACCCCCCGGCTGCAATAACCTAGACCGATGATCCTAAAAAACTGCGCCGAAGTGCTTGGAAAACCAATCTGCATCCTCTTCAAGCACTCAATAAAGTCGTGCAAACTCTCTACAGGATCGAAGTGTGCCATCTTGTCACCCATCTTCAAGGGGGCAGACAGAAAAAGCCCTCGGCAGCTACAGGACCATTGCTCTACTCCCTGTAGTGTCGAAAGTGTCGGAAAGCCTCGTAGCTGACCCTATCTGGGAATTCCTCAATAACGAAAACACCATGCGTACTGCTCAGCATGGATTTCGGAATGGTCGCTCGTGTGCCACTAACTTACTAACTGCCTGGGACGACTGGACACTATGCTGGGATAACAGAGACCCGGTACACGCTGTTTTTCTCGATCCAGCCAAAGCATTTAATAGTGTCCCACTCACAGTTCTGCTTCACAAGATTATGACACCTGGTATAAGTGAAGCCCTACTCTGTCGGTTCTAGGAGTACCTAGAAGGGAGGCAGTTCTGCACCAAAGTAAACAGACAAACCACGTAAACAAATCAATTTGCCTGCAACACAATGGTCTTCACGAGGAAACTCCATTAAGTCAGAACATCAGACAGCCAACGCCATACTCAGGTCCAATTTTTCCCCCTGAGAGTATGCGCCTTATGAAATGCCTAACCACGACATATCATTATAGCTCCCTCAGTCGACTCATCTAAGGGGCGTTCGAGCAGTTATGCCATGTGGCATGGTCTACTACGGACGTACTCAGAAAGCCACCAACTTCACTAGCCCACCCTCACCTCCCTCCTACCTACCACTCACTTTCTCACTCCTTAATACACCCACATTACCAACTAATTCTTCTGCAGGAACTAAATCCACGCTATCTATTTTCGCCATTTGGGTAATTCCCACATACTTTTCTCTCTTTTTTATTTCTCTTCTTCACTCCCTCCTTTTCTTCTTTTTCTTTACTCTTTCCATTTTTTACCAGTGACCTACTATTCTCTTCCAGGTACCCAAGCAAATAGAGGTCACGACGGTCCCCCAACCGTCCCAGCAACCCGTGGCTCCCCAGTTACCCTACAAATTACAACTTTCTAACCCACGGAACATCCACCTCACCAGGGCTAGAAGAGGGGGGTTTCCTAGCCGCAGGAGTGAGCCGAGCAACTCGAACCAAGCCCTTAGAACTGGACGCGCAAGAGCAAAACTATCAGTTTTACTACGCTCGCACCATCAATATTGAACACTGATTACGTTTTGCAGCTATTCTCAGCTTATCGTCACGTTGTTTTTCGCTGCAGTTTTACGCTCCTGTTCACCACCAATGTTCACATGGTACAGAATTTCACATCTCTGAACTTTTGAATCGTTCTTTTGATCTGAGCAAGCTGCTATACAGGCATTTACGACTGGCCACTGGCACGAATCTTCCCCGTGCTACTTACCATAGCCAACTGGTGGCAGTTCTCTGACCTCATCCGAACAAAAAGAAGTACCGTTAAACTATGAGTCGAAACTCAGGTAAACGCGCCTTTAAAAGACCCAGAGAAATCCACTGTAATGAAAAACCACTCTTAACATGCTTTCGTTATTGAATGAAACTAATGTGGGTCTTAGCAATAATCACATCGATACGAAGTTAGGCGCAGCACCGGTGTTGAAACTGACAAATCTTTTGACGAGTAGCCCGATGATTGGCCCAACAACTGAGGACTATCTATACCTTAAGACAACCGCAGAGAGAGCACTAGTGCACAGATGAAAGCTGTGATAGATCTTCCAGGTGTTGTACGGGCGGCTGAATCTAAATTGGTAATTCTTAATAAGGAACTCTCAACTGTCTCCAAACTTAGAGAAACAATCCAAGACCCAAAGCTGTAAGTGCACCAACTCCGCTCCAAGACCCTCTTAGTTGATGCACTTCCAGACAATATGGCGGATGTAGTACGAGATATGCAGGTCATTGCACCTTTGAAGTCGGTGACCACCAAATTTAACACAGTCCTAGCAGGTACTGGAAGCAGAGGTTGAGGACGTAACCAATTACATCTCCCCTGAAGTCGTAGCAGCTGGCCGGGGGTCAACCGTATACAACGTCCCAGATAAAATGCCTATAAATACCATAAAGAAAGCACTTCATAACGCCGCTAACTAAAACTGATAACGATGGTTGTGTTCAAAATCGTACCGTGTTGCACATGTTACGTTTTGGACTAGAGCAGATTCTAAGACTGTCAAGAGTAAGCCATTTTCAAAGGAACTGCCGGATATTGAGACTGTTAGCTCCGTCGGGTGTGTGTGGAGCATTCAGATCCCCAACTGTTAGGCATTTGTTACTCCCACTCCAGTTACGTATATGGGTTAGCACGAAGTCATTTGCAAGGCAGGATGGACTACGGTAAATGCCCCTGATAGTACAGAAACCTTGCTTTGACTTCAGCTCGCAACTGGTCACTTCACGGGCCCCACATTCGTATGCTTCGGAAGTGACTGATCGTACGTGGACGTCATCCCGAAAATACAGTAGAATGCCGCCACCTTTGCGACCCACAACCTTATCCGTCCTTACGCAGTAATACCCTGTAGGGAGTGGCGTGAAATCTAAATCCTTTATTAACCAGGTTTCAGTAAGGGCTACTATGTCAAGACCTAGTTCGCAGATTAGAGTCTCGGGACCTGTCATTTTACTTCTAATACTGCGAGCATTAGTGTAGATTACTTTCGTCGTGTTGGAAGAATTCCATGAGCCACCCATGTAGGCCTTGGAAGCATTCGCTTCCAAGACCTCACAACCCGAAAACCCACTATTTTAAGGTCGTTTCCTCCATCAGCTTGTCTAGTCTTAGGTTCGGCAACAGCTTCTCTTTCTTTTTATGCAGTTCCCGAGGGGCCAGTCAGGTCGGATGCGAATATCCGAATTTCGTAGTCTGAATGCGTTACTCAAGAGTACATCCACTTCATCCTTGTTGCCTAAAACAGCCTTTAATATTCCCTTCTCATCAGGTTTTTCGTCCGTTTTCCTACCTAGCCTAACTACTTTGGAGATGTGCACCCCTTTGGACTTTTAAGGTAAAATACGTCTGATGGCCGACTCGACTATTTTCAGGCCATGGCCGTGACGTATTGAAGCATATTTGTCTGATGAGTCCTCAACATACCAGAAGATTAAACTGGGTGTTGGAGTGGAATCCTTGAGTCGTATGTTGACGGCCCTCGAAACCTTCTCAATAGGTTTCATAAGCTTAGTATCCTCCGTGATAACCTTTGGCAGTCTCTTCGGACGCTTTCTTGGAGAAGTCCATGTAGGTTAGTTGACCGCTTTTATGGAGTCAATACTGCCACCAGAAATGCAGCCTTTTGGTGAATCCTCAGGCATTATAGCTGGTGTACCACTTGCTCTCGGTTTTCTCTTGCGTCGAGCACTCTTTGGAACTGGTGTGATTTCACCAATGAGATCACCAGCATCCAGTAGTTCTCTGGGAGTTCCTGTATCAGATATATTAACGATGATACCTGCAACGTCATCATCTGATACCGCATTAGAATGACAGCTATCATTTCTGCATAGCTGATTTTTGAAAGGTAAATTCTCAGCAGCTTTTTGGATGAGAGTTGGCAATGGCTTGCAGCAGAAATCACACAACCAGGGAGAAGCTGGTTTACTGCAACGCTTGGTGGCAATCCTGTACAAACTTTGTGGAACCAACATCCACATGCATCACATTGCATACCTTCATCCACCGGAAATTTACAGCCGGGACGACAGCAAACATGATTGTCACTGACTATGTTATTCACTAGTACCGTGAACTAACTGAAGTACTCGGTCAAAATTCCGGCAAAAAGACTTAAGTTGTGACAACACAAAGACCAATCTTAAACCCCAAAAATGATTGAACTTTAAACATTGACTCAAGTGCTTCAAATCAAGATTTATAAGAAAGCCTTTGATGTGGATTACGCAACAAAAGCAAAAATGTCAGAAGCGTGGAAAAATTCACTTCGTGTCTTCAAAGCGCGCGCAACTTACTTGGCGTAAGCACATTATCTTTGCTTTCTGAATCGTTGGCTTACGTTGTTCATCTATTTTTTTCAGTATCATGGTCACAGCGAAACCTACGATCCTCTGCACACCCCCCTTCCAAGATTTTTTCAGCGTTAAGAAATGAATAGTCTCCTAACAGCTTTACAGCTACTGTCAGAAATTGTTCAGAAAATAAAGCTAAGCATCCGTGTCACGAATTCGGACCATTAGTGTAAATGCATGACTTGAAAATCAAGTTATTAAGCATGAAGAAGAAAAACAGCAATTGCACCTTTCACATCATCAGCACTGGAAATAGAGCATAAACTGTGTTTGTTTGATGCTTTATGGCTTGGTGAATACTGGTAACCTCCTTGGAATTAATTGACAGGGTTTACGGAGTCAGAATTAAGGTTATGACTAAGTGTTAGGGTGCGAGACTGAGTACTGAAACGAAAGCCCATGTGAACTACAGGTCTATGATTTCTTCCATTTCGGGAAATACGGGCACATTGAAAGCCTCGTGAAATTAGGACACACCATGAGACGGCCGTTTGCGAAATATCCCCCTTCAAATTTACTGTGTTGTATCACTGAGTGGGCCACTTAAGAACGGTCAAATATTTAAGTTCTCTTTTGAACGCCATATTGGTAAGTAAGTTACTAGGTTTCTGTCTTCCTTTCCAAGCCTGAGTAGATTTCCAGTGCAGAGTGGTAACGTCAGTCTGATAGCAATCAAGAAACTATTGACTGGCGTAACGGTGTTAAATTCATTTTACTTTGATTGGTGTCGGCGTGAAGTTTCTTGTAGGACTTTCTGCAGTGCTTTACGGGAGCGTGAATAATTTTAGATATCTTCCTGTCATGTGATCGGTTGGTGCAGAGTGACGCTGCGGAAGGAAGACGTGGCTAAAAATTCGGGAACATGGGGAAAGGGGAAAAAAAGTTACACGTAACGCGTGTTGCCCGTGTTTTTTCTGTTTATACAAAACCCTTGTATTTCACATTTTCGTGGGTATCACACATGTAATCATCGACTGTAAGCCTTTTGAAAGCGGCAGTATTTTGTGGTTCCACTGTTTTACGTAACGCGACAGATAACACTTTGGTCAGTTGTAACTAGTAATGAGAGTAGTTGCATCATTTCTGTCATCGTGAAAAGTGTTGCTTAGTCCCTTCAACTGTGCTTTAGTATATTACCCATCCTGCCTTTTTCTACCTGTAATGTCTTTTGACCAGCTTGTCGTTGGCATTCTAGTCGAAAATCGATTGCTTGACTAGTTCGATGTTGCCGACTACGCGACTTAAAAGGACGTACTCATTACTGGTTGGTTCAGATATAACTATAAAATTTCTGCTACCCAATGGAATTATAGTACCACTGACAGTAAGTTTTCTTAGTACTTCTTACCTACTTGTCTAAAATGTAACTTTGTATGATTTATTAACTTATATGCAGGTGAATGAGCCATTATCATTGATTTGTTCTGGCATTAGAACAAAGTTCCTTATAAACTCGTACTACAGTAACTTAATTTATTAAGAGAGGTGCTTATTTGGTTGCTAAAGTGTTGGTGTGTAGCGTCATCTACGAAAGAATTCTCAAAATGTTATTGGTGTCATAGACTACAATGATACGTATCTTACTTAATAATAGATGTCCTTAATAAAGTTTCATCGAAGCCTGTTGAGAAACAGTGTTACTTCAAAACCCCAAGTAGCTATTTGAGGACATATTCTATGTGTCTCAACTTCTAAATCCAGATTATCAATTTATGACTAATTTGTAACCATCCTAACTTTGACAGTTAGAAGCAGAATGAATAAACTCTTTGACCACTTGGCTTTCCCGAGCAAAAGCATCAGGTTTTATAGGATAGTGACAGACAAAAGTTAGTCATATATACAAAACACTTGGTTTGTTTTGATAAAGTGGCCGGTTGTGGTTTTGTTCGGGTATACGAATGCCTACTAAGTTCTGATTGTAAAACAGTTTTCTTTGTACCACTAAATTATTTTGAAAAATGGCTGTTGAAGAAAATATGCTTGGCGACTACATTCTTTGTAATGTCATCTGCATGCACTAGAACTATCATGTTATCATATCAAAAGTCATGTTTAGAATATTTTCAACAAGTAAAATTGCTTAGTTGTGAACGCTAATCGATTGATAGGGTTGTAATATATGTTACGTTTAACAAGGCATCATCTGTTTCCATGTAGTATGTCAGGTGGTGTAGGATTTGATCTCTAATGGCGTTCAGAACAAAGTATAACACCAGCAAATGAAGTTTGTAGCTGTCAAAATGGACCGTGTATGTAACCACGGGCTTGCTAATGGTGGTCTGCATGGATGGATAAGGCTTTCGGGCGATATAGCACAAAATTGATCTCAACGGTATAAATAAATCCATAAATTGTTTTCATCTATATTTTGCAAGTGCTGTATTAACGTATCTTTGTTTGCTTTACCTTTTATTTTGGTCTTACAGCTTCTTACTAGGAGGAAAGTTCCGTAATAAGACGCGAGCTTTCAGACAAGATAAGTTAGGATTGTCATCTGTAACCAACTGAGACCATTACATTGTTATGCATACCTAGTAGCTACTTACGAATATCATTCGTTAGATTAAGAGTAGGAAAGAAAAAAGACTACCAATTCATATGGTCCCTAAATACCTATTGGAAATTTTCAGGAGAACCTCAAGTTGGTAGGAATAAGCGTGTTAGATACCTGAGATCAACGTTGAGAATACTAGCTCTGATTCCACTCGAAATTAATTCAGTTTTGGATAATCAGATAGTATACGTAAGTTTCATATGAAATTCGTGACGGTATATGATATCATTCAGCTACATTTTTATATCAAATTAGAGCAGGAATGGATTCTGCTTGTGGGACTGCATTCACTATGTTTCTTTTTATAGCGAGCGTATTGTTGGTTGGTTATGTATATTTCAGCTTGTTTGCCTACCAACTTTTCTTCATGGTTTGGTGGCTCAAACCGACTCACTGCTTTCATAAATTCCACTTTACTGACTCAACTAAATACCTAAATATAAGCAAGGTAGGCATAGTAAACTGTTTCTGTTTTAATTCGCAAAAGTAAAATTAACAGACTTCCAGATGTTACGAATTTTTGTGTACCTAGGATATCATGGGATGTTTCGGAAGTAAACAATTTTTTAACTGCAATTTTAGCTGAGTTCGGAATTGACATTACAGGAGGCAAAAACGCACTTATGGATTTCAGCGGCTAAATTACCACTATTTGATATACTACAATCAAGTATTCATTATGTTTTTGTTGGTGTCAATCGAGAAACTGGTGATGAAGAGGAGTTTTACGATCAAAGTCGTCGACTTCATGAACTTCCACTCATTTTACCGTACTTACGTGTTATTGAAGCTGCAAGAGATAGTGCACTCCTAGAAATCAATACTAGGAATGCTGCGATCGCCAGGTATTTCTCACATGGTTGAAATTAAAGAAGTAAAAATCACTAATTTTCTATGTATTCATGTATTTAATTGAAAGATTTATCCATTGTGATAACTATGTATTACGACACTGTCTGGACGAAAAGTGACAGGATGAGATTTGAATTAGGAACTGGATAATTCGCTTTGAAGAGTACTGTATCCACTCTTTTATGTTCCCTAAATCGCTTTCGTTTCTGAGAAAAGCGAAATTTGCTTTGTAGCTTTACTCTAGCTATTAACAGTCTATAGGACTGAAACAATTGATCAGTGATAAAACGAATGTCAACCTTTTGTTGTTAAATAGGAAGCAAATGAAAGGGTTGTAAAGTTTGATAGATGGATGAACCAGATTCAAAAAGTAACATTGAATGTGATTGGATTAAAGTATCTGCTCATTCATAGTCGAGAAAAATCAATAAACTTTTGTACCACTGCTTACAACATTAAGGTCTTCTTTCAAGTTTTCCTCTCAGTAGCAGATGTAACACGTAAGTAAATGAATCAGGTTACTGCTTGGGATAGATAGATTTAACATTACTTACTTTCATGTAAGAATGTTTAGTTACTTATGAAAACAAACCTTACTAATTGTAGCTTTCAACCAGCATAATTATCTTGCCACAAGCTTTCCAAAGGTTTAAGTTCACGGGATGATCAGAAATGCCAAAAGTATGTATTGACAACTGCCAGCACTAGAATCAAGCACGCAGTGTTCTTCTAAAACTCGAATCCACCCCAACTGCTTTAAATGCCTAAGCACTTTAAAACAGGTTACGATTTTTCGTATTTCACTTATTATATCCCCTCATTCGTACGGTGTGAGGAGATCTGTCGGCGATTGTCCGTGATCATTATGCGCATTAGAGCGAATAAAATTGCAGTCTTACTGTTGTTGGGAATTCATTTGACTGGGTGCTAACCTACTTATTATTCGTGACCGAATGCTCATTATTTGGAGGTTCACTGATAATTGTTTTACTTTAATCAAATATTTTTTAATGCTAGTGACTGTTAGTTCATTGTTCTTCTTTCCCTAAATCTGGATGTTGTTAGAAAAACATATTTGTCAGTGATCTTGTAATCCGATCTTCTGATTTTCTTCAGCTTGCGCTACGGATAATCATTAGTCGAACATAGTGGGTAAATCGTAACAGAGTCTTGATGTAAAGTAACATTCGCTTGGTGTTTTGTCTATTATGCAGTCAACGTAGATGTGAGTACAGTGAAATTTGCGTACATATTCCATTTTTTCCAAAAAGTATGTAGTTTTAGTTCTGTTGTAAAACTAGTGATCTATCAAAAATTATTTATTAATCCCAGAAAATGTTTCTCTTGAAGAGTAATAGGGATCTCTATGAAATATCGTTAAATATACCGACCTATATCTGCTATCTTGTTAGGTAGGCTTCAACATCAAAGCCAACCAGCGAGGTATCCCAATGGAACACGTTTTCCGTAAGGTCCTACCATACCAGAAAAGTCTGTTGGATATTGGTAAGATAAAATGCCGTGACCGCTATAGTGTAGATTTCGGCAATATGACGGGGCTCCTAAAGGAAAGTCGTAATGCTGGCCGGACAGAAGTGTGACTGCAGTAAGGTGTTTCCCTTGGCTGACTAGCAGTGCCATACTGATGCTGTCTACTCTGTGGGAATAAGGTGTTAGAAAAGATCGGTCCTAAAATAGCATACTCCCTTCTACTCAGTTAAGTACCGATGTGGTGATTTGGGTTCATAGTTGAATTCACAAAAAGAAGGCTAAACTATCAAACTTCTATAAAGGTCGTGTGTGACCGGTTTCAAGATATCCCTTGGGGTGTGCGGTTACGCACTAAGCCTTCTTTTTCAGGCACCTCAAACAGAACTAGCCTTCCACGGTGTGGGAAGCTGAGAAGTGTCAACCGGCCTTACAACTCTGTCAGCACTCAAGTTTCCTCAGATTACTGTCCTCCACCTTGGACATGCTTACCTTCTAATCTCCCTTCACGCCTCTCGTTCAACATCCCTACATCATGTTTAATTTGTTCTAGCTGTGCATCTGTTGGCAACTATTTGAGCTTATGGAACAGCATCCGTGATCTGTTGAAACTGCGCTCCAAACTATATATTGGAGCTTTCAATGTCCACACTGTCTGAGGTTGGCCAACAAGCTTCTCTGGCCGAATCTCTAGTACCTCAGGCGATGGATGTGTTGTGTGTTTAGGAGACGCGTGTACGAAAATGAAGTGTGGTTATCTACTTAGCTTTACTTGAAAAATGTGATGAATACGCGGAATTCACCCTTTGCGTTTAATGAAATCCGACGGCTATTTCTCGTGTTCTAATGCATATGGGAGTCAGGTATGATCCCCTCTGACTGGTCTGAATCACTGATTGTTTGAGTCTTCAAGAACGGTGGAAATTCCTCTTGTGCTAACCATAGCGGAACCAGCCTGACGAGCATAGTGTCTAAAATTCTAGGTTCTAAAAGTATGAGACATCTGAGTTGAACTCGGTACCAGCGAACCTGAGGAAAGCAGGCAATCTTCAGACATGGGGATGTACGTGTTGACGATATATTCACCTTCTACTAGATTCTTGCAGATTTACTGACGCCCAATATTGGGCATATTTTTCGACCTAAGGGTGACATTCGATTCCATTGATCGAGGGGTCTCAGTGAAATGGGTGCCGAGTAAGTACGTCAACATGTTGACGGCTGTGTATTTGAAGGCCTGTGAGCGTGTAGGAGCCAACGGTGTTATGTAGGTGAGTGGGGTCCAGAAGGATATTTACTCTCCATTCTTATTCAACTTTATCATGGATGTGCTTATGGGAGATCTGCCTGTCGTCGACTGACTTAACAGGAATTGATCTTAACACAGGAGAATCCTTGGTAGATCTAGAGTACGCAGATAACATATTGCTGCTAGGTGGAGAAGCTGATAAGATGCGGAGTCTCTTGGATACGTTGAGTAACAATTTGAGCACGTTTCGGATGCATTTCTCGCCAGCCAGGTGCAAACTGTTGCCTTAGGACTGGTTTTTAGGGTTGCCTTGTCTAACAGTAGTGTGTGAAGCGGTTGAGCGTGTTGTCCACCTCAGTTAGTTAGCTGGGAAGTAGGATCAGCTCTGGTGAGTCACTGGCCGACGAAATCTCTGCACTGATATGGAAGGCTATCTTGACTTTCGCCAATTTACACGGTTTATACTGCCGCCGTGATATTTGCCTATCTATTAAGGGTTGAATGGGTGTACGGTGCTGCAGTTCTCTCTGTTCTACTCTATGGTTGTGAAATATAGTCAGTAAAGGCATAGGATATGAGAAAGCTTCAAGTGTTCGATCACCGTTGATTTTGTAGAATAGGGGGTGTATGGTTGTGTCACGGCGTTAGTAATGTATGAGCCAGGAGTAGAATTTCAGAGAGAAGAGGGAAGCCAGTTGATGCGGTTGTGAACCTTCGTGGAATAGGGTGACTGGAGTGGTTGAAAACTCTTGGTGACATGACTAAAGGCCGGTCACAGTGACATTGATGTATTCATTCTTTGACGTCTTCTAAAGCTTGAGTATTCGCAGTAGGTTTTATCTTCAAATACTTCATTCTCTCATCGATATCAGTCTTTTTATATGGACGTGTTCTTTGTATTCTACTATGAAGTGTGGCAACTTGAACGGATGCACTTGTGTATGAGGTTCTACGTTGATTCGGTCCATCTGTCTGTCTGTTTGGGTGGCTGGGATGTGTGTTGCGTATGTCTATACACTGTCTGCCTGACCGAATGATGTTAACTGAAATAGGTTAAGGCTGAAAAGAGGTTAGAGGTCATAAGACTGTGGGATGGGGTCAGTGCAGGAAGTTTTTGACTGTTGGTCTTATCTGAGTAGCGAGATGTTGACTTCCTGGTTAGTGTCGGTGTGTCAGTGGTTGAAGACTCTAGGGGTCATATCTGAGAATCAATGTCAGTGGTGCAGACACATTATCCTCATTTTGATCATCATACTGAATTCTGTATTTTCTCGCTTCCCCTTTTTGTCGGTGTACTACTTTTTGTCCCAAGTGATCGCCTTTTACTTATTTATTTGTTTTTCATCTTGATGTCTTTCTTCTGGATGTGGTGATATAAGTTGTGGCAGCTTGAACTATTACGCAGTTACGCCTAGTCCTGTGTTGATCTTGTATGTGTGTTGATCTCCCGGCATACTAGCTAACTGTTATCCGTTCATTCTTTGTGGTGTTCATTCCCCTTTGTCGTCTGCATTCTCTTCTTCATGTCTTATTGTTGCGACGCATTGCCTACCTTTATAGGAGTCCAATACGAATTCCTCTGTCGCCTTTTGCACTTTTGATGCAAACCCATTGCGTTTTATGCCTATTGTTTATGGTGTAGTCCACATGGTTTATCTGAAATGGAAATCTTGTTTATTTGGTAGGTAAAGTCTTGAAGTCTATTTACCTTTTCAAGCTAAATTTAAGTAAAGACTAAAAGATTTAAGAAAAATTATGAATGCTGTAAATTTTTGTATAAGGTGCTTTACTTTCCTTAGAGATGGTTTTTCTTGCAGATAGATCAGTTTAAGCTATTTTAAATGTAATTATATCAGTTAAGTGTCTCACGCCTTCCTGAACTTTATTTGCCATGCTGGTTTTAATGTACACCCTAATTAAGTTAACACGATTAGAACTTATCGAATATTTGCTACAGAAATGTGCTGGGGTAGGACAAAGGTGCTGTACGACTACCTGTTGAATTAAGAATATTATTTGCTTGAATCAAAAATATTCTTCACATCTACCGTTCACTTCTAATCGTTTCTAATTTATCCCGGTTTTTTTCCCACCTACTTATTTAACTTCAGTCCCTAGCATACACAAAATTTGCATTTTCCTAATTGTTATTATATTTCTGTAATAGTTAATGTAGATTTTCTTTCACTTCCAGCTGTACAGGTATGCCACATACAGATATTGTACGTGCATGTCGAACGAATCCTGAAGTAAAATGGGCACGATCACGTTTATTAAATATAGCTAACAGACATACAAAGGTATTACTTCAAACTGGGTCAGATGGTTTACTGCGTTATCTAACATCAGCTAGCAAACGTGAATTAAGTCAATCCTTGAAAATTCTTCTACAAAAACTGACACATCTCACAATTACAGCCTGGGTCTTAGATGGTAAAGATCCACCAAAAAAGTGTCGCGTTGTAATAGAACTAGATAAGAAGGCAACTGTATTCGATGCTTTAAATGAAATCTTACATTCGCAAGCTGAACTTGCTAAACAAGACTGTCAAATTAATATGGATTATGGCCTGCCAGAGGCCTCGAATTATTTGCTCAAAGTTTGTTGCTCACAAGCCTACCTATCCGATTCAAGTGAATTGCTTATTCACTATGAATATATACAACAGTGTATTGAACAACATCAACACCCGTGTTTAAGTCCAATGCTAAAGAAAGATATTCAACAAGTTTACAGTATTCCCTTGATAAATACAACATGAATCCAGTTTGCAAGATAAATGCTGAGGAAAGTAACTGGTTAATATCCTCTGAAATTTTCGTTAACAGGTCTGTAAACAAGTCTGAAGATAATATAAGTAGTAAGTCGTCCGATCTCTATCAGGAATTAGAGAGATTTTTAAGCAGTCACGACAGTGATGACTTTACAAGTTATATGGGAAATGACGCTATCGACTACGTATCAACCTTCGATTTTACTGGATATGACGATGTACCAACTGATGATGGCATTGAAATTACCACTTTGAATAGTTCATCCAAAAAATGTTCTTCGAAATTCACTGATGCTAAACAAAAGATCCAGCTTGGAGTATCGCATCAACAAAAAGGACAACAGATTGTATCACTTTGGGAGTTAAGTGGATATTTAAGTATACAAGTTCTTTCAGGACAGTTTCTTGTTGAGAATATTACAAATTCAAATTCTTCCTCTGCTTCGACTTCACTCTCACTGTCAGCAATCTCATCATCTTCATTGAGTCAATCAAATTCTAGCTTGAATTCGATGTTACAGCATGCAAGTGTATATAGTGCAGCTGATTTAGATGGGAGTTATGTTGTACGAGTTGGAGTATTTCATGGCAGTCAGTTTTTAATTGAATGCCAAGTAAGGTGATCAAGTGTATGTATTATCTTACTTTTATCGTAAATTTATGCTATATGATAAAGAAATTCTTTCAGTCATGTCCACTTGTTTGCTTGTGAATAACTTGCTAATATCTCCTATGGCAAACGATCAGTATTGTGGATAAACAAGAGCTTGGTCTTTTGGAAAGCAGTCATCATAAAGTTGACCATTTGGGTCCATGTTCTGCATGTCTACCAGCGCATTCTTTTTGATAACAGTTTTTATAACTTGATTCTTATTCATTTTTGATTACCTCGTTTCCCAATGTTTAGTGACCCATTGTCCTTTTGGTCTTCTTGTTTGAATACTTTCTTTTCTGTCTACTCAATGTCATTGCTAGTAGATCTAAATGTGCTTTGATAACCAATTATTTCAATCCTCTGTTCACATAACATATACACTCTGCCGATTTGCTGGACTTTTCAGCCATACAATGAAAAAAAACATTTAAAAGTTAATAATGTATAATGTAAGTGCTCAGCTATCAGTTATTCTGAAGGAAGAATAGATAGAGCTAAGTCATTCCGTCATATTCATCTGAACAATGCTTGTTAGTTAGTATGGCCCATACTGTTATAACATAAACTCTTTGATAATGAGCATTAGATGATTGTCGCTTGACGAACACAGCCTAGACATTCTAATAATGATTTTCCCCCCAAATCTCATTTGTTAAATAATTCTCTGAGATGATAGCTATTTCTAGACTTTAACCAGTGGTTATCAAAAGAAAGAGCTCCTAACCAACTGATTGAATTGTATTGTTGTTTGATACTTCTTAATTCCCGTTGCTATACGGAGTCGAATTGCTCAACCTTTGTTGGAAAATGGGCAGATGGTCTAGTGGATAACACTTTGGTGTTTGAAGCGGTGGGTACCGGGTTCTGGTCTTAGTGGAAACAACATCATTCACTGGCGTCCCAAATAGGACGAAACACGCGTCTTGTATTCCACTGCGAGTCACCAAGATGCGTACAATATGATTGAATTGTACTTGTAAATGGACACTTTCATATGAGTTGTGAGACAAAATGGTATGACCTTTAATGATATGTTGACTAATAAACAATTAGTCCAGCAGACAAAGGTAACCAAGTAACCGGTAATTTATTACCGCTGAATATTGGATTAGGTTTACAATTTATGTATTACTCGAATCAGCAGTCCGAAAATATTTCTTCATGCTAGTTCAACTCTTTTCTTTGACTCCACCCATCTATAGTAAAAAGTTCACCAATAAGGTGGCCGAAGTGATCATTCTTTACTAATTTATCTTGCCTAACCAGGAATTCACTGTCTGCTTCATTATGAGTAGTCCATTAGTTGTAACATGCGTACGAATATAAAGCCATTTTCTTGTTCACGAGAGCAACCTCCCACAGTTGAACTATACGCCATCCATTACCTCAAATGATTTCTAGTCAGGCTCTTCGTTAACCTACAATTCAACAATTCATTCGGTTCATAACTTTCTGAATCCAATTCTCCTAAGTGTATAGCTGTTGTCGCTCAACGTCTTGTGAAGTAAAGACTTTAATTTATCTTCCGGGTTAGGTCGCTACTGGCCTATCCTGTTCTCACAGTTGAAAGGACTTAATTCCTTACTTTATAATCTGGTTGGTTGTGAATTTTCCTCTGCAACTCAATGCAGTCCTTAGCTCTGGTATTTCATGTTTTCTAAGAGCTAATCCTACTAGATACGCCAGGTTGTATTTTATGAGCACAACGTTTATGTAAGAAAGTGGAAGTAAAAGCTCTGGCCATTGGGATTAAAGGCATCAGACAGTCTTATTATCAAGGTACTGCTACTGTGTTAGGTTTCCGAAGTATACCGATAAAAGCAATATATATTGTCGATTAATTTTATCCTCTTCACAATCGTAAGTCAACTCCGTTGTGGTTTTTTGACTGGGTTTCGTACTGATTAGTTAGGATCTCTAGGAAGGATGAACTCGTAAAAGCATCAGAAAGATGGTAAACATTAGTAAAATAAAATATAGTGAAACAGTTTTATGACACTCGATTGACCTAATGACAAATCATACTAATAGCCTTTTCAAAACTGGAAAAAAACGAGACGTTAGGAATCAATGGTTGAGGACTCTTAGTGAATTGGCTGGAAATCGGTCACAATGGTGCAGACGTATTCACGACTTTATGTTTTCTAAAGTTGGCATATTCTGATTAACCTTCATTGTAAATTTCCTCTCCTCCCGTACACCTTTTTCTACTGTGATATCAGTTTCTCCTATCCATTTGTTCCTTGTATATCACTGTGAAGTATGACAATTAGAACCGATGCATTTGTGTGCAAGGTTCTATGATGCTTTTGTCTGTCTGTCTAGAAAGATGAAGTTTTCAGTCAATCGACACTGTTTCTCTGTTTTTCTCGTCTCTTTACTTCCTATAGTGAAATATGTCAAACCGAGAATATATAATCTTGCACCCAAACGTTATTGATGTTACTAGGATTTCCCTACAGGTACAAATATTCACAAGGTATTTAGAGTTCATTAATTCTGTCTAGAAGGGATATTCCAGGTGTGTCAGTATATTTCTATATCTACTAATAGACAAATTTTGATAGAACAGTTTCCATCGCTCAGTAACATCAATTACACTGCCAGTTGTTTGGTTGTGTTTTCGGTTTTACAATTAAGTACTTACTGTTGGCTTTATACCGGATCGAATTCGAAATGTTCAAATCGTGGAGAAATGCTATGAAATATAAGTCAGCAATTAGGTGCACGCTCTTACATTAGGCAATGAGCCACACTGTATGAAGGTCAGTTATGCCACATGATTGTTTAAACCTCGGCAGGTGAAATGTGTTCGCACCCCTGACCTACTGGTTAAAAATGAAATGCATAAACCAGTAAGCCACAGCTACAAGCCTTGAAGCACTACGTAAACCAGAATGGGATTAGGTTGGAAGAAAGCTAAGCATGACCAGACTATAAAGTCTCTGAATGTTGATTTCGATCTTGATCTTTATTTACTGTCTGACTGGTGTCCTCAAAATGGTAGAAATCAGTTCCTCAAGACTCAATAATATGGCTCAAAATCGGTCAGAACAGTGCAGATATATACACTCTTTGTCTTCGAATTTTCGGATATTTTCACAAACCTTCATTTATTTGTTTCTTATCTCAAATATTTTTCTATCCATACGGTGTGAAGCGTCTCAATTTGAACTGATGCATTTTTGTGCCACTTAGTACGTCGATTTGTCTGCCTTTCTTATGACACTAGATATTTGTAAAAATTCAACTTTTGAGCATGAATATTGTTTTATTTCAGACAACTAAAGAAAGACCTGGTAACTATCTGACTTGGCGTGAATGGCTTAATTTTCATGTACTTTTGGCGGATATTCCTAGTGCTGCTCGTATTTGTGTGGCTCTTATACGCATCAGGAAAATCAGTGATCGAAAAAATGTTAAATTTGTAAGTCACTTAACTTCACCTTCTACAGAATTGGTCATAAAAAAGTATTATTTTGCGGGATGCTATGTAGCTCATCCATTTGACGCTAGCCAACTTTTGTCTTTTTTGTATTGGGATAATATGTATTTGCCTTTCTTGCCTCATTTGTATAAGGTAGCAGAATATTTGGTTTTTTGTTACTATAATACGTTAGGATTGAAAAAAGACATGAAAAGACTGGGTATTGGTTCACAGGGTTTACAGCTCGATACGACAGCATTCAATTTATTGAAATTTTAAGGAAACATTGAGTAATAAATAATGCTGATCGAAAATGTGTTGCCGGTTACCAGCCATCATTTTTCACGATGAGTAAGGCGAAGGAATTCTTATGAAATCATGTAAAGAGGATACCGACTACCGATTTAAATTGTTTGAAGCCATGTTTGATGGACCATGTTCTCAGGAATCAACAGTTACAAAAAGTGTTCAACGCTACACAATTGATGTTACGCTCTTGGATATAGGTGGTTGAAAATCTACAATATCGTCTTAAAATGAGAAAATTCATGCGTACAGACAATAAGTAAACAAACTGTTGAGCGAATAAATATTTTTCACTTACCTCAGCAATGCCTCTAATAATAGCACTTTCAAAATATGAAATAACATGTCAGTCTAGTGGTGATAAATTGGTCAACTATCAATTCGATGAAAATTTGTTTAAGCTTTCACAAATTTACTGTATAAATATTCTATACCTTCGTTACTGCCGCAATTACTTTGATTAATCATCTCTTGATGCTTTTATGAGAGTACATTTTAATATACTTTTGGACTGATAATCTTTTATTCACCAGTTTATCACTGAATATCTTTCCAAGAAATTCGAAACTAAAATCACCAAGCGATTCTCCAACAATAAACCAAACACTCGAGTCACACATAAAATTCAAACCACAGGATTTTTCTGAAATGTCTCTGTATTAATAAACAAAATTGACGGGTAAATTAAAATCTTCGAATCGTGTTGTATCTGTGGGTTTATTGCTATCAAAGCACCTTACACAAAGTGAGTCAACAGTACAAACAACAATACCTTGTCTGAGGCAAATAAGAATGGGATATGAAAAACGCGCATATTTTCCCACGATGAGGCAAAGATACAAGATAAACAAATTTTCACGGCGAAATAAAACATCAGGAAACAAAGAAAAGAAATCATCACACCACCATGGCCAGGAAAAGGTACTAATATATCTAGGGGTGTTTAAACGATGAATAATATACGGCTGAACAGAAAGAGCAATTCGGGCCGGGATAGCAACCGAGAATGTCAAGTATCATCACAACAGCTGATACCCGTTTAACAGGAGGTGGCCATCGTGCTTCAGTGGCTTAGTGGATAACGCCTTGGCGTTTGAAGCGAAGGGTACTGGATTCGAGCCGCAGTGAGAACAACCTCACCCACTGGGGTAAAGGTACACCCAGCTGACAGATCCCAAATAGTATGAGGCGCACGTCCTGGATTTCTCTGCTAACCACCAAAATAAGAAAGAGCAAAGTAGCATTATAAGGAAACAAATCCATGTTACTCAATAATGTTAAGTAGTATAAAACTGAAGATGTAAAAAGGGATACAAGGTTTACATCCCAGGATAAACGAGAATAAAGTAGGAAATCAACTAGACGGGCACTTTATTTAGTGTTTTGAAAAGTTTGCATATTAGAGTCGTTGATGAGGTGCTAATTGAAAAGAACTATTTCGCTCAATTTCATTGTGGTCCTAAAGTATGAATTATAATTCCATATTAGATTTGTTTATTTGATATAAAGCGCACAGTGATACAGTATTATTTAATTGATTACGTTTCGAGCATAAATTATTGCTCATAATCATATCAATGTGATATATATATCAAATAAACAAATCTAATATGGAACTACATTCTACCACAGTGCCCAAGTTTTTCACTTATGAATTATAATGTTTTTTGTTTATGAATATATAATTTCAACACAAACATTTATCTAGCTGTTTACAGTTACAGTAGAAATCAACTTAATTCATATTATTCTTCATCTGTCAAAATGATGTTTAATCTCATCTGTTTGCCATACGGTGCATTTTAAAATTGTCAAATTATCTCCGGTGCCAGATGAATAATCCTGCGATTCGTTTCATTTTCATACGAACTTTAACTCTTGTCAAATAAATATGCGAAAGGTCTCTCGTAGAATGCTCTATGACTTAACAAATTTTTTGATTGGAGGAAAACGCTGTGTATATCCCTGCCTATAGCTGCTACATTGGCGTGGTGGTCGGGCTTGCATATTACGATGACCCAACGAGCTGTGCTGGTGGAACACTTGTTCCCTCGAGGCCCTACCATACCAGAATGGTCTGTTGGATAGTGGTAAGATAAAAAGCAGTTACCATTACAGTTTAAGTTGGTACACTATGATGGGGGTCTGAGGGCGAAATCGTACTGCTGACTGGACAGGAGTGTGACAGCAGTAAGGTGTTTCCCTTAGATGACCGGCAGTACCACGGTGATGCTGCCTTCTCTTTAGGAAATGGGGTTTAGAAAAGGTCGACCTCAAAAGTAGCACACTCCTCCTTGCCTCATGGTCTTCCGGTGCCGGTGGTATGGGTCCTTTCTACGTGGCGTTGGAACAATCAAACCTCAAAACAACAATCCTCACAATGTCGTGTGTGGTAGACCTCAAGCAGATATCCCATGGCCTCTGGGGTTGTATACTATCCCTTCTTTTTCAGGTACTTCCAGAAGAACTAGTCTTTCACCGTGAGGACGGCCGAGAAGTGTCAACCGTCCGCATGCTTCCGGTAGTACACAAGACCCAGTCAAACATAGCCTGTTCCCCTTAATTTTGTCTCCTCTTTTGCCTTCACCTCCTGATAGTAACATTAGGCCTCTTGCACCTTCCCCAACCTCTCATTCTGCGACCATTGCCGACGATCAAAGCTATCGAACCCTCATTCCTAGTCTCCTTAGACGTCATCTATTTTATGTAGGAGCTTTCAACGTCCGAACTCTATGCCTAATCGGACAGAAAGTATCACTCCCCAGAACTGTGGATTCTCTAGCCATGGATGTGTGCTGTGCCTCTGAGACACGTATACAGGACCCGAGTGTGGTGAGTCTTTAAAATTCACCATGCAAGTACCTGGACACTCAATGGCTAGCTCTCGTTGACTCGCTGATGTAGACAGCATTGAGTTGTAAAGCATAAAATGCGCTTCTCGACCCGATATTAGTCAACAGCCGTCTATGTGCTGTTTGACTAGATGAATCTGTAAGGATTCAGAAGGATCATGAGACTAGGTGACGCCTATTCGTAATCTCCACCAACTCACCCACCGACTGCAGTTCGGATGATGCAAAGGATGAATTCTATGAGAAGCTGTGATTTTTGCTACAGAAAACAAAACGTTCAGATGTAGTCATAATGGCAGGTGACTGTAACGCTCAAGTCAGAAAGGCATCTTTGGGGTGTTCACGGAGTCCCATCTCAATGAACTGACAACGATGACCGTATGTTGCAATTTGTTTCGACAACCACATTTTTCTGACCAGGACTAACTACAAGCATAAGGAGAGACACTGTCTGACATGACGTCCGCCGACATCGAACGAACGATGGAGACAGATAAATCATATTGCGGTGAGCTATTGTTGGAGGATTGCCGTGCTTTTTGGTTTACCAGTCCTGGACTCCGATCACACTCTAGTACGTGCTTGTGTAGGGCTACGCCTTACTTGCTGCAGAAAACAGGAAGTAGTGAGACCTATCTGTGCTCGATTTGTAAATGAGGACGTGAAGTATGGATTTAGAAAGGAGTTAGCTAAGCATTTATCTGAAAGTAACAGTAATGCTCATGCTGCGGAAACCTGGCATGATATTACGTCTGCTGTAGAAACAACTTTGACGAATTGGTAACCTACACCAAAGGTTAGCAAACGTCATTAAATATCCGCGACGTCATCCGAACTGATTGATGTGAGAATACCGATTCCAGCTGGCTCTGGCCACGATGAAGGGTGATAGCAACTTAAACGTAAGTTGACCAATGGTCTTCGCTTTTGCTACGAGAAGTGGTGGGTGGTGAAAGCGAGAGAGATGGAGAATTCATCAGCGTTGGGTAATTATTTACGCTCATTAAGAAGACCACTAAGAAAAAGACGACTGTTAGTTAGACAGTCACCGAAAGGGATGGGACGCTGATAACCTCCCAGGGCAGGGAGCTGTAACGTTGGACGGAATACTTTGAAGAACAGTTCAACAGGCCCACAACAATGCTTCAGTTGCTTAACATCCAATCTGAACCTGAATGGGACGTAGATGTCGGTTCTTCAACTCTCCTTAAAGTTAAGAAAGCTGTGTC
Source organism: Heterobilharzia americana (assembly GCA_944470555.2). Taxonomy (NCBI): domain Eukaryota; kingdom Metazoa; phylum Platyhelminthes; class Trematoda; order Strigeidida; family Schistosomatidae; genus Heterobilharzia; species Heterobilharzia americana. The sequence continues at coordinate 46,244,001 of OX104127.1, forward strand.
GAACCTGAAACGAAACAAAGCAGCAGGAACTGATAGTTTGCCACCTGACGTTCTGAATGGTGAAGGAAGGAGATTGTTGATTATAGTATGGGAATCAGAGGAAGTCCCATCAAACTGGTGTACTTCACTTATCATCCCAGTCTATAGGACGGGGGAGAAACCTTGTAACAATCATAGGAGAATTAGTTTGACCAATATTATGTCCAAGATTCTAGAGTCTATAGTTATCCGATGCCTAACTGAAGCTCGAAAACAATAAACTCGAGAAAACTAAGCAGGTTTCACACCTGCATGAGGGTGCATCGATCATATTTTCACCCTCTGATAAGTTCTGGAACACAAGCGTACTTACCGGCCAGTGGTTGACACTTGCCATATTTCTCAACATGAAGGCGGCGTCTAACTCTGTCGGCTGTGTGTCTGACTGTGAATCCCGAAAGGTCATCTGGTTGATTTGGAGTATGCAGACGATCTTATCCTGCTAGGTGAGGACGCTGACAAACTGCAGGGTCTTGTGAACGCATTGAACAGAAATGTGACCATGTTTGGCATATGTCTGGCTAGCCTCTATCAAATACAAGATAATGCTTCACAAATGGTCTGAAGCTGCTCCCAGTTTAATGATCGGAAGTCAAGCGGTGGAATGTGTCGACCACTTCACTTATTCGGGGAGTTGCATCAGCCCGAACAGGGTGGTTGCCGTCAAAATCTCAGCTCGGATACAGAAGACTTACATTTGTCATTTTTCGTCATCTGTAGCGCCGACTGGCATGATAATCCGACTATCTATCAAAGGATAAGTATACTGTGCTACAGTTCGTTCTGTCCTGATATACGGATGTGAGACATGGCTGTTAAACGTAGAAGACACAAAGAGATTACAGGGCTGTAATCACCGAAGTCTTCGTAGCATTGCTCGCATTTTGTGGAATCAGTGTGTGAGCAGTTTGAGGTCAGGTGAACGTTACTAGGTAAGACAAGCAGGTCGATTGGTAAAGTTGTGAACCTTAGTCGCCTGAGATGTCTTGGACATGTATTGCGCATGCCGAGCCACCGCCTACCTCGACGTGCCATGCTAGGACAAGTTGGTTTAAGTTGGAAGAGGGTTCAGGGTGATCGGGCGAAGAAGTGGCACCAGTCGATGAAGTCTCTTCCTGTTGGTCTGAATCGTTTGGGGAAATGTAGACTGTCTGGTTGGGGTCCTCGAGACGAAAGGAATCAGTGACTGAGGACTCTTCGTCAATTGGCTGAAAATCGGTCACAGTGGCGCAGATGTATTCATTCTCTGGCATCTTCCAAGGCGTGAATATTTCCGCTAACCGTTATCTTAAAATTGTTTATGCTTTCATTCAACTTTGCCTACTTTGATATCAGTCTTCTTTTATCCACCTGTTCCTTATGTACTACTGTAAAGTGTAGCAACTTTAACCGATTCACTTGTTGGGAGGTTCTGCGTCGATCTTGTCAGTCAGTCCATGTACATATGCCGTATATGGATGTTATAAAACACTACCAGTTTAACTTCAGGCGTTGAAGAATTTCATGTCAAACAGCTTTCTTACCTTTGAGCAATTGTAGTTTGTGCCTTGTCGTTAGTTTGTTTTGACACTGAAAAATTCTGTAAATTTAATTTTGTTTACTTCGTATTATGATAATTTGTTCAGCCTTTGATTATCACTGTCATCTGTGAAGCAAAGTTACACGTTAAAAAATCTTTCATAACTAACTTTACTGTCTTCGTGCCATTCTTTGCCCCAAGGCTTGTAATCTGTTTTCCCTCATTGCGGTGGTTATTTTCTGATTGGCTAACGAAGGGATGGTAAATTAACCTTTTTGTATAAGACCGAAATTCATATATATATATATATATATATATATATATATATATATATATGCAAATCATATTTTTTTGTGAAACAGTTAAGGTTCTCATTAAGGATCTGTATTCTCCTTCTGAGTTTTTGTTAAAGTACTATAGTTGTTGATTGAAATTCGTCATTCGCGTAGTACTAGGCGAATGCTTCACTTCTGCACTAGATATTGTATATGATCAGACTGAATTGAAACTGTATCGATTATTTGAAGGTATCCTGGCCAACAATGGACTGGATGGTTTGAAAAAACTTGGGCACCGAGTTAGTATGATTCATTGTATAGGATGTATTTTTACTTGTGTAATCCCGGCGTAGTATATTAGAACAAATAACAAAATAAACAAATATTTTGTATTATTCCTCAACGTTTCTCACCCTTGATGTCTCACAACCCCATTGTACTTTTCATAGACGAACTAAAAAATTTCCCCACCCTATTTTTGTTCCACCTTACTCTCACAACGGAAAAACCTCTCTGACCGAGTTGCTTATTCACTCACCTGTATTACATTATCTTTGCTCCATATCACTATGTAATTGGATGGTTGTAAAGGTCACTACTTTCTGTACCAAAACTTGAATATTAACCTGAAAACTTAGTGTCAGATTCATACTCTTGAAAATGATCTTCCTAGCAAGATCGAAACTTTGAGGAATAATACAAAATATTTGTTTATTTTGTTATTTGTTCTAATATACTACACCGGGAGTACACAAGTAAAAATACATCCTATACAATGTATCAGCTATTCATAGCTAACTGAGCACCAACTTTCATCATTCAGTTGACGATGATGGGTTGAATGTTTTTCATTTTAATATCTAAATATAGCTGCTGAATATGGACAGAGACTTAAAGATAACCAGACGAACAAGACAGCAAATTCATTTTCATATCTTTTTCACCATCAAGTGACGTATTTTGAAACTGCTAAATGCTGTACACTGTTAGTGATGTGGAGCTATTCTCATTGGGCAAGAGAGGTACAGTTTTGCGCCTGGCTTTCGAATCTCATTTTCTATCGATGCTGCCAAGGGGTTCCTCGAAGTATTTTGGTGTAACTGGAGATATTTTGCAGTCTGTTAATTCAGTGCAAAAGTTCAAAAGTAAATCGGTCGATAATACTGCCAATCCTCATCATGTGAGATTTATAAAGCTCGATGTGCATCACACTGTTAATAGTCTTTTCATATTATGTTAAATTAAGTAATGGTTGAACAGAAAAAACAGCATGATAATCAGACGAATTCCACTAGGGAACAGTGTAGATTTGCTGTATGTGTTCCTTATAGTAGTGGCATTGGTGGGAAGTTTGTTTGAAACAGCTAAGAATCAGTCGCAGTGCCGTAAACTCATATATTCTTTCACTTCTTTTCAAAATTTAGAACATACTATCGTAAATACATGTCCCAGTCTTCTCATATCCCATTGACTACTGAAATACCTTATTTCTCGTTGTTCTATTGTTATAATGTTTTGAAACACTGTAACTTGGATTGGAGTATCTTATTCTAGGATTGCTGACCAGTTGGCTGTGTTATTTCCTGATAGGAGTAAATACTATGCATTCTAACGAGCAACAGATTTTGCAACTTTCGTAGACCTCATTATCTTGTTTTGAATTGTGGGGTCACTCTTACTCCACAAGTCGTTGAATTACTCACGCATTAGCTAGGATATTCCTAATATTATTTATCAAATCTTTTTGAATAACTGCAGCTCATTTAAGTTTGGTGCGTCTTAACAGTCTGGTATAAGTTTACGCATTAGACTCATATACGAGAGATTATCATACAGTTCTGTAGTTCATGCTGTTATATGGTTCATTAGCTTAGGCACTTGACTTTCTACCAATGGGTCCAGGTTTCGGACCCTGCCTCACATACTTTGACCGGGCAACTGGATTCTATCATAGGCCTTTCACGTAACAACTACAACTCAGCCTAGCACAAACGTGCCCGGTCGATTTGTAGGTGGTTTATTTACCAGTAAGGTAGGAGAGAGGGTTTAACTGTAGACAGGATTTTGATAGTTATAAGTTCAAACCGGTTACTCACATCTGCCAAAATCAAACTGAAACTACTAATTCAGCACTCTTACTATCCTGCAAATATTAATTATGGTAAAATTCGATAATCTTAGATTACGTCCAGACATTTCTCACACCAGTTAATTTCAAAACCAGAAACTTCACCTTTAAATTCAAAATATTTTGCATGATTAGTTGATGGTAGACGAGAAGTAGCTGTGAACTGTGTGAGTTATTGACGATTTTTCAGATTATACTGGGATTTATGGGCAGTTCTAATCTGTGACACTCTCTGCGATCTAAACCAGGACCTTCACGTCTAATGACCAGCACCTTATCCTGTTAATGTTCTAGCTTGGCGTCCAACGTCACTGTTTTGAGTACTTAATCTTCATGTTAATAATATCTTATAGTGGTCTTATTGTTAATTTCTGTACACGTAAGTAGACTTTTCGTGCAGATAGCCGGTTGTTATACAGGAAGAATCAGTTCCTTCAAAATGTTTACTTTTCGGATTTAGATTATTGAACTATCTGTTACGGACTTTATTTCCAAGTGATGCATGCATTAATTTTCTTATGATCGGTTTATTGAACTCTACTCTCCACACCACTTTCGAAGGTTTTCTCGACTGTTGTCTGCCAGTCTGGTCGAATTTGTGTGCATAACGTGATATGTACGCTAACAGGAATAATATCTTGATTATGCTATTACGATTTTGGATAGATTTTAGACATAAAGACCGAAAGATATGCCGAATTTGTGTACGGATCAAAGTTACCATAACGGATCGGTTCTTTTGGCGTAAACCAACTAGAAGGAGAATGAGCATGCAAAAATACTCACATCGGAAGTCACAAAAAGAACAATGACATGACAACGGAGAAAACTAACTGAATTAGAGGATAAACAATTCAGTTTCTTTCGTCAGGCTTCTTCGTATATTGGTAAAAGTACAAGATGGTACAATATCAATATTTGTTGGTTTTTAAAATTTTTCATATATATCGTAAATGCAGGTAAATTGTGCTGCAAAACACACCATTCATTACCCCACCAATAAGCTACCTTGACCTGGTGATCAGGCTTGCATATTACGATGACCCAACGAGCTATCCTAGTGGAACACGTTTTCCGTAAGGTCCTACCATACCAGAAAAGTCTGTTGGATATTGGTAAGATAAAATGCCGTGACCGCTATAGTGTAGATTTCGGCAATATGACGGGGCTCCTAAAGGAAAGTCGTAATGCTGGCCGGACAGAAGTGTGACTGCAGTAAGGTGTTTCCCTTGGCTGACTAGCAGTGCCATACTGATGCTGTCTACTCTGTGGGAAGAAGGTGTTAGAAAAGATCGGTCCTAAAATAGCATACTCCCTTCTACTCAGTTAAGTACCGATGTGGTGATTTGGGTTCATAGTTGAATTCACAAAAAGAAGGCTAAACTATCAAACTTCTATAAAGGTCGTGTGTGACCGGTTTCAAGATATCCCTTGGGGTGTGCGGTTACGCACTAAGCCTTCTTTTTCAGGCACCTCAAACAGAACTAGCCTTCCACGGTGTGGGAAGCTGAGAAGTGTCAACCGGCCTTACAACTCTGTCAGCACTCAAGTTTCCTCAGATTACTGTCCTCCACCTTGGACATGCTTACCTTCTAATCTCCCTTCACGCCTCTCGTTCAACATCCCTACATCATGTTTAATTTGTTCTAGCTGTGCATCTGTTGGCAACTATTTGAGCTTATGGAACAGCATCCGTGATCTGTTGAAACTGCGCTCCAAACTATATATTGGAGCTTTCAATGTCCACACTGTCTGAGGTTGGCCAACAAGCTTCTCTGGCCGAATCTCTAGTACCTCAGGCGATGGATGTGTTGTGTGTTTAGGAGACGCGTGTACGAAAATGAAGTGTGGTTATCTACTTAGCTTTACTTGAAAAATGTGATGAATACGCGGAATTCACCCTTTGCGTTTAATGAAATCCGACGGCTATTTCTCGTGTTCTAATGCATATGGGAGTCAGGTATGATCCCCTCTGACTGGTCTGAATCACTGATTGTTTGAGTCTTCAAGAACGGTGGAAATTCCTCTTGTGCTAACCATAGCGGAACCAGCCTGACGAGCATAGTGTCTAAAATTCTAGGTTCTAAAAGTATGAGACATCTGAGTTGAACTCGGTACCAGCGAACCTGAGGAAAGCAGGCAATCTTCAGACATGGGGATGTACGTGTTGACGATATATTCACCTTCTACTAGATTCTTGCAGATTTACTGACGCCCAATATTGGGCATATTTTTCGACCTAAGGGTGACATTCGATTCCATTGATCGAGGGGTCTCAGTGAAATGGGTGCCGAGTAAGTACGTCAACATGTTGACGGCTGTGTATTTGAAGGCCTGTGAGCGTGTAGGAGCCAACGGTGTTATGTAGGTGAGTGGGGTCCAGAAGGATATTTACTCTCCATTCTTATTCAACTTTATCATGGATGTGCTTATGGGAGATCTGCCTGTCGTCGACTGACTTAACAGGAATTGATCTTAACACAGGAGAATCCTTGGTAGATCTAGAGTACGCAGATAACATATTGCTGCTAGGTGGAGAAGCTGATAAGATGCGGAGTCTCTTGGATACGTTGAGTAACAATTTGAGCACGTTTCGGATGCATTTCTCGCCAGCCAGGTGCAAACTGTTGCCTTAGGACTGGTTTTTAGGGTTGCCTTGTCTAACAGTAGTGTGTGAAGCGGTTGAGCGTGTTGTCCACCTCAGTTAGTTAGCTGGGAAGTAGGATCAGCTCTGGTGAGTCACTGGCCGACGAAATCTCTGCACTGATATGGAAGGCTATCTTGACTTTCGCCAATTTACACGGTTTATACTGCCGCCGTGATATTTGCCTATCTATTAAGGGTTGAATGGGTGTACGGTGCTGCAGTTCTCTCTGTTCTACTCTATGGTTGTGAAATATAGTCAGTAAAGGCATAGGATATGAGAAAGCTTCAAGTGTTCGATCACCGTTGATTTTGTAGAATAGGGGGTGTATGGTTGTGTCACGGCGTTAGTAATGTATGAGCCAGGAGTAGAATTTCAGAGAGAAGAGGGAAGCCAGTTGATGCGGTTGTGAACCTTCGTGGAATAGGGTGACTGGAGTGGTTGAAAACTCTTGGTGACATGACTAAAGGCCGGTCACAGTGACATTGATGTATTCATTCTTTGACGTCTTCTAAAGCTTGAGTATTCGCAGTAGGTTTTATCTTCAAATACTTCATTCTCTCATCGATATCAGTCTTTTTATATGGACGTGTTCTTTGTATTCTACTATGAAGTGTGGCAACTTGAACGGATGCACTTGTGTATGAGGTTCTACGTTGATTCGGTCCATCTGTCTGTCTGTTTGGGTGGCTGGGATGTGTGTTGCGTATGTCTATACACTGTCTGCCTGACCGAATGATGTTAACTGAAATAGGTTAAGGCTGAAAAGAGGTTAGAGGTCATAAGACTGTGGGATGGGGTCAGTGCAGGAAGTTTTTGACTGTTGGTCTTATCTGAGTAGCGAGATGTTGACTTCTTGGTTAGTGTCGGTGTGTCAGTGGTTGAAGACTCTAGGGGTCATATCTGAGAATCAATGTCAGTGGTGCAGACACATTATCCTCATTTTGATCATCATACTGAATTCTGTATTTTCTCGCTTCCCCTTTTTGTCGGTGTACTACTTTTTGTCCCAAGTGATCGCCTTTTACTTATTTATTTGTTTTTCATCTTGATGTCTTTCTTCTGGATGTGGTGATATAAGTTGTGGCAGCTTGAACTATTACGCAGTTACGCCTAGTCCTGTGTTGATCTTGTATGTGTGTTGATCTCCCGGCATACTAGCTAACTGTTATCTGTTCATTCTTTGTGGTGTTCATTCCCCTTTGTCGTCTGCATTCTCTTCTTCATGTCTTATTGTTGCGACGCATTGCCTACCTTTGTAGGAGTCCAATAAAACTGCCAGTGTTGCGGAAACATTTTCCTAAACTTACTGATCGTGGTGAATTGTGTATTTTTTCCCTCCCTGTTTTTGACGTGTGCTACTTCTTGTAGCTTTAGAGTAATTTCTTCGCTTTCTCATATTTCGTCTTAGTGTGGTGGTATAAGTTGTGTGAACATTGACCGTTATACAGTATTGGCAAGTTCTGCGTTTATTTTTCCTTTGTATGTGTTTTTTTTCCACTGATGAAATCCGATTCGCCTTCATTAGATGCTTTAGTGTCGAATTTTTTGGAATCGGGTTCTGAATTATAATCATATTTATTTCGGTTTGTACTTAATCCATTTAAAATACTTTATTTGCCGTTAGCCTTATACTGCATATATGAATTGTAGTGCAGTAAATAACTGAGTATTTATTACCAAGTTTCATTTGCCTTCATTGAGTAATGTGAATCTCTTTGACATTTAGACATACCTTATCGCTTTTATGGGTATTACTAACATTTTTATTATTATTTGTTGGTGCTTGTAGTTCTCCGTTGTTAAACTGAATCGAATTTACGGACCTCTTTTGGTATATAGGCTGTTATGCGGATGCCTCGATAATCCTATTGTAGGCTTCTGCTGTTTACGCGTAACGAAGTTACTGTAAACAGTTAATATTATTACTACTATTGTTTAATTATCTTTTGTATCTACAGTGTGAATATTTATATGGTTGGGCTAACGTGAATTTATTTGATCATGATGGTTTCATGGTTACTGATGAGATTACTTTGAATCTATGGCCACCGTCCCTGGCGCAAACAGCTGATGAAAGTTTTCATCCTTGTGGTACTGTTTTGGGTAATCCGAACCCTGAATTTACAATACAGGTAAAAATTTCTTTATGTACTGAACTTGAAATATTTGCCAACTGCTTGATATTTTTGAAATGTAGTCACTACTGGTATAAATCCCTGAATCCAGACGTTGTTTGTTAGGGCTCGTTAGAAAAAGATGGATATCCACGAACTCGAAAAACTCATTCATTACTTCACATTCGAACCCATATCAATCACCACCGCGAATAGAGAGTTTGTCTTCTTGTGGTTGACTGGGTAATTTGATCTGATTTACTCTGCAATAACATTCCTCACTTTGATGATTCTGAGCAGAGTATCAAATATTGCATACACCCCTTCTTAGTGAAAGTTAATTATCAAGAAAGCTACGCCCATGGATTCCTAATTACTGCAACATCAGTATCTTGTCATGCTGCTTACTATATTATCGTTGCTTTATCAGTAGTATTCGATTGGTAATAAGGTGCAAAATATTTTAGTTGTCATCTAACCTCTAACTCACATGTACTCTGTGTATTAAAGAGTTTAATCCATACTGATTGGAAAAAGACATGTCTACAAACAAGTGGACACGTGCTACTCACTGTATTTTTTCAAGGGAGTGAAAGAAATGCAAACAAAGATGAGAATAAAAAGCTAGCGTCTTACAGGTGAACATGAATAACGCTGACATAAAGAATGTCTGACCGAAGTTTATGTTGGTTTTATACTTTATGTATAGTACTTATAAGGATGCGTATAAGTAGTACAGTGTCCTAGGTAAAAGTAATAAGATTTAACATTTTGACTGGTGTGGTTTTTGATTGAAGAAACAAGGAATATTGGAACGAAATGCAGGATACGATCATCGAAACGAGGCAAACTGAAGGACAACTCACCTGGAAAGCAGATATCATTGTATAAAGAGTTTTGAATACAGTATTGCAATTTTTCATGAGTGCTCTTTACAGTCTACGTAGGGAATTATCTAATCTGTGGCATCAATGTTATTCCGTAAATATAATATACAGGGTATCAGGGATCAATTTGACATCTTCGTTCAGAAGAACAAATTAATGCCTCGGTGAAAAATCAATTTATCGTGAAGACACTGAAACAGAATAGCGAATAAAGTGACCAAAAGTCACCCAATAAAGCCGCTCTCAAGATCCACCGTGGTCTAGTTTGGCTCCTGTATATAACATGTGATTTTTATGATACAAAGACGAAACTCGAATGTCTGGTCACTCCTGTCCATCACCTGGGCCATTGTATTACAGGCATTACGAGTGGCATCATTAACTAAGCCATAAAATCACAATTAAGAGAGAATAAGAATCTGCTTTGGGGAAGTTGTAATAATTTTCAGATAACAGTCTCTGAACGTCCTTCGAGGTGTGATTGGATGTTGGACTTTTCTGTTATGTATACGGTTTTCTAAAATCCGTGCTGTTCAACCGAGACTTCACAAATCCTTAGAATCTCCATATAGCCATGCAAACTAAGTGTAAGATTCTCTTTGAAGATGTGAAGTCAACCTTTACACCTCTCGTGTCAATGGTAGCGCACGTTTCATTGCAGAAGCTGTGACACCTATTTTCTACACTAAAGCTTATAATTCGTTGCCAGAGTCTTCCACCACTTCCTCTCCCAGTTTCTAGAGAAATTCTGATGTATGGGTCGGTCAGAACAACTACCGTGTTTTTCTCACAAGCCATGACCAGGTAGTCTCGGTCGCAGCTCTTCATCGTATGCCTGGTTTTTCTCACTATGTTCAACACATCTAGCAGCTATCGCGATGGAATAATTTTGATGTGCCACATGAATTATCATGTAGCAGGCTACTCATTTCCAAAACTACTATTTCTTCGGCCCGTCTATTTTCACCAGAAAACAATTCATGTAGTGTCAAAAATTAATTTTATTTGATTAAAAAATATTCTAAAATTGGAAAACAAGAATATTCATCTTTTTGTAGGAATATACAGATTGATCTTATGTAGTGTGTAGATTATGCAGACGTCTAGTGGTGAATGCAGTTTAGTTGTGTATTTCGAAGTAAAAGCTCAGATAAAATTGTTGATTTCATTGAAAAAAAGCTAGAGAGACCCATTGTTCGCATACATGGAGCATAATTTTATAACTGAAGATGTGATGCATAATTTGATCATATAAAATAGGTCGGGAAATGACATTATAGGAGAAGGAAGTCTACGAAGTGTTTCTGCACACAAAATCAGGATTTCTTCCGCAAATGACAAAAGCTTTTTTAAATATTTGGGAAGTGCATATAAACTCTCTACACACATTATGGTGTTGCCAACAATATAATTGTGTCCTTGATAAACTGGTGCCTTGATTGGTTGTTTACTGACACACTTTTGATAACGATATCCGAAAATTCCTGTTAGTGATATTACCCTTGAATTTCATAATTCCATATATCTCTCACTTTTTTTGGGTCGTATGACACAAGAGATTTTACTTTTATATGCTTTTTCGTCGATAAATGAAGTCGAATAATTATTTGTAATCAGAGTAGCTTGTGTATGATAAACTCTTGTAAAACTTTGATGTAGGTAATGGTTTTATTATGCTTTTCGAAATTAAAATTTGTTTTCAATTTTGGATTGTTTAACGAATGATAATTATTATTTGAGTAGGTTGTAATATAATCCCAGGATAGTTGTAAGAACCATAAACTGGATATTTCTAAAAATGATAATTTTGTATGCTTCTAAACTGCGATTATGAAATATTATTATTACCATTATCATTGGATTGATAAAATAATAGAACGGTGTTGTACGCACGTAAAAGCACTCAGATTATTGTGTTGATGTACTATTTCATGAGGACTGTGCACCAGAGGTTGTTTTGACATGTGCATGCGATACTGAAACTAGTCGCTAAGGTGAGGGTTGAATTGATGGTGAATAGAATCTTCTTAGTGGGGTGAATTAAAGAAAAAGAAGAGTAAGAAACAGTAAAGCTATTGATATCTACGTTGTATAAAGCACATCACACGAGGACTGACATAGTGACTCGTATTTTATCATTTACACTTTTATCACTTTAATGATAGTTTTCATTATAACGGACCAACTTCAGAGAAACCTCACCAGACTGCAGTTTCTTCATATTTTAGGACTCGATAGCAATCTTCACTACTGACCTCATACAGAATTTTACCGAAAACCTTTTGATGAAGATATCGCTATTTCTAAGCATTGGTGTAAAATCCATTCATCAATATTATATATTCAAACTTTAGGTGCGGTTTCTTAGTATATTGCCCTGGAACTGGCACAAAGTCTCAGTGTTTTGATGCAAAAATTAAATCAGTCATCTCGAATACTATTCAAAATAGATGCTAGTGCGTCATTTTGCTAAATTTTTGCTGCCTAACCACAACACATTAATTCCTATGCTTTGTCTGTGCTTACAACTTGTGCGTCTATCTTTAAATCGTTTGTGATAAGCAAAGACTACTCTTTCATTAAATCAAACACATAAACGTTTTAAAAAAATATTCTTAAGCAGATCGTCTATCTAGTACTACATTAACATGCTACAAAGAATATTTCATGTATTGTTAAATGTACGCAATATTAAAAAAGTCTCTACGTTTGTTGAAGTTTATATCGAAGCCTATATGTACACCTGCATGGAGACATCTATGCACAAACAATAATTGTATATACAGTCAGCTGTTCGTGTATTTCTGACATTTAAATCAAAAGGATGTGCGTTGCATTTAAGAATGTACATCAATTTATTTCATTTTCCAGCTATTTGGAGAGAAAAAGAAGTTAACCACATTATCAGTTCATATAACATCTGAATAATTCACTGTAGACATTATGCAAACATACATTAATAGTGATGGTTTACAAGTACCACGTCAAAAATAAGCAGTATAACTACGTTTATTAAATTATTGTGTACTTATTTTGAAATTATGAGGAAAGAAATTACTTACATTTAAATTCGTTTTGGTCCGTGTTATTGGTTAACTCTCCATCCAACAACCACTCAAAAAGCGACACATTTTGTGTGGTGCCTAATAGTGTTATCTGTTTACGCAGACTGGGTAGATGGAGTGGTTTCCGAACTCATGACCCACTGATTGAAAGTCGAGTAACCAGATCAATGAACTGTAACTCTACTGTGTTTTCTAATATGCATTTTCTGTGTTACATTGGTTTAAAGATTTAGCACCCAGTAGTTGGTTGGGCAAGTATGAAAAATCTTGCAGTGGTTTCAACACTCAGTTGGGGATTTCGTTCATATACTGTGATAATTATAAAATATTCAGGTACTCTCTACTCATACTGTTTTGTGTAAAAGTAGTGGTCAATCTGTCAATGAAACCACACATTTACGTCGAATGTAATAGCTACAATAAGTCCTTCGTGTTTCAGTAAACTTAGTTTCTTCTCATTTGAGATACCTGGAAACTTAAAGAATTTCGTTGTAAACTGTCTTCACAGTAAGGCTAAGAGAAATAATATAACGTATCTCGAAATCCTGCTATTGTAAAAGCCAGTGATCTGTGGGACTTGCATACTTTTTTTTGACAAGTCTTCAGTTGACGTCATCAAATCTATTGTTCTGTCACTTACTCTACTTTTATGGGAAGAAAAAAGGTGAGGACCGTTTGGTAAGAGCTGTTATTTCGAATTTTTTGTCTAAGACCCATTGGGAACTCACAAATATCTAACAGTTGTAGGATTTTAAACATTACATTTTATGTCTGTAGAACCCGATGAGAATTTCTTAAAAACAATATTCTTCGTTCGGACAGTTTTTAATCTGTTAGTTGGTTTATTTTTCTTTTGAGAGTAGTCATCAGTGCTCACCCTTGTTAATTGTGATATCAGCCAAGTCGGGATTTATTAAAGATGTTTACTTATAGTACTTACTGTAGGATATCCGTTTTGAAGTTGAAATATACTGTTCTCCGGGTTCCATAACAATGTGCTTTCTAGAAGGCTTAACATATTTGTAACCCTAAGGTGTATTTATTACATGAGAGATTCGGATTTGAAGAAAGCACTTTCCTTACTTCTTCACGCTCACTGGTTTTTCAACTGGTATTGGTGCTTGGAAACTGCGGTTACATTTATCTAGTTCTCATAAAGCGATAATTTGAAGTATTTTTTGGCAAATCGCCAGGTCGATATTTTGATTTTTCATCGGTTGATTGTTTATATATGTCATGTAGATCAAAATTCACAATCCTACTCAGGGTCGTATTCGTCGACCGGGAATCACTGCATTTATCAGTGCAAACCAACGCATAAAATCCCATTCTTCACAATCTTATTCAGACACTAATCCACTGAAATCGCCCAATGACAATAATGCTGGTCGTGTTAATAATGGGAAAGTAAATTATTCGTTTAGTACCGATGAAGTAGAAGGTGATGTAGAAGTCTGTTCATTCCTGGGATCAAATGATGCAAAAAGTGCTGCGAATCTATCAACAACCTTATGTGATTTCAATTCTTCACGCCTCCGACCTGACTTATCTACCATGACTACAACAATTACTACTACTGGTAATGCTTCTACTTCAGTGATAGATCTTACTAATAGAATATTAGAATCAAGATTACGTGAAATAGTCAGTCGTGATCCACTATATGAATTATGTGAACAGGACAAAGATTATTTGTGGCGTGGTCGTTATTGGTGTTTACGGCATTTACCCTCAGCTTTACCATGGATATGCCAAGTTTTCAATTGGTCCGGCCATCGTGAAACTATGGCAGAATTCTACACCCTTATTCATCAATGGCCAAAACCATTTGATATTGGCACAACTTTACGGTTGTTGGGTGCATTCGATTTGACAAGAAGTAATTCAAATCATATTGGTTTAACAAGTGGCTCAAAAGCTGGCGCGAATGGAATAGCTGATGCGTATATACGTGAATTAGCTGTAAATAGTCTATATCATCTTAGTGATGCTGAGTTGAATGATTATCTCCTACAATTAGTCCAAGTGAGTTGTTTCCATACTTGTGTATTCAATACATGATTACAGTTAGATATTGCTTGGCATCGATTCACGAAGTGACTGTGACTGTCGGTCTGAGTAAATGATACAAATTTAGTCTTCCGATTTAGTGGCCTCAAAACAACTGGAATCGGTGTTTAGAGACTGGATGATATAGCTCAAAATCCGTGTTAGCAATACCGATAGATTCATACTTTTTTCTTTATCTTAGCCGTAATATCACTGTCATTTACTTCCCCTACTTCTGTCACTCATTGCTTTCTGTGATCTTTGGTTGCATCGTTGTCGGTTCCTCAATAACCTGCTTTTACTTGTATGTCTTTCTGTCTAGTTATATCTGTCTCGTGATGTTGGCTGGATATGCCAACATGAACAGTTATTATGCAGTGATATCTGACCCTATGATAATGGCTCTCGGTTTTTGTTTTCTCTCTATTCGTCTTACGCACCCAGCTGAGATTTGTGTATAGCTTAAAATGTATTCATTTCACTAGGGCTACAATCCAATATTCTTTCATGAGAAAAAGGCGTAAATCTCATCTACTGGGAATATCAGTAATTCGTTTCCCTTCAGAAAATATCCTTAACGACTACCCGTTCATTAATATATAAAAAATTGTCACTCCTTAGTTTGATAACTGGTATCGATAATTACGTCATAGAAGTCTACATCCTCTGAATGTTGTTGTTGACCAATAGCTGCTACCTTGACCTGATGGTCAGGCTTGCATATTATAATATTTTTGTGTTCCAACCCTTTTTTAGCCCTTTAAAAAACTTTATGATGCCTTGTTCATGTTGTTAAACAATGCCAAAATATAAACTTATGTTCATTAAAAAAACACCCAATTTTTATTATTTAGGCGCTGAAAACTGAAGCCTATTTGGACAATCCACTAACTCGTTTCATTTTATATCGTGCTTTGCGAAACCCGTTACAAATTGGTCTGCGATTCTTTTGGCATTTACGCTCTGAACTCCACTTACCAGATATCCGACTTCGATTTGGTTTAATTCTTGAGGCGTTTTGTCAGGGTTGTGGACCAATGTTGGTTTTACTTTCTCGTCAAGTAACTGCTCTAAATCGTCTTGAAGCTCTGAGTACTCGTGTGAAAGAACTCACTAGTGAAGAAGAACAACGTGAACGTTTTCACGAAGAAGTTTCTCGACCAGAAACATTACGTGATCTTCAATGGTTACCATCTCCACTGCGTGTAAGCGAAATCTTAGGTGAATTGGTGATTGATAAATGTGATATTAAACGATCTAAAAAGCGTCCTCTGTGGCTTGTATGGACTAATTCGGATCGATTGGCACAATTTCACCACCCCACTTACCAGTTAATATTTAAACATGGTGATGATCTGCGACAAGACATGTTAACACTTCAACTGCTTGGAGTATGTTCTTTTTTTGTAACGTACCTATTATCCTTGATACTATGTATATATATGAGTCTTCCTAGTAATCTACCGTTAAACCGGCACTGTCAAATAAGTTATTGTGTAACATGTAGGGGTGCACCGGTGTGAAACATTGATTAAGGATTCTAGTCAAAAATGAGAAACACACCATGCAGCTAGGATCCATTTGTATGTATATACCATTTGGGTAGGAAGTTAATTGCATGAGTGTACTTGGCTGTTTTGCCAGTTGGTGTAATTACGAATGTCAATTTTAATGATTAAATAATAATCGGAAGAAGAGAAGCGAGTGCTTCAGCAAAAAGTCTGTTTTTGTCGACTTTATTCCCCAAAAAAAATTTATAAATTTTTGTTGTTATTATTTACTCGTTGCTAGTTTGTCAAACATGGTAAAAAACAAAAATAGTGTCAATAAATGAGCTGTCATTAAAATCGGAAATTGTTATGAGTGGTGAAGATTGATCAAAATATGATTAGAGTTGCATAAAGATGACTTAGTTGGAATAAGAAACCGCATGACGTGAAGTGTGGTCAGAAAAAGTATCGAAACAAGAATGAGTACGCAATAATGTAAGAAATGGACAGTGTACGAAGAAGGAGGTGATTTCAAAGACCTCTAATTAATACCATAAACAATTTTCTTTCGTGTAAAAAGCTCAGGTTTCTCCGCGTAGATGGCAAGAGCTTCGGTAATGCAATGAATAAGAAGGCCAAGCCTCTGGTAGGTTTCCTTTCACTTTATAAATGACTTTGAACGAGGAGGCTCTTGAAATGCGGTGGTCCGCATTCACTATATGTTCATATGTAGCATTTATTATTATTGTTATTACTAATATTATTCGAACACAAACATGATACAGCAGGGGCACTAAGAAATGCGCTACACAAAATAATAACACTATTTTAAAGACAGAGCAAAAGGAAGTGGATAAAAAAACGATAAGAATATAATGGTTAGAAGGGCAGCCCAGTAATATACATTCCAAACAAAACATTCGTTACTCTTCGGCAGCAACATAAAGAAGGAAACTACAGCATAGCCACCATTGGTTTCGATTCTGAGGGATATCTGATAACATCTCAAGCCACTGAGTTGCGTGATGTCTCGGACCCTACCCAGGTAGTCCGGATGCACCAACAGATGCTAACCCGATACAACTATCCTTCATCCCACAGTCCTATATCATACACTAACCACACTCCTCTTTTTCCATCCAGTCGTAGGGCTAGCAGACAGTGAAAGGTATGCATAACACATATCGAAGCCACCGAACCCGGTGTTTCAAGATGACTCATCCATCCATCCAGATCAACCAAGGACTAGGCATTACTGAGTAACGGTCCGAGTTGCCACACCTCATATCGGTACATCAAGTAAAATGGCAGTGAGGCGCAAGATGAAAATAAGAGAATGCAGTCAAAAGAAATATAAAGCACGAAAAGAGAGAAACTAAGAATGAGAAAGTGGTGAGATTCGGTATAGCGCCTCCTGTCCCGCGGACCCCGATCACATAGTCTGCATCACCCTACATGGCTCAAACCAACAGTCAGAGACTTCATACGTTGGTGCCATGTTTTAGTTTGGCCGAGAGCCTCGGGCCTTCTTCCAGCCTGGACCTACTTCAGCCAACATTGCGTGACGAGGCAATCAGCGACTAGGCATACGTAACACATGTCCCAACCATCTCAGTCGATGAAGGTTCACAACCTCGTCAACCAACTTACCTCTTCTCCCTAAAACTCTACACTTGACTTCTGCATTACTCACGTGTTGACACCACGGAATACGGCCTATACTTCGAAAGCTACGGTGGTCAAACACCTGAAGCCTTTTTATATCTTCCACTTTCAATGGCCATGTTGCATAGCCATACAGTAGAACAGAGCGGACTGCTGTGAAGTATACGCGACCCTTATTAGACAATTGGATATGACGGGGGCGCCACAGGTGGCGTAAGTTGGCGAAAGCCAATTGAGCCTTTTGTATCCATGCAGAGATTTCATTGGCCACTGAGCCATCAGGGCTGATCCTACTTCGCAGGTAAGTGAGGTGGTCGACACACTCAATCACTATACTCTCTATTGTTAGCCATGGCACTGTTGAAGACCAATCCTGGAGCAACAATTTGCATTCCGGTGGTGAGAAACGCATCCCAGACATTCTCAAATTGCTACTCAAAGTGTTCAGAAGACTCTGCATCTTGTCAGCATCTTCATCTAACAGGACTATGTCATCTGCGTATTCTAGGTCTAACGAAAATTCTCCTGTGATTAGGTCAACGTCTGTGTAATCAATTGAGGAGAGGGAAACCTCCATAAGAATATCTATGATAAAATTGAATAAGAATGGAGATAGTGGGCACCCTTGACGGACACCACTCGATGAGTACAGCTCACCTGACATCTCACCATAGGCTGTAACACGCCCACAAGTGTTCGAGTAGAGAGCCTCCAATAAAGTGATGTACTTACTCGGCATGCCTTTCGGTGACAGACATTGCCATGAGACTTCTCGATCAACGGAGTCGAATGCCGCCTTCAGGTCGAAAAATACAGCCAGTGTCGGGCGCCGGTAAGCGTGTCTGTGTTCCAAAAGCTGGCGCAGTGTGAATACTTGGTCGATACATCCGCGGCCAGGTCTAAAGCCTGCTTGTTTTTCTCGGGCTTGTTGTTCCCAAGCTCCACTCAGGCGTCGGAGAATTATACAACCTAGGATTTAGGATACTATGTTCATCAGGCTGATTCCTCTGTGGTTATCGCAAGAGGACTTCTCGCCTTTTGGTTCTCACTGTGCCGTTCAGCCTCATATCACAAAGGCGACTATCAACTGGGATCCAATCTGGTAGTAAGTTTTCTGCCTTAGTGCTTAATGCTGTGCCTACACCTGCAAGACCGCGAGAGCTAGCTATCGGATTTCCAGAAACTCGGAGGGTGAAGTTTGCGGATTCACCAGATTGGCCGGGAGATGTTAGGTGAATAACCGCACTTGGGTCCTGTATGCGTGTCTCACAAACACAGCATACATCCATGCCCCGAGTTGCTAGAGTCTTTGCCAGCGAAGCCTTTTGACCAATTTGACGGAGGGCGCAGACGTTGAAGGCTCCAATATATAATTTGGAGCGTGGTTTAAAGAGACCAGTGATGCTGTTCTGTGAACTCAGATCGTTGTCAAAGGCTGCGGAACTAGGAGAAATTAAAGATGAGATGATATAGTTTTGTTAATTGAGAGACGTGAAGGAAGATTAGGAGGTAAGGAGGAGGAAGGTGGACAGCAATCTGAGGAAACTTGAGTGCTGACAGAGTTGTAAGGGCGATTGATACTTCCCGGCTGCCCACACCGTGGAAGATGACTTCACTACCTACGGACACTAATCGATCTGCTGTTACTTCTTTGTAGCCATATGGGGTAGTTATCTGGAACCCTTTTGGGTTCACATTGAACGACCTATATAATTGACTCCACTTGAGTTAGTGAATTGATTTGAGCACATATAAGTGGTCAGATGCAAACGTTTGTCCTTCAGATCACTGGAAGATATCGGGTAGCAGGAAAATATTATTCACATCACTAATCCAAAAAAATTTCTTAAATAGTTTAGTTACCTCCACTCAACCACTGGCAGAACTATCTTTGAAATTTAAACTTATATATGGCATCTTTTTTGGCATGTTGATGAGAATCTCTCTGTGAGGTTTTGGCTTTCTATTTTTTTCACGACGGGAACACTTTTTCAGAGGTTTTCTTCGGACGGAAATTTCCTCTCCTTACGCATCGGAACTGTGTAGTCGTCTAGTGCGAGTGGTAAGAGAAATGATTAGATTTCTTTTGGGGCTTATAAAAACCCAACTATAAACGTTTGTCAGTTGATCTTTCCACATCGGTTTTCTGTGAATTGATCTTAACTTTTCATCAGCTATTCTTATCATCTCTGAATCAAGAAAGAGGACTTTCTACTCATTTCCAACCTTAAGAATGAATGTGATTGCTAAGCGTATTTATTTAATACCTGTAGAATATTTAGTTCACATCGATCACATAATAAAGGTCCCATCCACGTACCTTTTGCACAGTTGAAAACCGTGAATCTTCCGTTTTAAAGGTGCTTTATCGAAACTGGCTGTAGTGATTCCATCTTTCTGTCTGTAAATTGTATCGTTAAATTTGAACTGAACATCAAATGTCCAGCTGAGCAACACTTCCCTTAAGCTGGCTATGGGTATTCCAACAGTCAAGTTGTTGTCTTTTATGTATCTGCATAGGAAATAAATGGTTTCAGTAAGCGGAACGTTTGTGAAAATAGACTTGACATCAAGTGATATCATACGTTTTTAAGACAAATTCACGTTTCTTATGCAGTCAGTAAATTCGAAAGTATCACATAAGGAGTTGATAGCCATTCGATTTCTTACAGGCTGTAGAAGTTAGATCCAACAGTTTCCAATTGGATGGTAAGGGTATCCAGATATGTCCATGATCAAACGAAGCGGAAAGCTAGCTTTGTGAATTTTTAGCAACCCATACACAGGTGGCATTGTAAAAATCGTTGGTGTGGTGCGTGCATAGAAACTAGTTATTAACTAGTGCTTTTTTGTCATGTTTGAAAAACCACTATTGGCTATAAAATACTAACAGGAAGAAATGTATAAATTTGCGATTCAACAGCTTTAATAATGAAATCACTGAAAATAGACTTATGTGAAGTACTTGTTTTTCTTCATTTCATGAAGGGATTCTCTAGCTGGTTAAAATAATCGCTTATGAAACCAATCTACTCAGAAAGTATAGCACTCTCCATGTAGATTTATTTTCTTTGTGGCAACGTTTAGATTTAAGAAATCTCAGCACATTTCAGAGTTGGGTCAAAAACAGTGACACTTTAATCCGACGAAACTGATATTTACTGTCGTTGAAAACTCCTTCTGGTCACCAACAAATCAAATTGATCAGAAATTACAGATTCCCAATGAGTTGATGACCATTCACACGAATGGCTATTGTCAGGGTAAATGCGTGTAAATTTTAAGGTCTTCATAATTTCGTTTGCTATCTTTTCTCGACAATTATTCAGAAGTTACTTTCGTAAAGTATTGTTAAATCTTTCTGATTGTCTTTCCAACTATAGAAGACGCAACTGGACTCTATATGTCCAGCGTATCTTGCTCACAGAAGTCTTGAGAATGAAACCGATTATCTCGAAAAAAGATTCCTGGGAGTCGTATACTGGCTCTAGTGCAAATGGACAGAAACCATCACTTATAGTCTTCATGAAACAGCAGGCTGAATTCTTACCACAATGATTATTACTAATCAGATAAGCAAAGACAATAATAAGGTGACACGTTTTCTCAGACTGGAAACTTTCGGTAAAGAAAAGTAACTCTCGACAATTATCTGGTTGTGAGACGTACACCATATTTCTTATTTTTATCAGTCAGCCATAAACCAGTGCAATGAACATTGTTCCAGTTACATGTTAGTCTATATGAGACTATCACGAAAGCCTTATGGTTATGTTTTACCATACAAACTCAGAAACAGAGGCATCAGAAGACTGTCTTTATTGAATAAATGAATGAATTTTTTATTTGTGTGTAATTAAATAGATTAGATAACTAAATCTATCCCCTCTTCATCGAACATGCCATATTTTATTCTTATTTTCATCTCAACTGTTGAAACTAACGTGTCCACTAGTCTTCGAATACAAAACCGTCAGTAAATTGATTTGCTTACCACCTAGTCATTTAGCAAGAATCACTGTGACTTCTTGGTCGTCGAAGTCGGATACGACCTTCAGGTCGAAAAAGAATGCCAGTACCAGTTGCTGGTAAGTGTACCTGCGTTCGAAAATCTGTCCGATGTGGAGTGAAGACCTGGTGAACGCACCTACCGTCATCTGAAACTTTCATGTTTTTCTTCGGTTTTGCTGCTCTTGTGTTATATCCACATTGGTAGGAAGTTCAATCTCATATACCAAATTCGTCGAACTCATTCTCCTCTACTTATGATAAGACGATAACCCGGGAAGGCCCTGATTGCATATTTTATTCGGAATACAGCTGGATAGCAGACGAAAAAAGGAGGGCTCTAAAAGTGTTCAGGTACCTCTTTATCAACATATGTGATTAGAATAAGTATAATGATATGATTTAAGTTCTGCGCTACACCTACAGCGTATGCTTAACAGAAGTTTTCCGCTGATCTGACGGGACTGAGTGCAGTGAGTTTGAACGTGACACAGTCGCTATACGTCAAGTGTCTATCGTATTGGACCGTGGTCTCTACTTAACTTTATTCACACTAGTACATTACCTAAAAAATAATTATGACCCACAGCGTAGCAAATAAACTTGTATCAAACTATCTTGCATTGCATTACTGTATTGAGTAAGTTACAATCATCCAGTAATATATATTTAATAGAGATGAGTATTTATTTACCTCATTAAACAGGTAATGGATCGTATATGGAAAGAAGAAGGGATGGATATGTGTTTAACTTCATATGGTTGTTTTGCGACAGGCTATGATGTGGGGATTATTGAAGCAGTACGGGATTCACGTACAGTCATGTCCATACAAGGGGAACGTTTGCGTTCAGCTTTACAAATAGATTCAACGCAGCTGTATAAATGGCTAACACAGCATGCTAAACAAAGAGCAAGACAAATGAATCAATCACCATTAGGTGATAGTTGTGTATACGAACGAATGATACGTACATTCACCAAGTCGTGTGCTGGTTATTGCATCGCCACATTTATTCTAGGCATACGAGATAGGCATCCAGATAATATAATGGTTGATTCAACTGGTCGATTGTTTCATATTGACTTTGGGCATATTTTAGATAATCGCAAGAAGAAGTTTGGTATTACACGTGAACGTGTTCCATTTGTATTGACAAAAGACTTTATCACAGTGATTGCACGCGGCAATCCTGATGCTGGTACTATGTTGAGCACAACAGCAGCAACAACTAATACAGTTTACAGTACAACACTTGTGAATAGTGCTGGAGGGGTATGCACTAATATGCACTTTCAAGAGTTCACTGATCTATGTGGAAAAGCTTATCTTCTACTACGTAAACATTCAAATCTCATACTCACACTATTAGCAATGATGTTACCGTGTGGATTGCCTGAGCTCACTTCAGTATATGATTTGGATTATGTTCGAAAAACTCTGGCTGTTGAAATTGACAACGAACAGGAAGCACTTGCCTATTTCTACCATCAGTTTAATGAAGCTTATTCTTGTGCATGGACGACAAAAATTGATTGGTTTTCCCATTGGATGAACACATAATACAGAAGGATTTATTAGCTTATTTGTTTATTTATTCAGTCAAAAAGTGCAATTGTTTTTACTTTTTTCCCCATGAGTTTTTCAACTACATTTAATCACGTAACTCCT
The DNA here is from genome assembly GCA_944470555.2 of Heterobilharzia americana. NCBI lineage: Eukaryota > Metazoa > Platyhelminthes > Trematoda > Strigeidida > Schistosomatidae > Heterobilharzia > Heterobilharzia americana. The sequence continues at coordinate 46,267,562 of OX104127.1, forward strand.
ACTGGTGCAATTTTATGTGATAGAATCTGATACATACTTGCTATGAGATGGCTTGTAACACTACACGATTATCAAATGCGAAGTAGATGGAACGGATTTAGGTCATGCGACTCACTACTTGGAAGTCAATAGACAGGAAAAAAATCGCACATAAGTGCATCGGTTCAAGTTGCTACACCTCACAGTAGGATGGAAAGAACAAGTGGATAGAAAAAGACTGATATCAAAGTAGTTTGAGAGAATAAACAATATAAAGGTAATGGTTAGTGAAAATATTCCAGCTTTAGAAGACGCCAGAGAGTGAATACATCTGCGGCACTGTGACAGATTTTCGACGATTTCATCAAGAGTCCTCAACCACTGCTTCCTGACGTCCCAGTGAACCCCAGCCAGGTAGTATACATCTCACACTATGCGGACCAGCGGTCATGGACTTCATGCACTCGTATCACGTCTTTATCTGACTACCATTAGCCCTCTTCTCACCTAGTCCGACTTCTGCACGTCGAGGTAGACGCGACGGTATGTGAAACACGTCCGATCCATCTTAGTGGCTGAAGTTTCGCAACTCTATTGACCAACTTTCCTATCTTGTCTAGTACCTTTCGCCTAACTTCCACATTAGTTATACAGTGATTGCAGCACACATGCAAAATGCTGTGGAGACACTTGTGGTCAGAAACCTATAGTCTCTTCGCGTCTTCCACACTTAACAGTTATAGCTCATAGTCACATAACAAGACGGAACGAACAGCAGCTCAGTATATATGTCCGTTAATAGGTAGTCGGATTTCTCACCGAGGCGTGAGATGATGCAAGTTGGCAAGTACGAAAGGGGCCTTTTGTATCCGAGCTGAGATTTCGTGAGTCAACAGCCTGTAAGCACTGATGCAACTCCCCAAGTAAGTAAGTGGTAGTCGATACATTCCACCACTTTAGTGGTTATCTTTAAACTTAAAATATCTACTGCCCAGTTGTGAAGCCTCATCTTACGTTTGACGGGTTCGTAAGGCATGCCAAACAAATTTCGGCTTTTAAGCCATCACAAAACCCTGCATTTTGTGAGCATCTTCATTTAGTGTAGTGCGTGTTACTGATAAGAACAGTATGTGTTGGGAGGTCGGCAGAAATCATAAGCAATCACTAGTGATGAACAAATATTCTGCTCAGAGGAACCCAAGAGACAATCTGAGCGTATTAAGAGCAAGCCGAGACAGAAGCAGAAGACGAAATGAAACACATTCTGCAAATGAATATTTTAATGCAAAGCGTACAATATTTCATCACTACTGTTAGAGATGTCTTAACAAACATTCTGTCTTGTGTCTCAGTCTTGTCGTTTCCTACACTAATAGGAAAATAACGTTCGCCTACTTTAGTTGAAAGAGATGCCCTTCAAACAGTAAATCAACACCTGTGATCATCGTCAAAATAGGACCAGGCGTAACTGCGTAACAGTCCAAGTTGCCACAACTCATGTTACCACATCCAGAAGAAAGACATCAAGATGAAAAACAAATAAATAGGTAAAAGGCGATCACTTGGGACGAAAAGGGGAAGGGAGGAAATACAGCATTCAGTATAATGATTAAGATGATCAACCATAAGTTATGTTGTGATTATTTTTCGACAGTGCAACATACTTTACAAAGCCCTTCTTTTATGGGAGACATTGTTAGTCAATAGTATCAGACTCTGTCTTTAGATCAGGCCAGCAACTTTCATTGTCTTTCTGAGCTCACTCTCGAGCTCCAGCTGTATCAAATCTAGACACTATTTGTTGGTGTGGTTCGCCTATGATCATCGAAGTGTTTTGAGTCGATGGAAGGACACTATAGTGAAAAGTTATGCATAACTTTTTCACTCTGAATAATTTCTAAGTTAGACTAATTATTAACGGTTAACTTTTAAAGTATTCTGTGAATATATACTGCTCCTCTATTTTTCGGTCAGAGTTTGATGCACATGTTTCTCTGTTTGTGACTGGATGATGACAAAGTGAATGGCTACCGGCTCTTCGAAATTTCCAGTTACTCTGTAAATCAGTTAATGACCAACCAACAATGGCCTCATTAGCATCTGTCTCTTGCTTCCTGATTTCCTTAATCAGATGAGATTATCTGCTTCCACTTACAGTTGGTGCCTTCTCCATCTGTTTTATTACTAACTCGCTGTAGTGTGTGCTAGTTTCCATTTTAACCGATTTGGTTATCATTTCTGACTAAAAATAGTTAGATTAAGTTCCCATGCAGCTAGCAGAACCAAGTACCTTAGACTAGCCTTCATTTGTACATAACGGACTGCTTTTACCGTTATTTCGATCGTAAAGTACGTGATGCCATATCGAATCAGGATAACACTAGTTGTCACGTCTATATAGTTAAATAACTATATACCTTCATGAAATGCACATTTGAAACTCCTCTTTTGATGATGTGGGCATCATAGTGCTCCTCTACCTTTTTTTGCTGCTAGATTCGGATTACAAAGATACCTGCATAAACCACACTGATTAAAGGTTTTAATCATGTTATTTCGAAGAAATACGATCTTTTACTGATAGTGAAATGCTATTTATGCTGAGAATTAGTTTTCACGACAAGAGACAAATTCTGATGTGTACCTGTTATTTGAGTTGAAGCTCCCAGTATAACAGACGATTACTGAAACGCAGACGCAAGAATAAGCCAATATTATCAATTGGTTAGGATTCCAAATGTGTCGCACTGGTGTCAAACCACCATACTGTGCTTTCTTACTTGCTGATTTGTTGTATCAACTGTTGCAGTGACCACATACTTTCGTGAAGTCTTTTGTAAAATGCCAGGTAATCGGACTTACCTTTTAGTTGGTTCAAACTGTAATCAGCGGGCAGTTCAGAAGTATATCAGTTAATATTGCTCTTTTTGACATTTACACATTCAGTCGAACATCGCACAGTCAGCTAATAACAAGTTTACTCATGCCTAAAAGAACTTCTAACTGAATAACTAAAGGTTGGGAAAAACATATGTTCTCTGTGACAGTGTTCAAAAATTCTACATGATTATCTACACTGCAGAGTGCAATCTCCTAAGATTGTACACATGGAAAATAGTGAAAGAGAAGCTTGACAAAAAACTTGAACTTTGTACTAAATTGGAATTCCAACCTAGTCTGGTTATTAAAAATGTCACATGGTGAAATAGTATTATTTACCGGATAACGTTTCCGACGTAATTTATTGTTCATATTCAGTATGTCCATGCACTGCGCCTGTGTTTAGATTGTTTCTGGTTACGTTCGGATTTAAGAAATCCCAGCACATTTCAAAGTTGAGTCAAAAACCACTGCTTCCTGACGTCCCAGTCGATAGTGGCTTTTAAAGTCAAACAAAAAATTGAATCTTAACTAATGACTTTAGTCACTAAGTGAAAAACCTCTGAAATAACAAATTCGGATGCTTTGTTTCGACGGGAAAGATAGTTCTTCACAAATAACTAAACCTAATTGGCTATCCCAACAGTTGCTAGAGTAGCTTTTCGCATCGAGTGTAAGCGAGCCTGTAACGTCACTTGTCGGTTTGCTAATGGTCATCAACTTATCGACATACTGTGTCAGTTAGGATTTTGTCTATGCCTACAATGACATCAGGACGATCATAGATTTTTGTTATTTTGAAGGCCACCATAAAAATACTGGAGTAACCAATGAGATTTCAGGATTTGGTGAGAAATCTACTTTTCTATTCGGAATACAGAAACCTGGTTCATCATCTCTTTTGTTTCTAGTGTTCTTTGAACTCTCTCTACTTTGAACACATGTTGATTCAAGCTGGTATCATTTTGGGAATCTTCAAATTACTGATGCAAATATATATTTTACATTTTTAGTTTTTGGTGATACATTCAGGTCGAGTAAACTGGATTTTTTATATATTAGCATAAGAAAGTCTCATATACTTGTCGATAAATTGATGAATCATTAACGAACAGGCTACACACAACGTGGTGCTTCTAATGTGAATGGTCATATGGTATAAGTGATACTCGTTTATTTCGTCAAAAAAAAAAAACACAGGCTTGTTGAAGCTGATCACCTCACTTGACTGCTTTGATTGCTAGTCATATATGCTGTGTACGTTGCACATTTGGATTCCACTTGCTTTTGAGTATATCATCTCAGTCTAAATATATGCTGCCAAATATAAATGACATACGAGTTGGGTTAAGCAACAGATGATTGACACTGCGATGGCAACGGTAGTTTAATATCTGGAGTTTTCTCATATCTTCTACGTTTAATGATCACTTTTCAGTATTAGAGTAGCACAAAGTGAATTACAGCCCAATACACTCAACCCCTTGCAGAAAATCAGACATCTCATTAGTATCATAAGTGGTGCAAGTTGGCAAAAGTCACCGACGCACTTGGGTTAGCACGACTTCCTAGGTGAGTGGAAGCGTATCCCAAACATCCTCAGGAATATTTCGTTTGTGTGCTTTACGTGGACTATGGGATCTCCTTAAAAGAAATTAGTTTGTATAAAGTGGTACGAGAAGATCACCATGATAATATCTATGACAAATTTGAATGAAAATAGAGAGGATAGACATCTTTAATGAAGACCATCTCACTGCAGATTCTAATATCACTGACGGTTGGTATTCGGGTAAAGAGCCTTCAGTAAGCCTATATGTCTTCTAGGTAAAGGATTCGGTGAAACAAAATCTATTTGTCGATGAAGTCAGTGGTAATCTTGTTCTAAACTTATTTACTGTTTCTTTTTCAGTCCCTTGTTTTCACTGTCATTAGTTCCGACACTTCCTTCTGGCTGTTGATTTCTGCGAACTGGTGTACTCATCATTGTGGCATGTTATGCGTTGTTTCTTTTTAAAGAAAAACAGTCGACTGAAAAGTAGTCTTATTACATGATTCACTTTATAGAATGCTAAGGTAATCCCTATTGAAACTAGATTACGATAAGTTACACTTCAATTAATTTTTCGGTATCGTGAGCGACAGGTTAGCGTTATTTGGTAAAGCAGCCAAAATGGAAAATAATTTAAACTTATCAAGTAATAATAATAATACTTGAATAGTCAGCTGTTAACTAAACGCATTAAGACACATAACAGTAATATCGGGATTCAACTGTTCTGTTTTAAAGTACTATATGAACAGTGCCAACTGATTTCGTTTGTAAATCGTAGAAAGTACACCCACTCTACCATAGTGTTAGTTCGAATGTTCAAGCTTTAGAGGATGCTAAAGCGTGAATACATTTGCGGCATTATGACCGGATTTCAGCCATGTCACCGAGAGTCCTCAACCACTGGTTCCTATCATCTCGGTGACCTGTCAGGTAGTCTACATCTCCCTACACGAATTCCAACCTAGTCTGGTTATTAAAAATGTCACATGGTGAAATAGTATTATTTACCGGATAACGTTTCCGACGTAATTTATTGTTCATATTCAGTATGTCCATGCACTGCGCCTGTGTTTAGATTGTTTCTGGTTACGTTCGGATTTAAGAAATCCCAGCACATTTCAAAGTTGAGTCAAAAACCACTGCTTCCTGACGTCCCAGTCGATAGTGGCTTTTAAAGTCAAACAAAAAATTGAATCTTAACTAATGACTTTAGTCACTAAGTGAAAAACCTCTGAAATAACAAATTCGGATGCTTTGTTTCGACGGGAAAGATAGTTCTTCACAAATAACTAAACCTAATTGGCTATCCCAACAGTTGCTAGAGTAGCTTTTCGCATCGAGTGTAAGCGAGCCTGTAACGTCACTTGTCGGTTTGCTAATGGTCATCAACTTATCGACATACTGTGTCAGTTAGGATTTTGTCTATGCCTACAATGACATCAGGACGATCATAGATTTTTGTTATTTTGAAGGCCACCATAAAAATACTGGAGTAACCAATGAGATTTCAGGATTTGGTGAGAAATCTACTTTTCTATTCGGAATACAGAAACCTGGTTCATCATCTCTTTTGTTTCTAGTGTTCTTTGAACTCTCTCTACTTTGAACACATGTTGATTCAAGCTGGTATCATTTTGGGAATCTTCAAATTACTGATGCAAATATATATTTTACATTTTTAGTTTTTGGTGATACATTCAGGTCGAGTAAACTGGATTTTTTATATATTAGCATAAGAAAGTCTCATATACTTGTCGATAAATTGATGAATCATTAACGAACAGGCTACACACAACGTGGTGCTTCTAATGTGAATGGTCATATGGTATAAGTGATACTCGTTTATTTCGTCAAAAAAAAAAAACACAGGCTTGTTGAAGCTGATCACCTCACTTGACTGCTTTGATTGCTAGTCATATATGCTGTGTACGTTGCACATTTGGATTCCACTTGCTTTTGAGTATATCATCTCAGTCTAAATATATGCTGCCAAATATAAATGACATACGAGTTGGGTTAAGCAACAGATGATTGACACTGCGATGGCAACGGTAGTTTAATATCTGGAGTTTTCTCATATCTTCTACGTTTAATGATCACTTTTCAGTATTAGAGTAGCACAAAGTGAATTACAGCCCAATACACTCAACCCCTTGCAGAAAATCAGACATCTCATTAGTATCATAAGTGGTGCAAGTTGGCAAAAGTCACCGACGCACTTGGGTTAGCACGACTTCCTAGGTGAGTGGAAGCGTATCCCAAACATCCTCAGGAATATTTCGTTTGTGTGCTTTACGTGGACTATGGGATCTCCTTAAAAGAAATTAGTTTGTATAAAGTGGTACGAGAAGATCACCATGATAATATCTATGACAAATTTGAATGAAAATAGAGAGGATAGACATCTTTAATGAAGACCATCTCACTGCAGATTCTAATATCACTGACGGTTGGTATTCGGGTAAAGAGCCTTCAGTAAGCCTATATGTCTTCTAGGTAAAGGATTCGGTGAAACAAAATCTATTTGTCGATGAAGTCAGTGGTAATCTTGTTCTAAACTTATTTACTGTTTCTTTTTCAGTCCCTTGTTTTCACTGTCATTAGTTCCGACACTTCCTTCTGGCTGTTGATTTCTGCGAACTGGTGTACTCATCATTGTGGCATGTTATGCGTTGTTTCTTTTTAAAGAAAAACAGTCGACTGAAAAGTAGTCTTATTACATGATTCACTTTATAGAATGCTAAGGTAATCCCTATTGAAACTAGATTACGATAAGTTACACTTCAATTAATTTTTCGGTATCGTGAGCGACAGGTTAGCGTTATTTGGTAAAGCAGCCAAAATGGAAAATAATTTAAACTTATCAAGTAATAATAATAATACTTGAATAGTCAGCTGTTAACTAAACGCATTAAGACACATAACAGTAATATCGGGATTCAACTGTTCTGTTTTAAAGTACTATATGAACAGTGCCAACTGATTTCGTTTGTAAATCGTAGAAAGTACACCCACTCTACCATAGTGTTAGTTCGAATGTTCAAGCTTTAGAGGATGCTAAAGCGTGAATACATTTGCGGCATTATGACCGGATTTCAGCCATGTCACCGAGAGTCCTCAACCACTGGTTCCTATCATCTCGGTGACCTGTCAGGTAGTCTACATCTCCCTACACGAATTCCAACCTAGTCTGGTTATTAAAAATGTCACATGGTGAAATAGTATTATTTACCGGATAACGTTTCCGACGTAATTTATTGTTCATATTCAGTATGTCCATGCACTGCGCCTGTGTTTAGATTGTTTCTGGTTACGTTCGGATTTAAGAAATCCCAGCACATTTCAAAGTTGAGTCAAAAACCACTGCTTCCTGACGTCCCAGTCGATAGTGGCTTTTAAAGTCAAACAAAAAATTGAATCTTAACTAATGACTTTAGTCACTAAGTGAAAAACCTCTGAAATAACAAATTCGGATGCTTTGTTTCGACGGGAAAGATAGTTCTTCACAAATAACTAAACCTAATTGGCTATCCCAACAGTTGCTAGAGTAGCTTTTCGCATCGAGTGTAAGCGAGCCTGTAACGTCACTTGTCGGTTTGCTAATGGTCATCAACTTATCGACATACTGTGTCAGTTAGGATTTTGTCTATGCCTACAATGACATCAGGACGATCATAGATTTTTGTTATTTTGAAGGCCACCATAAAAATACTGGAGTAACCAATGAGATTTCAGGATTTGGTGAGAAATCTACTTTTCTATTCGGAATACAGAAACCTGGTTCATCATCTCTTTTGTTTCTAGTGTTCTTTGAACTCTCTCTACTTTGAACACATGTTGATTCAAGCTGGTATCATTTTGGGAATCTTCAAATTACTGATGCAAATATATATTTTACATTTTTAGTTTTTGGTGATACATTCAGGTCGAGTAAACTGGATTTTTTATATATTAGCATAAGAAAGTCTCATATACTTGTCGATAAATTGATGAATCATTAACGAACAGGCTACACACAACGTGGTGCTTCTAATGTGAATGGTCATATGGTATAAGTGATACTCGTTTATTTCGTCAAAAAAAAAAAACACAGGCTTGTTGAAGCTGATCACCTCACTTGACTGCTTTGATTGCTAGTCATATATGCTGTGTACGTTGCACATTTGGATTCCACTTGCTTTTGAGTATATCATCTCAGTCTAAATATATGCTGCCAAATATAAATGACATACGAGTTGGGTTAAGCAACAGATGATTGACACTGCGATGGCAACGGTAGTTTAATATCTGGAGTTTTCTCATATCTTCTACGTTTAATGATCACTTTTCAGTATTAGAGTAGCACAAAGTGAATTACAGCCCAATACACTCAACCCCTTGCAGAAAATCAGACATCTCATTAGTATCATAAGTGGTGCAAGTTGGCAAAAGTCACCGACGCACTTGGGTTAGCACGACTTCCTAGGTGAGTGGAAGCGTATCCCAAACATCCTCAGGAATATTTCGTTTGTGTGCTTTACGTGGACTATGGGATCTCCTTAAAAGAAATTAGTTTGTATAAAGTGGTACGAGAAGATCACCATGATAATATCTATGACAAATTTGAATGAAAATAGAGAGGATAGACATCTTTAATGAAGACCATCTCACTGCAGATTCTAATATCACTGACGGTTGGTATTCGGGTAAAGAGCCTTCAGTAAGCCTATATGTCTTCTAGGTAAAGGATTCGGTGAAACAAAATCTATTTGTCGATGAAGTCAGTGGTAATCTTGTTCTAAACTTATTTACTGTTTCTTTTTCAGTCCCTTGTTTTCACTGTCATTAGTTCCGACACTTCCTTCTGGCTGTTGATTTCTGCGAACTGGTGTACTCATCATTGTGGCATGTTATGCGTTGTTTCTTTTTAAAGAAAAACAGTCGACTGAAAAGTAGTCTTATTACATGATTCACTTTATAGAATGCTAAGGTAATCCCTATTGAAACTAGATTACGATAAGTTACACTTCAATTAATTTTTCGGTATCGTGAGCGACAGGTTAGCGTTATTTGGTAAAGCAGCCAAAATGGAAAATAATTTAAACTTATCAAGTAATAATAATAATACTTGAATAGTCAGCTGTTAACTAAACGCATTAAGACACATAACAGTAATATCGGGATTCAACTGTTCTGTTTTAAAGTACTATATGAACAGTGCCAACTGATTTCGTTTGTAAATCGTAGAAAGTACACCCACTCTACCATAGTGTTAGTTCGAATGTTCAAGCTTTAGAGGATGCTAAAGCGTGAATACATTTGCGGCATTATGACCGGATTTCAGCCATGTCACCGAGAGTCCTCAACCACTGGTTCCTATCATCTCGGTGACCTGTCAGGTAGTCTACATCTCCCTACACGAATTCCAACCTAGTCTGGTTATTAAAAATGTCACATGGTGAAATAGTATTATTTACCGGATAACGTTTCCGACGTAATTTATTGTTCATATTCAGTATGTCCATGCACTGCGCCTGTGTTTAGATTGTTTCTGGTTACGTTCGGATTTAAGAAATCCCAGCACATTTCAAAGTTGAGTCAAAAACCACTGCTTCCTGACGTCCCAGTCGATAGTGGCTTTTAAAGTCAAACAAAAAATTGAATCTTAACTAATGACTTTAGTCACTAAGTGAAAAACCTCTGAAATAACAAATTCGGATGCTTTGTTTCGACGGGAAAGATAGTTCTTCACAAATAACTAAACCTAATTGGCTATCCCAACAGTTGCTAGAGTAGCTTTTCGCATCGAGTGTAAGCGAGCCTGTAACGTCACTTGTCGGTTTGCTAATGGTCATCAACTTATCGACATACTGTGTCAGTTAGGATTTTGTCTATGCCTACAATGACATCAGGACGATCATAGATTTTTGTTATTTTGAAGGCCACCATAAAAATACTGGAGTAACCAATGAGATTTCAGGATTTGGTGAGAAATCTACTTTTCTATTCGGAATACAAAAACCTGGTTCATCATCTCTTTTGTTTCTAGTGTTCTTTGAACTCTCTCTACTTTGAACACATGTTGATTCAAGCTGGTATCATTTTGGGAATCTTCAAATTACTGATGCAAATATATATTTTACATTTTTAGTTTTTGGTGATACATTCAGGTCGAGTAAACTGGATTTTTTATATATTAGCATAAGAAAGTCTCATATACTTGTCGATAAATTGATGAATCATTAACGAACAGGCTACACACAACGTGGTGCTTCTAATGTGAATGGTCATATGGTATAAGTGATACTCGTTTATTTCGTCAAAAAAAAAAAACACAGGCTTGTTGAAGCTGATCACCTCACTTGACTGCTTTGATTGCTAGTCATATATGCTGTGTACGTTGCACATTTGGATTCCACTTGCTTTTGAGTATATCATCTCAGTCTAAATATATGCTGCCAAATATAAATGACATACGAGTTGGGTTAAGCAACAGATGATTGACACTGCGATGGCAACGGTAGTTTAATATCTGGAGTTTTCTCATATCTTCTACGTTTAATGATCACTTTTCAGTATTAGAGTAGCACAAAGTGAATTACAGCCCAATACACTCAACCCCTTGCAGAAAATCAGACATCTCATTAGTATCATAAGTGGTGCAAGTTGGCAAAAGTCACCGACGCACTTGGGTTAGCACGACTTCCTAGGTGAGTGGAAGCGTATCCCAAACATCCTCAGGAATATTTCGTTTGTGTGCTTTACGTGGACTATGGGATCTCCTTAAAAGAAATTAGTTTGTATAAAGTGGTACGAGAAGATCACCATGATAATATCTATGACAAATTTGAATGAAAATAGAGAGGATAGACATCTTTAATGAAGACCATCTCACTGCAGATTCTAATATCACTGACGGTTGGTATTCGGGTAAAGAGCCTTCAGTAAGCCTATATGTCTTCTAGGTAAAGGATTCGGTGAAACAAAATCTATTTGTCGATGAAGTCAGTGGTAATCTTGTTCTAAACTTATTTACTGTTTCTTTTTCAGTCCCTTGTTTTCACTGTCATTAGTTCCGACACTTCCTTCTGGCTGTTGATTTCTGCGAACTGGTGTACTCATCATTGTGGCATGTTATGCGTTGTTTCTTTTTAAAGAAAAACAGTCGACTGAAAAGTAGTCTTATTACATGATTCACTTTATAGAATGCTAAGGTAATCCCTATTGAAACTAGATTACGATAAGTTACACTTCAATTAATTTTTCGGTATCGTGAGCGACAGGTTAGCGTTATTTGGTAAAGCAGCCAAAATGGAAAATAATTTAAACTTATCAAGTAATAATAATAATACTTGAATAGTCAGCTGTTAACTAAACGCATTAAGACACATAACAGTAATATCGGGATTCAACTGTTCTGTTTTAAAGTACTATATGAACAGTGCCAACTGATTTCGTTTGTAAATCGTAGAAAGTACACCCACTCTACCATAGTGTTAGTTCGAATGTTCAAGCTTTAGAGGATGCTAAAGCGTGAATACATTTGCGGCATTATGACCGGATTTCAGCCATGTCACCGAGAGTCCTCAACCACTGGTTCCTATCATCTCGGTGACCTGTCAGGTAGTCTACATCTCCCTACACGAATTCCAACCTAGTCTGGTTATTAAAAATGTCACATGGTGAAATAGTATTATTTACCGGATAACGTTTCCGACGTAATTTATTGTTCATATTCAGTATGTCCATGCACTGCGCCTGTGTTTAGATTGTTTCTGGTTACGTTCGGATTTAAGAAATCCCAGCACATTTCAAAGTTGAGTCAAAAACCACTGCTTCCTGACGTCCCAGTCGATAGTGGCTTTTAAAGTCAAACAAAAAATTGAATCTTAACTAATGACTTTAGTCACTAAGTGAAAAACCTCTGAAATAACAAATTCGGATGCTTTGTTTCGACGGGAAAGATAGTTCTTCACAAATAACTAAACCTAATTGGCTATCCCAACAGTTGCTAGAGTAGCTTTTCGCATCGAGTGTAAGCGAGCCTGTAACGTCACTTGTCGGTTTGCTAATGGTCATCAACTTATCGACATACTGTGTCAGTTAGGATTTTGTCTATGCCTACAATGACATCAGGACGATCATAGATTTTTGTTATTTTGAAGGCCACCATAAAAATACTGGAGTAACCAATGAGATTTCAGGATTTGGTGAGAAATCTACTTTTCTATTCGGAATACAAAAACCTGGTTCATCATCTCTTTTGTTTCTAGTGTTCTTTGAACTCTCTCTACTTTGAACACATGTTGATTCAAGCTGGTATCATTTTGGGAATCTTCAAATTACTGATGCAAATATATATTTTACATTTTTAGTTTTTGGTGATACATTCAGGTCGAGTAAACTGGATTTTTTATATATTAGCATAAGAAAGTCTCATATACTTGTCGATAAATTGATGAATCATTAACGAACAGGCTACACACAACGTGGTGCTTCTAATGTGAATGGTCATATGGTATAAGTGATACTCGTTTATTTCGTCAAAAAAAAAAAACACAGGCTTGTTGAAGCTGATCACCTCACTTGACTGCTTTGATTGCTAGTCATATATGCTGTGTACGTTGCACATTTGGATTCCACTTGCTTTTGAGTATATCATCTCAGTCTAAATATATGCTGCCAAATATAAATGACATACGAGTTGGGTTAAGCAACAGATGATTGACACTGCGATGGCAACGGTAGTTTAATATCTGGAGTTTTCTCATATCTTCTACGTTTAATGATCACTTTTCAGTATTAGAGTAGCACAAAGTGAATTACAGCCCAATACACTCAACCCCTTGCAGAAAATCAGACATCTCATTAGTATCATAAGTGGTGCAAGTTGGCAAAAGTCACCGACGCACTTGGGTTAGCACGACTTCCTAGGTGAGTGGAAGCGTATCCCAAACATCCTCAGGAATATTTCGTTTGTGTGCTTTACGTGGACTATGGGATCTCCTTAAAAGAAATTAGTTTGTATAAAGTGGTACGAGAAGATCACCATGATAATATCTATGACAAATTTGAATGAAAATAGAGAGGATAGACATCTTTAATGAAGACCATCTCACTGCAGATTCTAATATCACTGACGGTTGGTATTCGGGTAAAGAGCCTTCAGTAAGCCTATATGTCTTCTAGGTAAAGGATTCGGTGAAACAAAATCTATTTGTCGATGAAGTCAGTGGTAATCTTGTTCTAAACTTATTTACTGTTTCTTTTTCAGTCCCTTGTTTTCACTGTCATTAGTTCCGACACTTCCTTCTGGCTGTTGATTTCTGCGAACTGGTGTACTCATCATTGTGGCATGTTATGCGTTGTTTCTTTTTAAAGAAAAACAGTCGACTGAAAAGTAGTCTTATTACATGATTCACTTTATAGAATGCTAAGGTAATCCCTATTGAAACTAGATTACGATAAGTTACACTTCAATTAATTTTTCGGTATCGTGAGCGACAGGTTAGCGTTATTTGGTAAAGCAGCCAAAATGGAAAATAATTTAAACTTATCAAGTAATAATAATAATACTTGAATAGTCAGCTGTTAACTAAACGCATTAAGACACATAACAGTAATATCGGGATTCAACTGTTCTGTTTTAAAGTACTATATGAACAGTGCCAACTGATTTCGTTTGTAAATCGTAGAAAGTACACCCACTCTACCATAGTGTTAGTCGAATGTTCAAGCTTTAGAGGATGCTAAAGCGTGAATACATTTGCGGCATTATGACCGGATTTCAGCCATGTCACCGAGAGTCCTCAACCACTGGTTCCTATCATCTCGGTGACCTGTCAGGTAGTCTACATCTCCCTACACGATTCAGACCAACAGTCAGTGACTTCATGCACTTTTGCCACATTTTGGTGTGGTCACCATGAACCCTCTTCCAACCTAATCCAACTTCCCTTAACATCGCATGTCGAGGCAGGTCAAACGATAACAATTATAAAGGTCAACTTTTGATAAGAAAAGCACAGGTGGTTCCTACCCATAAGCCAGTAACGCTCAAGGTAGGCAAATATTCTTCATGAACATTCATGGGACTCAAAACTACTTCACTTCTTTATGAAGTAAGTGGCGATGAAGTCACTTAGCCCGGTGGTAAAATGTCCGAGAACAAACCGCAGTACTTGGAGGTGACCAATTGATTATCAATATTGAACTGGTTCTATAATATACTTTTTTCATCTGCTGAGTCTAATTTCCAGAGTAGTAAACTATGTGGAGACTATGCAATGTGAAAGAGAGCGAGGAAACCAGTTAGTAAATGCTGTTTAGCTATCTGTTGTGCATCGTTCAAGGGATAAGTATATAGTAAGTAAGTAAGAAATCACTTTTATCTTTTACATTCAGTCAAATGTAATAAGCATGTTTTAAGTACCTTGTAAATTTTCATCAGTCAGGAAAATGGTCTGCTAGTTGTGAGGTATTTAACCTCAGTGAGATAAAAAAAATAAATTTCTGATATTTCGCGACCTCATGGAAGTCGCTCCTTCAGAGAATGGAATCTGTACAAGTTGTTGCATTTTTAAATAGTAAATGGCGACAGATCAGATTACATTGTTCATACGTGATAACAATATTTGTCATCATTATCAACCACTAATCCGTGAGTTCAAGGTGGTATGAAAAAAATGTAATGGATGAAGAAATCACATAGGTTAAGCTTTGTTGATTATGATGCTTATTATATTGGGGAGTCATTCGGAGAGTTCCTCATTCGTGCTAAAAACCATGCAAGTTACTAAAAGCGACCTCCACATGATCCTTTAAAACTAGAGAATATACAAATCAAATCGGCAATTGTTGTTCATGCCATCTGTCATAGTCACAAAATTGATAGAGAAAGTATTAAAATTATTCAAATAGGCTTTTCAAACTTCATTGGAGAAAGGGTAGCTGAGGTACTTCACATTATATTGAGTTTTCATGCATTCAACTGAAGGGAAGGCATAAATATCCGACCAATTTCGACGGTATATCTGAAATAACAGATCACACATACTAGTCATAACTAAAGTACATACAAACAAAACGAATTCTCCATCCATGTTACTTCCCCACACCTTCGGACTCATCCATATCTTCAGTTTGAACTCACGGACAAATAAATGATAACGATTACACTTATCCACATATTATTATTATGTATGAACAATGTAGTATGATCTGTCGCCATTTACTATTTAAACATGCGACAACTTGTACAGATTTAATTCTCTGAAGGAGCGACTTCCATGAGGTCGCGAAATATCAGAAATTTGTTTTTCTACCTCACTGGGATTTTACGAATATATTTCATCTATAATCCATCTATTTAATGCCCAACTTATTCAGCTCTATCAGGTTGAATTTGATCCTAAAGTCTATCAAACTCAGTGTAGTTATACTTAGTGATCTAAATATTTTGGGCAAAAAAGTAGTTTACTAAGACATTTGTTAGCGGTGCATTTATTTGGAAGGAAGTGTACCAAACGCATCTTTCATGTGCATTTATTCATATCCACACTTGTTGAATTTTGTCTCTATCTGTATAAACACCCAGTGAAAATAACATCTTAGCATTTGTCTAAATGAGTAAGGTCAGACATTGTGAATACTGTAAAAAAAATTCACAAATCATGCTTCAACTAGTAATTGGACGAATAAGTTATGACGAGATCTCGTAATCCTAGTCATTATGTTTCGATGTGTTATTCTGGGTTTTCTGATGAAATCTACTTTCTGAAATCAATGTCAACTATACACAACAAGATTAATATTCTTCGAGCTGTTTTCCATCCGAATAGAGCATCTGTTATGCAATATGAATAGTTTTAGATATCGACAGTACCTCCTTGCTATGACTAATTTTACTTTTCCAATTAGTCAAATACTAGCAATATTTCATTTTTATCTGTTCCAACAATTGGCTATCCTATTGAATCTCCGCTTAACTAGTTTCCATGACAATGGTATTAAGTCCATCACTGTTAGCGTTTTTTTCGTCGAAAGTAATAATGGACTCATATTTTTAGTATGAATACAGTCTATTTCCCGTCATTGAGTTAGTTTCCGTCTTTATCTGTATTTGATCATTTCTTTCAGGATTGCTATGAATCCAAGACGACGCTTTTCCAGTCATCCTGTAGAATGTAATGGTCTGTATATTGATTATCTTACTGGGTGTGAACACAATGCAAAGTTTCCTTCAAACTGCCTGTATTCACAACTGACTAAAAGTCATTATGATACAGCGTCGGATACATTTGAGTCAAGTTCATCAAGTAAGCAAGAAAAAGTCCCAAAATCAGATAAAAATTTACCCATTCATTCGATGGATCAATTTAAATCTCATAATTGTATTAATGTAAGTTCTTTGTATGTGGATTAGCAAACATTGAATTGTTAATAGAAGTAATGAAGTGTTTTTTATCAGGCTAAATTAAATCGATGTTTATTGGTATAAATCATCTTTTACTCACCAAGAGTAAATGCTGACAGGTATTTATGGCTTTAAAAAATATTTTTTTCTTTTTCAAATGGTACATTTTTTTAATGTGCCAATTACGCAACACGCGTCTTCCTTAAGGTTTTAAAAGACGTTTATTCACACGTGCGTTTTGGTTTGCATACTCTAGTCAGTAATTTGACATCTATTTTTCTTTTTTACCAGTGGAAGCTTATCTACGGAAATCTTTTTCTTATCTTTTATTAAATGCTGGATGGCAATTAAAACTATCTGGGATGGCCACGATCAATAAGTTAGTTTCTATGTACGTCAGGGATCGTTAAAGTTAGAAGGAAATCATGGCCTTAGAATGATGTGAAAATTTTTTGTTTGACAAATAGGGGGGTAGACACGGATTTATTTAACCCCATATATACTGATAATATATGTAATAAAACGCTGTAATTCACTATGCCTTCCGAACAAATTTGTAGGGTTTTCCTGTGTTAATCGATCATCCGTATCGATAGCGTGGGAACATAGTCAAAACACCAACTCATTGAAATGAAAAATCTGAAAACCTTGTGAATAACTCTGAAGACTACTCTAGCAACCATCGAAATAACCAGTTAGGTTTCTTTCTTTCATGAAAAGTATCATAGGTACTGGTAAAACTGTGAGCAATGATGGTTTCTGTATCAATAACACACAGTATGCTAGGGATCCAAAGACGATATTGTGCCACTGGCTGCATGGAGTACTGTAGAAGTCAAATGCTTCCCTCAAATGATCATACTAGATGATACTGTTTTCCTGTTCTGGGGAGGAACGGTTGGAAAAGGCTGCGCTAAAAACATCATACTCTTCTTCGAGAAATGTCAACCATCATGTCTCTCTCAAAACACAAGTCTTTACTAAAAAAAGATTACCCTTTTCCTTGGCACTCTGTAATACCTTTATTTTTTAACTCTGCAGCTTATGATAACAATCGAAGCTCACTTACAAGCAAATTCGTATCCTGAGATCATACTTCAAGTGAGGCCTTAGTAACCAAAACTGTGGCATCTCAAACCATGGACGTTTTCAGTGTTCGTGAGACACAAATGCAGAATCCGAATGTGCTTATTCTCTTACCTAACATGTGCAGTGGATCTGCAAAATTCGCCATCGGAATTTCCGTAGATTCCTCGGCCAATTCTTGTAGTGACGCAGGTGTGAGCATAGCATTATAGCCTGAGGCAGAAACTGCACTCGTCTACTGGGTCCCAGTTTACAGTCTTCCAGGCTTTGTTCAGTTGAATGATGTGTTAAGTACTTAGAGGAATAGTGGTGAAGCTCGCCATTATCTCCTTCTAATATCCTAAATCTGCATCCACTGATTGCAGTTTGAATGAGCTGAATTGTGAGTTCTACTGTAAACTTTCTACCCTCCCATTGAAAGCCAGACGTTTGGATGGGGTCATCGTAGCGGGTGATCTCGATATACAAATAGGAAGGCTAAGTCAAACAGAAAGTCACTCAGGTAGTAATTTTGCAATCCTTACTCATCTCAATTACAATGGCGACTGTCTGTCATAGTTGTGCTCAGAAGATGACTTATTTCTGGTTAGCACGAATTTCTTAAATGGAAATGGAGAGATATTGTGTGATTTGGTGACCATCAGTCTGTATTGGAAACCTGTATTTCTACCAGTCATCGTTGGAAGATCTCCACTCCTTCTGTTGCACATTTTTGTGTAGTGGATCAGATGCTCGTCGGTGCATTCTTCATGCTGCGTTAAAATGGATGTGTGACAACTGCAGTAGACGGTTGTGAACTCAACTCTATGATGCGGTTATTTTGGAAAAGTTTAGACAGTTAGCGTGACATGACATAGCTACTTTCTTTGGCGAAATCTAGTGCCCTCTCTAGTCTACTATAAAAACAGCATTGAAGACCATCACCAACTCTCAGAATGTGGAAAAGGATGCCAATGGATCTCAACTGCTTCGTCTTGATTAGTGGACGCACGCGAACGCACTCAGACAGGCTTCCAACACAGTGAGTGGAGCAACAGATATGTGGATTGGTCAAACGTCTAGGCAATGACAGCGAACAATTGTGGGTGGGTAACGAAGGCTGAAGAGATGGGAAAAGCAGTGGCGATAGGTGATTGTAGCTAGTTGTTTATCACTATAACCATTACAGAAGCTGTGCACATCTGTTCATATCCTTCTTCGGTCAACAGAAAAGATGGGTTAGACATCCCACTAATATGGCAAAATTAATGACTCACCTAGGCAGTTATAAATAATATCTGAAGAGAAGGGAGAACACAATTTGATTCCACATGATTTATTTATTCCGAATTCACTCTTGTTTGAATACTCTCCGGTGTTGTTTTTCTTAATCGTCTTAACCACGAGAAAAAAGGAAAAAAAATATTTGTTGCATTTTAACAACTTGTCTAGTCCTATTACATAACCCTTTATTGATATACGATTTTCATCAATTCTGGCTACTTTCTCAGTTATCACTCATACTTCAGGTGTTATCAAAAGTACATTTATCTTTATCATTATTGATTTATCATATATAGTCTTATCTTCAAATATTCATGCTTCCAAATTAGCAATCTATTCTTTCTCACTCTTGATGTCTCACAACCCCATTGTACTTTTCATAGACGAACTAAAAAATTTTTCCCCACCCTATTTTTGTTCCACCTTACTCTCACAACGAAAAAACCTCTCTGACCGAGTTGCTTATTCACCCATCTGTATTACATCGATCTCTGCTCCATGTCACTATGTAATTGGATGATTGTAAAGGTCACCACCTTGTGTAACAAAACTTGAATATTAAACTGGGAACTTAATGTCACATTTATACTTTTGAAAAGGATCTTCCTAGCAAGATCGAATCGTTGAGGAATAATACAAAATATTTGTTTATTTTGTTATTTGTTCTAATATACTACGCCGGGAGTACACAAGTAAAAATACACCTTATACTATGAATCATACTAACTCGGTGCCCAAGTTTTTTCAAACCATCTAGTCCATTGTTGGTCAGGATACCTTCAAACTTAGTCCTGGAGAAGTTATCCAATAATACCAATTGTTTCTCAACTCACCTAACTTTATCATGAGAACTAACTACGAGACATTCAGTTTCCCAGAGGTTTTATAGTCTACTAATTAAATTATTATAGACTACAGGATCTATAAGAATGGAGACATCACTGGGATAAATAAAAAAGGCGATCAGTGTCATTCCCGTTGCAGTGATGATCATATTGTTGAGTGACCATTGCTTCAAAGCAAGAAAATAGTAGGCACATAACGCAATGAAATAATGAGCAGTATAAACGAACCAATATTAAAAAGATATGACTTGTGTAACAATACAAAAAAATCATAGGGAATGAGATAATAATGATAGCAGTAAAAAAAAAGTAAAATAGTTTCCACAATTTGATGAACTTGTCTCAAAGTGGAAATAATGTACATTATGTGATTATACTACAATATAATACTATATGTAATACAATATATAATGGTAAATTACAAAAGTAAGAATCACTTTGTAATTGTATAATTTGGCGCATATATTGACTCAAAAGCTTAGTTAATCGCTTATCATACACCTCCAACCGGATCTTTTTATAACATGAGAAACTTTTTACCTCAAAAGTCATGGGCAAAAAATAATACAAAATTATTGACAATACTGCTACTACCATCTGTCTGTATATTGACAATACCAGTCAGTTATAAAGTTGTATGCAAATAGCAGACATTGCAGCTTAACTGGTCGCTAACTTTGTTAGGGTATGGATACAATTATTGGTGACTGTGATATGGAATGTGGAATGAATGGATCAAACGATCCAAGATTCGACTAGTTAACGAATTCATATTCTGTTGGCTTTGTTTACTTTTTTGTAGATTCGTCATTCTATAGGTTGTCTACAAAGCAAAAAAGATTCAAACCTTTTTGTTAGTCATGCTCCATAATACAGCTAGCTAATTACTTGTGTAAGAGACAAGGAAGGATATTCCAAAGATGTTTTTAAAAGGAAACATCGACGTCACAATAAATAAATTAAGAGAACTAGGTGAAAGAAATATAAAGACCTAATCACTCAACACCTTGATAAGCACATGTCTCTACAAAAGGCGTGAAGAGTTACTCTTTTTGCTGAGAAGAATAACTCTTCACTGAATGTCTTTTGCTCGATGACAGTAGAAATTTTCAAATTACAAATCACCACGGTAAATGAGTTTGTTTATTAATCCCTACTTATCTGAAGAGTAAAAATTAGCGCAAATAAGGTTTGCATTTCTTTAGAAAATGAGCTGACACGACT
This sequence comes from Heterobilharzia americana, assembly GCA_944470555.2. Taxonomy (NCBI): domain Eukaryota; kingdom Metazoa; phylum Platyhelminthes; class Trematoda; order Strigeidida; family Schistosomatidae; genus Heterobilharzia; species Heterobilharzia americana. Next base: position 46,288,788 of record OX104127.1, read on the forward strand.
ACCCGTTTGTAGCCTCCATCAGATGAGTATTGTTCACTATGACAGAAGTGTTTGCAGACAGACAAATCAAGCTACAACCTGGCACAGAAGTGCACCGGTTAACATGGCATGGCAAGAAAAAATGGAGGGGAAACAAGTTACATAAAAATGAGTAAAGTTTGGAAGAGAATGAATAAATGAAGGTGAATGAGAATGTTCAAGACCTAGAAGATGACAAAGATTGTACGCATGTGAGCAATTGTAACCGATTCTGCAAAAAAACTTCACCAAGAGTCTCCAAACATTAACCCCTACACCTTCCCTACGTAACTCTGTCAAACAATCACAGATTTCGGTGATCCCCCCTCGGCAAAAAAGCGGAAGCATGTAAATCGAATATCGGTTAGTAAACAAAACAGTTTTGATGAAACAAAAGTTAGAAAATACCTAATTTTAGGCCTCTGTAAACTAGCCTATGGAATATAAAGTCATTAACAATGAAAGTAGAGAATATGATCGACATTAACAATACAGTAACTTGTAAATGTTTTAATTGCTGAACCGAAACACCTTACTGTTGTCACACCTCATCCAACTAACAGCAGTACGACTTCGCCCTCAGATCCCCATCATAGTGTAGTAATTTACACCACAACGGTAACTGCTTTTCGTCTAACGACTATCTAACAGACCTTTCTGGTATGGTAGGACCTCGAGAGAACAAGTGTTCCACCAGCATAGCTCGTTGGGTCATTGTGATATGCAAGCCCGACCACCATGTCAAGGTAGCAGCTATCAGTCGGGATAATAAAGGGATGACCATGAGGCCTCCCCACTGACAAAAACTAGACATCCGAGCGCACCTGATTAGGGTTCGTCGCGAGTTTCAACCCACTGAGGTGCAGTGGTGAGCTTCCACACGGGGTCAGAGCATTCCTGATGACCCTGAACCCAGCGCTTAAATATTGGACTTCCAAAAGTGTTTTCTACCGAGTATATTCCTTCAAAAACTTCCCTTTCAGTTTGCTTACATCTCTCGAATGTATTATGTACTCTCGCACATTTTTAAAATGTTTCCAAACTGTTGTTTCTCAGGCTAAGAACGAAACAAAGAAATAAAGCGTTACAACGGATAGAAATAGACATATGTGCTGAAAAATACAGCACAGTACTATTTCTGGGATATCTCTATCGAATTAGAAATTTTTGTACTACCTAATTGAACTACCACCACCATAATTACACTCGATTTTGTATTCATCTCCAAGTCTAAACCGGACGCTAATGTAACACCAGTTACCCATTTCATGTTAGTGCCTTTAATACTATTATTAACACTATTTAGACGCAGTAATTACTTCTTTTAAAAATATTGTACTGGGAGCGCATTTGTTAACATATCACATGCTGAAAACTCCATAATGTTGTTTGGAATAAAGCGATCATTATTCTTGTTCAATGTAAATGCACCAGATGAAAAAATTACAATGAACTAAAACTAGTAGAGAGGTTGTGAATCTCTCCTCATGCTTTATAGTTCGTGTTATGGGTCATATGTATAGAGAAATGAAAGTAAAGTGCTAGTAGTACTTAACAATGAGGTATACATACAGAATCTTAGTAATATGAGCGTTAAAGATGTATCTACAACTAAAAAATTAAATTCCGGGATTCAACTTTTAAAGTTCATTAGGCGTTGTAAAAATCAGCGGGGTGAAATGTAATGAAAAATAAGAGGTCGAGAGAGTTATTCCAAGTTTTCTGTATATATTTTTTCACTTTGAAGTAAAAAATACTTTTCTGTTTCAACTAGATGTAAGCATTTTTACCAATTGATAATAGTCCTATGAAAATGTTAGTGTTCGTTATCCTTCATGTTTCGATAATTAAACATGGACTTTTCACTACAACGCTGGCTAACTTACCGAAAACCAATTTCTTGAAAGTGTGGAATTGCGGTCAGTTAAATCAAGGATTGGATTTTCAATGAGTGAATCAAGAACTGAAAGCTTGTTTCAACTGTACATTTTTGAGTAGCCAGGTAGCCTTACGTAATAAACAGCCTGTTACTTACATATGCATGCGGAGGTTGACATGAACACCCCGTGTTATTAAAACCATAGGTCTTTAAACAGAGAAGCTTTCGTTCCATTGAGCAAATTGTCTTTTCTGTTAATACAAGAGCATGTGTATCTACTTACAATTGTTATATAAAGGAGATTTGAAGACAAGTAATAAAGACAGTATTCTAAATTAATTATAGGAGTAAAACTTGAACTCTGTACTAAATTGAAATTCCATTCTAGTCTGGTTATTAAAAATGTCACATGATGAAATAGTATTATTTACTGGATAACGTTTCCGACATAATTTGTTGTTCATATTCAATATATTCATGCAGTGAGCCTGTGTTTAAATTGTGCAGTTAGAAATCCCTCTGTACTTTAATGTATACCTGACATATATAATCTGTTTCCGTTATCCAATTAGTCTGCTACGGTACAGTGTCCGGAACAGAAAGACAAATGTAACGACAAGTTTTTCTACAATATATTATCATGTCAACGACACTCATAATGTCTTATAAAGATTAGCCGTATGCATCTATATTCAGGCAACAGTGCTCCTCTATCTTGATATGGTGATAAAGCTGACTCTAAAATAGTGCTTAAAAAGAGAGTGAGTTAAACACAACGCCTAAGGAAGACCAAATCAATCGCATTCATAATATAGTTTGTAAATACTTATCACTGTATAATAAATAGATATAAAACGCAATACACTGTATCCAAAGTCCTCATATCACAACTTGCTGATGTCAATGTGACATCGAAATTTAACCCTCCAAACCTCCATTAACAGTAGACCATGTGTTGTTCATTAAGAAAAATTAGTTGGAGAGAGAGAGAAGGAACTTTCCGCTCCGTATCCACTCGAATAGTGATCGTGAACAAGAAAGAAATATAAAAGCTCTACAATACTGTATTTAGTTCGTGTCCCGATTGACGAATAAAGTATTAGAAATGAACTAACGAGCTTTCGTTTTTGGAAGCAAACTAATTAAAGAGTACAACCTGGTGTTATTTAAGTATTACGAATCTAATTGCAGATGTAACAGTTTATCTAAGTTAACTCTGCATTTTCAAGAAAGTTGTAGAAGGAGAAAATATTTTTATCTTTTATATATAATTTCCAATTAAATTATTTTATTACGTATACAAATACACACTGTTTCTGTCCAACTGATGCTGTATGACATGCTGAAAATGCTGTACAGTGTTTCTAGAATATCTTTCGGAATAAAGCCATAATTACTATTATTATTGTTGTTAAATACCTCAAGTATGCATATCGATTTGCAGTGACCACCATGCTTAAGATATGAATATACAGTGTTATGGGAAACAACTTCGTGAATATGTTATTACGTGCGAGAAACAATACCACTCACTGGAAGGCAGGTGCATCCAGATGACGAGTCCTAAATAAAACAAAACGAGCGTCCTGGATTATACTGCTATTCAGTATCTATCATAACTCCAGTGAAGTGTTATTATGTCTATGAAAGTCTATACAAGACAATTATTAATTTCACAAGGATGGCCGTGGTTTGAACTAAGGTACCTTACTTATTTTCACGTTCGTATTCACCATGGGATGATACAGGTTGGAGAAACACTGAAAACCTGAGAGCACTGAACAGCTGATTCGTCCTAGTATGAGGCTCCTCAGCAGTGTGCACCCATGACCCTGCCGGGAAACGAACTGACAGGAGTAGAAAATATGGACCATTGGATTCTAACCCCGTGGCTCAATGGCGACGTGTTGGTAGGCGAAGCTGTAGATGATGGATTCAATCCCCAGGAGAGGGGGCAGTCCTAGTAAGGAGTCCCATATTAGGACCGAACAGCCGGCCAGTGCTTTCGAGGTTTCCAATGTTTCTCCAGCTGACGTCAGACCATAATGAATGCCAAAGGGAAATCAACAAGTCCTCAAAAACTTCCAAATTTTACCTTCTTTATGTTTATGCATCAGTTATTTCCATACTGAACAGCAGTAGTACGAAGGATTTGTACCTCAGAAAACAGAAGGTAATTCCACGATTTTTCGAGCGCTCTGAAGTTTATTCGACGCTTCATCAGTCAGCTAGGTGACTCTACACCAACACCCCTATATTTATTGCTTCTTGATGAAGTAGGTGCCGACAACGTGACTCAGTTTAGTGATTAAATGTTTAAAAACAAATATCAAAGCTGCAACAACATAGAACACTTATAGCACTGAAGAGCGATTGATTTTCATAAAAGACGACATTTAGTACAGCTAGAGGATTCACCCGAGGTAAGAAAAATAAAACCTCGCCTGGTTAACTAGTTCGATAGTTACTAGCCGGTCCTAAGCCCGGGTAAAGAGGCAAGGTTGGGCATAAGGCTAGCAACCCTACACCGTAAAAAAAATCCAATCACTAAACAAACTTATTCCCCGCTGAAATCGGGAAGACGAAATGACACCAATTAGTGAAAGCCTTCGGGAACCCAATTGGCCGATGTGTCTTCTATTCTCTTGATGAAAACAGAAGTAAACATGGGGACATGAAATGTCCGCACTGTGTTTGAAGCTGGCTGGCAAGGCTGCACAGATTGCGAAAGAGCTGAGGATGTATGGCATGCAAGTGCCTGGAATCCGCGAAAATAGATGCAATGGAAGTGGACTCTCCAAACTGTCAACTGCAGAGTCAATAATCTACTCCGATATTCCCAACCAAAAGACAACCACGAGCACACTGACGGAGTGACTATCATGACGTCCCCAAGACCATCAAAGGCTCTCATACAGTGGGAACCAATCTCCTCCAGGATCATAACAGCAAGGTTCAACTCAAAAGGAAGGAAAGTCACGATCATACAATGCTACGCACCTACAAATAATGCAGATCAAGAGAAGAAGGAGGAATTCTACAGACAACTGCAATCAACACTGGACAAGACCTCAGTTGGCGACATCAAAATTCTAATGGGCGACATGAATGCCAAATTCGGAGCGGACAACACAGGAAGAGAACTAATCATGGATCGAGAAGCGCTCGGCGAAATGAACGAGAATGGAGAACTGTTTGCAAAATTCTGTGCGTTCAACGATTTGGTGGTTGGAGGCACTGTGTTCAAGCACAAGGATATCCACAAAACGACATGGATTTCACCAGACACCAGGACACACTAAAAATCAGATCGGCTTTATCTCAATCTGAAGAAAGTGGAGACGCAGCCTACTTGACACAAGGTCAAGAAGAGGAGCAGATGTAGGCTCACACCACTCACTGTCTAGTGCAAGGAACCTACCTACCTTCAAAATCAAGTTGAAAGCCTTCAGAGAAGTTGGTGATAGACCACAGTTCAAGTTCAACACCTAGAACGGAAACTGAAGGACGAAACTACAGAGGATATCTTCACGTCAGCCATCAGGACAAAATGGGAGATATCGAGCAACATCCCCGAAGAAACCTGTGTGGATGAGCACTGGAACTCTTTGAAAGCTATGTGGAAAGAAACCTGCACAACCGTGTTAGGAAGGAAGAAGAAAGAAGACAAGGAATCGATCTCCACGGACACGTGGAAGCTGATGAAGCAGAAGACAAACCAGTGCAAGGATGCACAACGAAAAGAAGAACTGAGCACAACGTACAAAACACTGGACAAAGAAGTGAAGAGTGCGCACAAAGACAATAGACACTTCCACGACACACTGGCAAGTGAAGCAGAACAGGCTGCTACTAGGAGAGACCTGACAACATTGTATCAAATAACCAGGTTACTATCTCAGAGGGAAGAGATCAACTCAGACGAAACCAATGAAAGATAGTGAAGGGAACTTAGTCGCCACCAAAGAGGAGAAACAAAGGAAAAGATGGGCTGACCACTTCAAAAAGCTCTTGAATCGACCACCACCTACAACTCGTCCAGAAATACCACCAGCAACAGCAGAACTACCAGTGAACACAAGCCATCCGACAAAAGCAGAAGTCTTGAATGCCCCAAAACTGCTAAAATTCGGGAAAGCAGCAGGACCAGATGGGATCCCCCCAGAAGCACTGAAACAGATGCAGAGGCATCGGCAGCGGACATACTCACACCACTATTACAGAAGGTTTGGAAGGAAGGAAGGAAGGAAGGGAAGGTACTGCAGATTGGAAGAAGGGTTACCTTGTCAAACTTCCAAAGAAGGAAGACCTAAGTCTTGGCAAGAACTGGCGAAAAATATTAAGCCATTTCATCTTAGAGGGACAAAAGCATGTACTGGATTAAAAATTGCGACCGGAACAGGCTGTCTTCAGGAAGTACAAATCATGTGCGGATCTAATTGCAACGCTACGCATCATCATAGAACAAAGTGTAGAATGGCAGTCAACCCTCTACCTCAACTTCATCGACTTTGAAAAGGCCGTCGACAGCGTCGACCGAGAAGTAATTTGGTAGGCAGCTGCTTAAACACTACAGTTTCAGTGCCACAAATCTTTATCAACCTCATTCAACAGCTATATGTCGAGCTATATGCCAAGTGATCCACAATGGAAAGCTCAGTGATGCCTTTGAAGTGAAGACAAGAAAGAGTAAGACAAGGCTGCCTATCACCTATCATCTTCCTGATTGTGGTGGATTGGATCATGCAGCAAACTGTGAGGAGCGAGAAGACGGGCATATGCTGTTTGATGGATGAAAAGGCACTAGAAGACTTGAATTTCGCCGATGATGATTTATGTCTAATGTCGCACAAACTCGAGGATCTACAGGCAAAAACCAACAAGTTGACAGAACAGTCAGCAAAGCCGGGACTTCCTACAGATGAAGATACCCAACCAACAACAAGCACCAATCACCATCAGTGGCAGAAATCAAAAGGAAGTTGTCTCTTTCACCTACCTAGGCAGCACCGTTTCAACTACAGGCGGCACAGATGAGAATGTCAAAACCAGGATCGGAAAAGACAGCAAGAAAGGCCTTCAGTAATCTGAAATCATTGTGGAGAACTACTGCACTCAACATAAACAACAAGATCCGGATCTTCAACACTAAGTCAGTCAAGTCAGTGCTTCTATATGGTTCAGAAATTTGGCGCGTCACGAAAAACACTTCCAACAAACTACAGACATACATCAACAGCTGCCGCCCACACTCACTCGATACTGAAGATCAGATGGCCAGAAAGAATAAGCAACAAGGAACTCGCCCTGGCAACCCGCCAACCAAGAACCCATCGCCCAACAAATATGCAGAAGAAAGTGGAGATGAATTGCGTTGGGCATACACTGAGAAGGCCAATTAGGGACATCACGCGCCAGGCCAGGCCCTCGAGTAGAATCCAAAGGGGAAACGAGTTGGGCGTCAGAGGTGAGGGTGACATGGAGGCGATGGTGTGTGAGGAAGAAATGAAAGCTTGTGGGCAGTCGTGGAGCCAGGTTCAAAAGACTGCAGAGAACAGAGTGGAATGGCGACATGATACTGAAGCCCCATGTTCCACTAGGAACCCAAGGGAAAATTAATAATAATCAGAATAGTAAATGGTGTTAAGTTTACAACAACTATACAGTTGTTTACTCTACAGCTTTCGATCACGGAATACAGAATGAGGAAGATGATGTGAAACTATGTTTATTTTGGTTGTGTAATCCCGGCGTTAATATATTAGAATGAATAACGAAATAAACAATTATTGTGTATTATTCCTCAGTACACTGTTCACAAAAAATTTTCTGTTCGTCAAGGAAGAACTTTACTTCTGTTTACGGTAAATCGCAAAACATATAGGCTAAAAAATCTTTATAATAAAAGTTCACTACTCATTAGAAACAGAATTCCACTTACTTCCTTTTTCCTTTTGAAAAGGTAAGTGGTAAAGTGTTTGCGCAACTCAGTCGGTTTCTTACCATTTTTCGCACTACCACAATTCTCTTGTATAAGCCGTGGCACGTGGAAACCACCATTGCACATTGGTCCAGTACGTGTGCGTAGTTCTTGCTCCAATTCAGAGAGTGCTCTAGTCTGACGCATGTCTATAGTCAAATAGTTCAATTCTTGTGAAGAAATGTCATCAATAGCACCAACTTGCTTACAATTGCAATTGAGACATTCATTCTGAGAAGGATTTGAGCAGGAAGATATTGTACATGGGATGGACTGTTTTGAATGAAGACCGATCTTATTTTCACAACTGTCTGTAAGTTCACTTGACTTTTTATGATGGTGCATACCTATCATTAAACAACCATCTGAATTGTCAGACAGTGTAAGATGAGCGTAGTGCAGTTGTGTAATTTTAGAAGTAACGTTATTCGTTGCTGCTGCCAGTCTTGGTGGTGTCGGTGGTCTGTTAAGAAGAGAAGCCGACATGGTCGGTACAGCAGCTCGAACACGTGGTATTGAGAGACTTGTCGAGATACCTGGACGATGAAACCGTGATGAACCAGAATCTTGACAATCTTTTTGTGAACTAATAAGAGACAATAAGAAGAACTATATTAAACTGCAGCAAATTAAAGGCTAAGACAATATAATATAACATTCTGTGAAGTTTTCCGTAGGTAGATCACTAGATTTAAAAATTCAAGGAGAAAATCAAAGTGTAAGGTTAAACAAAAACGCTGCCACCATTATTGTTTCAAACTGTAAACACCAAGGTTTCTACAGCGTAACAGTCTGTTAATTTTGCAGTAGAACTTACCAGCGTAAATTAATTAGATCAGAAAACTTACCATAAATTCTGGGTGCTTCATCAATTATTTATACCATAGTTTTGTCATTGCGTCCTTCTTGACTAAACAGCTAGTTTTAAAGGTGGAGCTGTGTGTGGCTCATTGGTTTAAGCACTTAATTTCCAACCGATGGGTCAAGTGTCCGAACCCAGCTGCACCTACCACGGTTTAGACAGCCAGGTAGTATCATTAGTTCTTTTCCAAAAGGTGCGGATCGCTGCCAACTTCACGAATGTGCCCAAGGTTGCTGACTGGATTTCGACGTTTTTGCTGACTACTTTTAACTCCTACTGCATACCACATGATGATGCATATTCAATAGTGGATGAAAAATTGATTACATTCTAATTTTCTCCTGAGAAGAAGTTATATACTTCATGCAGTAAACGGAAGCACTCCACAAAGTTCTTATGATTCTCGTTGTATTATTCTTTGGTTTTCTCGTTTTAATTTCTTCCCAACTAACTTGGTAAATTCTGTTGGAATTATCTTCGTTAAATATACTGATTACATTTATATTAACTGATTGCTTTCTCTCATGACTTTTCTTCAGTAAATACATATTTAACAATAGTTTAATGATCTTACTCTTATTAACTCATCTGAATATGGAACTGTTAAAGTTAGTTTCAGATATGAATGTTTTCTAAACTGCATCAGCTCTATAACCCCTACATTATATACAATTGTATTACGGGAAATGCACTAAATATCATCTTTCTCGGCTGGTTTTCTTATCTCTTGACAATATCATGAGGTATTTTTCTCCAGATTTACTACCTAAAAAAGTTAACATGCTTCAGCACAACCCGAAATTGACTCTTCTGATTTGTTAATTCCCACATTCCTATCCACTCTCCTTTACCCAAATTGTCAAGAAATTACCAGTTAGTAGGCGCTTGGTAACTGTTAGTATAATTAGCAGTATACCTACGAGTCTATATTAAATGGATACGGTTACAGACAGTGTAGAGACAACAGAAAACTACTGAACACATACAAAACTTAAAATCTTTCAATCTTTATTTTTGCAACTTACCACTGAAAGTTAATAACAGTGTAAGAAAAAAAAAGAATTAAAGAACATGAATAAATTAAATCATAATCCTACATAAATTATCTGATTCGGTATATAACGAACTACAAAGTGATTACATGAGTTTCGTTCAGAAAGTTAATAACAGGAAGGCAATCAGACAATCAAGATTTGAATAAATATTTAGGTTATTTTATATAGGCTTACTGATAAGATCATTTGTAAATTTATATTTCTCAACCTTTACTGAATAGTGAGTACAACTCGCACGAACTCGAAAAACGATGCTGGTTTCTTTGTAAGTCAAGCATAGATCCATTTATTACACCAAATCGATCAGTGAGTGAATTTGGGTATTTGAAAAACATGAACTAACTAAATATGTCTCTTGAAAATCGTTTACACTAACAACGAGTATAAACTGGATAATCATTGAATACAGAACGCATACGACAGAATGTTCTTGATTCCATGTTTTAGGTTATTTTGAAATCAAAGGTGAAAATATTTCATGAATTGAGTGAATTTGAGGAATTCTAACTATCAGATAACTATGCATATAAAATGTGGTTCTCATGACATTCAAACTACTTCATACTTCACCTTTTCATGATATATCGATACTGAAGGATGGTCGAAAGTGAAATGAAAACCTGAATTGCAGCATGACTCTAACTAGAAACCTCTGAGTTACAGGCGCGATACTCTACCACTTGAGCTACGAGACTCAGTCACTGAACAGGTCATAACTCCACTTTGACCACTGAGGATTCTACCTGGCCTTCATATCAATGCCCCGGACAAAAAATGTTTCACTTTTAGATAACAACCTAACACTCCTTTCAGCTGAAACTCCTACGGTATCCTGAACCAGAACGGTAAGAAGATACGAACAAATTTCTCAAACTGACCAACTTTAAGTATTTCAAACAAACAAAATGACTAGATACACAAGCATCTACACATGAAATACATTGCATATTTCTCTATATATTTATGTCGAATAACGAATTTAAAGTGGATACATCTTAAACTCCTTGTTCGAATATGCTCTTACAACTTCATTTTCCCAGCAAAAAATAAAAATTCCCATACATTTAAGTACAGAAAACATTAATGATAAAAATGGTGCATACACTCTCACTCAGGACTACTACTTGAAGATGATATAGCAGTACAGAACACCTTTTTTCAACTAAATCTTCGATACATATGTGCCTATCATGGAAATATCTATGGGCTATCAACTCTGTTAACTGTCACTGGAAAACAAAACATTAAATGATCTCGAAATATCATTGAGATATTTAGTGGACATGCCACTAGAAAAGAAGGAATCAATGGTCAGGTAGGTGACCTATCAAGGAATTCATTCAAAGATAATTTTTTTTGTAAAGTGCCAGATGGAATACAACCAGAAAGACGCTGACCAAGTGAACCTATTCCACTGTTCATCACATTTACTCCTTTTTGCGGATTGTCCTCAAAAAGGAAGCCTTATTGATGTACAGGAAGATGTCTTCATATATTCGCAGTATTATACATGGAAACATTAAATAGAAAAATCAAAACTGAACTGAAATTTAACAATAAAAATTCAACAAAACAGTGGGAAGATAGAAGTTGTCTACACTGTGGAATGTATTTGCGCAACATATTTCGAACTTTCTGTTCACACACGTACCTATCGTAGATATTTATATGAAAATACCTAAGGATAAGGGGTGAGAATATGAAAAGAGGTCAAGTGGGAAGGTTGAATTAAAGGCCGAATAACAATGAAAACCAATAGAGCGAAAATAATAGCACATCGAACTTGGTTTCAGAGTTGAATTCACCAAGAGAGATTTAATGTGATGTAAATCGTTTTTGAACACAAACTCTTGCAGCATGTGAACGACAATCTCATATCCTATCGCATCTACCGATTCAGATGTATGCGGTGACACATAGATAGGGAGGACTTATAGACCCGTGTAAGTAAGGGCGTCGGAGCGTATTCCAAAGTGGCTTCAGATGCGAATTGAATCATCTGAACCTCTAAACGTTTGTAGCAGACGTCCAAGTTCTTGGATCGCGAAACATATCATTGAGACAGGTCACAAGATTGACGTTGCTATTTCCTTTAGACCTATTTACAAAACGTATTGGGGATAGAGGCCTTAGCTATTAGGGAGATTAAACCACCTTTGTGTGTTCAAAAACGATTTACATCACATTAAATCTCTCTTGGTGAATTCAACTCTGAAACCAAGTTCGATGTGCTATTATTTTCGCTCTATTGGTTTTCATTGTTATTCGGCCTTTAATTCAACCTTCCCACTTGACCTCTTTTCATATTCTCACCCCTTATCCTTAGGTATTTTCATATAAATATCTACGATAGGTACGTGTGTGAACAGAAAGTTCGAAATATGTTGCGCAAATACATTCCACAGTGCAGACAACTTACGTCTTCTTATTGTTTTGTTGAAGCTTATAAAGGAAACTAATTGTTTTAAATAAAAATCCAGTCAGATGGGGCTTGATAAAGTTGTAAATACGTAAATAAGAATAAGAATAAAAACGACAACTACCTCGATAATGGAACAGAGGATGGATGAACAGTAATAGGTTTTGGTTCAAAACCAGCCGGTGATAGATTCATGTAATAAACCGATGCTTCTGAATGGTTTAAAACAGTGAAACCAGTTTTCCGTAGACCCAACAAGTTCACATAACTCTCAGGATTACTCAACACGACATTTGTACCATCTAACAGTTTGGAACCATTTCCACCACCGTGTATATTGTCCTTTACTTCTTCGACATTCTGTCCTCTATTGCTGACATCATTTTTTTTAATAGAGTGTGTAGAAACATTTGAAGTCATAATAGATGAATGCGTTTCAGTTGACGGTTGCAACTCACTGTGAATTGCACTTGACAACATATTAACGTAGGGTCTATATGGAAGAAAGCGAGAGCAGTTTATGGATAGAATTATCATATAAATTGAATTTGTGGAGTGAAATAAGACGATATAGTAGAAAGACTGAGGAAATCTTATATAAATGAAATAGCTTAGCAGTAAGGCCTGTGACTGTAGCATTGGGTGACGCCGGTGTGAATCCCTAAAGGGACATCATTACCCTCGACATTGTAGATAAGTCTTGATGATGAGTACCAACAAACAAAACCCTAGGTCAAGCAAGGCTTCCTAAAAATTGTCTCCAACTGACTAAATTCCATTAAAGCGCACTACGACGGTGAGTATCGTATCTTGGTTAACACACTACAAAATGATGGATAGAATTTAGTCAATAAGGTGAAAATTATTTACCCTCCATTGACTAATCAATCAGTCTACGAACAACATTGATTCGATAAACAAATATTCAATCACCAATCCCTACTAATAACACTCGTGTTCACAACTACAAACCAAACCACCGTAAGTAGCTAAATATATCATAAACGACGAAGTTGAAGAGGAGTGTACACTAAATAAAATCATTCTGATAACATTGACGTACCACCCCATTGTACTGAAACGAAACCATCAGCATAAAAAGGTAATGGTCAACAAGAAAGTACTGTCATAGTCCAGTAGAAATAAGAACAAATGTACTCTTATCTTGAAGTATTACTTTGAACTTGGGAAAATGAAACATGCAGAACACTTAAATTTCTTACCTAACGAATGCAGAAAATTGAAAAGACTTCTCCCACAGCAAAACTGAATTACCTGAGTAATCTGAATCAGTCGGTTATTTATCCGAAAACGAATGTAATTGCGAGTAGCCGTAAGCAAAAAATCGGTGATATAATCGAACAGAAACTGTGACAATTGTCATCAATACGATTAATAGCGGCAACGACAAAAAAGCTCAGCAATAATTTACCAGGGGTCTTTTTACATTGGGACTTTATTTTCGTACTGCATATATATTTTCCGGATCAGCTGAGCAAGAATGCATCTGATTGTAGAAGAAAATGGTAAAGCGAATATCTTTACCTTTGAAGTCAACGGACGTTTAGTGACCTATTACAGTGTCTTTGTTGAATTGAAATCTTATGGTTTCTCAACTATTTACAGAAGGAACGTACAAAAAGAATGAATTAGCAACAAAAAGCAAATGAAAACAAAGAAAGAATGGTGACTAACAACTGTGAGAATATATTCATCAGCATGAAAGCATATTTTCTTCAACGCAACAATCCGTTAGTATTAAAATCAGACCTGTCCTTATTGGGAAACTATTCAAGATGCTACAAACCAACATCAAGATACGAAGCAAAAAGGAAAAGTCGAAGAGATGTGAATTATGTATCAGAAGTCGTAGAAAGGCATTAGACAAAAAATAAGTGGATATAGTAGGTGGCAAAATGTAATATAACGACTACAATGGAGATAAGTAGTAGGTACACGGATACCACAGCAATCGACTGTGAGTCACGTCATCTAGAGTTTCCGATCACACATACAATAACCTGGAATTCCATATTCCCCTATAAAACTTCATAAATTGGTGTCAACTGTTGGTCTGACCAACCTTAGCTCTCTTCAACATACGACTATTTAAGATAATATAGAGCATACGGATAAACGTTGACTACATATAGGTGACACATGTTCCATTCAACTCGTCCGATGAATGTTTATAACTTGATCAACGCAATAATAAGAAAGATGAAGCGTAACAAAGATCATGCGAAATAAACTCTGAAGACGCACTACTCTCTGATAAATAAAAGAGAGCTATTGTATTATAGAACTCATACTTACCCAGAGAGAACTGGTAACGGTTTGAGGAGTGATGTATTGCTTTCGAAAACTACTATGGAATCAGTAGAATCCAACTTAGATAAATCAAAATTACATCCATTTGTTGTTATAGGATTGTGAGTAGGTGCCATAGTTTTAACTGGGTTATTCGATGAGTTTTTCTGACCACGAAAGGTTGCATTACCATCTGTTTTCTCAACTGAACGTGTTCCTGAATGATTCGAAGTAGTGATTAAAGCATTAAGTCATATTTTCAACGAAACTAAGACTATCATCTAGTTGACAACTATGGTAAGGTCAACTCTTTTTCCAAGAAAGGGGTTAAAGTATATGACATGTTAAGATGAGATTAATAACTACTATTAGATATTGAGAAATCCTAAGGTTTTTAGAGAAATCAAACAAAAAGACGTGGACCTAAACAAATAATGTTTATCATCATGCAACAGGAATGCATACCTATAGCATCAACACGTTCCATGCTCTCTGTGTTTTGAAGTGAAGAAACTAGTCATTGTAATTCGGTTAGCATTCTTCCTGATTTACTGAAATGGCGGGGCATAGAAAAAAACCCTTCCAAAATATAAAAGCACCTCTATAATAACTGTAGGGTTATTTCAACAAGAAAACACATGCAGTTGTGTTGTAGTAGTGAATTAGTGTAAACTGTTTCTAGTATTTGCACACACCGCATATAGAAATGGAGCACATCAAAATGGGGAATATACTAGATGACAGAAATCAATGACTTCCGAAGAGTTACATAGAATATAACCCAATTCTAATGCCTTAAACACAGAAAGAAATTCATCACTAACTGTCGCTTACTTGTACTATAATATCAACAAATTCATTCCCAGCTGATGATAAGAACAGGAATACCAAATTTTAGGCCAATGGAATGTGATATATACAACACTGGATAACCTACGTTGTTCAAAATTAACATAATGCACTTCACTAAATATCCACAATGCCTCATATGGTTACTAGCATGTACTTCCAAATAGTTTGAACATCTTTTGAAGTTAGACAAAGCAACACTGAAAATCAGTCGTGGTGTTTGAATACAAAGCAGTCAACAGGATAATACACCTACTCAGAACCCCTTTCATTGAGACACTACCATAAAACCCGTCGACTGACGCAGACAAAAGCCAACTTCGAATCAAGAAACATGGTCAGTATCGGGCGTCAGTAACTGGGCCTATGTTTAAGAATCTGACAGAGGGTGAATGTCTATTCGACACATCTATGAAAAGGTCTGAAGCCGGCCTTGTTTTCTCGGACTCACTGTTACCAAGCTCAACCAAGATCTCTCATAATTACAGGAAATAGAATCTTAAACGCTAAGTATATCAGACTAGTTCCCCTGTGGTTATCACAAGAGGACTTCCCCCTTTTATCCAAGACTGGCATAACCAGTGACAGACGAGTCGGAGGGCATCATATCTGATTTCCATTCACAAGTCAACACCATCTAATTTAAACAATAATCCACGACCACCATCCTTAAATACCTCTTGTACTACTCCATCTGGTCCTGCTGCTCTTCCTCGCCTCAGAATGCCTGCAGCTTCCTCAACTTCTGCAAATGTTGATGGCTCTTTCTCGATATCTCATTCACGATCCGACTGGACAACAGGCAACGGAATAGTAACTGGAGGTCAGTTAAACTGTTCCTCGAAGTGTTCCACTCATCGTTCCTGTTGTCTGTCCTGCGAGTGAATCACAGACTTATCCTTCTCCATTATCGTCTCACCAGTCACTGACATATCTGCTCTCCGTCTACTTGATCAATCTAAACAACTGGCTACAATCACCTATCGCCACTGCTTTTCCCATCTCTTCAGCCTTCGTTACCCACCCACAATTGTTCGCTGTCATTGCCTAGACGTTTGACCAATCCACATAACTGTTGCTTCCACTCACTGTGTTGGAAGCCTGTCTGAGTGCGTTCGCGTGCGTCCACTAATCAAGACGAAGCAGTTGAGATCCATTGGCATCCTTTTCCACATTCTGAGAGTTGGTGATGGTCTTCAATGCTGTTTTTATAGTAGACTAGAGAGGGCACTAGATTTCGCCAAAGAAAGTAGCTATGTCATGTTACGCTAACTGTCTAAACTTTTCCAAAATAACCGCATCATAGAGTTGAGTTCACAACCGTCTACTGCAGTTGTCACACATCCATTTTAACGCAGCATGAAGAATGCACCGACGAGCATCTGATCCACTACACAAAAATGTGCAACAGAAGGAGTGGAGATCTTCCAACGATGACTGGTAGAAATACAGGTTTCCAATACAGACTGATGGTCACCAAATCACACAATATCTCTCCATTTCCATTTAAGAAATTCGTGCTAACCAGAAATAAGTCATCTTCTGAGCACAACTATGACAGACAGTCGCCATTGTAATTGAGATGAGTAAGGATTGCAAAATTACTACCTGAGTGACTTTCTGTTTGACTTAGCCTTCCTATTTGTATATCGAGATCACCCGCTACGATGACCCCATCCAAACGTCTGGCTTTCAATGGGAGGGTAGAAAGTTTACAGTAGAACTCACAATTCAGCTCATTCAAACTGCAATCAGTGGATGCAGATTTAGGATATTAGAAGGAGATAATGGCGAGCTTCACCACTATTCCTCTAAGTACTTAACACATCATTCAACTGAACAAAGCCTGGAAGACTGTAAACTGGGACCCAGTAGACGAGTGCAGTTTCTGCCTCAGGCTATAATGCTATGCTCACACCTGCGTCACTACAAGAATTGGCCGAGGAATCTACGGAAATTCCGATGGCGAATTTTGCAGATCCACTGCACATGTTAGGTAAGAGAATAAGCACATTCGGATTCTGCATTTGTGTCTCACGAACACTGAAAACGTCCATGGTTTGAGATGCCACAGTTTTGGTTACTAAGGCCTCACTTGAAGTATGATCTCAGGATACGAATTTGCTTGTAAGTGAGCTTCGATTGTTATCATAAGCTGCAGAGTTAAAAAATAAAGGTATTACAGAGTGCCAAGGAAAAGGGTAATCTTGTACCTCTTGTACTATTCCATCTGGTCCTGCTGCTCTTCCTCGCCTCAGAATGCCTGCAGCTTCCTCAACTTCTGCAAATGTTGATGGCTCTTTCTCGATATCTCATTCACGATCCGACTGGACAACAGGCAACGGAATAGTAACTGGAGGTCAGTTAAACTGTTCCTCGAAGTGTTCCACTCATCGTTCCTGTTGTCTGTCCTGCGAGTGAATCACAGACTTATCCTTCTCCATTATCGTCTCACCAGTCACTGACATATCTGCTCTCCGTCTACTTGATCAATCTAAACAACTGGCTACAATCACCTATCGCCACTGCTTTTCCCATCTCTTCAGCCTTCGTTACCCACCCACAATTGTTCGCTGTCATTGCCTAGACGTTTGACCAATCCACATAACTGTTGCTTCCACTCACTGTGTTGGAAGCCTGTCTGAGTGCGTTCGCGTGCGTCCACTAATCAAGACGAAGCAGTTGAGATCCATTGGCATCCTTTTCCACATTCTGAGAGTTGGTGATGGTCTTCAATGCTGTTTTTATAGTAGACTAGAGAGGGCACTAGATTTTGCCAAAGAAAGTAGCTATGTCATGTTACGCTAACTGTCTAAACTTTTCCAAAATAACCGCATCATAGAGTTGAGTTCACAACCGTCTACTGCAGTTGTCACACATCCATTTTAACGCAGCATGAAGAATGCACCGACGAGCATCTGATCCACTACACAAAAATGTGCAACAGAAGGAGTGGAGATCTTCCAACGATGACTGGTAGAAATACAGGTTTCCAATACAGACTGATGGTCACCAAATCACACAATATCTCTCCATTTCCATTTAAGAAATTCGTGCTAACCAGAAATAAGTCATCTTCTGAGCACAACTATGACAGACAGTCGCCATTGTAATTGAGATGAGTAAGGATTGCAAAATTACTACCTGAGTGACTTTCTGTTTGACTTAGCCTTCCTATTTGTATATCGAGATCACCCGCTACGATGACCCCATCCAAACGTCTGGCTTTCAATGGGAGGGTAGAAAGTTTACAGTAGAACTCACAATTCAGCTCATTCAAACTGCAATCAGTGGATGCAGATTTAGGATATTAGAAGGAGATAATGGCGAGCTTCACCACTATTCCTCTAAGTACTTAACACATCATTCAACTGAACAAAGCCTGGAAGACTGTAAACTGGGACCCAGTAGACGAGTGCAGTTTCTGCCTCAGGCTATAATGCTATGCTCACACCTGCGTCACTACAAGAATTGGCCGAGGAATCTACGGAAATTCCGATGGCGAATTTTGCAGATCCACTGCACATGTTAGGTAAGAGAATAAGCACATTCGGATTCTGCATTTGTGTCTCACGAACACTGAAAACGTCCATGGTTTGAGATGCCACAGTTTTGGTTACTAAGGCCTCACTTGAAGTATGATCTCAGGATACGAATTTGCTTGTAAGTGAGCTTCGATTGTTATCATAAGCTGCAGAGTTAAAAAATAAAGGTATTACAGAGTGCCAAGGAAAAGGGTAATCTTGTACCTCTTGTACTATTCCATCTGGTCCTGCTGCTCTTCCTCGCCTCAGAATGCCTGCAGCTTCCTCAACTTCTGCAAATGTTGATGGCTCTTTCTCGATATCTCATTCACGATCCGACTGGACAACAGGCAACGGAATAGTAACTGGAGGTCAGTTAAACTGTTCCTCGAAGTGTTCCACTCATCGTTCCTGTTGTCTGTCCTGCGAGTGAATCACAGACTTATCCTTCTCCATTATCGTCTCACCAGTCACTGACATATCTGCTCTCCGTCTACTTGATCAATCTAAACAACTGGCTACAATCACCTATCGCCACTGCTTTTCCCATCTCTTCAGCCTTCGTTACCCACCCACAATTGTTCGCTGTCATTGCCTAGACGTTTGACCAATCCACATAACTGTTGCTTCCACTCACTGTGTTGGAAGCCTGTCTGAGTGCGTTCGCGTGCGTCCACTAATCAAGACGAAGCAGTTGAGATCCATTGGCATCCTTTTCCACATTCTGAGAGTTGGTGATGGTCTTTAACGCTGTTTCTACAGCAGACTGGAGATGGTACCAGACTTCTTCACGATGAGTGACGTTGTTCTTTTTCAATAACTGTCTTACCAGTTTCTTGCCGAATACAACCCTACTGTCCTCATTGTTCAGCGGCACTTGCATTGGTCTTGTTGCTATATTTTTACTACGCACATTTCGGCGGAGACGAGCACCTAGTCGAACCAACTCCTGGCCGCTTTTCAAGCACTTTCTTTCGATGGAATGTCAATCTTCCTCCAACCCTCTCCATTGATAACTGATAATAATATGGTCTACCTAATGTCCACAGAGAAGTTGAGGTCGGTGAATGTCACGTCAAACAACATCTGAAGTTCGTGCTGGTCAGCAACAGGACGAAAATCAACTACCTAAACCAACAAGCCATAGCTCCATAGCTAAGATATAGATGGTTGTTTAAACATAGTTGCAGAAGACGATTCCGAAAGTGCCACTTAAGAATGGCCTTTCTGTCTGACTAAGCCTACCCACCTTGTGCATTGAAACCATATGATACAGAAACCACGTCCGAACATTCGGCTTTCAGTAGGAGGCTAGATAGTTTTCAGTAGAACTAAACTTATCCTTCCCTTCGTTCCAGATGCAGTCAGTGGTTGCGTGAGCAGAGATTACAAAGAGAACAACGGCGAGTTTCACTATTCTTTTGAGTCCTTGTGCTGTTCAGTCGAACAGCCCCAGGGGGACTGTCAACTGGGATCAAGTAGAATAGTCTACTTCCTAACTTAGCACCAAATGTTATACCTACATCTGCGACACCACGAGAACTGCCTTCAAATCTCCAGAAACTCGAATTTCGCAGATTTACCATATTGACTGAATGAGGTTAAGTGGATAGCCATACTTCGGTCCTATATGCGCGTCTCATAAATACACCCATGACCTGAGATACTATACTTTTGTCTAGTGCTGGTCAATTTGATAGAGCGTATGAATATTTAAATTGCAAGTATGCAGTTTGGAGAGAGTTTTCAGAAGGCTTGGTGAATCACCAGTACATCTGTCGTGCCTAACCGTAGAAGGCGTACATCTCGTGTCTCTGTAAATGACACAGGTCTTGAAAAATACGGATTTACTGTCTTGACAAAGGCGCTGGCATTGTTCGCATGGGTCATCTGGACTGTAACGCTGAAATAACCTCCATCCTATCACATGAGTAAATTTCTAACAGTTTGCTCAAAAAGATGCTACTGAGCAAATCGAACAAAAGGTTATTCAGATCCTTCAGAAAGTGAAAAATGAGTCATTCATCAGCTGCAAACTATTTGAGTAAATTCGACAATCTGGTTTCCTCACTTCTCGCTTATCTGGTCTCCCGGATGTATAAAGGGGAAATCTTCCTCAATGTCTCATTTAGAATATGAACAATTCGCCATACCATGATATCGCCAAATGACTGTTTCACTGTCCATCAACCAGTCAGAAAACAGTTAGTTGAAAATGCACAATGTAATGAATTCTATAGACTTTTTTAACTCAACTAATAGTGTCAATGTATCTCTAGATATGGTGTCACTTGACCAATGTCCCCTCTCACATAAACTATTTTCCTTCTGTACAATTTCACTGAACATAATAATTTTGATGTGGTTATCTAAATGCACTACTTAACAGAATTACTTCTAGGGTGTGCATTCAACGTTAAATTTGTATTCAATGACGAACTGTACAGACAAAAGGATGGGGTCGCTATGGGGTTAACACATGGATCGCTACTGATAAACCCAGAGAATAGCGTGCTCCAGCTAACAATTCATGATTTCTACCTATTTAAAAGATTCGTGGCAAATAATGGTACATTTATCATAGGTGATAAAAAAAAGATATTGTGACTACAGTGGAAAAGTTTAATCATTGTCATCGGTCAACTTCAGATCAGGATTTGAAGAGAAGCCACAATTTCATTTTTTGGATATCTTATTGAAACGGGGACAACATGGTTCCCTTCAGAAATTGATTTATAAGAAGCCAACATGAAATGGACAATACACAGATTCCCATAGCTGTACGCTGCTCATCAGGAAGAGAAATATGACTCATTTTTATCAAGGAAGAGAAAAATCTGCACCAGTGATACTATCGACAGTGTTGAGGACAAACTAAAGCAAATTCTCATACAAAATGGATACGCATCCAGATTTGAGGAGAAAAATCTTGAAAATGAAACAAACTGCAGAGCAGGTACTCACAGTTCTAAAGAGGACTTTACTCAAAAATGTTGGTTTCAAAGGTGATACGGCAGCAGAGATCCTGAAAAATCGGCTGTTCAAATCGCTGGAGAAGATATTCTTCTCTACCAAACTACAGACTAGCGAATGATTCCGGGGTGCGTTAAGAACAAGCTACCACTTTGAACCCCTTAAATGTGTGTGTACAAGTTTACTTCCTCCTATGGAGCTAGTTACATAAGCCACACAAAGAGCGCACTTTCCAAACGTATCTCTTAGCACTATTCTGAATGATCGTCGAAGGGAGAATGGAAGTCAATTAACAGTTCAATTCTTGAATATTTGGTCAACTCTCGACATATCGCTCAACTAAAGTCCCCTTTGAGTATCATCAAAGAACACAGTTCAAAAGGAGTACGCTCTCGACAGTTGTGGATAGCAAAAGCACTGGCAATTCACTGATTCAAACCTGATCTGCATGCAGAAGAAGTATGTTGAATTTCTTACCTTACCATGGTCCTCCACACTTTTTTCCTTTTCTTTTTCGAATTCATTGTATTTAACTAGTTTACTACTATCATATTCACTATAACACTTGTTTCTTTTTTCGCCTTCTTTACATCGACACTTAAACATTTCATCCTCACCTTGTCAAACTCCTTACCTTTCTCGTTATCTGCATTGTCAAATAGATTATTACGCAACACCTACCCAGTCTTGATTTCAGTTTTAACATTAGCTTAATGATACAACCACATCCTAATGCTAATAATAGACTCTTATATGTATGGGGTGTAAATAAATACTGTTGTACCGCTTTAGCAAATGATATCTTCGAAAAACAATATATTCTTCGCTGAATTACCTCTCCTCTTTACGATTCAAAGGGTATATTTCATCTAGTTTTTTGTTTTGATTCCAGCTATGAATCCATACTACCCACACCGGAACACTATGGGGTAGGAGGAATGTACTAATAATGAGGGCGACTTTTTCTAACCTCCCTTCCCCATAGGGAAGGGTAGCATCAGCATGCACTGTAGGTCGTCCATGGGAGGAGTTTTACTACTGTCACACCCCTATCCAGTCAACAGTACGACTTTGTTCTCATAGTGCAATCATATTGTAGCAATCTACACCATAACGATAACTGCTTTTTGTCCAACCACTACCCAACTGACCTTTATGGTATGGTAGGAGATCGAGAGAGCAAACGTTTTACCAGTATAGCTCGGTGAGTCATTGTGATATGCACGCTCGACCATCAGGTCAATGTAGCAACTGTCACTTGAGATATACATTAAAACAGTTATAGTATACAAACAATCGTTTTTGACAACCAGTTGTCTACATTTGAAGTACATAATTAGAGGAAGTTTAAATAGTAAAGCACTTAATCATATAAGATGAGAACACCTACTCACCAGATTCATTTGAGTAATTCCCCAAACGAGAAGATAAGTTATTTGATGAATGAAGCCGAGAATCATTGTCAAAATCTTCTCCATGATTAAGTTCTGAGACAGAAAAAAGACGTTGTTGCTGATCACCACAAAGAGCTTGAATCTCTTCTCTAGAAACGTAAAACTTGCCAGTTTTCGGCTTAGCATAAGTAGGTGCATCCGCCCATAGCGGTATAGCAGAGGATGATAAAGAGACTAACGAAGACTTAATACTTCCTCTCCCATTCATTGAAAAGTATGTGGATGGGGAACAAGGAGAGCTATGAGAACCAATAAACCTTTGATGGGTAGATGTCGTACTTTCGTATATACTAGCAGCATGCTGGCATGTCCTAGTACGTTGGCTCCCTGGAATAACTGTTGCTGTTGGTATTGACGAAATATAAAGATACCCAGGATTCTCGCCACTGGATTGGCATTGACTTACTGCAGTTTGACGTTTATTATCAAGAAGGATGTTGCTCAGTACGTGACCAGCAGTGATATTTGCTACAAAATATACGAAAATAAACATTTTCGTAAAAAAGAATGATATAAAATCTAAGCTTATAGGAATTACATTTTAGTGGTGCATGTGATAGGATACACTGTAAATCCGTTCAAATTAGAAAAAGTGACTATCTTCATAAGTGTATATTCAGACAGATGAACTAAAAGAAGAAATAGCTTGGTGACTAATCATAGCGAGAAAGCAAAGTGTGCAAGTAAAATTATTTGTTTTCAAATACAAGTGAAGAATAATATTGTTTTAGGTATATCCAGTCAAAGTTGTACCAACTGAGAGAGTGTGCATTTAATCTTTGTTTATGGCTAAATATATAAACAAACACGTAAATCTCCGTCTATTTACATTGAGAAACACCATGTTTTCACTGTTTCATGTATTTGTATTAACCCCGTTTACTTTTTTGGCATCTGATACACATGATACCTGGCCCAAAACCAAGATGGTGGGGTGAATAGCAAATAATTGCATTATTAAAAGTAACGAGATGTCAAAGTAAATTTAACACAAAAGATTTACCAGATACATGGTCTTCAAGTAGATTAATACTGAAAGAAAGTGCTGAACACTTCTATAATAAGAAAAGAATGACACTTGACGATACTACAGTTAGTAACTGTATCGGCAACACTCTTGTCGACCGATTTTATAAGTGAGCTACACTGAAGATGGGGTTTAGAGGCATACGTAAACGTCTAGCTACGGAAATTCTAGATCAGCGAAGACCAATACAGTATTAGACCGTTCAAAACATTCATCAAAACACCAAAATCGATTCTTCTGATTCATGAAACAATAATTAGGGTATGTGAGCTAAGTAATGCGAGAAAATATTAGTTAATTTAGTTCACTTAGCTCACACTCAAAATGTGTATAACGTACAGTCGAAATACAACACAATAAGCCAAAATATTAGCGAAAGCACGAAAACGTTATTGGCAACAAAAAGAGTAGATTACCTGATACATCTGTACTGCCGGTTGGTGTTGGACTGATAGTGGACCAGCTACTTGGAAGGCGCTTACGTCGACGAGTATCCTGAGAAGCTACATTTATACCAGGATGAATAACTGAACTGGTTGATGGATAATCAATATTTTGCTCACATATGGGTTGTGTTGCATTTGAGTGTATGTGAGGATTATAAACAGATACAGGTTCTGTTTTTTCTGCATAAAAGTTACTATCTAGCAACTCATTGATGCCTTCATGTGTAAGGTCAGAGGATAATTTTAAGCAGGGGGAATCAGCTGCGCTAGACTCCAACGATTGGTTCTGACTTGAGATCAGATCACATTGAGTTGCACCACACAAAGTAGTTGACTGTGTTTGACTTCTTTCTTGTGTACAGCTATTCGATACAAGAGCACAATTACAGTTATTACTGATACTGAGCTTGTCTAGACGACTAAGACAAGCATTTTGATCACCGTCAAGATTTCTACTAAACAACTGGTTACCGTTTGAATTGCGAGAATCAGAAGAACAAGACGGATGAAAATTACACATACAGGATTCATTCATGGAGAAAAATGAACAGTTAGGTCGATGCAGAAGTTCTTCTAACTTTTGGATGTCCAATGGTTGTGATGGTAAAGTCACTAAAAAAGGTTCTGACCTGAAAAGAGAAAAAACATTTGCATGTTCACACTGCCAAGATAAATTCCTACTTCTTAATACACTTCCATAATACTTGTATTAAATCATGAAGTCATTGAAGTAAATACTTCATAACGCAGTCTGGTCAAAAGAGAATTAGAAAATTTAGTAAAACAAACAATGTGAGTGAAGAAGTATCTCTTTCCAATTAGTTCCTCATCAATGGCTCTACACTAATATAGCATTTTCAAAACGTAAAATTACATACCAATCTAGTGGTGAGAGTTGTTTAATGAAAGGTTATCAATCTCAAAGTATCAAAAAGGTGATAATTAATCAGGTAATTGATACAATTAACTGAAGCATAGATTAATTATAGTAGAAAGATTTTGTGAAATTTTAAACAGGTTTTCACATAATTGATATTTTGTACAATGGTAGCTAAAGAGCGAAAATGAACTGTTACATAAAGTGGTAAATTGTTGACGGTAATTAGAGACAGTAGGGGGAGAAGAAGATGGCTAAAACTGTAACAATAATAATAATAGAGTTATTAAAATATTAGTTATAATCAATTGTGGGATGAATGAAATGAAGGGTCTTGCTGTGATAAATAAGCTATACAGATGATCAAGGCAAAGAAAGAGGCTGTACGAATTTCTTCTGAACACACAGACTTGGTTTGTTTAGGTGGATTCCTATGGCTTCTGCTGTATGTAAAAGATGAACTTGTAGAGCTTGGGTGAGGTTAAAAGGAATGTGATAAACAACTTCAAAGGCATTATGAATGTTAACTCAGTTGAGAAACCAATAGAATATAACTACTCTGTAGCGTAACAAATAGCTTCCTGATTATTTTTCTTTGAAAGCTTCATACTTACATAAGGCCTGGAGTACTCCCCGGGCAGCAAAACCAATGAAGTCCGATTTCTAAGGAAACCAACCCCCCTTAAGTTTGATTCACAAATCGCTGAAGTAATGCCAGAAGCTATATTTTCGGGGAAATAGGCGTCATAAACAAACGTATACGCTGTTTATTACTGGCTATGAAATGAATTTCCAAATTTCAAATGTATGTATCCACCGTATCCACCAGGGCGACTTAGGCATAGAATATTCACTTTCAATCTTTCGATTTGTAGATACAGCCCCACCAAAACAAAGTAGTGGGCGAGAATTTCCCAGCAGAGGTTATAAAAGCGCAAACATTTGAAGGAATTTCAGGAAGAATAAACACTAGACAATCTCAGCCACATCACAGGACCTAATAACTATGATGATCATGACTACAGTAACGATATGAATAATTGTAGAACTTTAATCAAAAGTGAATTCAATAATGTACATACATATTTTTCGATACAATATTATTTCATACAGTTGAAGGACTAAACGATAAATTTTATTTTTCACTATAACGACTCATCAAATTTCCAATAGATCAGAATGCCCACATTTAAGTATAAGTCATATTTTTTGTGTGTGATAGTCAATGAAACTAGCTAGTTGTAGGCGGACAGGCATGAATAACTCGAGGCCTGGAACATCTGTCCAACAGTTCAAGTAGTATACTGAGACAACAGAGAGAAGTTTAAAAAGTCGGTAATTGCAAAAGAAAACAATACGAAATGAAGTAAGAATAATAAAAACATACTGATAAAATCATCAAGATTCTGACGAATAAAAATCTCCACCTCCGTGATCATCTTTGAACTATTATTAGGTCACAAATAGTCTTTTTCAAGTTTTCCGGAGGATCGAAACCAAAAAATGCATATCTTCCGACATGATTCAGAAAAATAAACAGGTTTTCTGGGTTGATGTTACACCCTTCGTTTTCTCAAAACCTAATTTTACTTTACTACCACTGGATACTCAATACATCCCAGCAATTTGAACAGATTAAATCTCAACAACTCATGAGCTTGTTATATCGAATAAATGATAGGAAACGTGAATCACAGCTAAGTATTATCGGTCACACTATTTTATAAGACATTTTACTTATGACTGCTTTGGTAACACCATTGCATAGCTTGGTTGAACAGCCTCCGACTGACAATTCATCCATATCTGCATAACTTATAGTTTTGAAATAATTTCAGTGAAATTGAGTGGAGTCAATTGTGTATTATCTCATTTTTTGTGCACGAAATTGGTTATTTCACTTTCATAAATTATGCTTCGTGGTCATGTCATTTCGTTGCATACATACGAATTTAATCAAAATGCACTCAACAATCTTTCGAAGCAATTTCATGCCTTAGGTAAAGCCTAGTATGCGAGGGCTAATGAGACAGATGATTCAGTCTACCCAAAAGGTAAACAGACAATAAGCAGCAGACTTTGAGTTCTGTCTACGAGGTTGCGCGTGAAAATTAGTCACAATGATGCAGATAGATTCACTCTTTGACATCTTCCAAACTTGAATGTTTTGACTTATCTCCCTTTTTAAATTTCCTCTTCTCTCATACACCTTTGTTTACTTTGGTATGTCCTTCTAAAGCCTCTTGTTCTTTGTATGCTACTGTGAAGTATGAGAGCTTGAACCGATGACCTTATGTGCAAGACTCCACGCTGATTATGCTTATCTGCACTAGGTCACGTGACTCAAGTGTGGGTGGATTGAGATATGGGAGGCGAATTCGATACTACACAAGTGTGAGATCAGCGTTAAGACTGAATTGGCAGAACCACGCTTCAGTCAATTACTACTAAGTAAAGTCAAAACACAAATAAATCTCCTTCTTTACCGTAAAATGCATCTAAACTCCATATTGCTTATACAATTACCAGGCTAAACTCCAGTGAAGGCAACAGTGGGCATATACCTGGGATCTTATCAATTCCTCGATATTCAATGGTCATGTTTCATAGCCACATGATATTTGACCACAGTGCACTACTTTGGAGTACATTTGATGATGACCAGTACGCAATCCGGTACCTCGTCGGTACCATGAGTGGTGTGAATCGATAAATGTATATTCTAAGTATTTTTGTTCGTCTACTACATCATGAGTATTTATTTTCTACCAAACTTTATTTCAAATGCATACTTTTCGTTACACGCAAAACTAGAGCTAAGTACCATAAAACGTATGAAAAAAATCACGTTGTGACTCCTTTAGAAATAAAAGAACGGCATTGACGTATGTGCAGTACTCATAGTATTTTAGTGACTCTAATTTGGCAGCTGCTTAAACACTACAGTTTCAGTGCCACAAATCTTTATCAACCTCATTCAACAGCTATATGTCGAGCTATATGCCAAGTGATCCACAATGGAAAGCTCAGTGATGCCTTTGAAGTGAAGACAAGAAAGAGTAAGACAAGGCTGCCTATCACCTATCATCTTCCTGATTGTGGTGGATTGGATCATGCAGCAAACTGTGAGGAGCGAGAAGACGGGCATATGCTGTTTGATGAATGAAAAGGCACTAGAAGACTTGAATTTCGCCGATGATGATTTATGTCTAATGTCGCACAAACTCGAGGATCTACAGGCAAAAACCAACAAGTTGACAGAACAGTCAGCAAAGCCGGGACTTCCTACAGATGAAGATACCCAACCAACAACAAGCACCAATCACCATCAGTGGCAGAAATCAAAAGGAAGTTGTCTCTTTCACCTACCTAGGCAGCATCGTTTCAACTACAGGCGGCACAGATGAGAATGTCAAAACCAGGATCGGAAAAGACAGCAAGAAAGGCCTTCAGTAATCTGAAATCATTGTGGAGAACTACTGCACTCAACATAAACAACAAGATCCGGATCTTCAACACTAAGTCAGTCAAGTCAGTGCTTCTATATGGTTCAGAAATTTGGCGCGTCACGAAAAACACTTCCAACAAACTACAGACATACATCAACAGCTGCCGCCCACACTCACTCGATACTGAAGATCAGATGGCCAGAAAGAATAAGCAACAAGGAACTCGCCCTGGCAACCCGCCAACCAAGAACCCATCGCCCAACAAATATGCAGAAGAAAGTGGAGATGAATTGCGTTGGGCATACACTGAGAAGGCCAATTAGGGACATCACGCGCCAGGCCAGGCCCTCGAGTAGAATCCAAAGGGGAAACGAGTTGGGCGTCAGAGGTGAGGGTGACATGGAGGCGATGGTGTGTGAGGAAGAAATGAAAGCTTGTGGGCAGTCGTGGAGCCAGGTTCAAAAGACTGCAGAGAACAGAGTGGAATGGCGACATGATACTGAAGCCCCATGTTCCACTAGGAACCCAAAGGAAAACTAATAATAGTAATCAATGTCACAATTGGAAATCGATAATAAGTCAAAACCATGTAATGTTTATCTTGCTGAGAACTTGGACGCCTCGCTTTTTGTTTGTTTGTCATATTTTCTTTTTCATTCTTTTTGTTCGTTAAAACATCTTTTTACCTTTTAAAATACCTCAATCTGCTGGAACGAAACTGTAGTTTGTTGGCTTAAGCAGATAGCTTTGAACTACTAGGCTAGGGGTTTAAATCCTGCTTCATTTACCAAAGTTGGGCTGGTAAAAACTAACGCAAGGCTTCACTTAAAACACTTGGTTCACTATATAGCACGCTAAATATCTGTGTCACTAGTGTATATGTTGCTCTCGCACTTTCATGTGAGGTTCTTGTTGCAACGCCAAACAAACTGATACAACTTGGTATCGCGTATTTGAACTGATAACTCCAAAACATATGCTCCTGAAACTAACATGTGATTCTGAACCTCGATAAACCTTACTATTTGAATCTCGCTGCATTTTCTCAAAGTGACTCAAAAGTGCACTTTAATAACTACTGAAGTAAACAAACAGGTTTCGTTATTTTACGAAAAAACTACTTTTCTAGCCGAAATAGGGGGAAAATTAACAACCAACCATTTAGCGAAAAAAATTTACTTTTCGACAAATCATCTTCAAAAGTTGTACAGTCGTAATCATTATTGCAACGAAATATATATCCATTATTAAAAGCTCCATGAGAGTCTTTTTTCAAAGTCACTTATAAAGTGAAATCAAAAATCCCGATGCGAGTGCGTATCCACCGATTCAACATAGCGGAGGCTTAGGGAATCCAGCGGTACAAGCTTGACCATTGCGTTCAAAAGAGATACATACAATCACCAATTTTCCCTTGGTTGCATCTACCTAAGACATTTTATTCATCTCTTTGTTTACTGTTTGTTTATTTATTGTAATCGTATAAGCAGATATTGATGACCTTGAACTGATCAAGTTGTTATCACCTTGTGACTTTAGTGAACACTTTTGATAGCTTTATACTGACCTATTAGCTATTGATGGATACACATTTTATTGTAACTTTGATTATGAATATGCAGCTTTTGAAAATGGTTCACCGCTGAATTGTCTTTTATTAGTTTTTCATTATCACATGGGACAATTTTGATGTCTGAGATAGAAGAACATAATTGGTTAGATATGCAGGTACTAGGATGAAAAAAATGTTATCACTCTACTTTTTTGAAGCTTCATCAGACTATTAACTCACCGTCTCCAGTTACAAGGACCGTATTTCCATTGACAGTCGGCGTGATTGAAGCATGGATATGATTTAGGAACGTCATTCACCTATCGATATCAAAAGTAGTACAACATGAGATGAAAGCCAGTTTCTGAGACTATGACAACAATATATGACACAACAGCATATGATAAAGGAAGAACGGCAGACACAAAAACAGATGAGGAAACTTGCACACAAATGATCGGTCAGTTCAATTATCTACACCTCACCACAGCATACACTGCACAGAAAAACAATGATATCAGTACATTGAATATTCCCATTCATACATTTAGCAGAAAAAAACTTATTCAGAGAAGAAATATATTCCTTTTCAATTAAGTTTTAGTGTAGAGCCAAAGACGAAGACCAAACTGAAAAGGAATACGTTTCTTCGCTCAATCTGACTTTTTTCGAAATAATAGCAGTATCAAAAAATTGTGTAACAGGAAGGAAATAACAATTAGGCTATATAAACTACATAGATATTTTAAGATCATAAGCCACCGAAAATTTCCGATCACCATTTCTTACTGTCTTGAGAAACCCAAGCATGCGGTGCATATTTTCAGGAGATGGAGGGCAGCACGCCTTGTGCACTGATAAGCACAGGCGTGAACTACACAACCACATAAGTTCTATTACCAAGAATTCAGTGAAATCGACTGTGTTGTGGCAGTGTTTGACTGTTAAACGAGTACCAAGCAACTATACGGTTTTTTGAACGCTTAGAAGCAGAATTCTGAGTATGTTTGGCATGCATCTTGCTAGTATCTTTCAAATGTAAGATGACACTCCTCAACTGGGCTGAAAATACTTCCAGTTTAATGATAGGAAGCGAATTGGTAGAATGCGTCAAACACTCTACTTTCATTCAGAGTTTTATCAGCATGAACAGGCTGCTGGCTGACGAAATCTCAGCTCGGATACAGAAGGTCCGTTGGCATTTACCAGTTCTCATCATCTTTGGTATTTCCAAGATACCAGAATACCTATTGAAGAACAAGTATACTACGTTACAGTCCATTCTGCCGTTATACGGCTGAGACATGGCCGTTAAAAGGAGAGGACAGGAAGCGGTTACTGAGTTTTGATCACAGATGTCTTAGTAGCATTGCTCGCGTTTGGTGGAATCATCGCGTGAGCAAGGTTGAGGTCAGGCGAAAGTTACTAGGTAAGACAAACAAGTCGATTGATGAGGTTGTGAACCTTAGTCAATTGAGATGACTGGGATATGTACTTCGCACCCGAGCCACCACCTACCTTGATGTGTCATGTTATTGGAAGGTGGATTAGGTTGGAAGAGGGTTCAGGGTGGTCAGATCAAGACATATCACCAATCCATGAAATCTCTGACTCCTGGTCTGAGCCTTGTAGACTGTCCGTCTGGGGTCACTGAGACAATAGGAACCAATGGTTGAAGGCTCTTGGCAAAATATTTGAAGACTAGTCACAAAGGCACAGATGTAATCAATATTTGAAGTCTTCTGAACGCTGAACATTTTAACTGACCCTGGCTTCCAAATCCCTTCTCCTCCCTTATAGACTCGTCCATTTTGATATCAGTCTTTTTCTGTTCAATTGTTCTTTGAATGTTACTGTGAAATATATGACAACTTGAACCGATGCACTTCTGTGTGACGTTCTTCGTCGATTTCGTCTGTCTCTGTTGAATATACTATACATTTTTACCTTCGCACCCAACAAGCTGTATTTGTAAGCCAACTCCATTGCCTATCCACTTTCTATTCGACTTACACGTTCTCTGCATTTTTTTACGGGCCTTAATCGATTACGCTTATCTGGTTTTTGCAATTGTAACCTTTGTTCTGATTGGCTGACCTAATCTCTCAGATTTTTGCTGTATGTAAACTGGTCTTAGCCATTTTGGTTGGTTTGTTTACTGAAAAATTGAGTCTTGATTTTCCTTATGGAAGCGTCACTTTGACAGGAGTCCGGTAATCGCAGTTTTACATTCAGGAGTTTATCTGTTCCATGAATGGGGTAAATGCCATGGACATGCATGAAAAAAAACTACACTCTGGTTACTGGGGAACAGGAGGAACTATCGAAACATTCCACATTATGTTCATATCCACTGAACTGTTGTGAAGCTAACACAGATGTTTACATGCAAAACTGACTGCCTGAAAAGCATACACCGGACAAACAAGAACACTGAAATACAATCGTAATTTTTGTCTGTAAGCTGTAAATATACAGCTCTATTTTGAACGAGATTCACAATCCAAGATATCATGTGTTAACCGCAATACTGATTCAAAAAAATAACCTTACAACTTAACTACCCAGGTGTCTAAAGTGTCCAGACTTCAGTATGAAAACAAATGTGGAACATACAAATTGGGAGAGAAATCTGAGTGATCCAGTGTTAAATTAGGAAAGCAGCAGTTATTTTACTATTTATATCCTCCATAATTAATTTACTCAAAGAAATGACTAGAGCAAACTTCTTCCAGACATATTAACAACACATTCAGGAATTCTCTCTAAAATAAATACTACTGTTTCGACATTACCGACATTGCGAATATACGGAATGAGAGACAGAAAAAAGTTTAAGCTTCCATTTTCGTACACATCAAGCAAATACATGAACATTTCAAGTACTGGCGTAAGATAAACAACGATGAAAAAGTTCATCCTGTACAAATATTTTGCAATCATACACTATGGTTGATTATTTATCATAGCAATAACAATATTAAGTGTATGATTATTTCTGTTCAAATCACATGACTAGTTCATGTTCTACTCACCTACTTTCGAAAACAATGAAACACAACAATGCACCAAAAAATCATTCGCAAATTACGATAACGAAAGTTACGTGTACAAACAGTTGTCAGAAGATTAATTCTTCACTCGATAATGCTGATAATCATAAGACCCTTAAGATACTTGGAATACTACCGCCTGAGTTCATCACATCAATTGATATTCATCAATAATAGTTTCCTGCGATCTTTTACCGTTATCCTGAGTGCAAGCTTCACTTATTCGAATGCCTGGGAGCGGTTTCCCTCTTGATATCCTATGACTAATTTGAAGTGCACAAATATCATAGCTGCTATAATGGTTACCATTCTAAATTTCTTGAACAACTCCTTCGAGATGTTGGCTCATTGGGTTTTAGCTTAAACGGGTGCTAATTATAAGTTAAAGTTAGCGAGTGTTTAACAGCGTACTTTTCTAGTCACTTTCATCATTCATTCATAGTGAAAAGACATAAGACAGATACGACGGAAATAATGCTTGTTATCAACAATTGAAACGGTATTCCCCACATATGGTACACCTGGCACTAAACCCATCATTTGCAAAATGTGCTTCGTTTCCTCTTCTATCTCTCTCGATTTGCTCTTCATACATTCTTATCAGCAGCATCCACTGTAATACGCCTACGTTATCCCTTGGGTTGCTCTTGGCAGAATCCTTACCCATTGCTGGTAACTCCCTATGATTCCTGCCATCCTCTCAACACATACTACTTATATCCATTCTTATCAGCAACGCCGACAATAATATGACGCTCGTGACCTTTAAAAGCATGCGTTGATAAATTATAAGTGAACAGTTATGTCGGAGTATTAGCTTACTGAATCATATAATCACTACTAGCCTTCGTCAGCATATCAAGGTTGTGCACAATCGAGTTTAATAGATGTAGAAAGAAAGATAAATTATGTACATAACATCGGAGTAATCAGATGGTAAGACCTGCCCTACGACACCACATATAGTCTAGACAGTAGAGTCATGTAGATGAATCATCAGTCTATGGATATGAAATGTGGGGAAGCACATCAGTGTGAACAGTGAGACGTTTTTGTTGGTTGGTGGACTAGTGTTAATAATAATAATAAGTGATAAAATTATGGGAAAGGACCTGGATATTTGTAAAAGTACTTAACTGATACGAGTGACCGTACTATGGACGCAGTATAAACATTAGACCGTAAGCAATCGACAAGACAGATAAACATATTGACTCAAGTTCGTAGGACAAAAACAGATTTGCAGATACATCTTGCTGAGGAGTGCCAACAAGCACGAGACCGAGGTCCACAGCCTCCTACCGATTACCTCCAACCAACTAACATCCATCAAAATGCACCGAGATGGTGAGCCTCCTACCCTGATGGACACATTGCGAAATGATCCATAGAGTTCGGTTAAATATCAAGATAAGACAAAATGAGATTCGTTGCTCTCCAGTGACCAATCAATGTACAAAACAGAGTACAAATAAGTGTATGTCATAACCTTTACTAATCTTGTAAACTATTTTACGCGCTAACTGAATATTTACACAAGTAACAGGAGAATACTTGAGTGAATTTCAACCACTTAAATGAAATTCAAAAAACCTTGGAAATTCCTCTCATGTCAGTCAATAAAGTCCTTCTTAACACTGAAAATATTTCCAACTCGAAACAACCGATAGTAATATTCATTTCCGTTTCGTACATGACATGTATGGAACCTCTCACTTACCTTTCACGTTTATTGAGTAAATGACTATAAGAAAAGCCAGCATATCTGCATTGCCAAACCTGGCAGAAGGTGAGTATCCAGTCGACACGCCCATGGCCGTGTTTGCAGCTTGCCTGGATTTCTCGGACTCACTGTTACCAAGCTCAACCAAGATCTCTCATAATTACAGGAAATAGAATCTTAAACGCTAAGTATATCAGACTAGTTCCCCTGTGGTTATCACAAGAGGACTTCCCCCTTTTATCCAAGACTGGCATAACCAGTGACAGACGAGTCGGAGGGCATCATATCTGATTTCCATTCACAAGTCAACACCATCTAATTTAAACAATAATCCACGACCACCATCCTTAAATACCTCTTGTACTACTCCATCTGGTCCTGCTGCTCTTCCTCGCCTCAGAATGCCTGCAGCTTCCTCAACTTCTGCAAATGTTGATGGCTCTTTCTCGATATCTCATTCACGATCCGACTGGACAACAGGCAACGGAATAGTAACTGGAGGTCAGTTAAACTGTTCCTCGAAGTGTTCCACTCATCGTTCCTGTTGTCTGTCCTGCGAGTGAATCACAGACTTATCCTTCTCCATTATCGTCTCACCAGTCACTGACATATCTGCTCTCCGTCTACTTGATCAATCTAAACAACTGGCTACAATCACCTATCGCCACTGCTTTTCCCATCTCTTCAGCCTTCGTTACCCACCCACAATTGTTCGCTGTCATTGCCTAGACGTTTGACCAATCCACATAACTGTTGCTTCCACTCACTGTGTTGGAAGCCTGTCTGAGTGCGTTCGCGTGCGTCCACTAATCAAGACGAAGCAGTTGAGATCCATTGGCATCCTTTTCCACATTCTGAGAGTTGGTGATGGTCTTCAATGCTGTTTTTATAGTAGACTAGAGAGGGCACTAGATTTCGCCAAAGAAAGTAGCTATGTCATGTTACGCTAACTGTCTAAACTTTTCCAAAATAACCGCATCATAGAGTTGAGTTCACAACCGTCTACTGCAGTTGTCACACATCCATTTTAACGCAGCATGAAGAATGCACCGACGAGCATCTGATCCACTACACAAAAATGTGCAACAGAAGGAGTGGAGATCTTCCAACGATGACTGGTAGAAATACAGGTTTCCAATACAGACTGATGGTCACCAAATCACACAATATCTCTCCATTTCCATTTAAGAAATTCGTGCTAACCAGAAATAAGTCATCTTCTGAGCACAACTATGACAGACAGTCGCCATTGTAATTGAGATGAGTAAGGATTGCAAAATTACTACCTGAGTGACTTTCTGTTTGACTTAGCCTTCCTATTTGTATATCGAGATCACCCGCTACGATGACCCCATCCAAACGTCTGGCTTTCAATGGGAGGGTAGAAAGTTTACAGTAGAACTCACAATTCAGCTCATTCAAACTGCAATCAGTGGATGCAGATTTAGGATATTAGAAGGAGATAATGGCGAGCTTCACCACTATTCCTCTAAGTACTTAACACATCATTCAACTGAACAAAGCCTGGAAGACTGTAAACTGGGACCCAGTAGACGAGTGCAGTTTCTGCCTCAGGCTATAATGCTATGCTCACACCTGCGTCACTACAAGAATTGGCCGAGGAATCTACGGAAATTCCGATGGCGAATTTTGCAGATCCACTGCACATGTTAGGTAAGAGAATAAGCACATTCGGATTCTGCATTTGTGTCTCACGAACACTGAAAACGTCCATGGTTTGAGATGCCACAGTTTTGGTTACTAAGGCCTCACTTGAAGTATGATCTCAGGATACGAATTTGCTTGTAAGTGAGCTTCGATTGTTATCATAAGCTGCAGAGTTAAAAAATAAAGGTATTACAGAGTGCCAAGGAAAAGGGTAATCTTTTTTTAGTAAAGACTTGTGTTTTGAGAGAGACATGATGGTTGACATTTCTCGAAGAAGAGTATGATGTTTTTAGCGCAGCCTTTTCCAACCGTTCCTCCCCAGAACAGGAAAACAGTATCATCTAGTATGATCATTTGAGGGAAGCATTTGACTTCTACAGTACTCCATGCAGCCAGTGGCACAATATCGTCTTTGGATCCCTAGCATACTGTGTGTTATTGATACAGAAACCATCATTGCTCACAGTTTTACCAGTACCTATGATACTTTTCATGAAAGAAAGAAACCTAACTGGTTATTTCGATGGTTGCTAGAGTAGTCTTCAGAGTTATTCACAAGGTTTTCAGATTTTTCATTTCAATGAGTTGGTGTTTTGACTATGTTCCCACGCTATC
This sequence comes from Heterobilharzia americana, assembly GCA_944470555.2. Classification (NCBI taxonomy): domain Eukaryota; kingdom Metazoa; phylum Platyhelminthes; class Trematoda; order Strigeidida; family Schistosomatidae; genus Heterobilharzia; species Heterobilharzia americana. The sequence continues at coordinate 46,326,521 of OX104127.1, forward strand.
GATACGGATGATCGATTAACACAGGAAAACCCTACAAATTTGTTCGGAAGGCATAGTGAATTACAGCGTTTTATTACATATATTATCAGTATATATGGGGTTAAATAAATCCGTGTCTACCCCCCTATTTGTCAAACAAAAAATTTTCACATCATTCTAAGGCCATGATTTCCTTCTAACTTTAACGATCCCTGACGTACATAGAAACTAACTTATTGATCGTGGCCATCCCAGATAGTTTTAATTGCCATCCAGCATTTAATAAAAGATAAGAAAAAGATTTCCGTAGATAAGCTTCCACTGGTAAAAAAGAAAAATAGATGTCAAATTACTGACTAGAGTATGCAAACCAAAACGCACGTGTGAATAAACGTCTTTTAAAACCTTAAGGAAGACGCGTGTTGCGTAATTGGCACATTAAAAAAATGTACCATTTGAAAAAGAAAAAAATATTTTTTAAAGCCATAAATACCTGTCAGCATTTACTCTTGGTGAGTAAAAGATGATTTATACCAATAAACATCGATTTAATTTAGCCTGATAAAAAACACTTCATTACTTCTATTAACAATTCAATGTTTGCTAATCCACATACAAAGAACTTACATTAATACAATTATGAGATTTAAATTGATCCATCGAATGAATGGGTAAATTTTTATCTGATTTTGGGACTTTTTCTTGCTTACTTGATGAACTTGACTCAAATGTATCCGACGCTGTATCATAATGACTTTTAGTCAGTTGTGAATACAGGCAGTTTGAAGGAAACTTTGCATTGTGTTCACACCCAGTAAGATAATCAATATACAGACCATTACATTCTACAGGATGACTGGAAAAGCGTCGTCTTGGATTCATAGCAATCCTGAAAGAAATGATCAAATACAGATAAAGACGGAAACTAACTCAATGACGGGAAATAGACTGTATTCATACTAAAAATATGAGTCCATTATTACTTTCGACGAAAAAAACGCTAACAGTGATGGACTTAATACCATTGTCATGGAAACTAGTTAAGCGGAGATTCAATAGGATAGCCAATTGTTGGAACAGATAAAAATGAAATATTGCTAGTATTTGACTAATTGGAAAAGTAAAATTAGTCATAGCAAGGAGGTACTGTCGATATCTAAAACTATTCATATTGCATAACAGATGCTCTATTCGGATGGAAAACAGCTCGAAGAATATTAATCTTGTTGTGTATAGTTGACATTGATTTCAGAAAGTAGATTTCATCAGAAAACCCAGAATAACACATCGAAACATAATGACTAGGATTACGAGATCTCGTCATAACTTATTCGTCCAATTACTAGTTGAAGCATGATTTGTGAATTTTTTTTACAGTATTCACAATGTCTGACCTTACTCATTTAGACAAATGCTAAGATGTTATTTTCACTGGGTGTTTATACAGATAGAGACAAAATTCAACAAGTGTGGATATGAATAAATGCACATGAAAGATGCGTTTGGTACACTTCCTTCCAAATAAATGCACCGCTAACAAATGTCTTAGTAAACTACTTTTTTGCCCAAAATATTTAGATCACTAAGTATAACTACACTGAGTTTGATAGACTTTAGGATCAAATTCAACCTGATAGAGCTGAATAAGTTGGGCATTAAATAGATGGATTATAGATGAAATATATTCGTAAAATCCCAGTGAGGTAGAAAAACAAATTTCTGATATTTCGCGACCTCATGGAAGTCGCTCCTTCAGAGAATTAAATCTGTACAAGTTGTCGCATGTTTAAATAGTAAATGGCGACAGATCATACTACATTGTTCATACATAATAATAATATGTGGATAAGTGTAATCGTTATCATTTATTTGTCCGTGAGTTCAAACTGAAGATATGGATGAGTCCGAAGGTGTGGGGAAGTAACATGGATGGAGAATTCGTTTTGTTTGTATGTACTTTAGTTATGACTAGTATGTGTGATCTGTTATTTCAGATATACCGTCGAAATTGGTCGGATATTTATGCGTTCCCTTCAGTTGAATGCATGAAAACTCAACATAATGTGAAGTACCTCAGCTACCCTTTCTCCAATGAAGTTTGAAAAGCCTATTTGAATAATTTTAATACTTTCTCTATCAATTTTGTGACTATGACAGATGGCATGAACAACAATTGCCGATTTGATTTGTATATTCTCTAGTTTTAAAGGATCATGTGGAGGTCGCTTTTAGTAACTTGCATGGTTTTTAGCACGAATGAGGAACTCTCCGAATGACTCCCCAATATAATAAGCATCATAATCAACAAAGCTTAACCTATGTGATTTCTTCATCCATTACATTTTTTTCATACCACCTTGAACTCACGGATTAGTGGTTGATAATGATGACAAATATTGTTATCACGTATGAACAATGTAATCTGATCTGTCGCCATTTACTATTTAAAAATGCAACAACTTGTACAGATTCCATTCTCTGAAGGAGCGACTTCCATGAGGTCGCGAAATATCAGAAATTTATTTTTTTTATCTCACTGAGGTTAAATACCTCACAACTAGCAGACCATTTTCCTGACTGATGAAAATTTACAAGGTACTTAAAACATGCTTATTACATTTGACTGAATGTAAAAGATAAAAGTGATTTCTTACTTACTTACTATATACTTATCCCTTGAACGATGCACAACAGATAGCTAAACAGCATTTACTAACTGGTTTCCTCGCTCTCTTTCACATTGCATAGTCTCCACATAGTTTACTACTCTGGAAATTAGACTCAGCAGATGAAAAAAGTATATTATAGAACCAGTTCAATATTGATAATCAATTGGTCACCTCCAAGTACTGCGGTTTGTTCTCGGACATTTTACCACCGGGCTAAGTGACTTCATCGCCACTTACTTCATAAAGAAGTGAAGTAGTTTTGAGTCCCATGAATGTTCATGAAGAATATTTGCCTACCTTGAGCGTTACTGGCTTATGGGTAGGAACCACCTGTGCTTTTCTTATCAAAAGTTGACCTTTATAATTGTTATCGTTTGACCTGCCTCGACGTGCGATGTTAAGGGAAGTTGGATTAGGTTGGAAGAGGGTTCATGGTGACCACACCAAAATGTGGCAAAAGTGCATGAAGTCACTGACTGTTGGTCTGAATCGTGTAGGGAGATGTAGACTACCTGACAGGTCACCGAGATGATAGGAACCAGTGGTTGAGGACTCTCGGTGACATGGCTGAAATCCGGTCATAATGCCGCAAATGTATTCACGCTTTAGCATCCTCTAAAGCTTGAACATTCGAACTAACACTATGGTAGAGTGGGTGTACTTTCTACGATTTACAAACGAAATCAGTTGGCACTGTTCATATAGTACTTTAAAACAGAACAGTTGAATCCCGATATTACTGTTATGTGTCTTAATGCGTTTAGTTAACAGCTGACTATTCAAGTATTATTATTATTACTTGATAAGTTTAAATTATTTTCCATTTTGGCTGCTTTACCAAATAACGCTAACCTGTCGCTCACGATACCGAAAAATTAATTGAAGTGTAACTTATCGTAATCTAGTTTCAATAGGGATTACCTTAGCATTCTATAAAGTGAATCATGTAATAAGACTACTTTTCAGTCGACTGTTTTTCTTTAAAAAGAAACAACGCATAACATGCCACAATGATGAGTACACCAGTTCGCAGAAATCAACAGCCAGAAGGAAGTGTCGGAACTAATGACAGTGAAAACAAGGGACTGAAAAAGAAACAGTAAATAAGTTTAGAACAAGATTACCACTGACTTCATCGACAAATAGATTTTGTTTCACCGAATCCTTTACCTAGAAGACATATAGGCTTACTGAAGGCTCATTACCCGAATACCAACCGTCAGTGATATTAGAATCTGCAGTGAGATGGTCTTCATTAAAGATGTCTATCCTCTCTATTTTCATTCAAACTCCTTAAGAGAGAGTATCCAAGACTATCTGGTCTCGAAAACAGTAAGTTACAGCTTAACCACTGGGTTGCATTATAATGCTCTATATTTTCTGACTTCAGTTAGTTTGAAATATAGTGTAATGGATAGGTTGCTTTTAAGGAATATTTCTCATTTTGGTCAAAGACAGTTTTTGTATACTTCCTCACTACACTGATTAAAAAGGTTCAACATAATTTAACACATATCTTTCTTCGAATATGACCTTGACGAAGTTTATCAGATCATCTAAATAACTAAGAAGAGGAAACCGTTTACAGATAGTGACAGATCAGTTACGTCTCACTCGTTAATTCCTATACTCATTCAAAGTAAGAGATTCACTTAAAAAGAAAGGACTCCGAGCTATCTAGCAAAAGTAACCTAATATATCGACGCATAAATTATTGACAATAAAATATCAAAATTAAGCATCAGATGCTAGTTGCATGACAATTGCCCGACGTGTTATTTAACAGATTATAAAGGCATTAAACCAGTGTATGTTGTTCACCTGACTGAGGATAATGCACCATATCTAAAACACTTTCAGAAGTTTGAAATATTTATTTACGTGTGTAAAGCCACAGGACGGAGTAAACCAATTCTAGGTAAACCCACTCAACTTAAAATTCTATTGTTTTCAAGAAAGTCCAATTGTCATATTATTCTTTGAGATTTAGTTTATAAGCTTTTGAGCTGCACAACATTTGTTGTGTAAATGGTTTGACTATATGACATACTCTCAATACACTAAAACACAGACAATTACAGATTTACTTATGTATTGAGACTTAACACTTCAATTCACAAAAGTAAATATCAAATCAATCGTGAATATTTACTCTAAACGCTAACCTCTAAACATTGTCTGAATTGTAAATGTACTAAGATCTCAAGAAACATATCTGAAAAATTCCTTCTGAAACCTGTCAAAGTGGTGCCTTTGTATTTAAAAATAATCATACGATCATCACAAGACTCGTTCGATTAACAACACGAAACTTTTTGAGTAGCTTTGTTTATATCTTATATGTAGGGCTTGACGAGTAAGTGATCGGAAGAGGATCAGAATGCATTTTTATTATAATCACTGATACGAATCATCACAGGCCACAGAAACGCATACACAGACAGAAAAATGAGTAATTATTAGCACAATCTAGACAACAACTAATGTCGTAGTCTTGAAGTAAGAATAAACAATACTGAAGATAATAATGTTAATGCAGACATTAAAAAACATGCGCACACCTACAATAAAACTTTAATTGACATAAAATGTTATAAGTATACATAATGAAAGATTAGCGCTCGTATCTACATGTTCAATAAGGTCAATGAAGCATACAAATAGCTAGTAGGCTTAAATATGCTTCTTTGATCAATTACTTTCCAGGTTTATTAAAAGTCTGAAATCTTTCGAAGTTACACTGCATATAAGATAACATATAAACATAGCATATTGTGCATTCATACGACTCCTTTCCGTAATAAGAGGATACTTGAATCACTTAGATAAAAGATAAAAGAATAAGAGAAAGGCAGTCAAAAATGGTAAAATATCGTGAAAAGAGAAGCAGAAGAAATGAGACAATAATGAAATTTGAAATGATTAAGATGTAGATATGTGGGTGCTTCTGTACTACTGATATTCATTCTGAGAAACATCGCCCAGAGTGTTCAACCACTTGTTTCAGTTGTCACATGGACTCATATTGGGAAGCCTTCATTTCTCTATATAGCTTAAACCGACAGCCAGTGATTTCATAGATTGATGCCACCACTAACGATTTTCTAGCCTTAACCTACTTTAGTTAACATTGTGCGATAAGGTAGGTGGTGACTATGCATGAGAAACAGATGTCCCAGCCATCTAAATCAAAGGTTCAAAACCACATCAACTGACCTTCCTCTCCTCCCTAAAACTACACCTGTCTTCTGCGTTACTTGGTGACAGCAAAACACGCGCCATCTGCTACGAAGGCAATGGAGGTTGAGAAAGTGAAGCCTTATCGTATCCTCTGCTCTTAATGGCCATGTTTCGGTCATATGATAGAAGCAAAAGTGAACTGTATTGCAGTACACTCAGCCTTTGATAGGCAATCAGATAACATATCGGAGTGTGCAAATTAATCATAATTCATATGAACAAAGCTATTAGGTACATTTTTATGCAGTAGACTATGGAGCGTACTGAATACACATTCACTTGGGGTTTATGGTAATATCAACTTAGCTATATCAAAATAGGTGGGGCGGGGTTCGAACCCGTGACAGACGGTTTGGAATTCGTTCGTATCAAAAATAACTGGTAACTGCTTGCTTCCCTCTGAGAAATAAACGATTTATCTCATGAAACGAATGACTGAAGACGTAGTGGATGATACAATTACTAATCAACAAGTGACGTATGAATGTATAGTTCAACAAATTAATTCTGAATTGGAAAAGTGGTCAATGGTGTTTGAAGCCAATGATAAAATGGTTAGTCATCTCATAGATTAGGAGCAAAATAGGTGAATAATTTAGTCGATTTATTTAACCCCATATATACTGATAATATATGTAATAAAACGCTGTAATTCACTATGCCTTCCGAACAAATTTGTAGGGTTTTCCTGTGTTAATCGATCATCCGTATCGATAGCGTGGGAACATAGTCAAAACACCAACTCATTGAAATGAAAAATCTGAAAACCTTGTGAATAACTCTGAAGACTACTCTAGCAACCATCGAAATAACCAGTTAGGTTTCTTTCTTTCATGAAAAGTATCATAGGTACTGGTAAAACTGTGAGCAATGATGGTTTCTGTATCAATAACACACAGTATGCTAGGGATCCAAAGACGATATTGTGCCACTGGCTGCATGGAGTACTGTAGAAGTCAAATGCTTCCCTCAAATGATCATACTAGATGATACTGTTTTCCTGTTCTGGGGAGGAACGGTTGGAAAAGGCTGCGCTAAAAACATCATACTCTTCTTCGAGAAATGTCAACCATCATGTCTCTCTCAAAACACAAGTCTTTACTAAAAAAAGATTACCCTTTTCCTTGGCACTCTGTAATACCTTTATTTTTTAACTCTGCAGCTTATGATAACAATCGAAGCTCACTTACAAGCAAATTCGTATCCTGAGATCATACTTCAAGTGAGGCCTTAGTAACCAAAACTGTGGCATCTCAAACCATGGACGTTTTCAGTGTTCGTGAGACACAAATGCAGAATCCGAATGTGCTTATTCTCTTACCTAACATGTGCAGTGGATCTGCAAAATTCGCCATCGGAATTTCCGTAGATTCCTCGGCCAATTCTTGTAGTGACGCAGGTGTGAGCATAGCATTATAGCCTGAGGCAGAAACTGCACTCGTCTACTGGGTCCCAGTTTACAGTCTTCCAGGCTTTGTTCAGTTGAATGATGTGTTAAGTACTTAGAGGAATAGTGGTGAAGCTCGCCATTATCTCCTTCTAATATCCTAAATCTGCATCCACTGATTGCAGTTTGAATGAGCTGAATTGTGAGTTCTACTGTAAACTTTCTACCCTCCCATTGAAAGCCAGACGTTTGGATGGGGTCATCGTAGCGGGTGATCTCGATATACAAATAGGAAGGCTAAGTCAAACAGAAAGTCACTCAGGTAGTAATTTTGCAATCCTTACTCATCTCAATTACAATGGCGACTGTCTGTCATAGTTGTGCTCAGAAGATGACTTATTTCTGGTTAGCACGAATTTCTTAAATGGAAATGGAGAGATATTGTGTGATTTGGTGACCATCAGTCTGTATTGGAAACCTGTATTTCTACCAGTCATCGTTGGAAGATCTCCACTCCTTCTGTTGCACATTTTTGTGTAGTGGATCAGATGCTCGTCGGTGCATTCTTCATGCTGCGTTAAAATGGATGTGTGACAACTGCAGTAGACGGTTGTGAACTCAACTCTATGATGCGGTTATTTTGGAAAAGTTTAGACAGTTAGCGTAACATGACATAGCTACTTTCTTTGGCGAAATCTAGTGCCCTCTCTAGTCTACTATAAAAACAGCATTGAAGACCATCACCAACTCTCAGAATGTGGAAAAGGATGCCAATGGATCTCAACTGCTTCGTCTTGATTAGTGGACGCACGCGAACGCACTCAGACAGGCTTCCAACACAGTGAGTGGAAGCAACAGTTATGTGGATTGGTCAAACGTCTAGGCAATGACAGCGAACAATTGTGGGTGGGTAACGAAGGCTGAAGAGATGGGAAAAGCAGTGGCGATAGGTGATTGTAGCCAGTTGTTTAGATTGATCAAGTAGACGGAGAGCAGATATGTCAGTGACTGGTGAGACGATAATGGAGAAGGATAAGTCTGTGATTCACTCGCAGGACAGACAACAGGAACGATGAGTGGAACACTTCGAGGAACAGTTTAACTGACCTCCAGTTACTATTCCGTTGCCTGTTGTCCAGTCGGATCGTGAATGAGATATCGAGAAAGAGCCATCAACATTTGCAGAAGTTGAGGAAGCTGCAGGCATTCTGAGGCGAGGAAGAGCAGCAGGACCAGATGGAGTAGTACAAGAGGTATTTAAGGATGGTGGTCGTGGATTATTGTTTAAATTAGATGGTGTTGACTTGTGAATGGAAATCAGATATGATGCCCTCCGACTCGTCTGTCACTGGTTATGCCAGTCTTGGATAAAAGGGGGAAGTCCTCTTGTGATAACCACAGGGGAACTAGTCTGATATACTTAGCGTTTAAGATTCTATTTCCTGTAATTATGAGAGATCTTGGTTGAGCTTGGTAACAGTGAGTCCGAGAAATCCAGGCAAGCTGCAAACACGGCCATGGGCGTGTCGACTGGATACTCACCTTCTGCCAGGTTTGGCAATGCAGATATGCTGGCTTTTCTTATAGTCATTTACTCAATAAACGTGAAAGGTAAGTGAGAGGTTCCATACATGTCATGTACGAAACGGAAATGAATATTACTATCGGTTGTTTCGAGTTGGAAATATTTTCAGTGTTAAGAAGGACTTTATTGACTGACATGAGAGGAATTTCCAAGGTTTTTTGAATTTCATTTAAGTGGTTGAAATTCACTCAAGTATTCTCCTGTTACTTGTGTAAATATTCAGTTAGCGCGTAAAATAGTTTACAAGATTAGTAAAGGTTATGACATACACTTATTTGTACTCTGTTTTGTACATTGATTGGTCACTGGAGAGCAACGAATCTCATTTTGTCTTATCTTGATATTTAACCGAACTCTATGGATCATTTCGCAATGTGTCCATCAGGGTAGGAGGCTCACCATCTCGGTGCATTTTGATGGATGTTAGTTGGTTGGAGGTAATCGGTAGGAGGCTGTGGACCTCGGTCTCGTGCTTGTTGGCACTCCTCAGCAAGATGTATCTGCAAATCTGTTTTTGTCCTACGAACTTGAGTCAATATGTTTATCTGTCTTGTCGATTGCTTACGGTCTAATGTTTATACTGCGTCCATAGTACGGTCACTCGTATCAGTTAAGTACTTTTACAAATATCCAGGTCCTTTCCCATAATTTTATCACTTATTATTATTATTAACACTAGTCCACCAACCAACAAAAACGTCTCACTGTTCACACTGATGTGCTTCCCCACATTTCATATCCATAGACTGATGATTCATCTACATGACTCTACTGTCTAGACTATATGTGGTGTCGTAGGGCAGGTCTTACCATCTGATTACTCCGATGTTATGTACATAATTTATCTTTCTTTCTACATCTATTAAACTCGATTGTGCACAACCTTGATATGCTGACGAAGGCTAGTAGTGATTATATGATTCAGTAAGCTAATACTCCGACATAACTGTTCACTTATAATTTATCAACGCATGCTTTTAAAGGTCACGAGCGTCATATTATTGTCGGCGTTGCTGATAAGAATGGATATAAGTAGTATGTGTTGAGAGGATGGCAGGAATCATAGGGAGTTACCAGCAATGGGTAAGGATTCTGCCAAGAGCAACCCAAGGGATAACGTAGGCGTATTACAGTGGATGCTGCTGATAAGAATGTATGAAGAGCAAATCGAGAGAGATAGAAGAGGAAACGAAGCACATTTTGCAAATGATGGGTTTAGTGCCAGGTGTACCATATGTGGGGAATACCGTTTCAATTGTTGATAACAAGCATTATTTCCGTCGTATCTGTCTTATGTCTTTTCACTATGAATGAATGATGAAAGTGACTAGAAAAGTACGCTGTTAAACACTCGCTAACTTTAACTTATAATTAGCACCCGTTTAAGCTAAAACCCAATGAGCCAACATCTCGAAGGAGTTGTTCAAGAAATTTAGAATGGTAACCATTATAGCAGCTATGATATTTGTGCACTTCAAATTAGTCATAGGATATCAAGAGGGAAACCGCTCCCAGGCATTCGAATAAGTGAAGCTTGCACTCAGGATAACGGTAAAAGATCGCAGGAAACTATTATTGACGAATATCAATTGATGTGATGAACTCAGGCGGTAGTATTCCAAGTATCTTAAGGGTCTTATCATTAATTATGTGTTTTAGTTGCACGATTGCTTTCTTTCAACAATATACTGCACTAAACTTGTTATTAGACAGAGTCAAATGCTATCATGGAGTCAAAAATATGGTTTACGTGGTGCATCAGCTAATTACTGTTTTTTCCAGACTCAACAAAGAATCAAAAATGGTCACTGAAAGCCTCATCTAACTTAAAATTTGTGGGACAATCCTTGAAGATTCTACTCAGAAACAACCATCGAAAACTGAACTGCCAATCCCGGAATTTTTGGAACTAAGTATGCTGTAAATAAACATTACTTCCTCACAACAAATAAAACTTCAACTAATCTGTTTGTTGATATTGGATTACCATTCCAGAATAATTTGTTTGTTAGATGAATTATGGACAGAAACAGTATTACTTGATGGAGCCTGATATAATCATGGACTATAAATTGTGTCTGGAAAGTTATCCAGTAAGGAACTGTTTCACTTTGTGATTAGGAAATTATAACAGAATCACAATAACCTAATAGGGTAAAAGTTCTACTCATATATTACTTGGTCCATTTTTAAAGAACCTGTCTCCAAATCTTGAGGCTATGCGCTCGGTGGGGGCTAGTAGTACAATCCAAGATGTGTTTCGGTCTATTTGGGACTCACCAACTGGATCCACATACATTTCAGTGAGTGATGGTGTTTCCAACGAAACTCGAACGATGCATCCACCACTTTAAGCGCCAGAGCGTTATCCACCAGGCTGCTGAGTCACGGGGATGAACTAGAACGGAACGCGCGTCTTGAGTTCCACTCCTACTTACTACAAAACAAATAGCAATGTATAGCTTGAGGCACCCCTCCAAGTAGCCCATAAATTAACAGAGGTCGACTAATTCGATCCGATACAATGATCAATGGAAAATCACAAGAACCAATAAATAACCACCCCTATATTCTGTGTGTATACAAAGTGATCAGATGGTAACTGATTTGAGTTCTCAGAGCTGACAGAAACCAACTTTGTGATATGACTACTAGACCCAGTGATATATCACTGGGGTGAACTATATTAGTTCAGTGTTATCTGACAGAGCATTCTGTGGATTAAATCCACACATATAGGATCCAATTTTTATCGCAGTTGAATGGTGGAGGGTTTCTGAAGGCCAACCAAATTTCATTATATGTTATAATTATTGCTACATTCACCTACTCTGAGTAGCCTTTTAGAAGAGTCCTTGATGATCGTATTTTCTACACACTTGTCTTTTATCAGTCCTGCCAGTTAATGTTGAAATCCTTGGTGAACCTGTATTTCAGTAGTACTCACTTTATAAAGTATTCAGAGCGCATAACCAGTGACTTCTCTGCACCAAATGTCAGTTGGGAGGATATAAATTGGGTCGCACTATAGTAGCAACCAGAAATCGCTAATAAAAAAGCTAAGTTTAGAATCTAGGAATTTAATATCAATAATAAATTTTGGAAATAAAATCATACATATTGGCTATGATTTTTATCCCAGTCAATGAGAATTGAAGGTGATGAAAACCATATCCAACTAGCTATGTAGTCGTTTGGATCTTTCGGATTTGAATTCCTAGTGGACATAACAGAATTTCTGTTCCATACAAGATATTCAATCAACAGAATTACAATAAACGCAATTCTACGCAGGTTTCATGAAGACGACATAATACCCTGACTAAATCAGACTGAAGGTTATTGCGATGAATTCAGATTATCTAAGTGCTCCATAGCGGTAACATATTATAAGTTTTGAGTTCTAAACATATACAGAAAGTTACTACTAAGAAATATATTACACAAAACAAACAGATTCATACAAATAAAGAACACTCACCATTTTCTTCGATCACAAATCGAACTACAATGTGGGTTTACACAAATCTGTTCCGACACATTTTCGAAACTTCCAATAGCTTGATTGTCGGTATAATTCCCAACCTAGTAAAAACATTTTGCAGAACTTAGCAAAAAAAACCAGAATCGCATAACAATCCGATCATGAAAGATTACTTAGGAAACGTCTCAAACTAAATCTAGGAGCTAGTTTACAGAAAAATTATAGGTTATTTCATTGAAATACTTGAAATTAATAATGGTAACTTTAAATTTTCAACCTGTAAAGTCAAACTGAAAAGCTCTTATTGTTATGTCAGACATTCTCAGCAGAAACTTCTTGAATTTTGCTCTCAGAATATTATCTAGTATGGCAATGAACGTTCTAAGATCGAATTATTCAGCTCAAGGAAAACAAAACGATGATAACCATCCCCATTTGGATTAAAAAATTCCCGTGCTGAAATCAAAATTACTTCAAACGTATAATTATTAGATTTGTACTTTGAGTTACCAATTTAGATATAAGAAGTCAGAATGGAGTTTCCAAACTTGCGAACCAAAAAGAAAACGTTATTAGTTGATCTGATAAACTTCTAACAACTACCATTTGATAATCCAATGATAAGAAATTTCGCTTTATACTGTTAAGTTACGGGAAGCGGTAAGCAAATCTGGAGGAAGTTTTGTCGAAATCGAAATCTACTCATCAACTTTGTGCACATTCGTGCGGTAAGCGATGAGCCACACCTACTGTATCAGGGGTAATGATACTACCTAGCAGCTCAAACCCAGTTAGGTGGAGCGGCGCGTGATCCTTCGACCCACTGGAAGTCAACTCCCTAAACCAATGAGTAAGGACTCAAGAAGTGTTATGCAGGAACCTATAAAGTATTGATGCTAATACTCTGCAAGTACGTTGCTCGGAATTAGTGTTGGATCTTAATCTTAGCGATCGAATTCTCAGAGAATTTCGACAATTCAAGCTGCATATCAGTATAAAGGATTGGAACTGCTCTTGAGTTAAAGATTTTAGTTTGAATCACAAATGACGACACTGACACGTGAAAGAAAAGAATCGTTACCTTCATTACCTTTGCAAGACAGCGATATCTTGAGTAGAAAGGCGAAGAGTGGTCTCCCAAGAGTTCTCTCAGTGTTTGAACCATGGCAACGAATGTGCGTTCTATAGCGAAATTATTTTACAGTACTGATTTAGTTCGACTCCACTCAGCTTTAAAAGCAAAAAGTATACTTTCGTCCTGGCCGGCGAAATCATACCACTAGAACCGTGTATCAAAAGTAGCATTTGCCTCTGGATCATAACGAAAATTTCATGATGCTATTCGCAATACCATCAATAGATGAGCAGTTATACCGCGAGCGTTTGACAACTCATCAGAAGAAAGTCTTGCGTTGGACAATCTTCATTTACTGATCAAGAAAACGGTCGAACACTCCGAACACTCGGTCGCCATTGGTGGGAATTTCGGATACGGTTAACAAGGGATGTGTAATCGGGATACCGAATGACCGATATGAAAATAGACAACTCGCACAGTTAACACAAGGAAGAAGATAGTATTGAACTAGAGAAAGATTACTTCAATCGAAGTATGAATCTAGGGGCGCAACTCCTGCGTTCATATACAATACGGGCGTCCTTGAGATGGATGGACTAGTATAATAAACTGTTCGATTAACCATTCGAGAATAAGCGTTTTTAAAAGCAGCAAAAATGAGCAATACAAGTGGGGCGAAAAGGTGAGAATAAGATTATTTACATTTTCTTAAGGATAAATTTATGAACGTTCATTTTTGGGGATCTAACATTTCCAGAGGTTCATACTCAAATGTTATCAAAAAATACAAGGTTCAACTGAATGAACGCGACAAATTTGGCTACAACTGACAAAAACTGCACTTCGGAATGTTAATAACTAATGGTCTTTGTGTTAGCATCGAGGCTTAAAATAAGGAAAAAAATTCATCAACAGAGACAGGTTTTTGTAGTGTTTGACTGAAATATTTTCAAATTTTATTCCGATTTCTTATGCGTAATGGTAGACAAGCGACAGCACTGCTACCCGTTGAAATATATCAATAACATATCCTAAAGTCAACTACAGATGGTTAGAATGCTTGTATTGGACCCAATTGCTGCATTATCGTTTGAACATGAAGAAACGAACTTAACCAGTTCTAATAATGGAGTTTAAATCTGTAGCTCTAATCTGTTATTAATAAACATAGATACGTTTTCTACTTATTAGCTTAAATCGTTATCATATATGTATGATAATCGTAGAAGAAACTACAAATTACAATTGTGGTTGGAGCGAAAGTTTCATTATTTTGGCAAATAGATTGGCTGAAATGAGTAGTTTGTTTATGCATAAAACCAGGTAATCAGAAAAAATGATCATAAACACAAAAGAGAGAAGAAAACTCAAATACCAATAACTCACGGAAATGCGAAAAAAATATTAATCTCACAAAAGTGAATAGATGATTGACAAATTTACTTTATAAACAACTGAGAGACTCAAGGCTTGACAACATACTGGATCACACGTTAACTCCAATTAACATCTCTATGCAAGAGGAAAATGAGAGTTAAGTCCGTATACATGTCCAATTTTCTGAAAACCAGAATGGATCAGCTGTACGTTAAAGTATAAATTAGGGTACTAAACTACTAGTAGGGTTGTACATTTGTCGGTGCATACACTACTAGGTTCTTGCGAAATATAAACAAGGCATAAAGTTTAACCAACTCTAATCATTAATTTTTAAAACAAAACCCATCAGGCAAAACTTCAACGACGTCATTAAACATCAAGTTTTTGTGATCGAATGATTCCTAGTTTTGAAAATTTATGACTGGTGAATAATATGTTCAGATCCCTGTTAGATGTACATTCCGTGACTTGACAAAAATAGCGAGCCTTAAAAAATTTGAAAGTAAAATGACCACCTTTTCAGAATTTTAAAACACGCTATAGTTATATGCTTCCTTTAGTTAAAACAGACATCTGAAATATGAATTTTCAGCCAGCTAAACACAAACAATTTAGTTACGTAATTGATGAAGATATCAAGAACCACGGAAATTTAACAGAATTATGATTGGCTTCTGAAAGACGATTCTGCAGAAATGTATACACATTATAGTTACATTGAAACCATGAAATTTACACATTAGGTTATGCAATTTTTCAAAAAAGACCTAGAAATAAGATGAAAGAAACTACAGTCCTCCAGCACAACTTGAAAATGCAACGAAATCGCAACAAAAAATCTCTGAAATGCCAGAAATTAGCTAGAAAATATTCATTTATAGCTTGCAACATTAACTCATCCCACAAAGACAGGTTCAGCTCTTCGGGACGGAAAAAACTTATTCTTACTGAAAGTTAAATTATTTCAGGAATAAATTACCTCATATGGATATATTTGCAAGAAAAGCTGTTGCTACTCTCAAGTAAACGTTTTTCATGTTACATGAAAACAGAACCTGAAGTCATTTATGAATTATTGAAATTAATAATTAGAGCACTTTTGTGCTCCACCTACAACCCAGATGAAGCTCATGTTGCAAGCCTAACGCTACTTATTTTATCTCTATAGTTTAAACATAAATTTGCCGTGTCAACTTACTCCCGCTATTTCTGTTACTAGCATTTTCGAATAGTAACTTCTTAGGATTGTCTGTAACCCTAAGCAAGACACCGCTGAACAACATAAAGTGAATAAATAACTAAAAAGGCCTTGTGGGACATTAAAAAACGACCTTAAAACACATATCGAGAAATAAAGCAATTAATACAATGTTACCTGTATTGTTTGAGTCTTGCAGAATACTTCATTATCACATGATTTCACGGCTAATAAAAAGACTTCATCACCAGGGTTTTTTTCTGGATATTTAGCGTACGAACTTAGTTCTGTATCTCCAGTTGTGCTTGAACAAGAAAAACTGGTATGCCAATTAGTTGGAATACATATGGAATCATTTTGGTGTAAATTATTTTCCTTAAGAAGTGGGGAATCTATAAGTGCGGCCATGCATGTTAAGCGCCTCCAGTCGGCTTGATAAACCGCAGCTCTATTGGTGTGCTCAATTATATCACACAGGTCAGCAGCTCGGTCAGATAGAAACAGGTGACTCCCAGGTGCCTCGGGATGGTCAGGAAATGCAGTTAGGAAGAAAAGTGATGGAGGGTTGGTAAAGTCTCCCTTTACGGTGTTTTGAATGCGGGCAGTACCACACTGTACAATCTCATCATTGTCAAAGGTCCACGTGGCTAACAGACGAGGACGAGAGCATCCTGGTCCAGTGGTAAAACATATCCGATCACGAGTTACATGTAAATAGCCATCAGTAGAAGTATTTGACAGTCTAAGACACAATTTTCTTGGAAATGCAACCACATGATTGAAACGCCTTTGAATGATTCGATGACTTTTTCTATGACATGCATAGCTATGCAGATTGCTATTTTTAGGAGCGACGATAAGGTTAGCATGAAAATATGAACCTAGGGAATATAAAAAGCAACAAGTCAGTAATGCCGGAAAAACCGAAGAAAGACTACATGTTGTACTTCAGTAGCGGCTGGTGAAATGTAGTGATGTGATACTTAACACCTATCTCATTCGCAACAAGCAATGAGCTTATTTTTAACGAGAGTTATCTGCCGACGACTTCATAATAAAACGTGTGAGGTGATGCATATGCTGAGAATCATGTGATCAATAATCATGCCCAGAACACTGGGTCACGCTTCACAGTTGCCGACTGATTGTATTGGATAAAGAAGTTTGTTTCATAAGTCTTACGCCAACTCGGTAAAATAAATAAATTATGGTGCTTCCCATGCTACCGAAAGTGATGTTGATGATAGCCGAATTAGGCGCTTTTAAAACTGTATAAAGCTGACTGAAACTAATTATAGATAAATAAATGAAGTAGAATTCACTCCAGCCCATATAACTGACCGATGTCATTCGTTGGATAATAATATAATATAGTGTAGAATACACTGACTATGAACTACTCATTACTGTTGCCAATGGACACGTATGAAACAATACCACAAAAACATAAGAGAATATGTCAAACTGGAAGGGTGGAACTACAATCCTGACAATTACTTATAAGAAACAAATTCATTTTGAAGAAACATTTGATTACATGAGGCTTTTTTTAATAACGTAAACAAAGCAAGTAGAACTAGCGTGCGACAGGATGTCAGCAGAGCTGGTTACACATTACTACAGAAATCAATAGAACCAAACAACAGTATATACATAAATAAAAGACTCACTGCCACAATACAATGCTATTGTAATGCATACGTGGAAAACAACTCACAATCGTAATGATGGCTTACACTGATTGTCCAAAGTTTTGCCTAGTTTAACAAGGTACAACGGTTTGTAATAGTTTAACCTTCTTTACAGGACAATTCCTAAGAGAAACGACTCCGATTTGCAAGATTTATTAAGCGATTAAAATTCTGTATCTGTCATTTGACTTTCAAGTTATCGTAAAGGTGTAAGTACTATGGTTTTCATCCTTCATTCTTGGGTTCGAAATATACTCAAGCTAGGACACAACATACGGTAATAAGTTGCACAAATTAAGAATTACTAGATAAAGCAGACAAAAGCTAGTAATGAAACTACCAGCAACGCTTTGTAGTTACTAGGTACCGATTACGACCCTGAATAGTTATAGGATATCCTGAATGATGTGATGAATTACAAACTTTCTGTTAAGGAATATGACAACAGATATGCGAACATCTCTGAATATTAGAACTTCTATATTTTAGTAACTTCAAAGGTAGACGCACAGACTGACAAGTCAACAAAATACTTTGCAAATAGGGGTATCGGTATAAGTTCCCACGCCTAAGTGCAGCACACAAAAAACTAAGCGAACAGAAATATAATGATATCATATTCGAAAATGTGTGAGAGATGGTATAAATCTACGAAAATTAGTAAAATGCTACTGATACGTCAGTTTTACCACACTCAATGATACAAAGACACCTATTAACAAAACTCGCAGTCCCCTTTTCGTCCCTTACTTTCAAACACTACGCCTCACAGCCGTGCAATAGGGTAGAACGGACGGCTGACTTTTATACTCGTCTTTGAATGGGTAGTCAGATTTCAAGCCAGTAGTGTATACGTAGTTGGCAAACACCCAATGAGCACTTGCATTTACGCGTTTACACAGGTCCACTACCTCACGATGATACGCTTCTCAGCAGCAAAAGGGAAACTAACATACAATAAATATCAAGATGAATAGTTATGTGAGGGAGCTGACATCAGGAAGTGGACAATTTGAGACTT
The DNA here is from genome assembly GCA_944470555.2 of Heterobilharzia americana. NCBI lineage: Eukaryota > Metazoa > Platyhelminthes > Trematoda > Strigeidida > Schistosomatidae > Heterobilharzia > Heterobilharzia americana. Next base: position 46,345,233 of record OX104127.1, read on the forward strand.
GTAAAGTGAACAGAAAACTCACCTGCTTCTCAAGCAATAATCTCAGTTGCGACAATTTCGAACAGGTAAGACTAAGCATGCTCAATAACTACAGCAGAATATATCTTATCCAGATTCTACAAACATAACACTTTCTGGTTACCTTTCAAGTACGTTTATAAATCAGATCTGTCAAATGTATATGTTTATGGCACAAAAAGACAAACTAATAGGAAAAACTCATTGTAGATATAAACACGTGCCTGACTAGTTTACCTTTGGTTGTGACTTAATGCAACACTCTGAGTCAAAATTTGAAAAAATTATGGAACCCACACCAAAGAACGTACACATTAGGTTGGCTTTGAGTACATCATCCCACCTAGTCATTTCCTCAAAATGTTCAAAGGATATGCACCGCAATTTATAGGTGCATACGAACATAATTGTCCCATCATGCTTCGAATCCACTCCAAGTATATAGGCATGGACATCCTGACTGCGACAAATGCTTCCATCTTCGTTGAACACATGTAGCTTTATCGAGTCTTAAGACCATGAATAGAAGAAAAAACAATAATACTTGTAAACGTTGCCAAACGTTCAAGTGCACAGAGTTTTCGCTTCCACTGAAAATTTTAGATAACCAGTTAAACACATTTACCTTTCCATCAAGTTTCACTGGCACGATACCTTCAATCAAGCGGCCAACATTGTTCATTTCACAGAACGTGAAGTCATATATCGCCTACAAGGTCGTTGCCGAAAAATGCCGCTTACGAAAACTGCTAGATGTGTAACGCATTTAAAACCTTACTCCAATATCCAATAACTGATTCACCAATTTGTAGGTCTTGCAGGACGGTTTCAGGTCTGTTATGGATTCTGATGCAGTAGACCCGTCCACAAGCCTGCTGTAGCTTCGGCTCAACTGACAGACGGTTAGGTACTGGTTAAATTTGTAAACAGGTGTATGATTTGTCTTGGATTCCTCAAATGTGTCGCCAGACAGCTGTTCGGACTGGTAATAAAATGAAAAGAAAAAGATGGGAAAAATACCCGGTGAAAAAGGGGTAGAGGAAGGTAGAAAAGGCAAGCTGAAAGGAAGTACAGCCACAGGAATGGAAAAACCTGGGCAGATTTGAAAAACGGGAAAGAAAACTGTTAAAAGGAGGACGTAAATGGTGTCAGAGGGAGCGGAAGAAGCAGGCGGGGTAGTTTCGCGCCACAAGACTACGTTCTGACGAACGATGAACTTCTCATTGAGGATGTTTGCATCCAACCTCCCCTTGGCCTCAGTGACCACGCTGTAATCACCTTCTCCATGATAACTAGGGAGGCTCTGCAACTGGAGACGCCCAACACCTTCCCTTGCTACAGCAAGGCCAACTATGAGACCATGAGGGACTACCTCATGAATGCATCATGGCCAGTGGACTGGACTCATCTCACAATAGATGAACACTGGTTGGAGGTGAAGAAAATAATCACTGGGGCCATCAGTCACAGTGTACCAGAAGTAACACACAGACAATCAATGAGAACCTCATGGTTAAAGCGTGGGACAGAGAGGCTTATCCGGAGCAAGAAGCAGGCTTGGTTCAAGTGGCTTACATCACGCAGGGAGTCTGACTTCTTGAACTATAAAAGGATTCGCAATCTCTGTAACATTAGAGTGCGTAACGACAGATTTTCCTACCAAACAAACTTGGCAGCGAGGTTACAAAGCAACCCCAAAAACCTGTACCGCTTCATGTCAAGAAGAAAGTCGACCAGTAAGGGAGTGAATCTTGTCACAGGCCATGACGGGAGTGTGCTAAGCAGTCTAGAGATTGCCGAGCTTTTGAGCTCACACTTCCAAGCCCAACTCAGCACTGACACAAGATCCACACCGACTCGCCACGACACCGACCAGGTCGCAAATAACGAATACCTCTGTCACGTCTCTATTACAGAGAAAAAGGTGTTCGAGAAGCTATCTAGGCTACGTCCGGGCAAGTCCCCTGGCTGCGATAATCTGAAACCAGTGGTTCTGAAAAACTGCGCCGAGGTGCTTACCAAACCACTTCGCAACCTCTTTGAGCACTCAATAGACTCGTGCAAACTCCCTAAAGAATGGAAGAGTGCCATCTTGTCACCCATCTTCAAGGGAGGAGACAGAAAAAACCCTGGCAGCTACAGGCCGATTGCCCTACTCCCTATTGTGTCGAAAGTGTTGGAAAGCCTGGTAGCTGACACCATCTGGGAATTCCTCAATAGAGAAAACACTGTCCACACTGCTCAGCACGGCTTTCGTAGTGGTCGCTCATGTGCCACCAACTTACTAACTGCCTGGGACGACTGGACACAAAGCTGGGATAATAGAAAACCTGTACATGCTGTATTTCTCGACCTAGCCAAAGCATTTGACAGTGTCCCACCCACAGTACTGCTTCACAAGATCATGTCAGCTGGTATAAGTGGACCCCTACTCTCTTGGTTCAAGGAGTACCTGGAAGGGAGGCAGTTCTGCACTAAAGTGAACAGAATAAGGTCGGAGTGGAGACCGTCGACGTCAGGAGTATCCCAAGGAGCAATCCTAGGACCGCTTCTGTTCCTCCTCTTTGTCAACGATCTGCCAGACAAAATATCCTCACCCATCCTCCTCTTCGCTGACGACATAAAAATTTGGAGGGTGGTAAACGAAGAAGCCGACTGTGCAGCACTACAAAAGGACTTGCAGCAACTCGAGCTCTGGTCGTCGGAAAATGGTCTGAGCTTCAACTGGAAAAGTGCAAAGTAATGCACATCAGTAAAAATGAGGCAAGTACGACCGACTTCCAGTACATGTTGAGCAACCGTGCTATCACCAGAGTGTCCATGGAGAAAGATTTGGGGCTCAACTTCTCCGACACCTTGGACACCAGCTCCAACTACAAAGGTATGACAACCAGAGCGAACGCCATTCTACACTTTCTGCGTAGACAGCTTGGCGCCCTCACTCCCGAACTCTTCCTCACCATTTTCAAATCCTACGTGCGGCCGCACCTAGAGGTCTTCAATACGGTGGCTCCTCCAACACTCAAGAGAGACTCTAATCTCCTTGAAAGAATACAAAGAACTGCAACAAAATCAGTTGTGGGGCTAAGGGGAAAGACGTATTCTGAAAGACTTAAACACCTCAACCTATTTACCTTGGGTTATCGCAGGAAAAGGGGTGACCTCATTATGGCATACAAGATCGCCCATCAGGCAGACCATGCAAACAAATCAATTTTGCCTGCAACTGAACGATCTTCACGAGGAAACCCCTTTAAGATAGCACACCAGAGAGCCAACACCACACTCAGGTCCAAATTTTTCTCCCTGAGAGTATGTGCTTTATGGAATGCCTTACCGCGACACATCGTTATAGCTCCTTCAATCGACTCTTTCAAGAGGCGATTAGACAGTTATGTCACCTCGCATGGACTACCACGGACGTACTCAGGTAGTCACCAACCTCAGTACCCCCAACTCCCTCCTAACTACCACTCACTATCTCTCTCCTTAATACACCCACATTACCTACTAATTCTTCTGTAGGAACCAAACCCACGCGACCATTCGGGCAATTCCCAAATACTTTTCTTTCGTTCTCATTTCTCTCTTCACCCCTTCTTTTATTCTCCTTCCCTTTCCTCTTCCCTACATTATTATTACTATTATTTTTATTTTTAATTTTATTTATTTTTTATTTATTTATTTATTTTATTTTTATTTTTTTTATTTTATTTTATTTTATTATTTATTTATTTATTTTTTTACTCTTCCTTATTTCTCTCTTCATTCCTTTACCACTACCTTAATATTCTCTTTCAGGTACCTACACAGACAGGAGTCACGGTTGTTCTCTAAACTTCCCAGCAGCCCGTAGCTCCCTAATCACTCTACAAATTACAACCTACTAACCCACAAAACATCCACCTCACCGAAGCTAAAAGCAAGAAAGCAGAGGGGATTTCCTCGTCCACTGCAGGAGTGAACCGAACAACTGGAACCAAGCCCTAAGAACTAGACGCGAGAGATCAAAAACTACTAGTTTTCTACGCTCGCACTATCAATATTGGATATTGGATATTGGAAGACAGCTGTTAAGACTGGTTATGAGAGGAAGATAATGGGGTGAATAGATAAATAAGAAAATCGATGGGAGGGAAATGCGAAAAGACAGAAGTGAAAGAAGCAAAACTTTCAATTTCCGAACTGCCCCATCTTCTCTCTGTGAACTGCCACCTTTGTCGGACACCTTATGTTGCTAATCTCAAGCACATTAGTTCTGCCTGCGGAGTCATCGGCTCATGTCATCCTCTTTCGTCTTCTAGATGGTTGTGGTTGCCGCAGAACTAACACTCTCCTATGCTCTGCGACACTTCAATAACATTCCTAGAGGCTAGACAGAAACCTGCTAACAGATGGATGTCATGGGTGTACCAAGGCCAAGGGCATCAGTACCCAGTATACCTTAAAAATATCCAGCGTATTTCCTATAGTCTTATAGAGCCACTTAATTTCTTTGCACTAACTTTTGGGTCCTATGGAATGGTAGTATGTTTCTTTTGGATTCTGATGCGACAGATTCACCCAAGTCTGGAACACTCAGTGGCTGGTTGGTTGTTGAGGTTCAAATTTTCACCTTGGAGTTACCAAGATTTGAGCATGTAACAACCCTTTTCCAGTAAATGTCATAACATGTCGGGTCTTTTCTTAGTTGATAGCCTGGAGATCGCTGCCACTTGGAACCAGTTCCGGCTGATGTTCACTCCATTCGAAAACCAGTGCTGCACTGAGATGACGTTCGTCTTTCGCTTTCGTACCTTCTTGTTATGTCCTCTGTGGTGACTCAGCCTGGTGAAAAAGAAAATAGAAGAGAGGTTCAAAGATATTTCCCAAAACCCTATGCACCGTGGCTAGATTTCTCTTCTGTCTGGGAAAAAATAGGGAGAGGAGGTTCGGCTCCTAACCCTTCGTGGGCTGGGTTAACTACCACGGTGATCATACTAGTGACCACCTGGTGAAATCCCTCCGAAGGTCTGAGGTGCCTTGCAGACAAGAACTCGCTGTCTATGCAGTTTTCCAGTTGGTGTGTAACTAGGGCCGTAAATAAAGTGAGCAGGTCAGTACTGAGCTTAGTCATGCTCAAAGCGGCCTAAAGCGCCCAGCCGTGACCAGTTGACAGTGAACTGTGATCTTCAAATCGTGACTTACTGGGGCTGGGTCGTTGTGGGTCAAAATTAAGGCCAGATCGGTTCCCCCATACCGTGGGTGGAGTCTTCCGTATGTTGCAGGTGCATGCTGACATCTGCGTTGACGAGCATCAGATATTTCTCCGAACAGGTTAGTGGACTGTTTAGGTCTGTCTGGATTCTGGGTGCGTCTTCGCCACCTCTGATTTCCTGCCAGATTCTTATCTAATCAGCGCTAAGAATCATCAGGGTTTCGTTATATGTAATAGACAATTTATTTATAGGGAAACAGCAAGCAATCTAGCACTGCACCTCCCTGCACTCCGCTCCTTACCAACCACAAACAGAAGTACTGAGAATCAATTCCTTGTGTTTGCCTCCGTCCAACGATGAACTTTTTGACCCATACGAGCAGATTGAGATTGATTCCGAAGTTTTCTGGTTTCCTGGGCGACCTCGGATGAGGTGCGCTATCGAAAGCCCTACTTAAGTTTATGTAAATGACATCAATTGGCGTCCGGTAGTTCTTAGACTTAATCCAACTTTCCCTGACTGTGAGAATTTTCGCCAGGCAGGAGAAACATCAGTGACAGCCGTGTCGCGAAAGAGATAATAATGGCCTTTTAATAATGTTCATGATTAAGCACCAGTCAGGGTTAAACTTTGCGGTGCGCGCGTTGTTCTCCGGACGTGGTGCAAAAGAAATTCCTTTTTGTCAGGGAGTTGCTTGGGATGCATGTGGAATTGATAACGAGGTTCATAGGACGGTGGAAGGTAGAGAATGTGGAGTGGGGAAAGACAGTGTGGAAGAAAGTTAAATGAGAGAAAGGGTTTAAGCGAATGAAGGGAAGAGAACGGACAAAACAGTAATGAAAAAAATTTTCAAGTGGATGGTGTGAGATAGCAAAGAGCATGGAAGAAGAAAATTAGCATAGCATATTTGATTAGTCTGATCGAAGTACAAGCATCATTGATGATATCATTTACGTGGCGGTTGGAGACGTAAGATGCCGTTACAGGAGACGTTATATAAGTCGCTACCGAGGGGAGGGGTAATAAGTAGCGTCCACAGCAATAATGGCAAGAAAGAAGACCAGCGTGAAGGTAAAAAAGTGCTGGACTGTCGCAACAAGAACCTTGGGTTAGTCCCTATCTTGACGACACAGGCCGTCGGCCAGGGCTAGATGTCCATCGTTCTCGCTGGGTGCAGGACATAGTGAGGGCACGACACTCCATGAAAGTCGGAAGTGTGAAAACATATTCCCCTGCTTTTATCCGGGCGAGCCCGAGTTTGTTACTCTATGTGCACTGCTTGCGTGTACTAAAGTTTTCTTGTGGTGCTCTCAATTCCTTCCCACGCATGAAGGCCTTCTGTAGCTTGAATTTGGCACCGGGCAGTAGAACTGGAGGGCTGGGACTTTTACATCTGAATAGTCTCTGTGCAAAGATGGCAAGTGACCACCGACACCGGCGTTTGAAGTTTCATGTGAATGAAATTTGTGTGGCATTTTGTGGAGGACCTTGTCCGGGTTCATATATGCGACGTGGACAAACTCCGGAAGTTCCAACAAGCAAGCAAGTTGTTACAGGCCGCCAGAAGCACTGAGACACAAAACCTGCCCAATTCGAAATTATGCTGTTTTACGCTGTACACCCTCCCTGTTCGAATGTTATTTTATGTGATCTTCTACAAGGCTTTTGATCACTTCACACAACGCCGGTATAGGTTTTTCAGGTTGACTGTACTACAGCATCTGCCCGCCACGCTTTTGACCGCAAGACAGTAGAAGAATTGAGAGCTTACTCTCCAGCGCAACCGACGTCTTTCTAAGGAGTTTTGAGAAGTGTCACACAGCTGGCATCATTTGGCGTCTGTTGGCTGTTTTAATAAGAGAGTGTGAATGTTACTGCTGGCTGACAATTTTCCTGTATAAATCTTCGACAGGTTTTCAGAATTATATCAGCAGCCACCTTCAATGTGTCCACCTCTTCTGCCCCAGATATGGTAGAAAGCTTTCTGGGATGTTGGTTTACATGGTTTTCTGATGGGTTTTTGAGTCAGTGGCAAAGTTGGTCCTACGAGTTTTGGCAGCCTACAGCTCACAGAGTTTCCGTCCATTCAAGTTAGTAATAGCTCATGCCTTCTGGACAAGAAATCTTCACTTCCCTAACAATCAAAGTTGATTCTTTAAGTTTGCTCCATGTTTGTGGGGAGTGAGATTACGTTTCGTCGCAACTGCATGATGAACTAATTGCCTAAAACTATATATGCGCCGTGATCCGAATGTTTTCTAATGGGTTTAAACTTTTATAATGCTCCCCTCTCAGCCCGCACGTGGTACTCAGCGCCTGGTTTCAGTTTTAGGGATGTTGTTACCATAGAGTGGAAGCCTCCAAGGTTATATCTCCTGATAATACCTTGGGCCGATTTCTATGGCCCGTCGGTTGGTTGAAACGACACTGTTGCTTCCCTGACTTTACTAAAAGTCACTGGTCTGTTGTCACACAGTTTGTCTTTCGGTAGAAGAGGTGAAAGCAAAATATCTCCCGTGATGGTCGTTCTCCGGCTACTAGATCCAACACTACTGTCATGTGATCAATGGTACCGAAAGTTGTTTGGACTAATACAGTCTTTACCGGTGGATGATCACTAGTGGGAAGATAGTTTTCGCCGCTGCATCTAGTAAGTGTCATCGCCGATCCCCTCACACATTCCAGCCTGTACGATGGTATTTGGCTGGTTTTGACGGAAATTCCAACCTGATGAAAGTCTATCCTATCCTAAGCTGGGGGTTAGAGCAGCGAAATCCCTGGCTGTGATAATGTGGCCGCGTCTTGTGGTCAGTACTGCGGACACTATTTAGAGTAGCCGCTTCTTATGACAAACATCCCTAGTAACAGGTTCAATGACTCTTCCTACGGCTTACTTGATGTACCTGATTGTGAAGTAGCACCACACTGGATCCCGAATCTCGGTAAGCTCAACATCATCAGCCTATTGGATCCCGCAGTTGTTACTGACGTACAGTGACTGGAATTCAGTCATTTTTCCAAAGGCCGCTGGTGGATGTAAAGTCATCTGGTACCCATCTATAGGTGGTTGGCCTGTGGTGACTTGTTGATGAGTCTTCTGAGTGATAAATAAATTTCACTTCAAGCTTATTATGGTAATGGAATATCGTCACTATCATTATTGACTCAATCTTCGTGTTAGATAAAAGTGAAACTGCCGGATTCGGGGGTAACGGTTAGTGTGCAGGACAGTTCACTTTGGACAACCACAACCTAACAAGCAAGAAGGTAGTGGCAGCAGCACAACATGTTTATTCCAAGCACTCTAATGGGCACGTCAAGCGGGTGAGGTTAAGCAGGTACATTAAAACATTCATCACCCAACGGAAGTCAGTGGTGAAAACAAAGTTCAGAACGAAGAGAAATTCACAACCAAGTCTACCGGGCACTAAAAAACGGTTGTTCCTTGGGTCCTACATCGGTATCACTCGGGAATGGTCACATTCCCATCAAGGCTTAAAGAGACCTGGGACAAAATGTGTCATCCGGTGCTACTAATTTCGTTTCTATTTCGCTGATATACATGGTCTTGAGCTGAATAAATTGTTTCTAAAGTGCATCCCGTCCACAAAACAGGTCTTTATGTGGGCACCCAACCTCCTATCAAAACCCCAGTGATGAGTGTCCGCAGCATCACTGAGTTGGAAGCTCTAAAGTTTTCACAAACTAGTATCAAATGAGCTAGTATGGACGTTTGTGCCCTCATCATAAGCACAAAGTGATCAACAAATGTGACTGCAAATGCTCAAGATACATCAGCATAGATTGCTGATTCCTTGTCGTTTGATTCATGTGCATAGATTTCTCTTCCATGTTGTCAGTAATTCTTCTGAAACGTTGATTCACTTCTTTGTAGATGCATTCCGACACCCTACCAGATAGTTACGAGACGACAACACATCTATTGAACGCAACCAGTGGACTGCAGACATCAGAGAGATACGAATGCTGACTTTGGCAGCGATGTATGAAGTTGTCGGCCTATGCACACCCGAAAAGACCCCGTAGACCGCTGTTAGAGATGTACACCAGGGCTTGCGAAGACAGCCAACCGTAGGACTGAGCTTCAGTAGCCTCACAAGCCGCTGAATGCCTGCCAGATACCTATGTACACATTGTTCCATTCCTTAGATAAATTTTTAAAAGAATTGTAATACATTCCTTCTTCGTTGTTAATTGAAATAGGAGGTAAAAGGGGTTGTGATGGTGGCAGTAGGAGGATCTGTGTTACAGCACTATGACTACCGGGTATAAGCATTTAACTGATAACTCTTGAAGCGCGCTGCGTCAACAGAAGTCTGATTAGTCGAGTAGTTTCACCAGCCTTCATACAGCGGGCGTGAGCTCTAAGCAACCACAAAGCCACTTGTAACACCGATGCGATAAAAGCCGACAGGGCGGAATCTTTTTTCTGTCGCTGCAGAAAATCTGTCCTTTCGCATCATAATATTTTCCTTTCACTTTTGCAAAATGCCGAGTAAATATTCGTCGCACTTCCTCTAAACATAAGCTGACACAAGGCCAAATGGCCACCGGTTACTAACCACTTGCGTCTGTCGTAACTTATGTACACAGACTAATGACACTTAAGGTATTGGCAAAACATCTGGAGACTTACTTCCGTATATATGACGTTCTTTGCAAATACTTGCAACGGTATGAATACTTGGTATTAAGGTCAGGTCCAAAGCCTATAACTCCACAAAAGAATAATCATCTGCCTTCAACAAACTGCCCTTGGAAGACTGGCCTCATATCCTCGCGATGTATCAAAACCCACATCCAACTATTCAATTAACAATAGAAGGAAGTCGTGATAATGATGCTTTATTTTGAACACTGAATCATATAAAAGCAGGCCATCTTCACGGGCAATAGCTGAATGTCGTTGGTCTCGTTGGAGCTGAGAAAGCTGAAAAATGAATTTTCTCCTGAAGTATAATGCCGTTGGGATGTTAATGATCACATGCCATTTGCAGTCGTTCTGTCAACCCATACAGACAACCGCTGATGGTTCTTCGGAAACCATATCTACATCCAAACAACCATTTCACTTAACAAAAATATGCCAGTCGCACCGACCCCCCTGGAATGTTTCACGCATACTCAAATTTCTAGCACGCTCTTATAGTCATCCCGGCACAGATACCGTGTGTCATGGCACAATCAAGATTCCTACTAATACTGAGGCAGAAAACACTCGGGAGTCAAAAAGAAACCAAACTTAAAATTTGCGGATACTCAGATTTTAAAAAAGACTTTCCGTTGCTTGGCAGCAACCAAATCTTGAAGAAATATTGTTACTGAAACCAGGTTAGAACATTTCCCGCAAAAACACAACGTTGATGTCGAAAAGAAAAACTACGTCGGTTACCTTGTCAAACTTCCAAAGAAGGAGGACCTAAGTCTTGGCAATAACTGGCACGGAATCATGCTACTGTCCACCCCAAGCAAAATATTAAGCCGCATCATCCTAGAGAGACCAAAGCATGTACTGGATTAAAAATTGCGACCGGAACAGGCTGTCTTCAGGAAGTACAAATCATGTGCGGATCTAATTGCAACGCTACGCATCATCATAGAACAAAGTGTAGAATGGCAGTCAACCCTCTACCTCAACTTCATCGACGTTGAAAAGGCCGTCGACAGCATCGACCGAGAAGTAATTTGGCAGGCAGCTGCTTAAACACTACGGTTTTAGTGCCACAAATCTTCACCAACCTCATTCAACAGCTGTATGTCGAGCTATATGCCAAGTGATCCACAATGGAAAGCTCATCAATCCCTTTGAAGTGAAGACAGGAGTGAGACAAGGTTTCCTACTATCACAGACGATCTTCCTGACTGTGGTGGACTGGATCATGCAACAAACCGTGAGGAGCGAGAAGCAGGCGTACACTGTCTGAACGATGAAAAGAGCCTAGAAGATTTGGATTTCGCCGATGATGATTTATGTCTAATGCCTAAAGCGCACAAACTCAAAGATCTACAGGCGAAAACTAACAAGTTGGCAGAAGAGGCAGGGTAGCGAAGACGGAACATCAGATGAACGCAAGGAAGATAAAGGTGACGAAGATGCCCAGACAACAACAGCATCAACAACAAGCACCAATCACCATCAGTGGCAGAAATCAAAAGGAAGTTGCCTCTTTCATCTACCTAGGCAGCATCGTTTCAACTACAGGCGGCACAGATGAGGATGTCAAAACCAGGATCGGAAAAGACAGCAAGAAAGGCCTTCAGTAATCTGGAATCAGTGTGGAAATCTACTGCACTCAGCACAGAGAACAAGATCCGGATTTTCAACACCAATGTCAGATCAGTGCTGCCATGTGGTTCAGAAACTTGGCGCGTCACGAAAAGCACTTCCAACAAACTACAGACATACATCAACAGCTGCCGCCCACACTCACTCGATACTGAAGATCAGATGGCCAGAAAGAATAAGCAACAAGGAACTCGCCCTGGCAACCCGCCAACCAAGAACCCATCGCCCAACAAATATGCAGAAGAAAGTGGAGATGAATTGCGTTGGGCATACACTGAGAAGGCCAATTAGGGACATCACGCGCCAGGCCAGGCCCTCGAGTAGAATCCAAAGGGGAAACGAGTTGGGCGTCAGAGGTGAGGGTGACATGGAGGCGATGGTGTGTGAGGAAGAAATGAAAGCTTGTGGGCAGTCGTGGAGCCAGGTTCAAAAGACTGCAGAGAACAGAGTGGAATGGAGACGTGAGGCCACATATTCCACTAGGAGCCTGAGAGAAAAATAAAGAAACAAGAATCCTGGTTTTTGTAATTATCAACGAGTAGGTGTAGCGTAACAATCTTCCCCAAAATCAATAGCCTAGGGTTCGACGACGTTCAACATTGATACCGACCTTGATAGTTTAACTGGACTCGCTAAGCTGAAGTCACCCGGTAAAGCATCCTCGCCATTTGGCACGCTGTCGTGTTACGTTGCACTGCCCGTATTCGACTCTCTAACCAGTTAGTTGGAAAGCATCGGTATCTTGACACAACCACCCAAATATACTATTCCATCCGACTATGCTACCTTGTTCTTCCTTGGTCTCGTGTTCGTGGGTATATAGCAAATCCGAATAATCAGTGATTGGTCTTTGCGTCTGTCAGGTTCGCACCAGGACAATGCCTAAATAGATATTACGTGCTACTTAAAACCTGTCAGAGATGATGTTAGTCAGTAATTGGAAAGTACTTGTGGAAGGATAAGTTTGACTGGTAATAATGCGGAGTAGAGATGCGTCTTATCTAAGATACTAAGGTTGGTGAATGCAAGATGGAAGTGCGTATCATTAGGTGTCACCGAAAGATTACCAGCGGTACGTTTGAAATTGTTACATTTTAACGTGATTTCGTAACTGTATCACAACTTTGTTATTAACGTCATCATGAAGCTACTGAATTCTCAAATGACCAATCACATATCAAACATGCAACTAGATATGGCTGATGCATATAAAAAGGCACGGACACAACTGTCTGTGGAACAGTGCATCAACAATACCCAAATGTTAACATTCACAGGCACAATCAAGAAGCCACTGCCGAGAAAATACTTAATCACATCCAAAGGTGGTTTCATAACAGTCGCGACCGATTAAAGATGAGGGTCAAACGGCCAAAAATAGGCGAAATGATGAGCTTAATATGTTCCCTAATACACTTATAACAGGTGACTGAATTACCCAAAGATGGTGAGGTTGTCCCTGTCTTCATCGGTACATGTGCGGAAAGCACTCGGTTACCAAGTTCGCCAGAGAGTGTCAACGATTCGCAAGAAATCTGAGAAGAGTATTCTGTAATTTCTATAGTACCAATATAATTCTCTTTCCATACTTACGATTTTGCATGCTGTTTGATGAGCATGAAACGTTTTTCAACGTAGGGCGCACTTTGGGACTTTTGACACTTTCGGGTAAAAGGTTTAGAACATTCGGGGGAATTTGGGCGTCGCCCTAAATGCGCCCAAAGTAAAATTATAGGGTTTTTGCCCAAATGTTACAAGGTGCGCCCCAAGTAAATGCTGGTTGGGTTGGTGACACCAAAAGCAGATTCCTCTTGCAACAGCATAAGTGAGTCAGCTTATACTCCAGTTATGCTCAAGAGAAGAAGTGAGTTCGATAAGACAGCCAGCGTTAATAATAATAATAGGAATACCTCTTCATGCCCAACATGTAATAATACCGCAACACTAAATGTTGCAGAAGACGCAAAGCGTAATGGAGGCTCCACATCTTTTGTGAGACTAACTAGACTTCAGTCACCAAGTGTGTCATTGTCACTTCTTCCAGAAATCGAAAGCTTGAAGTCCTCCATAGAGGAACTCAGGGCAGAAATACGCGGACTGAAGGGTGACAAACAGAATAATGCACAACGAGAAAGTATGTTGAGGGCGTTCGAGGTGTCACACCTAGCTGGATGAAATCAGAGCTCAGATTAGCAACCCCTCGCCACTGTGCATCTTGACGCGTAGTGAATCCACTAATGAAGTTGACATCGAAACACTATCCAAGGTAGATCACCCGGCAAACTTTATCACCACTGAAGTAGGTAAGAGACTCGCACTTAAATTGAACGCAATAGTTTATAACGTTCATGACACGACAAAGCTGAAGGCGGTGCGAGAAATTTTGCTTAGAACAGCAAAAATGCATGATGTCCTGGCAAAATGTTTCCGACTAAAGAAGAGCCGACAGAACCACTGCTGTCCGATACGCTTTCAGTTTAAATCACAGATACAGGCGGAAACATTCATCAAAGCAGAATCTATCTTGGCAAAAAACACTGTCTTCACAGGAATGAAGATAGTTCTTGATAAGACAGTGGTGGAGAGGCAGGTATACAACTGTGCTTATAGAACTGACAGTCAAAAGACTCCAAAGCTGCAGCATACTAAAGCAGTAGGTATCTCTCACAAAATACACAAGCCTAGGACTTCTCCTTCCACAAACTCTGTCAAGTCAAATATACGGAAAAACACACCGACCAACGTAGAGACGGAAGACCGTGAAATGCATGATTTGACTCAACCACCTGAAACTGTAGATCTAGACGTATCCATAGAAAGCCCCAAAGTGAAGCCTGACACAGCACTAAACGTGGCAGAACTCTCGCTGAGGTCTACTGCAGGCCTAAAGTCCACCAACCACGCCAGTCTAGGTCTTAGGATATCGGCCACTCGATATGCAGACGAACCAATGCTCCCATGGAACCCATCACGTAGAGACGGATGCAGAAAGCATATGATGATCCGAAGTGATCCTGTAATCTCCTCTGGAATTGACGGAAGTATAAACACTGGCTCTACCAAAAGGTTCTATGCACTGGGCTACGTCTGACTAGTAACGAGAAAAAAATAGACGTCACAACAACCCAACCCTATCGTTTACTAATGAGAAAAGCCAGCATTAAACCACCTATAATAGAATGTCAGCGGGGTACTTTGTGAGGGAAAACTTTGATCGGCTGCATGGCACTAGTTTACTAGGAGACAGCCCCCGACCCAACATAACGCCAGGTACGTCCGTTGTGAATTGTACCAGAAGGCTGTCACTGGTAAGGGATACAACGCAGAACAGAAGTTTACATGGACCACAAAAACACGACGATTTTTCATCCAATGCATCCCTATCAGCTGCAGCTTTGGCTAAACAGCTGATGAGGATGTTGAAACCGCTTACTCTGAACCGCTAAACTGAGCGCCGTCGGAGCGACAGAAAAGACAGTCAAGCATACACACAAATCCTAGACACCAACCACCCAAGTAGTGTCAACAGATGCGAAGGCATGACAGTTCTGTTGAATCCTGCAAGTGGTATCACCAGCCCTACGCATCCACTACGTACAATGGTAAAACTACCCACCCTCTGTGTAACAGATACTAGGGGTCAAACTCTGTTTGTTTGGATACAATGTGTGGACTGAACACAAATGAAAAACATTGATGTTCCCCCCTGACAAAAGTGATACTATTTCAGGTCACTGTGCAGTCGATTTACCACTAGGATATCTTAGTAACTCTACAGCCACAAGTGAACAAGGTGTAGTGACGTTCTGTAACGCAACGACGTCAGACTATACTCAGTCAAGCGACACTGAGATACCTTTTGGCTTGTTTAGCGAACTAGAAAGCTTTACACACTATCACTTTCCCTACTTGTACATCGTTCCCACAAACGCAAGGTCAGTCCTTAGCAAGCTGTCAGTATTAAGAGGAATCACGCTGATATGTAAGCCGCCTGTAATAATTGTCGCTGAATCTTGGTATCACGCTAATATACTAGATGAAGAGACAAGTATCGACATATGTACACAATTCCGATGTGACCGGAGTAACAAGAAAGGAGGAGGTTGTCTGGTGTACTTCCTGAACATTCACCGTATTCAGGTTGGAAAATATGGTTCTTGATGAAGTAAGTAACTCTCTATGGGTCACAGTACACTACAAGAATGCTACAGCACTGGTGGGATGTGTTTACAGAGCACCTGGCACCTTTAACAACCATGGGATTCTACTGATTACGGCTCTGGAATATGCATCCACTCTCCCATATTATCGTAAGAGGGGACTTTAAACTACCTGAAATTAAGTGGGATTCACTTACTGGTCCGGCTAGGTGTGAAAACTTTTTCCATACACTGTCTATTTTTGGATGGAAGCAAATTGTTAAAACTCCTACAAGGGGTGGCAATGTATTGGACTTACTATTTTGCCATAACATAAATCCTATTTTGACAAATGTGGGCCCCAAGTTCCCAGGAAGTGATCACAATACGGTGTTATGCGCACTGCCACTTCCTGCAACTAGTACTTCCACTACACACCAAATAGTATGTAGAGACTACGGTAGAACGGATTGGCAGGAGATGTGTCCAATGATTAGGTGCATTGACTGGGATCATTCTTCACCACTACAGACCTCAAATTAACCATTGGTATGTTTTACTACAACTCTAAAACCTGTCTCGAATCCATCGTTCCACTGAAAGGTTTCAAAAAATGCCACTAAACAATGAGCCATATATACCTCCCAATGCTCGTAGAAAGTTACGCAAACTCTCAACAAGATACTACAGACATCACGACGTCGACGTACTTCGGCTGATTCTTGGTACTCTTAACTCTATCTCGCACAACCATGATTTGCGTTTGAAGAATGAAGAGAGTCGTGCACTAGCTAGCTCATCTAGAGTATATGCTCTCTCAGCACTCCTTAAGAAGCGATCGAATTGCACAAGACATAAAATTCCTCTTCTTATCCATGACACTAAAGCTTATAATGATCCAGTGGATATGTGTGAAATATTCAGCGACTTATTTGCAGTCAGTTACCTGAAAACTATAGATTTTTCGTGTGACACTAGCGCGGCCTACACTTCTGAAAGCTATTCTTCTCCTCAACTAGGGATGATAGATACAGTTGAATTCACATACTCTAATATTCACCAAGCCATTAGGACGCTAAAATGCTCCAGCAGCGCTGGCACAGACGGAATATCATAAAATTTCTTTAAATTTGGTGGGGCTGATATTCCATTATTATTACTTAGAATATTTTCTCTCCCTTTGGAGTCTTTCACATACCCTGATATATGGAAAACATCATTCATTCTGGTTCAGAAACACTGGCCAGTAACTACAGACCAATAAATATTACACCTGTAGCTTCTAGAATTATGGAGAAAGTTATCAGAGAAGGCATTCTTTAGCACATGCTTAGTTGCAACGTCATCACATCGAGTCAACATGGGTTCCTAAAATCGAGGTCCTGTATAACTTGCCATCTTGACTTCTTTAACTTCATAACCACTATGCGCGACCGACACCGATTAGTTCCTGTACTCTATCTAGACATTTCAAAGGCATTTGACGGAGTCAATCACTTGCTGTTAATAAGTAAGTTGGAATTGACTATCCACTATTGGGATGGATTAAATCCTTCCTCAGTAATCGCCTTCAAGTGGTGAAAGTGGATCCACACGCTTCAGAACCTAGGCCAATCACCTCTGGTATTGTTCAAGGCAGTGTATCAGGCCCCCTTCCCTTTACTTTATACGTCAAGGACGTCTGCAGCTGTTTTACATACGGTAAGCCATTCTTGTTTGCTGATGACCTAAAGGTTGCATACACATTCACCCGTGGTAATTTACCCCACTTTCAAGCACCAATACAAAGGGAGCTCGATATAATATCCGCATGGTCTGCTGCTTGGAGACTTCAGTTCAATATAGGCAAATGTGGCAGGATATGTTTTGGTGCTCCATCGGTGGATATCCAACTACATCTTCAGTCCACGAAACTTCCTGTCCTTAAAAGAGTATGCGACTTTGGACTAAGATGTTCAAGGGACCTCACATTTTCTGAACAGGCAGCATCACAGACTAGCAAATCTAGGATCCTGATGGGTTGCATAGTTCGTAACCTCCACTTCAAAGAAGTCAAGTTGCTAATCCACAAAACTTGCGTACGTCCACTGTTAGAATACTGTCCATTTATACTGAGTGGTATCCGCATAATGGACAAGCATAAAATAGAGGGCGTCCAAAGGTATTTCACAGCTAAATTGTTAGGACACGATGGCGAACAGGACTACAGCTCCAGATGCAGAACTCTAAGTGTAGAAACACTTTGGATGAAATGACTCAAAATTAACCCGACACTTCTTGAATGTGTTACATAAACACACGTTTACAGCCAGTGGTAGGTTTCAGTTCGAACACAACAGCTGTTACCATCTGCGCAACCATGCCCATAGCGTCACAATGAAGTCGTTCAAGTCCTGCTTGTGCGCAAACTTCTTTGCCGCCAAACTCCCTCAGTTGTGGAACAGACTTGCAGCTAAAGTGAAGGCCTCCAAATCAACCTCTGAATTTGGTCGATTACTGGCTGACTTCTTACCATCTGGTGACTTCTACGGCTTATCGAATACACCAACAGTCTCTTTCAAGACACTTCGTATACTGGGCTCTCTTAATGTATAATGAGAGCCACCACACCTACACTGACCTTTCATACGAAGCGTTAAGGAGACTCCCATAAGTTACCGCCTCAAACTAACGGCACATTCTGCCCCACCCAACACGGTAATCAAAAACAGAAATCCTACACCACATGACAGCATGAAATTTATACTTTTAAATGCTCTACGGAAAGAGGATATACACTGAAAGCCAAAGAAAGGGGAGTTAAGTAGGGAGAAACATGAACATAGAAAACACTCTCCTTGTTGAAATTCTTGCTTTCTCCGCCTGCTGCTCTGCCTGTTTTTTCTCGTTGTAGAAAAATAATTCAGTTCTAAACGTTGGCTTTGTTGCCATCGAGAATTAATTACTTAGGGAACAGACCATGGCAGAAACAACCCTTCATGGAGGGTAACCACGTTCAGAATACCTAACCACAACAAGCAGAAATAAAAAAATGTTCACTAGACTACAACTTCCTAATTATCAAAATCTAGGATTAACTCATTATAAAAGTGACCAGCAAAGCCCAACAGTTACCAACTGCAAGGCTGTCACAACCCATGAAAACGGCGGACAAGATGTCCTGGAAGTTCATTTGGCTCATTCAAACAAGTCTATTACTTCTGGATGCTGGAGTTGGAAAGGTGAAGACATTTTGCCTTCAGTCATAAAATTCATGAAGATTATGGATCTTTGTTTTGGAGTGGTATTAATGTGGATGAATTATGCAGTCCTGGAACCGTCAATGAAGTACAATATGTAAGCAATTCATAAACTTTTCACCATTATCTCAAGCAAAAAGTACAAACTGTTGCAGTGGAAGTATTAGCTTCAAGCTTTATTTTTCTCCAGGTAATACCTGTATTGTCTGGATACAAAACTGGTTTTATTTGTTAATGCGAAGACGATACTTCCACTTGTCCAACTTGCAAATTTTCTGCACACCTATTCTGCTGGGATGTTCCATTATATGAATATGCAGCACTTATATCTTATAGTGACAACGGGTAGGGATTCAGATTACCTTCCATGAGGATGAATGTAATTTGTATACAGACATATTCATACCTGCAGAAATGGTGTGTGCCTGTATATTCAGGAATAAATATTATTGTTATTATTATCGTCATAGCAAATCCGAATAATCGGTGATTGGCCTTTGTGTCTGTGAAGTTCGCACCAGGACAACTCCTAAATTGGCGAGCCCGACGTGATCACATATCCCGACCAATAACAGATATTGAATTGGTGAGTCTGTTCCATTTTATATTTGTATATTGTTTTCACTTCGATAACACTTAAATATCCATTTACTGCACTTTCTCATGTCCGACCACACTCTCAAGCTTATTCGTATTAAGCCGACTACGAACACCATCCAACTCGTGCCATATTGGCCAGACAATGTGGAAACGTGGTTTTTGTATGCCAAGGCAGATTTTCGAGAACAGGGCGTCTCAGACCCTCATTCTCGATTTCTCGCCGTCATACGTTCACTACCACGGGAATTGAACCGGCATGTTACAGCACACACGTTTAGTCCCGAAGCGAGTGATCCTTATGCACTTCTCAAGGCCGTACTCTTGAAGAAAAGCAATCCGACAGATCGCCAGCGCCTAGACGAATTACTTCGTAACGTCGAGCTAGGCAGCCACTCAGCTACTGAAGTCCTTGCAGGCAAGCGAGAGGTAATCGGCCCACGGACATTCTACAATGGCCTTTTTCGTGAACTATTCCTCTCGAAACCACCACAACCGGTGCAAACCGTGTTGGTGATACTGCAGTCAGTCCCACTCGATGACCTGGCAGCCTCGGCAGATAAAATACTGGAGATTTCTAACAGACCCGTTCCAACTTATATCCTGTCTGAGACAAGCCAGATCGCCAGGATTCAGAGGTGACCAAGCTGCGCAACTCTGTTAAACAGTTGCTACGATCTCGACGTCCTAGCTCACGTGGCACTTCACAGGAACGCACCTTGGTGCATCGCAGCAAGTCGCGTGGTTGCCCCAAAACCAAACCTAACAGGGTGGAAAACCGAAATGGTGCTGGTTTCATAGCACTTACGGAGAGGAAGCCAGAAAATGTCGGAAACCATGCGGTTTTAACAAGGACACAAACTCGGGAAACGATCACGCTGGCACGTGTTCACGGCAACCGTAGCTGGCGGAAACAGCCACCTGCTCTACATCATGGATATTAAAATGAAAGTTCGCTACCTCATCGATACTGGAGCAGAAGTTAGCATCCTTCCCACACCGACAAAGGAGCGTCGTCATGACCCATCCCTCAATCTCCAGGCACCTAGAGGTAAGGCAATCGCCACATTCGGGAGACGGTATGCCTACCTCAACTCAGGTTTACGTAAACCTATCCACTGGATTTTCCTCCTGGCTGACGTTTCCATGCCCATCGTTGGGATAGATTTGCTAAGCCATTACGATTTACTCATAGATGCCCTCAGTCGACGTCTGATAGATGACAACACAGGGTCATCTATTGGCGGCACCACCTATGTAGGTCTGAGTTTAGCTCTCGTTAGAACCAAACAATCAGGCGATGCGTCCTACTTGGCAGTTCTGAAGAAATATCCAGAGTTGCAGCAGACGAAACACACCAGCAACGTTGTGCATCATGTCACAACCACAGGTCCACCTGTGGCATCCAAAGTGCACCATCTAGCCCCTGATAAGCTTGGGACGGCGAAGAGCGAATTCGACCACATGCTCGAACTGGGTATTATCGAACCGTCAAACAGTCCTTGGGTATCACCATTGCACATGGTTCCCGAAAAGAATAGCAGTGACTGGTGTCCAGCCGGTGATTATCGAAGGCTTATCGCCAAAACAACACCGGTGGATAGCCCAATTATTGAAATTCTCGACGATATGCCTGGTAATGCACAGCTATAACAGCCATCAGCGCAACAGAAAACACGATCAGGCCGAACCGTCAGGTTCCCGGAGTGTTTGAAGTCGTGTTCAACGAGTGGTGTGAAACAAGATGTGCCAACCACGTTTTTTTAATTCAAAAATTTTTTCGAGGCAGTATTTTTCTTATTTACCGGCAATGCGTAACTCCTCATACATTTTGCCTTTTTACTTCAATTTATATTACCATGTAATGAAACTTTTAAAAAAACAGTTGAAAATAGGCGTAACATTTTTATTTTCGATATATTCATATATAAATAATTCCCATTTCCGGGAAACGTTTTCGTGTTATTAGAGACTTTTATTTATATTCCAGGTACAACGAGCACTGGACGGAACGTCAAAAGAAACTTAGGACCGCGATCAACGTACACTTCGATCTATTGTATTTTATTTTTCAATTGCCATGACACTCTAGAATAGGTTCAGACAACCAGGGGCCACTTCACGCAGTGAGCCCATCGGGAGAGTTTTATCAGTGGAGAAACCACTGGGTTTTTACTTCCGGCTGGCATCGTCTTAGGGTCATCAGGAACCCACTAGGGGGAGTGGTCTGTAGCGTCACACACATCCCCAAAATCAATAGCCTAGGGTTCGACGACGTTCAACATTGATACCGACCTTGATAGTTTAACTGGACTCGCTAAGCTGAAGTCACCCGGTAAAGCATCCTCGCCATTTGGCACGCTGTCGTGTTACGTTGCACTGCCCGTATTCGACTCTCTAACCAGTTAGTTGGAAAGCATCGGTATCTTGACACAACCACCCAAATATACTATTCCATCCGACTATGCCACCTTGTTCTTCCTTGGTCTCGTGTTCGTGGGTATATAGCAAATCCGAATAATCAGTGATTGGTCTTTGCGTCTGTCAGGTTCGCACCAGGACAATGCCTAAATAGATATTACGTGCTACTTAAAACCTGTCAGAGATGATGTTAGTCAGTAATTGGAAAGTACTTGTGGAAGGATAAGTTTGACTGGTAATAATGCGGAGTAGAGATGCGTCTTATCTAAGATACTAAGGTTGGTGAATGCAAGATGGAAGTGCGTATCATTAGGTGCCACCGAAAAATGTTCCTGGTGAGCTATTTGCTCTCACATGCTCATGCAGTAGTCATTTGAATGAGACGACTGATGTAGCTGTGGCTACTTCCTTCGGCAGAGCGTTCCACAAGGCAGATACTCTGTGGGAGAAGTTGAATCTGACTCTCGTCTTATCAGGTCACCTCAGTTTGTTCGATAGCTTGGCGTGAACAAGTTGAGGTGTCCGAGGCTTTCTGCATATTTTTGTCTGTTAGTCTAACAACCAGCCTTGACGCTCTTCCCTGTAATTTCCTGAGTTTATTTCCTCTCTCTTAAGTATTGGGGGGGGGTTCGTGTTGCGCACCCCTAGGTGTGGCCTAACATATGTGATAAATAACGTGGGTAGTAATTGTTGGGTTGCCGATCCAGGCTGCCTTCTTAGGAAGTGCACGGTGGCTTTCGCCTTTCTGCCATTCCCCATAACTGCCAGTAGTGTCCAGTGTGTGAGAAAAGTTTGGTTCTGGGTGCCTCTGTGTGGGTACGTTGGTGATTGCACACCTGCTTAGATTGTAGCTGATTTCCGTCACCTCTGGTGTGCGGAGATATATCACTGAATCTCCCCAGGCTGAAGCCTAAGTCGTTTGCAGCTGGCCAGGACTCCAGCTGCAACAGATCGTTTGGGAGTATCCTGGGATCCCCCTTGTCACCTGCTGTCCTCAAAATTTTGACGTCTTCGGCGAATAAGAGGACAGATGAGGAGATTTTGAAGGGAAGGTCATCTATGAGTGATAAAAATAAGTGTATTTGAAGGATCAGTCCTTGAGGAACTTCAGTTCTTGCAGTCCCCTACGTTGATGGAATTCTGTTTACTTTAGTACAGAATTCTCTGTCCTCCAGATAGGTGTGAGCCATGCCATGAAAAGTCCAGTGTTACTCACTTTTGCAAGCTTAGAGAACATGCACCCGATACTTTCGTTACTTGCGTTGCCTTCTTGCAGCTATTCCCCATTTACTGCTACATTGTTTTTGCTGTTGTTTTGCACCCATATTCATCACAAGCGTTCACATAGCACAGAATTTCACATCTCTGAACTTTTGAATCGTTCTTTTGATCTGAGCAAGCTGCTATACAGGCATTTACGACTGGCCACTGGCACGAATCTTCCCCGTGCTACTTACCATAGCCAACTGGTGGCAGTTCTCTGACCTCATCCGAACAAAAAGAAGTACCGTTAAACTATGAGTCGAAACTCAGGTAAACGCGCCTTTAAAAGACCCAGAGAAATCCACTGTAATGAAAAACCACTCTTAACATGCTTTCGTTATTGAATGAAACTAATGTGGGTCTTAGCAATAATCACATCGATACGAAGTTAGGCGCAGCACCGGTGTTGAAACTGACAAATCTTTTGACGAGTAGCCCGATGATTGGCCCAACAACTGAGGACTATCTATACCTTAAGACAACCGCAGAGAGAGCACTAGTGCACAGATGAAAGCTGTGATAGATCTTCCAGGTGTTGTACGGGCGGCTGAATCTAAATTGGTAATTCTTAATAAGGAACTCTCAACTGTCTCCAAACTTAGAGAAACAATCCAAGACCCAAAGCTGTAAGTGAACCAACTCCGCTCCAAGACCCTCTTAGTTGATGCACTTCCAGACAATATGGCGGATGTAGTACGAGATATGCAGGTCATTGCACCTTTGAAGCTGGTGACCACCAAATTTAACAAGACTCTCACAAATTCTGGAAGCAAAGTCCAGACAGAGCTTTAGGCCATGCTAATGGCTGAGGACGTAATCAATTACATCCCTACCGAGGTCGTTGCCGCTAGCCAGGGGGCAATTGTGTGCAATGTCCCAGACAAAATGCCTGTAAATACCGTAAAGAAAGTACCTCTTAACGCTGCTAACATGGTAAATATTCCAAGCAGTTGTTTTAGGCCCTCGAAAAACATCAGAAATAATGCTGCCCAGTTCTATTTCATTTTGACGGTCAACAAAGGGCTACCCAGTTTATCAGTCCTTGTGACACTATCTTTCTGACTACCAAACTCAGGAACGTTAAGATAGTATCAGAAAAGACTGCTAACCAACGAGGGACCTACGAAAGTAATATGGGCTCACAACCGACACCACCTAAAAATAGGTCTTCTCCAGCTACCGATTGCCCAAATGCCTTGAAAGCCCAGGCAACCCCGTCCCAAATCACTTTACCGACACCCACTAGTTCTACTACTGTCTATGTATGTAGTGGTAATAAAACTTTTAACCTTGACAAGTCCATTTCCCCACCTAATATGTAAGAGCAGCGATCGTTAAAACTGAAAACTAAATATTTCAAAAACTCCACACAAGCAGGACAATAGGGTTCAAGGTTATTTTGAAGTCAAGATGTCGAATGCCCAAAGACAAACTACTAAAAATCCCGTCCACATGATCGATCTAGACGAGCCCTAACCCAGGCTATCCCACTCACGCAGAAAACAAGGAAAACAGTATGTGGTCATATCAGCATATGAATAGCAGGCAAACTCTCCAGCGAACCCCTTCCGCAGAAGACGTACTTTCCGAGCCTATGCTTGGAAATCCAAATTACCCAGTAAGTAGTTTTCCATACGCACATCCAAGACAGTACACAAATTAACATACGGCATGCTACCCACCAAATCACCGCTATTTCCCATACACACCGAATTCCAACGTCTGTAGTTGGAATACTCATGACCAACCACACATGTCTAACCTGTATAAATAAATAAATAAATAAATAAATAAATAAATGTCTTTATCCTCAAGTTATGAAGCTAACATGAGAGAAGCCAGTTTACAGGCCTCATCAAATTGATAATTGCAGAGAAGCATAAAAGGTTTTAGCAGTATTGAATGATACAGAGGGAGGACATCAGAATCTGTCATGATACCAAGTGTCTAAATGTTATGAAAATAGCAGGAAACTATCACTTCATAGTACATACACATCGTTCTGAGTTTAGGTCATTTCTGCTCACAAT
This sequence comes from Heterobilharzia americana, assembly GCA_944470555.2. NCBI lineage: Eukaryota > Metazoa > Platyhelminthes > Trematoda > Strigeidida > Schistosomatidae > Heterobilharzia > Heterobilharzia americana. The sequence continues at coordinate 46,370,445 of OX104127.1, forward strand.
TTTTTCTTCACATCAAACGGCGCAGTATTTGGTGTTTGCGTTGTGAGTAGTCGACATGATTGACCTATCTACAAGACCAAGTATTTCGTCAGATAAACGTCTATTTTAACAGCAATTCTTATGTTCTTAGATTTATTGACCAACAGTAACTTACTTCAATGATTTCAGGAATAAGTAAGTATCCATACAGTCATTTAATCCAGGTGAATGTCTAAGTTCAGGCGTTTCTCGCTCTTCAAGTGTTACCTTTTCCAGCAATTCAGATTAGTGGTACTGAAAACATTTGTTGTGGTGCAAGTAATTAAAGAGTGGAAGAGTCATCGTTCAACAGTGGTGAATATTACACATGTGTAAAACTTCATAGACTTCATATTAAAGCATGCAACATTGTCAAGTGGATACATTGGCTGTTAATTGACTTCTATGAGATAGATTGTTACAAGACAAAGTACTAGAGAAATCTGTTACATAGCATTATTATGGATGTGTTGCCGTTAGGTAAAGTGATCTGTCGAGTTTGATTGTTTATCCAGATTTCCGCTGCATTTGTCACGGACCAGAAATCTGAGACCAGTTATTGAGCTTGGGGTTTCGTATGTTGTAGCATTTAGGGTACTGGTAGGGAGGTGAGTTGGTTGTTAAGCTGTTCAAGAAACAGGAAAATGGGAAATCAGGGCGAGCCAGTTGGATATCTCTAACACCAGTTTCCAGTATTAGGTGCGAAGTAGGATTTCCAGTAAGTTGATACGTTTTGATCAAACTAGTGCTTAAGACTCTCGTCAGGCTGATACTGAAAAAAGAGGAAAGAAAGCGCAAGGAGAAACTGGACAATGGAATACCACGTAAAACAAACTGGGAGGAGAGAAGTTCTTGTCTTTTTAAAGTCATTCGAGCTATATTATTATATTATATTATTAGTCCCTTGTGTTCCTAATGGAACATACACCTTCGGTAGCACGTCTCCAGTGAACTCTGTTCCCTGCTCCAGATGCAGAACTCTAAGTGTAGAAACACTTTGGATGAAATGACTCAAAATTAACCCGACACTTCTTGAATGTGTTACATAAACACACGTTTACAGCCAGTGGTAGGTTTCAGTTCGAACACAACAGCTGTTACCATCTGCGCAACCATGCCCATAGCGTCACAATGAAGTCGTTCAAGTCCTGCTTGTGCGCAAACTTCTTTGCCGCCAAACTCCCTCAGTTGTGGAACAGACTTGCAGCTAAAGTGAAGGCCTCCAAATCAACCTCTGAATTTGGTCGATTACTGGCTGACTTCTTACCATCTGGTGACTTCTACGGCTTATCGAATACACCAACAGTCTCTTTCAAGACACTTCGTATACTGGGCTCTCTTAATGTATAATGAGAGCCACCACACCTACACTGACCTTTCATACGAAGCGTTAAGGAGACTCCCATAAGTTACCGCCTCAAACTAACGGCACATTCTGCCCCACCCAACACGGTAATCAAAAACAGAAATCCTACACCACATGACAGCATGAAATTTATACTTTTAAATGCTCTACGGAAAGAGGATATACACTGAAAGCCAAAGAAAGGGGAGTTAAGTAGGGAGAAACATGAACATAGAAAACACTCTCCTTGTTGAAATTCTTGCTTTCTCCGCCTGCTGCTCTGCCTGTTTTTTCTCGTTGTAGAAAAATAATTCAGTTCTAAACGTTGGCTTTGTTGCCATCGAGAATTAATTACTTAGGGAACAGACCATGGCAGAAACAACCCTTCATGGAGGGTAACCACGTTCAGAATACCTAACCACAACAAGCAGAAATAAAAAAATGTTCACTAGACTACAACTTCCTAATTATCAAAATCTAGGATTAACTCATTATAAAAGTGACCAGCAAAGCCCAACAGTTACCAACTGCAAGGCTGTCACAACCCATGAAAACGGCGGACAAGATGTCCTGGAAGTTCATTTGGCTCATTCAAACAAGTCTATTACTTCTGGATGCTGGAGTTGGAAAGGTGAAGACATTTTGCCTTCAGTCATAAAATTCATGAAGATTATGGATCTTTGTTTTGGAGTGGTATTAATGTGGATGAATTATGCAGTCCTGGAACCGTCAATGAAGTACAATATGTAAGCAATTCATAAACTTTTCACCATTATCTCAAGCAAAAAGTACAAACTGTTGCAGTGGAAGTATTAGCTTCAAGCTTTATTTTTCTCCAGGTAATACCTGTATTGTCTGGATACAAAACTGGTTTTATTTGTTAATGCGAAGACGATACTTCCACTTGTCCAACTTGCAAATTTTCTGCACACCTATTCTGCTGGGATGTTCCATTATATGAATATGCAGCACTTATATCTTATAGTGACAACGGGTAGGGATTCAGATTACCTTCCATGAGGATGAATGTAATTTGTATACAGACATATTCATACCTGCAGAAATGGTGTGTGCCTGTATATTCAGGAATAAATATTATTGTTATTATTATCGTCATAGCAAATCCGAATAATCGGTGATTGGCCTTTGTGTCTGTGAAGTTCGCACCAGGACAACTCCTAAATTGGCGAGCCCGACGTGATCACATATCCCGACCAATAACAGATATTGAATTGGTGAGTCTGTTCCATTTTATATTTGTATATTGTTTTCACTTCGATAACACTTAAATATCCATTTACTGCACTTTCTCATGTCCGACCACACTCTCAAGCTTATTCGTATTAAGCCGACTACGAACACCATCCAACTCGTGCCATATTGGCCAGACAATGTGGAAACGTGGTTTTTGTATGCCAAGGCAGATTTTCGAGAACAGGGCGTCTCAGACCCTCATTCTCGATTTCTCGCCGTCATACGTTCACTACCACGGGAATTGAACCGGCATGTTACAGCACACACGTTTAGTCCCGAAGCGAGTGATCCTTATGCACTTCTCAAGGCCGTACTCTTGAAGAAAAGCAATCCGACAGATCGCCAGCGCCTAGACGAATTACTTCGTAACGTCGAGCTAGGCAGCCACTCAGCTACTGAAGTCCTTGCAGGCAAGCGAGAGGTAATCGGCCCACGGACATTCTACAATGGCCTTTTTCGTGAACTATTCCTCTCGAAACCACCACAACCGGTGCAAACCGTGTTGGTGATACTGCAGTCAGTCCCACTCGATGACCTGGCAGCCTCGGCAGATAAAATACTGGAGATTTCTAACAGACCCGTTCCAACTTATATCCTGTCTGAGACAAGCCAGATCGCCAGGATTCAGAGGTGACCAAGCTGCGCAACTCTGTTAAACAGTTGCTACGATCTCGACGTCCTAGCTCACGTGGCACTTCACAGGAACGCACCTTGGTGCATCGCAGCAAGTCGCGTGGTTGCCCCAAAACCAAACCTAACAGGGTGGAAAACCGAAATGGTGCTGGTTTCATAGCACTTACGGAGAGGAAGCCAGAAAATGTCGGAAACCATGCGGTTTTAACAAGGACACAAACTCGGGAAACGATCACGCTGGCACGTGTTCACGGCAACCGTAGCTGGCGGAAACAGCCACCTGCTCTACATCATGGATATTAAAATGAAAGTTCGCTACCTCATCGATACTGGAGCAGAAGTTAGCATCCTTCCCACACCGACAAAGGAGCGTCGTCATGACCCATCCCTCAATCTCCAGGCACCTAGAGGTAAGGCAATCGCCACATTCGGGAGACGGTATGCCTACCTCAACTCAGGTTTACGTAAACCTATCCACTGGATTTTCCTCCTGGCTGACGTTTCCATGCCCATCGTTGGGATAGATTTGCTAAGCCATTACGATTTACTCATAGATGCCCTCAGTCGACGTCTGATAGATGACAACACAGGGTCATCTATTGGCGGCACCACCTATGTAGGTCTGAGTTTAGCTCTCGTTAGAACCAAACAATCAGGCGATGCGTCCTACTTGGCAGTTCTGAAGAAATATCCAGAGTTGCAGCAGACGAAACACACCAGCAACGTTGTGCATCATGTCACAACCACAGGTCCACCTGTGGCATCCAAAGTGCACCATCTAGCCCCTGATAAGCTTGGGACGGCGAAGAGCGAATTCGACCACATGCTCGAACTGGGTATTATCGAACCGTCAAACAGTCCTTGGGTATCACCATTGCACATGGTTCCCGAAAAGAATAGCAGTGACTGGTGTCCAGCCGGTGATTATCGAAGGCTTATCGCCAAAACAACACCGGTGGATAGCCCAATTATTGAAATTCTCGACGATATGCCTGGTAATGCACAGCTATAACAGCCATCAGCGCAACAGAAAACACGATCAGGCCGAACCGTCAGGTTCCCGGAGTGTTTGAAGTCGTGTTCAACGAGTGGTGTGAAACAAGATGTGCCAACCACGTTTTTTTAATTCAAAAATTTTTTCGAGGCAGTATTTTTCTTATTTACCGGCAATGCGTAACTCCTCATACATTTTGCCTTTTTACTTCAATTTATATTACCATGTAATGAAACTTTTAAAAAAACAGTTGAAAATAGGCGTAACATTTTTATTTTCGATATATTCATATATAAATAATTCCCATTTCCGGGAAACGTTTTCGTGTTATTAGAGACTTTTATTTATATTCCAGGTACAACGAGCACTGGACGGAACGTCAAAAGAAACTTAGGACCGCGATCAACGTACACTTCGATCTATTGTATTTTATTTTTCAATTGCCATGACACTCTAGAATAGGTTCAGACAACCAGGGGCCACTTCACGCAGTGAGCCCATCGGGAGAGTTTTATCAGTGGAGAAACCACTGGGTTTTTACTTCCGGCTGGCATCGTCTTAGGGTCATCAGGAACCCACTAGGGGGAGTGGTCTGTAGCGTCACACACATCCCCAAAATCAATAGCCTAGGGTTCGACGACGTTCAACATTGATACCGACCTTGATAGTTTAACTGGACTCGCTAAGCTGAAGTCACCCGGTAAAGCATCCTCGCCATTTGGCACGCTGTCGTGTTACGTTGCACTGCCCGTATTCGACTCTCTAACCAGTTAGTTGGAAAGCATCGGTATCTTGACACAACCACCCAAATATACTATTCCATCCGACTATGCCACCTTGTTCTTCCTTGGTCTCGTGTTCGTGGGTATATAGCAAATCCGAATAATCAGTGATTGGTCTTTGCGTCTGTCAGGTTCGCACCAGGACAATGCCTAAATAGATATTACGTGCTACTTAAAACCTGTCAGAGATGATGTTAGTCAGTAATTGGAAAGTACTTGTGGAAGGATAAGTTTGACTGGTAATAATGCGGAGTAGAGATGCGTCTTATCTAAGATACTAAGGTTGGTGAATGCAAGATGGAAGTGCGTATCATTAGGTGCCACCGAAAAATGTTCCTGGTGAGCTATTTGCTCTCACATGCTCATGCAGTAGTCATTTGAATGAGACGACTGATGTAGCTGTGGCTACTTCCTTCGGCAGAGCGTTCCACAAGGCAGATACTCTGTGGGAGAAGTTGAATCTGACTCTCGTCTTATCAGGTCACCTCAGTTTGTTCGATAGCTTGGCGTGAACAAGTTGAGGTGTCCGAGGCTTTCTGCATATTTTTGTCTGTTAGTCTAACAACCAGCCTTGACGCTCTTCCCTGTAATTTCCTGAGTTTATTTCCTCTCTCTTAAGTATTGGGGGGGGGTTCGTGTTGCGCACCCCTAGGTGTGGCCTAACATATGTGATAAATAACGTGGGTAGTAATTGTTGGGTTGCCGATCCAGGCTGCCTTCTTAGGAAGTGCACGGTGGCTTTCGCCTTTCTGCCATTCCCCATAACTGCCAGTAGTGTCCAGTGTGTGAGAAAAGTTTGGTTCTGGGTGCCTCTGTGTGGGTACGTTGGTGATTGCACACCTGCTTAGATTGTAGCTGATTTCCGTCACCTCTGGTGTGCGGAGATATATCACTGAATCTCCCCAGGCTGAAGCCTAAGTCGTTTGCAGCTGGCCAGGACTCCAGCTGCAACAGATCGTTTGGGAGTATCCTGGGATCCCCCTTGTCACCTGCTGTCCTCAAAATTTTGACGTCTTCGGCGAATAAGAGGACAGATGAGGAGATTTTGAAGGGAAGGTCATCTATGAGTGATAAAAATAAGTGTATTTGAAGGATCAGTCCTTGAGGAACTTCAGTTCTTGCAGTCCCCTACGTTGATGGAATTCTGTTTACTTTAGTACAGAATTCTCTGTCCTCCAGATAGGTGTGAGCCATGCCATGAAAAGTCCAGTGTTACTCACTTTTGCAAGCTTAGAGAACATGCACCCGATACTTTCGTTACTTGCGTTGCCTTCTTGCAGCTATTCCCCATTTACTGCTACATTGTTTTTGCTGTTGTTTTGCACCCATATTCATCACAAGCGTTCACATAGCACAGAATTTCACATCTCTGAACTTTTGAATCGTTCTTTTGATCTGAGCAAGCTGCTATACAGGCATTTACGACTGGCCACTGGCACGAATCTTCCCCGTGCTACTTACCATAGCCAACTGGTGGCAGTTCTCTGACCTCATCCGAACAAAAAGAAGTACCGTTAAACTATGAGTCGAAACTCAGGTAAACGCGCCTTTAAAAGACCCAGAGAAATCCACTGTAATGAAAAACCACTCTTAACATGCTTTCGTTATTGAATGAAACTAATGTGGGTCTTAGCAATAATCACATCGATACGAAGTTAGGCGCAGCACCGGTGTTGAAACTGACAAATCTTTTGACGAGTAGCCCGATGATTGGCCCAACAACTGAGGACTATCTATACCTTAAGACAACCGCAGAGAGAGCACTAGTGCACAGATGAAAGCTGTGATAGATCTTCCAGGTGTTGTACGGGCGGCTGAATCTAAATTGGTAATTCTTAATAAGGAACTCTCAACTGTCTCCAAACTTAGAGAAACAATCCAAGACCCAAAGCTGTAAGTGAACCAACTCCGCTCCAAGACCCTCTTAGTTGATGCACTTCCAGACAATATGGCGGATGTAGTACGAGATATGCAGGTCATTGCACCTTTGAAGCTGGTGACCACCAAATTTAACAAGACTCTCACAAATTCTGGAAGCAAAGTCCAGACAGAGCTTTAGGCCATGCTAATGGCTGAGGACGTAATCAATTACATCCCTACCGAGGTCGTTGCCGCTAGCCAGGGGGCAATTGTGTGCAATGTCCCAGACAAAATGCCTGTAAATACCGTAAAGAAAGTACCTCTTAACGCTGCTAACATGGTAAATATTCCAAGCAGTTGTTTTAGGCCCTCGAAAAACATCAGAAATAATGCTGCCCAGTTCTATTTCATTTTGACGGTCAACAAAGGGCTACCCAGTTTATCAGTCCTTGTGACACTATCTTTCTGACTACCAAACTCAGGAACGTTAAGATAGTATCAGAAAAGACTGCTAACCAACGAGGGACCTACGAAAGTAATATGGGCTCACAACCGACACCACCTAAAAATAGGTCTTCTCCAGCTACCGATTGCCCAAATGCCTTGAAAGCCCAGGCAACCCCGTCCCAAATCACTTTACCGACACCCACTAGTTCTACTACTGTCTATGTATGTAGTGGTAATAAAACTTTTAACCTTGACAAGTCCATTTCCCCACCTAATATGTAAGAGCAGCGATCGTTAAAACTGAAAACTAAATATTTCAAAAACTCCACACAAGCAGGACAATAGGGTTCAAGGTTATTTTGAAGTCAAGATGTCGAATGCCCAAAGACAAACTACTAAAAATCCCGTCCACATGATCGATCTAGACGAGCCCTAACCCAGGCTATCCCACTCACGCAGAAAACAAGGAAAACAGTATGTGGTCATATCAGCATATGAATAGCAGGCAAACTCTCCAGCGAACCCCTTCCGCAGAAGACGTACTTTCCGAGCCTATGCTTGGAAATCCAAATTACCCAGTAAGTAGTTTTCCATACGCACATCCAAGACAGTACACAAATTAACATACGGCATGCTACCCACCAAATCACCGCTATTTCCCATACACACCGAATTCCAACGTCTGTAGTTGGAATACTCATGACCAACCACACATGTCTAACCTGTATAAATAAATAAATAAATAAATAAATAAATAAATGTCTTTATCCTCAAGTTATGAAGCTAACATGAGAGAAGCCAGTTTACAGGCCTCATCAAATTGATAATTGCAGAGAAGCATAAAAGGTTTTAGCAGTATTGAATGATACAGAGGGAGGACATCAGAATCTGTCATGATACCAAGTGTCTAAATGTTATGAAAATAGCAGGAAACTATCACTTCATAGTACATACACATCGTTCTGAGTTTAGGTCATTTCTGCTCACAATTTTTTCTTCACATCAAACGGCGCAGTATTTGGTGTTTGCGTTGTGAGTAGTCGACATGATTGACCTATCTACAAGACCAAGTATTTCGTCAGATAAACGTCTATTTTAACAGCAATTCTTATGTTCTTAGATTTATTGACCAACAGTAACTTACTTCAATGATTTCAGGAATAAGTAAGTATCCATACAGTCATTTAATCCAGGTGAATGTCTAAGTTCAGGCGTTTCTCGCTCTTCAAGTGTTACCTTTTCCAGCAATTCAGATTAGTGGTACTGAAAACATTTGTTGTGGTGCAAGTAATTAAAGAGTGGAAGAGTCATCGTTCAACAGTGGTGAATATTACACATGTGTAAAACTTCATAGACTTCATATTAAAGCATGCAACATTGTCAAGTGGATACATTGGCTGTTAATTGACTTCTATGAGATAGATTGTTACAAGACAAAGTACTAGAGAAATCTGTTACATAGCATTATTATGGATGTGTTGCCGTTAGGTAAAGTGATCTGTCGAGTTTGATTGTTTATCCAGATTTCCGCTGCATTTGTCACGGACCAGAAATCTGAGACCAGTTATTGAGCTTGGGGTTTCGTATGTTGTAGCATTTAGGGTACTGGTAGGGAGGTGAGTTGGTTGTTAAGCTGTTCAAGAAACAGGAAAATGGGAAATCAGGGCGAGCCAGTTGGATATCTCTAACACCAGTTTCCAGTATTAGGTGCGAAGTAGGATTTCCAGTAAGTTGATACGTTTTGATCAAACTAGTGCTTAAGACTCTCGTCAGGCTGATACTGAAAAAAGAGGAAAGAAAGCGCAAGGAGAAACTGGACAATGGAATACCACGTAAAACAAACTGGGAGGAGAGAAGTTCTTGTCTTTTTAAAGTCATTCGAGCTATATTATTATATTATATTATTAGTCCCTTGTGTTCCTAATGGAACATACACCTTCGGTAGCACGTCTCCAGTGAACTCTGTTCCCTGCTCCAGATGCAGAACTCTAAGTGTAGAAACACTTTGGATGAAATGACTCAAAATTAACCCGACACTTCTTGAATGTGTTACATAAACACACGTTTACAGCCAGTGGTAGGTTTCAGTTCGAACACAACAGCTGTTACCATCTGCGCAACCATGCCCATAGCGTCACAATGAAGTCGTTCAAGTCCTGCTTGTGCGCAAACTTCTTTGCCGCCAAACTCCCTCAGTTGTGGAACAGACTTGCAGCTAAAGTGAAGGCCTCCAAATCAACCTCTGAATTTGGTCGATTACTGGCTGACTTCTTACCATCTGGTGACTTCTACGGCTTATCGAATACACCAACAGTCTCTTTCAAGACACTTCGTATACTGGGCTCTCTTAATGTATAATGAGAGCCACCACACCTACACTGACCTTTCATACGAAGCGTTAAGGAGACTCCCATAAGTTACCGCCTCAAACTAACGGCACATTCTGCCCCACCCAACACGGTAATCAAAAACAGAAATCCTACACCACATGACAGCATGAAATTTATACTTTTAAATGCTCTACGGAAAGAGGATATACACTGAAAGCCAAAGAAAGGGGAGTTAAGTAGGGAGAAACATGAACATAGAAAACACTCTCCTTGTTGAAATTCTTGCTTTCTCCGCCTGCTGCTCTGCCTGTTTTTTCTCGTTGTAGAAAAATAATTCAGTTCTAAACGTTGGCTTTGTTGCCATCGAGAATTAATTACTTAGGGAACAGACCATGGCAGAAACAACCCTTCATGGAGGGTAACCACGTTCAGAATACCTAACCACAACAAGCAGAAATAAAAAAATGTTCACTAGACTACAACTTCCTAATTATCAAAATCTAGGATTAACTCATTATAAAAGTGACCAGCAAAGCCCAACAGTTACCAACTGCAAGGCTGTCACAACCCATGAAAACGGCGGACAAGATGTCCTGGAAGTTCATTTGGCTCATTCAAACAAGTCTATTACTTCTGGATGCTGGAGTTGGAAAGGTGAAGACATTTTGCCTTCAGTCATAAAATTCATGAAGATTATGGATCTTTGTTTTGGAGTGGTATTAATGTGGATGAATTATGCAGTCCTGGAACCGTCAATGAAGTACAATATGTAAGCAATTCATAAACTTTTCACCATTATCTCAAGCAAAAAGTACAAACTGTTGCAGTGGAAGTATTAGCTTCAAGCTTTATTTTTCTCCAGGTAATACCTGTATTGTCTGGATACAAAACTGGTTTTATTTGTTAATGCGAAGACGATACTTCCACTTGTCCAACTTGCAAATTTTCTGCACACCTATTCTGCTGGGATGTTCCATTATATGAATATGCAGCACTTATATCTTATAGTGACAACGGGTAGGGATTCAGATTACCTTCCATGAGGATGAATGTAATTTGTATACAGACATATTCATACCTGCAGAAATGGTGTGTGCCTGTATATTCAGGAATAAATATTATTGTTATTATTATCGTCATAGCAAATCCGAATAATCGGTGATTGGCCTTTGTGTCTGTGAAGTTCGCACCAGGACAACTCCTAAATTGGCGAGCCCGACGTGATCACATATCCCGACCAATAACAGATATTGAATTGGTGAGTCTGTTCCATTTTATATTTGTATATTGTTTTCACTTCGATAACACTTAAATATCCATTTACTGCACTTTCTCATGTCCGACCACACTCTCAAGCTTATTCGTATTAAGCCGACTACGAACACCATCCAACTCGTGCCATATTGGCCAGACAATGTGGAAACGTGGTTTTTGTATGCCAAGGCAGATTTTCGAGAACAGGGCGTCTCAGACCCTCATTCTCGATTTCTCGCCGTCATACGTTCACTACCACGGGAATTGAACCGGCATGTTACAGCACACACGTTTAGTCCCGAAGCGAGTGATCCTTATGCACTTCTCAAGGCCGTACTCTTGAAGAAAAGCAATCCGACAGATCGCCAGCGCCTAGACGAATTACTTCGTAACGTCGAGCTAGGCAGCCACTCAGCTACTGAAGTCCTTGCAGGCAAGCGAGAGGTAATCGGCCCACGGACATTCTACAATGGCCTTTTTCGTGAACTATTCCTCTCGAAACCACCACAACCGGTGCAAACCGTGTTGGTGATACTGCAGTCAGTCCCACTCGATGACCTGGCAGCCTCGGCAGATAAAATACTGGAGATTTCTAACAGACCCGTTCCAACTTATATCCTGTCTGAGACAAGCCAGATCGCCAGGATTCAGAGGTGACCAAGCTGCGCAACTCTGTTAAACAGTTGCTACGATCTCGACGTCCTAGCTCACGTGGCACTTCACAGGAACGCACCTTGGTGCATCGCAGCAAGTCGCGTGGTTGCCCCAAAACCAAACCTAACAGGGTGGAAAACCGAAATGGTGCTGGTTTCATAGCACTTACGGAGAGGAAGCCAGAAAATGTCGGAAACCATGCGGTTTTAACAAGGACACAAACTCGGGAAACGATCACGCTGGCACGTGTTCACGGCAACCGTAGCTGGCGGAAACAGCCACCTGCTCTACATCATGGATATTAAAATGAAAGTTCGCTACCTCATCGATACTGGAGCAGAAGTTAGCATCCTTCCCACACCGACAAAGGAGCGTCGTCATGACCCATCCCTCAATCTCCAGGCACCTAGAGGTAAGGCAATCGCCACATTCGGGAGACGGTATGCCTACCTCAACTCAGGTTTACGTAAACCTATCCACTGGATTTTCCTCCTGGCTGACGTTTCCATGCCCATCGTTGGGATAGATTTGCTAAGCCATTACGATTTACTCATAGATGCCCTCAGTCGACGTCTGATAGATGACAACACAGGGTCATCTATTGGCGGCACCACCTATGTAGGTCTGAGTTTAGCTCTCGTTAGAACCAAACAATCAGGCGATGCGTCCTACTTGGCAGTTCTGAAGAAATATCCAGAGTTGCAGCAGACGAAACACACCAGCAACGTTGTGCATCATGTCACAACCACAGGTCCACCTGTGGCATCCAAAGTGCACCATCTAGCCCCTGATAAGCTTGGGACGGCGAAGAGCGAATTCGACCACATGCTCGAACTGGGTATTATCGAACCGTCAAACAGTCCTTGGGTATCACCATTGCACATGGTTCCCGAAAAGAATAGCAGTGACTGGTGTCCAGCCGGTGATTATCGAAGGCTTATCGCCAAAACAACACCGGTGGATAGCCCAATTATTGAAATTCTCGACGATATGCCTGGTAATGCACAGCTATAACAGCCATCAGCGCAACAGAAAACACGATCAGGCCGAACCGTCAGGTTCCCGGAGTGTTTGAAGTCGTGTTCAACGAGTGGTGTGAAACAAGATGTGCCAACCACGTTTTTTTAATTCAAAAATTTTTTCGAGGCAGTATTTTTCTTATTTACCGGCAATGCGTAACTCCTCATACATTTTGCCTTTTTACTTCAATTTATATTACCATGTAATGAAACTTTTAAAAAAACAGTTGAAAATAGGCGTAACATTTTTATTTTCGATATATTCATATATAAATAATTCCCATTTCCGGGAAACGTTTTCGTGTTATTAGAGACTTTTATTTATATTCCAGGTACAACGAGCACTGGACGGAACGTCAAAAGAAACTTAGGACCGCGATCAACGTACACTTCGATCTATTGTATTTTATTTTTCAATTGCCATGACACTCTAGAATAGGTTCAGACAACCAGGGGCCACTTCACGCAGTGAGCCCATCGGGAGAGTTTTATCAGTGGAGAAACCACTGGGTTTTTACTTCCGGCTGGCATCGTCTTAGGGTCATCAGGAACCCACTAGGGGGAGTGGTCTGTAGCGTCACACACATCCCCAAAATCAATAGCCTAGGGTTCGACGACGTTCAACATTGATACCGACCTTGATAGTTTAACTGGACTCGCTAAGCTGAAGTCACCCGGTAAAGCATCCTCGCCATTTGGCACGCTGTCGTGTTACGTTGCACTGCCCGTATTCGACTCTCTAACCAGTTAGTTGGAAAGCATCGGTATCTTGACACAACCACCCAAATATACTATTCCATCCGACTATGCCACCTTGTTCTTCCTTGGTCTCGTGTTCGTGGGTATATAGCAAATCCGAATAATCAGTGATTGGTCTTTGCGTCTGTCAGGTTCGCACCAGGACAATGCCTAAATAGATATTACGTGCTACTTAAAACCTGTCAGAGATGATGTTAGTCAGTAATTGGAAAGTACTTGTGGAAGGATAAGTTTGACTGGTAATAATGCGGAGTAGAGATGCGTCTTATCTAAGATACTAAGGTTGGTGAATGCAAGATGGAAGTGCGTATCATTAGGTGCCACCGAAAAATGTTCCTGGTGAGCTATTTGCTCTCACATGCTCATGCAGTAGTCATTTGAATGAGACGACTGATGTAGCTGTGGCTACTTCCTTCGGCAGAGCGTTCCACAAGGCAGATACTCTGTGGGAGAAGTTGAATCTGACTCTCGTCTTATCAGGTCACCTCAGTTTGTTCGATAGCTTGGCGTGAACAAGTTGAGGTGTCCGAGGCTTTCTGCATATTTTTGTCTGTTAGTCTAACAACCAGCCTTGACGCTCTTCCCTGTAATTTCCTGAGTTTATTTCCTCTCTCTTAAGTATTGGGGGGGGGTTCGTGTTGCGCACCCCTAGGTGTGGCCTAACATATGTGATAAATAACGTGGGTAGTAATTGTTGGGTTGCCGATCCAGGCTGCCTTCTTAGGAAGTGCACGGTGGCTTTCGCCTTTCTGCCATTCCCCATAACTGCCAGTAGTGTCCAGTGTGTGAGAAAAGTTTGGTTCTGGGTGCCTCTGTGTGGGTACGTTGGTGATTGCACACCTGCTTAGATTGTAGCTGATTTCCGTCACCTCTGGTGTGCGGAGATATATCACTGAATCTCCCCAGGCTGAAGCCTAAGTCGTTTGCAGCTGGCCAGGACTCCAGCTGCAACAGATCGTTTGGGAGTATCCTGGGATCCCCCTTGTCACCTGCTGTCCTCAAAATTTTGACGTCTTCGGCGAATAAGAGGACAGATGAGGAGATTTTGAAGGGAAGGTCATCTATGAGTGATAAAAATAAGTGTATTTGAAGGATCAGTCCTTGAGGAACTTCAGTTCTTGCAGTCCCCTACGTTGATGGAATTCTGTTTACTTTAGTACAGAATTCTCTGTCCTCCAGATAGGTGTGAGCCATGCCATGAAAAGTCCAGTGTTACTCACTTTTGCAAGCTTAGAGAACATGCACCCGATACTTTCGTTACTTGCGTTGCCTTCTTGCAGCTATTCCCCATTTACTGCTACATTGTTTTTGCTGTTGTTTTGCACCCATATTCATCACAAGCGTTCACATAGCACAGAATTTCACATCTCTGAACTTTTGAATCGTTCTTTTGATCTGAGCAAGCTGCTATACAGGCATTTACGACTGGCCACTGGCACGAATCTTCCCCGTGCTACTTACCATAGCCAACTGGTGGCAGTTCTCTGACCTCATCCGAACAAAAAGAAGTACCGTTAAACTATGAGTCGAAACTCAGGTAAACGCGCCTTTAAAAGACCCAGAGAAATCCACTGTAATGAAAAACCACTCTTAACATGCTTTCGTTATTGAATGAAACTAATGTGGGTCTTAGCAATAATCACATCGATACGAAGTTAGGCGCAGCACCGGTGTTGAAACTGACAAATCTTTTGACGAGTAGCCCGATGATTGGCCCAACAACTGAGGACTATCTATACCTTAAGACAACCGCAGAGAGAGCACTAGTGCACAGATGAAAGCTGTGATAGATCTTCCAGGTGTTGTACGGGCGGCTGAATCTAAATTGGTAATTCTTAATAAGGAACTCTCAACTGTCTCCAAACTTAGAGAAACAATCCAAGACCCAAAGCTGTAAGTGAACCAACTCCGCTCCAAGACCCTCTTAGTTGATGCACTTCCAGACAATATGGCGGATGTAGTACGAGATATGCAGGTCATTGCACCTTTGAAGCTGGTGACCACCAAATTTAACAAGACTCTCACAAATTCTGGAAGCAAAGTCCAGACAGAGCTTTAGGCCATGCTAATGGCTGAGGACGTAATCAATTACATCCCTACCGAGGTCGTTGCCGCTAGCCAGGGGGCAATTGTGTGCAATGTCCCAGACAAAATGCCTGTAAATACCGTAAAGAAAGTACCTCTTAACGCTGCTAACATGGTAAATATTCCAAGCAGTTGTTTTAGGCCCTCGAAAAACATCAGAAATAATGCTGCCCAGTTCTATTTCATTTTGACGGTCAACAAAGGGCTACCCAGTTTATCAGTCCTTGTGACACTATCTTTCTGACTACCAAACTCAGGAACGTTAAGATAGTATCAGAAAAGACTGCTAACCAACGAGGGACCTACGAAAGTAATATGGGCTCACAACCGACACCACCTAAAAATAGGTCTTCTCCAGCTACCGATTGCCCAAATGCCTTGAAAGCCCAGGCAACCCCGTCCCAAATCACTTTACCGACACCCACTAGTTCTACTACTGTCTATGTATGTAGTGGTAATAAAACTTTTAACCTTGACAAGTCCATTTCCCCACCTAATATGTAAGAGCAGCGATCGTTAAAACTGAAAACTAAATATTTCAAAAACTCCACACAAGCAGGACAATAGGGTTCAAGGTTATTTTGAAGTCAAGATGTCGAATGCCCAAAGACAAACTACTAAAAATCCCGTCCACATGATCGATCTAGACGAGCCCTAACCCAGGCTATCCCACTCACGCAGAAAACAAGGAAAACAGTATGTGGTCATATCAGCATATGAATAGCAGGCAAACTCTCCAGCGAACCCCTTCCGCAGAAGACGTACTTTCCGAGCCTATGCTTGGAAATCCAAATTACCCAGTAAGTAGTTTTCCATACGCACATCCAAGACAGTACACAAATTAACATACGGCATGCTACCCACCAAATCACCGCTATTTCCCATACACACCGAATTCCAACGTCTGTAGTTGGAATACTCATGACCAACCACACATGTCTAACCTGTATAAATAAATAAATAAATAAATAAATAAATAAATGTCTTTATCCTCAAGTTATGAAGCTAACATGAGAGAAGCCAGTTTACAGGCCTCATCAAATTGATAATTGCAGAGAAGCATAAAAGGTTTTAGCAGTATTGAATGATACAGAGGGAGGACATCAGAATCTGTCATGATACCAAGTGTCTAAATGTTATGAAAATAGCAGGAAACTATCACTTCATAGTACATACACATCGTTCTGAGTTTAGGTCATTTCTGCTCACAATTTTTTCTTCACATCAAACGGCGCAGTATTTGGTGTTTGCGTTGTGAGTAGTCGACATGATTGACCTATCTACAAGACCAAGTATTTCGTCAGATAAACGTCTATTTTAACAGCAATTCTTATGTTCTTAGATTTATTGACCAACAGTAACTTACTTCAATGATTTCAGGAATAAGTAAGTATCCATACAGTCATTTAATCCAGGTGAATGTCTAAGTTCAGGCGTTTCTCGCTCTTCAAGTGTTACCTTTTCCAGCAATTCAGATTAGTGGTACTGAAAACATTTGTTGTGGTGCAAGTAATTAAAGAGTGGAAGAGTCATCGTTCAACAGTGGTGAATATTACACATGTGTAAAACTTCATAGACTTCATATTAAAGCATGCAACATTGTCAAGTGGATACATTGGCTGTTAATTGACTTCTATGAGATAGATTGTTACAAGACAAAGTACTAGAGAAATCTGTTACATAGCATTATTATGGATGTGTTGCCGTTAGGTAAAGTGATCTGTCGAGTTTGATTGTTTATCCAGATTTCCGCTGCATTTGTCACGGACCAGAAATCTGAGACCAGTTATTGAGCTTGGGGTTTCGTATGTTGTAGCATTTAGGGTACTGGTAGGGAGGTGAGTTGGTTGTTAAGCTGTTCAAGAAACAGGAAAATGGGAAATCAGGGCGAGCCAGTTGGATATCTCTAACACCAGTTTCCAGTATTAGGTGCGAAGTAGGATTTCCAGTAAGTTGATACGTTTTGATCAAACTAGTGCTTAAGACTCTCGTCAGGCTGATACTGAAAAAAGAGGAAAGAAAGCGCAAGGAGAAACTGGACAATGGAATACCACGTAAAACAAACTGGGAGGAGAGAAGTTCTTGTCTTTTTAAAGTCATTCGAGCTATATTATTATATTATATTATTAGTCCCTTGTGTTCCTAATGGAACATACACCTTCGGTAGCACGTCTCCAGTGAACTCTGTTCCCTGCTCCAGATGCAGAACTCTAAGTGTAGAAACACTTTGGATGAAATGACTCAAAATTAACCCGACACTTCTTGAATGTGTTACATAAACACACGTTTACAGCCAGTGGTAGGTTTCAGTTCGAACACAACAGCTGTTACCATCTGCGCAACCATGCCCATAGCGTCACAATGAAGTCGTTCAAGTCCTGCTTGTGCGCAAACTTCTTTGCCGCCAAACTCCCTCAGTTGTGGAACAGACTTGCAGCTAAAGTGAAGGCCTCCAAATCAACCTCTGAATTTGGTCGATTACTGGCTGACTTCTTACCATCTGGTGACTTCTACGGCTTATCGAATACACCAACAGTCTCTTTCAAGACACTTCGTATACTGGGCTCTCTTAATGTATAATGAGAGCCACCACACCTACACTGACCTTTCATACGAAGCGTTAAGGAGACTCCCATAAGTTACCGCCTCAAACTAACGGCACATTCTGCCCCACCCAACACGGTAATCAAAAACAGAAATCCTACACCACATGACAGCATGAAATTTATACTTTTAAATGCTCTACGGAAAGAGGATATACACTGAAAGCCAAAGAAAGGGGAGTTAAGTAGGGAGAAACATGAACATAGAAAACACTCTCCTTGTTGAAATTCTTGCTTTCTCCGCCTGCTGCTCTGCCTGTTTTTTCTCGTTGTAGAAAAATAATTCAGTTCTAAACGTTGGCTTTGTTGCCATCGAGAATTAATTACTTAGGGAACAGACCATGGCAGAAACAACCCTTCATGGAGGGTAACCACGTTCAGAATACCTAACCACAACAAGCAGAAATAAAAAAATGTTCACTAGACTACAACTTCCTAATTATCAAAATCTAGGATTAACTCATTATAAAAGTGACCAGCAAAGCCCAACAGTTACCAACTGCAAGGCTGTCACAACCCATGAAAACGGCGGACAAGATGTCCTGGAAGTTCATTTGGCTCATTCAAACAAGTCTATTACTTCTGGATGCTGGAGTTGGAAAGGTGAAGACATTTTGCCTTCAGTCATAAAATTCATGAAGATTATGGATCTTTGTTTTGGAGTGGTATTAATGTGGATGAATTATGCAGTCCTGGAACCGTCAATGAAGTACAATATGTAAGCAATTCATAAACTTTTCACCATTATCTCAAGCAAAAAGTACAAACTGTTGCAGTGGAAGTATTAGCTTCAAGCTTTATTTTTCTCCAGGTAATACCTGTATTGTCTGGATACAAAACTGGTTTTATTTGTTAATGCGAAGACGATACTTCCACTTGTCCAACTTGCAAATTTTCTGCACACCTATTCTGCTGGGATGTTCCATTATATGAATATGCAGCACTTATATCTTATAGTGACAACGGGTAGGGATTCAGATTACCTTCCATGAGGATGAATGTAATTTGTATACAGACATATTCATACCTGCAGAAATGGTGTGTGCCTGTATATTCAGGAATAAATATTATTGTTATTATTATCGTCATAGCAAATCCGAATAATCGGTGATTGGCCTTTGTGTCTGTGAAGTTCGCACCAGGACAACTCCTAAATTGGCGAGCCCGACGTGATCACATATCCCGACCAATAACAGATATTGAATTGGTGAGTCTGTTCCATTTTATATTTGTATATTGTTTTCACTTCGATAACACTTAAATATCCATTTACTGCACTTTCTCATGTCCGACCACACTCTCAAGCTTATTCGTATTAAGCCGACTACGAACACCATCCAACTCGTGCCATATTGGCCAGACAATGTGGAAACGTGGTTTTTGTATGCCAAGGCAGATTTTCGAGAACAGGGCGTCTCAGACCCTCATTCTCGATTTCTCGCCGTCATACGTTCACTACCACGGGAATTGAACCGGCATGTTACAGCACACACGTTTAGTCCCGAAGCGAGTGATCCTTATGCACTTCTCAAGGCCGTACTCTTGAAGAAAAGCAATCCGACAGATCGCCAGCGCCTAGACGAATTACTTCGTAACGTCGAGCTAGGCAGCCACTCAGCTACTGAAGTCCTTGCAGGCAAGCGAGAGGTAATCGGCCCACGGACATTCTACAATGGCCTTTTTCGTGAACTATTCCTCTCGAAACCACCACAACCGGTGCAAACCGTGTTGGTGATACTGCAGTCAGTCCCACTCGATGACCTGGCAGCCTCGGCAGATAAAATACTGGAGATTTCTAACAGACCCGTTCCAACTTATATCCTGTCTGAGACAAGCCAGATCGCCAGGATTCAGAGGTGACCAAGCTGCGCAACTCTGTTAAACAGTTGCTACGATCTCGACGTCCTAGCTCACGTGGCACTTCACAGGAACGCACCTTGGTGCATCGCAGCAAGTCGCGTGGTTGCCCCAAAACCAAACCTAACAGGGTGGAAAACCGAAATGGTGCTGGTTTCATAGCACTTACGGAGAGGAAGCCAGAAAATGTCGGAAACCATGCGGTTTTAACAAGGACACAAACTCGGGAAACGATCACGCTGGCACGTGTTCACGGCAACCGTAGCTGGCGGAAACAGCCACCTGCTCTACATCATGGATATTAAAATGAAAGTTCGCTACCTCATCGATACTGGAGCAGAAGTTAGCATCCTTCCCACACCGACAAAGGAGCGTCGTCATGACCCATCCCTCAATCTCCAGGCACCTAGAGGTAAGGCAATCGCCACATTCGGGAGACGGTATGCCTACCTCAACTCAGGTTTACGTAAACCTATCCACTGGATTTTCCTCCTGGCTGACGTTTCCATGCCCATCGTTGGGATAGATTTGCTAAGCCATTACGATTTACTCATAGATGCCCTCAGTCGACGTCTGATAGATGACAACACAGGGTCATCTATTGGCGGCACCACCTATGTAGGTCTGAGTTTAGCTCTCGTTAGAACCAAACAATCAGGCGATGCGTCCTACTTGGCAGTTCTGAAGAAATATCCAGAGTTGCAGCAGACGAAACACACCAGCAACGTTGTGCATCATGTCACAACCACAGGTCCACCTGTGGCATCCAAAGTGCACCATCTAGCCCCTGATAAGCTTGGGACGGCGAAGAGCGAATTCGACCACATGCTCGAACTGGGTATTATCGAACCGTCAAACAGTCCTTGGGTATCACCATTGCACATGGTTCCCGAAAAGAATAGCAGTGACTGGTGTCCAGCCGGTGATTATCGAAGGCTTATCGCCAAAACAACACCGGTGGATAGCCCAATTATTGAAATTCTCGACGATATGCCTGGTAATGCACAGCTATAACAGCCATCAGCGCAACAGAAAACACGATCAGGCCGAACCGTCAGGTTCCCGGAGTGTTTGAAGTCGTGTTCAACGAGTGGTGTGAAACAAGATGTGCCAACCACGTTTTTTTAATTCAAAAATTTTTTCGAGGCAGTATTTTTCTTATTTACCGGCAATGCGTAACTCCTCATACATTTTGCCTTTTTACTTCAATTTATATTACCATGTAATGAAACTTTTAAAAAAACAGTTGAAAATAGGCGTAACATTTTTATTTTCGATATATTCATATATAAATAATTCCCATTTCCGGGAAACGTTTTCGTGTTATTAGAGACTTTTATTTATATTCCAGGTACAACGAGCACTGGACGGAACGTCAAAAGAAACTTAGGACCGCGATCAACGTACACTTCGATCTATTGTATTTTATTTTTCAATTGCCATGACACTCTAGAATAGGTTCAGACAACCAGGGGCCACTTCACGCAGTGAGCCCATCGGGAGAGTTTTATCAGTGGAGAAACCACTGGGTTTTTACTTCCGGCTGGCATCGTCTTAGGGTCATCAGGAACCCACTAGGGGGAGTGGTCTGTAGCGTCACACACATCCCCAAAATCAATAGCCTAGGGTTCGACGACGTTCAACATTGATACCGACCTTGATAGTTTAACTGGACTCGCTAAGCTGAAGTCACCCGGTAAAGCATCCTCGCCATTTGGCACGCTGTCGTGTTACGTTGCACTGCCCGTATTCGACTCTCTAACCAGTTAGTTGGAAAGCATCGGTATCTTGACACAACCACCCAAATATACTATTCCATCCGACTATGCCACCTTGTTCTTCCTTGGTCTCGTGTTCGTGGGTATATAGCAAATCCGAATAATCAGTGATTGGTCTTTGCGTCTGTCAGGTTCGCACCAGGACAATGCCTAAATAGATATTACGTGCTACTTAAAACCTGTCAGAGATGATGTTAGTCAGTAATTGGAAAGTACTTGTGGAAGGATAAGTTTGACTGGTAATAATGCGGAGTAGAGATGCGTCTTATCTAAGATACTAAGGTTGGTGAATGCAAGATGGAAGTGCGTATCATTAGGTGCCACCGAAAAATGTTCCTGGTGAGCTATTTGCTCTCACATGCTCATGCAGTAGTCATTTGAATGAGACGACTGATGTAGCTGTGGCTACTTCCTTCGGCAGAGCGTTCCACAAGGCAGATACTCTGTGGGAGAAGTTGAATCTGACTCTCGTCTTATCAGGTCACCTCAGTTTGTTCGATAGCTTGGCGTGAACAAGTTGAGGTGTCCGAGGCTTTCTGCATATTTTTGTCTGTTAGTCTAACAACCAGCCTTGACGCTCTTCCCTGTAATTTCCTGAGTTTATTTCCTCTCTCTTAAGTATTGGGGGGGGGTTCGTGTTGCGCACCCCTAGGTGTGGCCTAACATATGTGATAAATAACGTGGGTAGTAATTGTTGGGTTGCCGATCCAGGCTGCCTTCTTAGGAAGTGCACGGTGGCTTTCGCCTTTCTGCCATTCCCCATAACTGCCAGTAGTGTCCAGTGTGTGAGAAAAGTTTGGTTCTGGGTGCCTCTGTGTGGGTACGTTGGTGATTGCACACCTGCTTAGATTGTAGCTGATTTCCGTCACCTCTGGTGTGCGGAGATATATCACTGAATCTCCCCAGGCTGAAGCCTAAGTCGTTTGCAGCTGGCCAGGACTCCAGCTGCAACAGATCGTTTGGGAGTATCCTGGGATCCCCCTTGTCACCTGCTGTCCTCAAAATTTTGACGTCTTCGGCGAATAAGAGGACAGATGAGGAGATTTTGAAGGGAAGGTCATCTATGAGTGATAAAAATAAGTGTATTTGAAGGATCAGTCCTTGAGGAACTTCAGTTCTTGCAGTCCCCTACGTTGATGGAATTCTGTTTACTTTAGTACAGAATTCTCTGTCCTCCAGATAGGTGTGAGCCATGCCATGAAAAGTCCAGTGTTACTCACTTTTGCAAGCTTAGAGAACATGCACCCGATACTTTCGTTACTTGCGTTGCCTTCTTGCAGCTATTCCCCATTTACTGCTACATTGTTTTTGCTGTTGTTTTGCACCCATATTCATCACAAGCGTTCACATAGCACAGAATTTCACATCTCTGAACTTTTGAATCGTTCTTTTGATCTGAGCAAGCTGCTATACAGGCATTTACGACTGGCCACTGGCACGAATCTTCCCCGTGCTACTTACCATAGCCAACTGGTGGCAGTTCTCTGACCTCATCCGAACAAAAAGAAGTACCGTTAAACTATGAGTCGAAACTCAGGTAAACGCGCCTTTAAAAGACCCAGAGAAATCCACTGTAATGAAAAACCACTCTTAACATGCTTTCGTTATTGAATGAAACTAATGTGGGTCTTAGCAATAATCACATCGATACGAAGTTAGGCGCAGCACCGGTGTTGAAACTGACAAATCTTTTGACGAGTAGCCCGATGATTGGCCCAACAACTGAGGACTATCTATACCTTAAGACAACCGCAGAGAGAGCACTAGTGCACAGATGAAAGCTGTGATAGATCTTCCAGGTGTTGTACGGGCGGCTGAATCTAAATTGGTAATTCTTAATAAGGAACTCTCAACTGTCTCCAAACTTAGAGAAACAATCCAAGACCCAAAGCTGTAAGTGAACCAACTCCGCTCCAAGACCCTCTTAGTTGATGCACTTCCAGACAATATGGCGGATGTAGTACGAGATATGCAGGTCATTGCACCTTTGAAGCTGGTGACCACCAAATTTAACAAGACTCTCACAAATTCTGGAAGCAAAGTCCAGACAGAGCTTTAGGCCATGCTAATGGCTGAGGACGTAATCAATTACATCCCTACCGAGGTCGTTGCCGCTAGCCAGGGGGCAATTGTGTGCAATGTCCCAGACAAAATGCCTGTAAATACCGTAAAGAAAGTACCTCTTAACGCTGCTAACATGGTAAATATTCCAAGCAGTTGTTTTAGGCCCTCGAAAAACATCAGAAATAATGCTGCCCAGTTCTATTTCATTTTGACGGTCAACAAAGGGCTACCCAGTTTATCAGTCCTTGTGACACTATCTTTCTGACTACCAAACTCAGGAACGTTAAGATAGTATCAGAAAAGACTGCTAACCAACGAGGGACCTACGAAAGTAATATGGGCTCACAACCGACACCACCTAAAAATAGGTCTTCTCCAGCTACCGATTGCCCAAATGCCTTGAAAGCCCAGGCAACCCCGTCCCAAATCACTTTACCGACACCCACTAGTTCTACTACTGTCTATGTATGTAGTGGTAATAAAACTTTTAACCTTGACAAGTCCATTTCCCCACCTAATATGTAAGAGCAGCGATCGTTAAAACTGAAAACTAAATATTTCAAAAACTCCACACAAGCAGGACAATAGGGTTCAAGGTTATTTTGAAGTCAAGATGTCGAATGCCCAAAGACAAACTACTAAAAATCCCGTCCACATGATCGATCTAGACGAGCCCTAACCCAGGCTATCCCACTCACGCAGAAAACAAGGAAAACAGTATGTGGTCATATCAGCATATGAATAGCAGGCAAACTCTCCAGCGAACCCCTTCCGCAGAAGACGTACTTTCCGAGCCTATGCTTGGAAATCCAAATTACCCAGTAAGTAGTTTTCCATACGCACATCCAAGACAGTACACAAATTAACATACGGCATGCTACCCACCAAATCACCGCTATTTCCCATACACACCGAATTCCAACGTCTGTAGTTGGAATACTCATGACCAACCACACATGTCTAACCTGTATAAATAAATAAATAAATAAATAAATAAATAAATGTCTTTATCCTCAAGTTATGAAGCTAACATGAGAGAAGCCAGTTTACAGGCCTCATCAAATTGATAATTGCAGAGAAGCATAAAAGGTTTTAGCAGTATTGAATGATACAGAGGGAGGACATCAGAATCTGTCATGATACCAAGTGTCTAAATGTTATGAAAATAGCAGGAAACTATCACTTCATAGTACATACACATCGTTCTGAGTTTAGGTCATTTCTGCTCACAATTTTTTCTTCACATCAAACGGCGCAGTATTTGGTGTTTGCGTTGTGAGTAGTCGACATGATTGACCTATCTACAAGACCAAGTATTTCGTCAGATAAACGTCTATTTTAACAGCAATTCTTATGTTCTTAGATTTATTGACCAACAGTAACTTACTTCAATGATTTCAGGAATAAGTAAGTATCCATACAGTCATTTAATCCAGGTGAATGTCTAAGTTCAGGCGTTTCTCGCTCTTCAAGTGTTACCTTTTCCAGCAATTCAGATTAGTGGTACTGAAAACATTTGTTGTGGTGCAAGTAATTAAAGAGTGGAAGAGTCATCGTTCAACAGTGGTGAATATTACACATGTGTAAAACTTCATAGACTTCATATTAAAGCATGCAACATTGTCAAGTGGATACATTGGCTGTTAATTGACTTCTATGAGATAGATTGTTACAAGACAAAGTACTAGAGAAATCTGTTACATAGCATTATTATGGATGTGTTGCCGTTAGGTAAAGTGATCTGTCGAGTTTGATTGTTTATCCAGATTTCCGCTGCATTTGTCACGGACCAGAAATCTGAGACCAGTTATTGAGCTTGGGGTTTCGTATGTTGTAGCATTTAGGGTACTGGTAGGGAGGTGAGTTGGTTGTTAAGCTGTTCAAGAAACAGGAAAATGGGAAATCAGGGCGAGCCAGTTGGATATCTCTAACACCAGTTTCCAGTATTAGGTGCGAAGTAGGATTTCCAGTAAGTTGATACGTTTTGATCAAACTAGTGCTTAAGACTCTCGTCAGGCTGATACTGAAAAAAGAGGAAAGAAAGCGCAAGGAGAAACTGGACAATGGAATACCACGTAAAACAAACTGGGAGGAGAGAAGTTCTTGTCTTTTTAAAGTCATTCGAGCTATATTATTATATTATATTATTAGTCCCTTGTGTTCCTAATGGAACATACACCTTCGGTAGCACGTCTCCAGTGAACTCTGTTCCCTGAAATCTTTTGAACCTGGCTCCACAACAGCCCACAAGCTCTCATTTCCTCCTAGCACGATCTCCTCCATGTCACCCTCGGACGTCCAACTCATCTCTTCCTATGGAGATTCCACTCTACGGCCTGGCGCATGATGTCTCCGGTCCGCCTTCTCAGTGTGTGCCCAATCTAACTCCACTTCCTTCTGCATATTTGTTGGGTGATAGGTTCTTGGTTGGTTCGTTCCCAGAGCTTCTTTCTGGCCACCTGATCCTCACTAGCGAGCGTAAGCGGTTGTTGATGAATGTCTGCAGTTTACTGGAAATCCCTTTCGTAACGTGCCAAGTCTCTGAACCATACAAAAGCACTGATTTGACGTTGGTGTTGAAAATCCGGATCTTGTTCATTGTGCTGAGTACAGTGCAGTAGATCTCCACACTGGTTTCAGGCAAATGAAAGCCTGTCTTGTTTTTCGGATTCCGACTTTGACATCCTCGTCTGTCTCGCCTGTAGTTGAAACAGTGCTTCCTAGATAAGTGAAGGAGGTTACTTCCTTTAAGTTTCTCCCGTTGATGGTGATTGGAGTTTGTTGGAGTTGTTGGTGCGGTATCTTCATCACTTCTGTCTTCTCTATATTAACCTGAAGTCCAGTCTTCACCCCACTGCCTCTTCTACCAACTTGTTAGTTTTTGCCTGTAGATCTTCAAGTTTGTGTGACATCAGAAACAAGTCATCGGCGAAATCCAAGTCTTCTAGGTTGTTTTCCGCAGTCCAGCGTATCCCCTCTTCTCGCTCCCCACTGTTTGCTGCATGATCCAGTCCAGTCGACAACAATCAGGAATATCATGGGGGATAGTAGGCAACCTTGTTTCACTCATGTCTTCACTTCAAAATCATCACTGAGCTTTTCATTGTGAATTACTTGGCATGTGGCATCTTCATGTAGTTGTTGAATGAGGCTGATAAAGGTTTGCGGTATTCGTAGTATTGAAGCAGTTTCCAAATTACCTCTCGGTCGACGCTCTCAAAGGCCTTCTCAAAGTCGATGTAGTTGAGGTAGAGAGTTGACTGCCATTCTATGCTTTGTTCTATGATGATGCGAAGCGTTGCAATTTGGTCCGCACATGATTTGTACTTCCTGAATCCAGCCAGCCTGTTCCGGTCGTAGTTTGAATCCAGCGCATCCTTTAGTCTCTCCAGGATGATGCGGCTTAATATTTGCTTGGGGTGGACAGTAGCATGATTCCGTGCCAGTTCTTGCAAGGACTTAGGTCACCCTTCTTCGGGAGTTTGACAAGGTAACCCTTCTTCCAATCGCCAGGTACCTTCTCTTCCTGCACACCTTCTGCAATAGTGGTGTGAGCATGTCTGCTGTTGTCTCTGCGTCTGTTCTCAGTGCTTCTGGGGGGATCCCATCTGGTCCTGCTGCTTTCCCGCATTTCAGTAGCTTTATGGCGTTCAGGACTTCCATTTTCGTTGGAGGATTATGTTCAATTGTAGTTCAGCGGCTGCAGGTGTTGGTCGATTCAAGAGCTTTTTGAAGTGGTCAGCCCATCTTTTCCTTTGTTTCTCCTCTTTGGTGGCGACTAAGTTCCCTTCACTATCTTTCATTGGTTTCGTCTGAGTTGATCTCTTCCCTCTGAGATAGTAACCTGGTTATTTGATACAATGTTGTCAGGTCTCTCCTAGTAGCAGCCTGTTCTGCTTCACTTGCCAGTGTGTCGTGGAAGTGTCTTTTGTCTTTGTGCGCACTCTTCACTTCTTTGTCCAGTGTTTTGTACGTTGTGCTCAGTTCTTCTTTTCGTTGTGCATCCTTGCACTGGTTTGTCTTCTGCTTCATCAGCTTCCACGTGTCCGTGGAGATCGATTCCTTGTCTTCTTTCTTCTTCCTTCCTAACACGGTTGTGCAGGTTTCTTTCCACATAGCTTTCAAAGAGTTCCAGTGCTCATCCACACAGGTTTCTTCATGGATGTTGCTCGATATCTCCCATTTTGTTTTGATGGCTGACGTGAAGATGTCGTTTGTAGTTTTGTCCTTTAGTTTCTGTTGTGGGTGTTGAACTTGAACTGCGGTCTATCGCCAGCTTCCTTGAAGGCTTTCAACTTGATTTTGAAGGTA
This sequence comes from Heterobilharzia americana, assembly GCA_944470555.2. Classification (NCBI taxonomy): domain Eukaryota; kingdom Metazoa; phylum Platyhelminthes; class Trematoda; order Strigeidida; family Schistosomatidae; genus Heterobilharzia; species Heterobilharzia americana. Next base: position 46,398,492 of record OX104127.1, read on the forward strand.
GGTAGGTTCCTTGCACTAGACAGTGAGTGGTGTGAGCCTACATCTGCTCCTCTTCTTGACCTTGTGTCAAGTAGGCTGCGTCTCCACTTTCTTCAGATTGAGATAAAGTCGATCTGATTTTTAGTGTGTCCTGGTGTCTGGTGAAATCCATGTCGTTTTGTGGATATCCTTGTGCTTGAACACAGTGCCTCCAACCACCAAATCGTTGAACGCACAGAATTTTGCAAACAGTTCTCCATTCTCGTTCATTTCGCCAAGCGCTTCTCGATCCATGATTAGTTCTCTTCCTGTAATGTCCGCTCCGAATTTAGCATTCATGTCGCCCATTAGAATTTTGATGTCGCCAACTGAGGTCTTGTCCAGTGTTGATTGCAGTTGTCTGTAGAATTCCTCCTTCTTCTCTTGATCTGCATTATTTGTAGGTGCGTAGCATTGTATGATCGTGACTTTCCTTCCTTTTGAGTTGAACCTTGCTGTTATGATCCTGGAGGAGATTGGTTCCCACTGTATGAGAGCCTTTGATGGTCTTGGGGACGTCATGATAGTCACTCCGTCAGTGTGCTCGTGGTTGTCTTTTGGGTGGGAATATCGGAGTAGATTATTGACTCTGCAGTTGACAGTTTGGAGAGTCCACTTCCATTCCATCTGCTTTCGCAAATTCCTTGCACTTCCATGCCATACCTTCTCATCTCCTTTGCAATCTGGACAGCCTTGCTAGGTTGAAACATGGTGCGGACATTCCATGTCCCCACGTTTACTTTCGCTTTCATCAAGAGAAGAGAAGACATATCGGCCAATTGGCCTCCCGAAGGCTTTCACCAACTGGCGTCATTTTGCCTCTCCGATTCCTGCGAGGAATAATTTTGTTATTTTTTATATTTCGTTTGCGCTTTGAAGTTTCTTTAGCGGTTAGATTTGTTTTACGGTGTAAGGTTGTCAGCCCTATGCCCAACCTTCCCTCTTTACCCGGGCTTAGGACCGGCTAGTAACTAGTGAAGTAGTTAACCGGAACAGCTATATGTAATCTTTAATTTATTCGTACGAGATCGAATCTTTTTTTTCTTATATGAAGTTCACACGAGCTATTAGATAGGCAGTTTTTGTTGGTAAGCTTAAAGCGAACACTGGTTATGTATTTGTACTGCACAATCCGACCAGATGGACTAGTAATTAAACATCCTTAATGAGTGCATTGAGGTGAAAAGTACTTGAGATTCATGATAGCTTTACTCTACACGTTTAGGGGTCCTAGTACGCTTTCATTAGCCCAGAACGTTTGGACAGTGCCTAGGCGAGTGATAGATTGATCATCTGTTAGGAGCTAATTAAGTGCAGAACGAAGGGCAGATAATGTGCCTGCGGTACGTATTTCCTCAGGAAGTCTATTCCAGACGTCAGAGAACTTATTAATGAAGAAGTTTCTTCGCAATTTGGCCTTGCAACACTCATTTTCAGCTAATAGGTTGTGATTACGTAAATAGTGGGTAGATGTTACAACTATTTTAATTTCGGGGCCACACGAGTGCCCTTGCTTACGAAGTAATTTATAGTAAAATATAAGATTCATTCTAAGTTGCCTCTTCAAGAGAGGTTGTAGTCCCAGCATGTTGCACCTGGAGGTGTAGTCTAAGCTGCAGTCGGCTCCTAGTGTAAAGTGGCGTTGTACTGCTTCAATTTTTCCTTTGTCGCTTATACGAAGGCCACTTAAGATAAACGGGCAGTACTCCAAAATTAGGCGGATGCTCACTTTGTGGAGTAGGACCCTTGATTCAGTGCTACAAAAGTTACAGACGATGCATCCAAGGAGTCTACGTGACTTAGATGTTATACAAGCCGTCTGCTCAGAGAATGTTAAGTCACTGGAATATCTAAGACCTAAATCTGGCACTGAAGGGCGTCTAGGTAGCTTTTGCCCACATACTTCGAGAGACACATCTAGGTTATCCCTGCCTATTCCAAGCCAACCACATTTATCAATGTTGAACCGGAGATGGGACTGGTCACACTATTTAGCAACTTCACCTAATTCTTGTCGAGCGGTAGATAGCGTGTTACCTAGTTCGTGGGTGTGACATGAGTATACAACCTTAAGGTCATCAGCGTATGGGAATGCTTCCCCTACAGTGAAGCACTTGCACACACTATTAATGCAAGCCATGAACACAAAGGTCCAAGGACACTACCCTGTATTACTCGACTAGTTTTGAGCCTAGGTGTAGACTGCATAGAATTCACTTTGATGATTTGGCTCCGATCACTAAGAAATGATTTTAGCCAATGAAGTATGGGGTCATGGATGCTAATCGATTGTAGCTTGTCAAACGGAATACTGTGTGGCACCTTGTCAAATTTTTTTTGATATATCAAAGTACAGAACAGTGACGATTTTACGTTCCTCGCGGCTACTAGTGATAAGGTTGAAGAAGTCGAAATGGCAAGTAACGCAAGACCTGTTTTTTTAGTGAAACCGTGCTGAGACTTTGTGATGAGGTTTTCGTTAAGTAGGTAGTCAGACATGCCGCTCCTAATAACTTCCTCCATGATTCTGGAGACGACTGGAGTTATGTTGGTAGGTCTGTAGTTCCCAACATTCACCTTGTCACCGGACTTGTAGCGAGGAGTTATAAAGCTAGTTTTTCACTCGTTAGGATACTCCCCACTTTCCATTGATAGTGTGAATATCTTAAGCAAGAACAGTGATATATCATCACCACTGTTTCTGATGACTATTGAGTTAAGGACATCTATCCCCGTACCTGTCGATAGTTTCAGGCTTTTGACAGCCTCAGTGATACTTCTGATGGTGAACTCCAATCTAGTACATGAACTAGCGGTAATTGCAGTAAAGCTAGTGGGGTTGAGGGCATTAGGGTTGAAATTAGCGAATGATTCGCCAAACAGTTCACTAATCTTGAGGGGGTCGTTGTGTACCACCCCATTATGTAATAGATAGGTTACATCCGTTGATGGCTTCAGACGTTTACTCAAGAGGGATGTCAACTTGTATATTCTAGAGCGACAGTCTCTTCGTTTACTGCGTGTTTCGCACGTAGTGTCTCGATAGATTCGTAAGTCTCATGAATTAAGTGCAGTGACATGAAGTCTTTCGACGAGTGGTAATGTGATGATAATTTCTTAAGTTTATTGCGGAATATTTTAGGAATATATGGGTCTGACTCCTCATAAACCCTAACTGTTTTCACGGGAGCAACAGTATCTAGACACGGCTCTATATTTCTGTAGAAAAGTGGGAGTGTGTGTGTTAATGAGGCTGTGGTGAAGTAGTCATCCCACGGAGAGCACCTGAGTAGCTCGACGAGTACTTCCCACTCTTTATTCTTATAGCTTCTACGCCGAGTATAATTTGCGGGTTGCTTAGTTTTCTCATTGGGAGGAAAAATTGGTAAGCAACAGAATACCATCCTGTGGTCACAGTTAGAAAATTCGCTACTAACGTGGGTAGTGACAGGGATGATGTCACAGCAGAAGACTAGGTCCAGTATACTATCTCCACGCGTGGGTTGCTGGATGTATTGCTCCCAGCCATAGGTATCTGTGACAGCAAGTATTTCATCAAATCGTCGTGGCCCGCGACCGACCTCCTAGTTAACTTCAGGTAAGTTAAAGTCACCTGCAATCAATTTGAAGTCAACAGTGAGGGATCCAGCGTGGGCAAGTGATCTAGCCATCAGTTCATCATTTTCTTTTGTCGAACATGGCACTCTACACACACAGCCTATGAGGATTTTGTAGTTGATACCATTTATAACGATCCAAAGTGAGTCCGGCAAATCATTGAACATATCATCTTCAATCTCATTTGAGGTAGCAAGGCTACACACATAGATCAAACAGCCTCCACCACGCTTGTGGCCACGATTAGTGCGATACAGAGTATAACCATCTATACACAGGTCCACGTCTAGGATTGAGTCGGTACACCATGATTCAGTAACTAATAATGCAGTGGGTTTGGCCAGCAAAACTATTGTTCCAAGGTCGGATATTTTCTAAAGTAACGAGCGGGCGTTAATAAGTAGAAGCGTGAAAAGGCTACTATGGCTTGCAAAGTAATTTACTGTCTCTTAAGCCTCGGTAAGCGGAAGAATTTCTGGTATTCAGTTCGCCAGACGATGCACTACCTATGTCTTGGATGTGACAGGACTCAGCAGTGGGGTGTAACCGGTGAGTTTCTGTCTCTCACAAGTATATGGTTACTTAGTTTCTCACGGCAATCATAGGTTTTTAATGTGCACCTCTTCTTCACTGTTGGCGTAAGGTATGGTTTATGACCGGTGTAAGTCGAGGAAATTGGTTCCAGCCCTGTGTTATCAGGGGGTCAAACGAGCCCAAATACCATGGGTCGTACATATTGTGTGGGATCCGAAAAAAATCTTGGTAGGGTTCATAAGTGAGAAGTTTCTTGCAGGGGATGTACATCTGTTCCCAAAGTACTGACTATGATTATTAAGACGCACAGCTGAACAGCTTTTAGGTGTTTGTGGTATGTAGGACATTTGAGCGTTCGGTACGCTACTCGGCACCACGTCATGACCCCTGCTATTAAAGGGACGTGGTCCGAAGGAGTGTTTCGTGTGATGCAACCTCGAGTTGTCGCGGCACTCATTTCTGAAAAAAGGGGTTTGACGGAAAACCTGCCTTTTGGGTTTGCGTATTGCTGGTGTCCTAGCTATGAAATATTCTTCTCCGTCATTAGAAAGCACGCGCCTGAAATGGTTCTTCTTCAAAAACGTTTTAGCCTTAGATGGTGAGGTTTCGCCCGAACTTCTGAGTTTTCTGTCACCCAGCGGTCTTCTGTTTGTGGTGACCTTATGGGTACCAATGGTTTTCTTTTTACTAGCAACTGAAGGATCAGGTTCACTTGTAGCTAGATTTGGCTGAGACTGTTGTACTGGGGCAGAGGTATATCCAACAGAAGTACTGACCATGTCAGCACTTTCTGAAGGTCTGTTCGTGCTCACAGCAGCCTCTGTGTTTAAACGGGATGAACTGGTCAGACCACTCTCCTTTTGTTTTCTGCGTTGGCACACGGTTTTGTCTTGTACAATGGCAATATTTTTAGAGCTGCTGTGTAACCTTATGTGATTTTGTAGTTAAATAAATCTTTTGGTGTCAAATGAAGTAGTGAACTTGAAGATCATGGGGCAGCTAGACTGAGCTAACTTTTCGCGGAGGCGCTTACAGTCACAGTGTATTCCTGTCATACCGCACGAGTTCAATAGCCTTGTCTTAACTACATCCAGGGTTAGGATATCAGGTATTTTATAAACGATGGCCTGTTGGGATGACGATAGTCTATTCATTACCTCCGTTGCCAAGTGGTCTATTAAGTTTTCTGCTTTCACTACATGGTCTTCAACTAAATTCTCATGCTTCCCCAGAAGATATACTAATGGATAGAAATCCTCAACTATTCTTCAAATCTCTTCCATCATGGTCTTAATGTCATCGATTTCTTTCCTGTGGTAGTTAATACTGCTACCCATGACTGATATGATGTCTTCGGTTCTGACAAAGGGCATGGGGCATACCAGACCATCGAGATCTGAGTTACACGGAGTAACAATGCTTCTGTCACACAGAAGAACACTGGAATGACCAAGTCTTTGCTTTTTCTCACTAGAGCAGTCGATTTTAGAACGTTTAGCCTTAGATCTTCCCATTTAAAAAGACGTTAAAATCGAAGCTTACTGTTAAAATTGATAAACAGCGAATGGCTATAAGTGGTATACCGAAACGTTGGTAATACAGTATGTGAGGAGAATGGTGGAGCTGTGAGCCAAATATATGGAATGGACTGAAATATCACTACAAAAATATAGTAATAAGTAGTCAGATACAACAGGAAATCTGCAAATTGATATAATCAGGAACCACGTGAAAAAGAAGCGTACACACTCGACCTTACCGCTTGTTTGCAACTTGATCGGGCCCGTATTGGTGGAGGTGGCCCACTAAATTGCAGTGCGCTGCAAGAACGCCACCTCTCAGGCAGTATTATTGCTCCCGGATTACTGGGTTCTCCTCCCAGTGATAGGTCACTGAACAACCGATCATACGACAACCGTTTTTTCCGGCCCGGCCCAGGTCATATAGCCTACCTACAACGATGGGCGAAGAGGCTCTGGACGGCATGTTTTTCGCTGGCATTTTAAATACAGGCCTAGCTAAGCTGTGTTCAACTAACTCGCTAACACACAAAAAGGATACCGCCCATCTGACATACCCATCCTCAGACACAGGTGAAGCTCCAAAACAAGTCTCTACCCCACTTTCACACCAAGTTCTAGGTGAACTAAGTGACTCACCTGACCCCACCTCTTCGTTACTAAAATCGTCTCCCACTCCAACCACTGAAACTGTGGTTAATGGTGACTCGTGTGGAACGGCGTCAGATCATACCCAGACATGGGCTCCTGACATACCTCCCACCCTCTCCACCGACCTTGAAGTGTTCATGCACTTCTACTATCCATACGTTTCTATTATCCTTATAAACGCCAGGTCTGTTATAGAGAAACCACCAATGCTAAGAACAACATAGCTTCTGTTCAAACCGCCCATTATGATAACTGCGGAGTCATGGTGTCACTCTAGTATACCAGGTGATGAAATTAGTATCGACATGTACACACATTTTAGATGTGACCGGAGCAATAAGAGAGAAGGCGGGTGTTTAATATACTTTTTAAACAATAAATGTATTCAGGCTGGAAAATGTGGTGCTAAGTAAAACCAAGGGCTCCCTATAGGTCACAGTGCACTACAAAGATGCAACGGTACTGTTTGTTCGCATACACAGAGAACCCGCAGTGTTCTCTGAAGACGAGTCTCTACCCAATGGTGCCCTTGAACGCTCATCCTCTCTGTGAATATGATCACAATATTGTATGCGGAGACTTTAACCTACCGGAGATTAGATGGGACACGTATACTTGCCACGCTAGGTAAATTGGTTTCCTTAGTGCGTTAGATATATTCGGATGGAAGCAATTTATCACCAGTCTGACAAGGAGTGAGAACGTGCTTGGCCCAGTTATACGTCAAGATATTCGTCCTCTTTCAACATATGTTAGTTTCGAGTTCCCAGGAAGTGACCACAAAGTGTGTTCAGTACCACTCCCTTCTTCAACCTGCGCCACACACATTGCCTCCACCCTCCCACGATCGAAGTACAGAAGTTATAATAAGACAGACCGAGGTCTAGATTATTCGTTGATTAGAAGTAGTGAATGGGGAATGTACTTCAACAATATTGAACTAGAACTGGCATTAAGTACACTATATTCTAATGTTTACGCTTGCATTGACATTATAGCCCCTATAGCCTGATGGAATTCAAACCATCTTGTTAAAAAGAGGTGGCGAAGATATACCGCTGATTCTCTTGAAGCTCTTTAATACGTCCCTCTCCAGTGGCAATTACCCTGAGAACTGGAAACTATCATACATATGTCCTAAGCATAAATGTGGACCAACATCTAATATAGAAAACTACCGACCTATAAACATCACGTCAGTAGTATCCAGGACTATGGAAAAGGTGATTGTGAAAGCAGTTGTCGACTATATGACGACTAACCAATTACTCTCACCAGCACAACATGGATTCTTGAAAGGCCGGTCATGCACTACAAGCTATCTTGACTATCTAGACAACGTTACAAGCAAGCGTGACCAAGGCCTATTTGTAACTACCCTTTTCTTAGACTTCAAGCAAGCATTCGATAAGGTGCCTCACAAACGCCTGGTCACTAAGTTGCAATCATATGGTTTCCGAGACCCGTTACTGTCCTGGCTCAGAACATCTTTAGAGGGTCGCTTCCAAGTAGTAAAATTCAGTAATTGCTACTCCACCCCTAGACTTATACAAAGTGGTGTCGTCCAGGGTAGTGTGCTAGGACCGATACTTTTCCTAATCTATGTAAACGATATCTGCAGTGTTATCCGAAATGGCATACCCTACCTTTTCGCTGACGACTTGAAGATAGTCTACAGCTTTTCTCCTGCAGCACTAACACAGGGTTTCTCTCAAATACAAGAAGATCTGAAGAGGATATTCATATGGAGCGAGACCTGGCAGCTCCCTCTAAACCCAAATAAAAGTGGCATCCTCCATTTCAATAAATCCCACCCAGAAGTAACGCTACACTTGGGTGATATTGCACTGCAGGTATACAACACTGTGAAAGACCTCGGAATCACTTACTCCAGAAGTTTGACTTTTACGGAGTATGCAGACTCAGTAGTTTCCAAGGGCAGAAGACTCATCGGTCTTCTACACAGAAACATACTCATACCTGAGGCAAAACTTATACTGTACAAGGCTATGGTTCGCCCAATATTAGAGTACTGCACCGTTATCTATGGTAGCATGAATGTGTCGGACAGAATTCGAGTAGAGAACATTCAACGGAACTTTACTCGGCGCCTACTAATACATAACGAAGGACTTCCTTACGAAGCAAGATGCAAAAAACTAGGACTAGAATCACTCTGGCTGAGACGCCTGAAGCTCAACTTAACACTTCTTTTTCGTCTTTTATTTACAAACCCTAAAACGAAATGTGCTGTCACTTTTAAAACAACACAGGCATATAATCTGCGTAATAGCGAGAACATCATCCCAATAAATAAGTATCGCTCAAAACTTCGATGTAGGTTTTTCATAACGCAATACAGTATGCTGTGGAACAAACTTCCCGCTCCTATACGAGCATGCCGTTCGCTCGGCCAGTTTCAACGACTACTTAGTAAATTCCTCCTATCTAACGAATCTCATCAATTCGTTGACGGCCAAACCACAAACGGTAATGCCATGCACTAAGGTACTACTGGTACCTAGACTCAAGGGAGACTAACAGCAATGACATAAGTATACAATGCCGAAAACTAAACGCAATAGTTAAGTTAAAATCTAATTTCTTAGAAAAAAAATGACCAAGAGTGAACAGGAAGCGGAGTGCGACACGATATGCTACAGTGAACTTATTAGATACTCAAATGTAACCTACTTTTCTTCACAACCTAACCGATCTCACGACTTAACACCTATTTCCTAAAAATCGCCCCTTAAAGTAATCTCTCTACTCCGAAAAGATAAAAGAACTGTCTGTCGGTGCATTTTCATAGCATGCAACTCTTTATTATTTGCCCTTTGTCATCAGTACTTACATCTAAGTACTCTGCACCAACATAGTTTCGGTAGACCCGATATGGTAATGCTCAACAGGCAACACCATGATCATCCCCTCGTGACCAGATAAAGGGTGGTGGTCCTAAGAACAAAAAAAACCACGAATTTCACCTAAATGTTTATAACTTCATCATACGCTTGTACATAGGTATATAACAAGTTAATACCTGGTCAAATATCCTCTAATCTTTCTATTTCGTAGTGATATCTTCAGCTTCAGACTGACTTTCATTACTGTCGTGCGCACCTTCATCTTCTTCCACCTAAGCTTACCTCTAAACAGTTGGTTCTGGACACTTCCTCAAGTAAGTTTAATAGTCAGTACAAACTCACCCAGATGTATCATGGTCGATCTACTCCTGCGTATTTTTGTGCTCCTGTTACAAATTTCGCCTGCTGCTCGCTTTTGTTATTCACTTTTCAGATTTACTTAACCAGTCCTGCATTCAAATGGAATCCTACAAATCGCATTCGTCAGCGGGAAATATTGGCACCGAAACCTGATGACGAACGCGCACACCCCAAGGTCATGACTGTGATGCGGCCTCACCTTCAAGAATATTGGATGATTCAAACGATGACCGGATAATCTTCAAATTCGAACTGAGCCTGCTTCAACATGCCTCCTATATGCCATAAATCACAGCATCTAATGTATAGCATAACATTGTACATAATAGTCATCTCTCATTACCAAAGTGATCAAACCTGTAAACTGGTTTGTATTCATGTAACCTTTGTTGCATGAAATATATTATTATTATTATTATTATGAAAAAATAAAAGAATCTCATGTCAAGGAAGCCTTTTATACCTCTGAATGTTCGTTGAAAACTGCGCAAACTTTCGACAGGTTACTTCGAGCATCGCGACTTTGAAGCTCTTAGATCTCTCCTTATTGTCCTTAGTTCCATTCTTAATTATCAGGGGGCGATAACAAAAAATGATGAAACCACTGCACTAGCTACCTCCTCCAAAATATATGCTCCTGTGCAACTTCTAAGGAAGCGATCCAACCGGCCGAAGCATAATATTCCTTTCCTTGCTCACGATGGTAAGGTCTATGATTAGCCCGAAGAAAGTAGTGAATTATTCGATAACATGTTCACTGCTAGCTACTTACCATCAGCGATCTTCACTAATAATGTGAACTACGTTAAAATTAGCGACCAGTTCCGTCCTTCTACACTGGAACCTATTGGCATCATGGAGTTCAAATGCGCTGACATTAACCGAGCCATTATAACACTTAAGTTCTCTAGGAGCACACGTAGTGACGGAATAACTTCACTTATTTAAAAATGGGGGTCCCGACATTTCATTATTATTACTCGAACTATACTCCATGTCCATGGACACTTCTAAATACCCCGATATGTGAAAGATGTGCCTCATAATACCCAGACACAAATCTGGTTCAAAAACTGAAGTTAATAGCTGCAGACCTATAAATATCACGCCAGTTGTGTCTAAAATTATGGAGGAAGTAGTTGAAGAAGATATTCTCCAGCATATGCTCAATAATAATGTTGTCACATTTAGTCAGCATGGATTCCTGAAGTCACGATTGTGTATGACATGTCACTTCGATTTCTTTAACTTCTTAACCTCTAGCCGTGATCAACCTAAGCCCTTGTCCTTTATTTTGATATCTCCAAGGCATTCGATCACATGGATTATTCACTACTTATCCACACCCTGCAGGCCCTTAAACCTGTTAGACCTTCATCAGGCTGGATAAAATCTTTTCGTTTTAACTGTTCTCAAGCTGTAGACCTCGAGTTTCAGCTTTCTAAACCTAGGCCTATTACCTCTGGAGTAGTTCAGGGTAGCGTGCTCGGTCCTCTTCCCACTCTTCATGTTGATGACCTTTGCAAACGCTTTTTGGTTGGTTAACCTTTTTTGTTTGCTGACGATCTAAAGGTTGCGTACACACTCTCGTGTGATGACCTGCCCTGCTTCCGAAGGCTAGTACCAGAACGAACTCGACCTAGTAACCACCTGGTTTATCACATGGAACCTCCAATTCAACTCAGATAAGTGTGGTCGGATATGCTTTAGAGCACCTTCTATTCGTCTGCAGTTGTCTCTGCAAACTGCGATGCTACCTAGCCCCCGTAGCGTCCTTGGCTTATGGCTCCGTCACTCTAACGACCTAACGTAATATGAACACCTCGCTATACAAGCTCATGGGTCCAGAGTACTATTAGGCTGTATGATTCGTAACTTTCATCACCACTATTCCAAATTATTGCTATACAAAACTTGTGTCCGACCCCTGCCAAAATACCGTTCGTTTATTTTAGGGAACACCCGTATAGACGACAAACTTAAGATTGAGTGTACAGAGGCACTTCACACCTAGGCCACTTGGTTGCGAATGTGATCAGGATTACGCGTCTCGGTGTTCTTTGAGATTTTACATAAAATTCCTTTACACAGCTGGTGAGGTAGTCAGTTCCACACCGGAAGGTTGCTACAGTCTTCACAATCAGGCCTACGATGTTGAAATGAAATCTTTTAGAACATCCCTCTGAGTTAGCTTCTTCCCTATTAAATACTCTAAAACTTGGAACCATCTACCTTTAGACATCAGAGCTTCCAACTCAACTATTCAGTTTAGTCGTATGTTAGAAAGATTTCTACCCTCTGGCAAACTCTTCAATACACAGAGTGAATCACGACTATGTTTCACAACGTTCAGTATAATAGGCCCCTTAAATGTACGAGGTGACATACCTTGATCGGTAAATCCACACTCTTTCCTATTACATCCCAGGTACAATTGTGACTACTTCGCTAATTAAGTTGCTCAACTGTACCTCCCACTTATTTTTATCGCTAATGGAGACATCTTCAGATCCGGCCCCTCAGAAATACCATTCCTGAAACGCAGCCAATAGCATATTTTTAGTAAAAACACACACACGAAACCCAGGACTATGCATCTAATACTAGGCATGACATCATGTGCATAAGTTCAAACTTACTAATGATTAACTTCCTTGTGTCTTCGTATCCCTCTCTTTGTTTTCTCTATTCTTACTGTGAATAGAACCCTGGAAACCTGGAATTAGATTGGAACTACGATATCTCATTGGTGCTATTCTTCAGTATCACCGAATCCGTCTTCCAGCAACTCTTGTGCAATCGTGTGACCTGTGATGAACATCCTTATGGCATCACACGAAGATATTTCCTTGAAGCCTCTTGACACTTATTCATCCAGTGTTTCATTGATTGGCGCCATTTCGTCCACCTCAGCTGTAAACAGCATGCAAAAATGCAGAAAAATACGACCTTATCTACAGAAACAAATTCTTTGAATCTGCCTCGAAGCCCAAAGGAATGTGGCCAATATCCACTTAGCTATTAAGCGCGATGCAGAGCATCATTGTGGCTACTGTGTACATATGTCCAATTCAGCACGAACAAACAAAAATAGATCGTTTCACCAGGAAGGCGACATATCGTTATCAGTATTATTTATTGTTTATGCAGCGTGTCTTAACGTTTCAGTGAGGCTGGAGATGTATGTCATTAGTGCACTTTCTATCTACAAGCACAAGCGACCACTTTCAAACCTCCTCCTTACAACTGACTCTGTTTCGTACGCTTCCTCACTAATTTCCATGCTATGACCACAAAGCCCACTGCTTCCTCATCCTACTTTTGCGTCCACTCTTTTCACACCTAATTATGATATGATTTAAGCCTTAAACAACACAAGCTATTATTTTAAGATGTCCTTCAACAGTCGTTTCTACACTGTCCGAACACTTCATACTGGCGCATAATAATAAGTCTTAATAAGACTGAATGCTAATGTGTAAATTTACTACAAAATATTATTACTGCCATCTGAATCACAAAACCCTGCGACCTATGAAACTATAATAATTATGACTTTTCATGGGATACTCTACTGACTGCGATTCTCGCGGTCTTCATAAGGTACTTTTACCAAACGTTTTCCAGCCCTCCACTGCTATGTTCTCTCGTTTTTCGTTTTCTCTTCTCTTATGTAGATACTTTCTCTGGAATCACGCATGGTGAAATTGATAGCTTACTTGTTTGAACTACTACGAGGAAACTACATTCATCTCCAATTAGCACCAAGTCAACGAGTACAGGAGAAAATATTTCATTCTAAAACACCAGCGGGCTTACTGCTTTCATCCAGTCATGAAGGTGTATGCTCAAAAACTACCACCGAACATCTTAATGTTATGCTCACCAGTGACTGCGTATACAGCGAACTTTCTGTGCCGTTACTGTTCTGTTGCTTTTAAGCTGGTCATTCGAAATAAAAACACTTATATTTTACAAGTTCTGCAGTTTTCTTCCTCATACTGGGTTCTAAGTGTTCCAATATTCAATATCCAATATTGGTAGTGCGAGCGTAGAAAACTGGTAGTTTTTGATCTCTCGCATCTAGTTCTTAGGGCTCGGTTCCAGTTGTTCGGTTTACTCCTGCAGTGGACGAGGAAATCCCCTCTGCTTTCTTGCTTTTAGCTTCGGTGAGGTGGATGTTTTGTGGGTTAGTAGGTTGTAATTTGTAGAGTGATTAGGGAGCTACGGGTTGCTGGGAAGTTTTGAGAACTGCCGTTACTCCTGTCTGTGTAGGTACCTGAAAGAGGATAGTAAGGTAGTGGTAAAGGAATGAAGAGAGAATAAAGAAGAGAGTGAAGTAGCACCATAGAGACTCTGGGAGCTGGGTTAAGGCCGTATCGCTAACCATCCTTGCCTTTATACAGGAGTTCACGTAGATAGCCACTCCTCCTCCTGCTCTATGTTCCCTGTCCCTGTGGAAGAGTTCCATGCCAGCAACACGCATCTCTTCGTCGGAGATGTCCGACGAGAGCCAGGATTCGGTGATGAATATGATGTCGGAGTGCTGATGTTCACGCAGCGTCCTCATTTTTGCTACCTTCCCTCTTAGCCCCCTAACGTTGCTGTACATACATATTAGAGTGTGCCTGATGAGAGGGGAGGCCTGGATGTGTATTTTCGTGGGATGAGCGCTTACGTGGTTGATTTTAGCCTCACCAGTCCTCATAGGACTGGCATTGTTCCGTTTTTTTGTGTTTTGTTCTTAACTTGGGTGGGGGCTGTAGCAGTGGTGGCTACTTTACTTGATGTATCTGACTCACTGGTCAGCGACCACTGACTCCAGAGGTCTTGGTGGTTGCCGTCTCTCCTCTTGCCTTGTGGGCCTAGGCTTACTTTCACATATACGTATTGAGCCACCCATGCGATCCTTCGCATTATACCATGCGTGCAGAACGTCTGTGAGGGAGGTATATGAGTCGAACTGGACGGCAAGTAGTCTGGGATTGGGTATGGTCTTCAGGTGCGCTGGCCTTGGCAGTCTACTGACGCTGTTGGCCGGTATACTGTTGAGACCAACTTTGGTTGAGAGCCATTGCCATTGTTGGACGTCGTGAAAGTACCGATCTTTGACCGAGCTGTCACTTGGCAATTCTGGAATCCCATGTACAACTATAGTGTTGTTTCTGTTGGGATTTCCAACCGCTGACTTTCTCTCCTCCTCTCTTATTGACCATGGCTTGTCAGGCCTGGCCCTAATTTTACAGGCATTAACAACGTCCGGTTGTCGCGAGAGGAGGAGTGTTGCTTGCCACCATCTTCCCTTTTGTGACGTGGGTAGTGAATCTTGCGCGCTAAACTGCCAATTTCTTCTAGTCAGCTGCACTCATGCTTGCTCATTGTTTCAAAAGTACGATTTAATCATTTCTTACTTGCCACAAAGTCTGACCAGACCATTACCGTAATGTAGATATTCTCCTGCTTTGATCCTATGAAATACAATTATCCAGACAATCTTTGATAAGTTATACAGTGTCCATCTTTACCATCCTTCTGTTTTGAAAATGAATTATTTCTGACACGACGTGAAAATTTTTGTACGTTTCTCTCTTTCTTTTGGAGAATATTGAAGAAATTCATCTTGGAAAACTGTTATGTGTAGAAACCTTGGATACCCGTTTTCTATTCTGTTCTGTACATTGATTCTACTTATATAAACCTACCGATCATCTTTGGGCGGCGAAACTTTACCAGCCAAAATTGTGAAAGTGATCTAAGTATACCATCGCTCCTGTGAACTGGTGTGTACTTGTATCTGAAAGAATAAGTTATTATTATTACTTTCATTAGAAATACACCGAATCTACCATGGTACTTCCCTCAGTACACATGATCCTTCACACTAAAGCACTAGAATAATTTAGCCAGCGTCACTTTTTTCGGGAAAGAAATTGCCTAGTTACTTCCTCTTCTCTTTGAGTGTTGCTTTTACACATTGTTAAACATGGCTTTCAGTTCTGCCAGATAACCTAAAAGCATAACGAAAATCCTAAATTTAGCTAGAAGTACACTATTTACATGTGGTGTAAAATTTTCTTTCCTGTAGACCGGGGATTTCCACCATCTAGGGTGAAAGAGAGATGGTGAAAAAGTTTTTTCGATATTACCGGAGACTTTCCACTGTAGCGTCACTCACTCCCCCAAAATCAATAGCCTAGGGTTTGACGACTTTCGACATTGATGCCGACCTTGATAGTTTAACTGGACTCGCTAAGCTGAAGGCACCCGGTCAAGTATCCTCGCCATTTGGCACGCTGTCGTGTTACGTTGCATTGCTCGTGTTCGACTCTCTAGCCAGTTAGTTGGAGCGCATCGGTATTTTGGCACAACCATCCAAATATACTATTCCATCCGACTACGCTGTCGTGTTCTTCCTTGGTCTCGTATTCGTGGGTATATAACAAGTTCGAATAATTAGTGATTTGTCTTTGCGTCTGTCAAGTTCGCACCAGGACAAATCCTAAACCACCACTAATTGTTATAACCGTATCCTTACAGTCGATATGCACCTGTAAGATCAGGAATAAATCATTATTATTGTGGTGTGGCGTGGGATGCTGTCAAAAGCCAGGAAGATGACGTCAACTGGTTGCTTGTCATCGAAGGCGTTGCTGTCCCATCTAGTGGTCCAGTCATCTGAAGCGGTCATCAAGTTTGTGGCATACTACCGCCCGGTTTTGAGGCCATCTTGGGTGGGATGAACTCTGTTGTTCTCTTTCGGGTAGTCCCAACCAACAGCTGCAGCCAGGCTTTCCAGTACCTTGGAAAGTGTGGGAGGTAGTACTATTGGTCTGTATTCGCAAGGGTTTTTTCGGTTTTCCCCGATGAAGATTGACGAAAGGATGGCGCGCTTCCATTCTTCGTTGAGTTGGTTTACTTTCGACATATACGTAAACAGGTTGCATAGGGGTACACTTGGCATTTCGGCACAGCTGAGTGGGACCACCGGTCTGATGTCGTCACAGCCCGGTGATTTCCCTGATCTGAGTATTGAAAGTTTCGCAAGCGTTGTGTTTGACGAAATCTTTACGTTCATTGGCTTTGTGTCACACCCCGTTACATTACTAGACGTCGATAGTGGATGAACCACTGGGTCGAGTTGCTCCCTGAATCGGCTGCTCAACAGTCCTGCTATCTTATTGCTGTTCTGAAGTTCCCCGGCTGGTTCTTTGATCAGGTTTAAACCCTCATTCGCCGATTTGCGTCGTGGTGTAGGTCGATATAGACTTTTCGGATCTTGACTTAAGTGCCTAGCCAGGTTCACCCTGGCACGTGTACCTGTCATTACAATCTCTTATGTTATATAATTTGCTCAACTTCCTGTACCTGAGAAGGCCTGATTCTTTGTATGATATGCTCCACCGGTACTATGCCCTCTTTTTTCTTTGTATTTGCCCCTGGGTTGCGTGAGTTACTCAAGACCGTTTGGGAGGTGGCCGTCTGATTAATTTCGGAAAACCCTATTCGAGAGCGCTTCAGATAATATCCGTATTATGCATCCAGTGCTCGTCCATCGATAGTGAGTGCCATTCTCGTGGCCATGCAGCCTCCGGGAGTTCGTTGTTCGTGAGACGGTAGTCTGCTTTCCGGTAACAGCGGAACGCTTCCGGCCCGACTATGGTTAGTTTCTCCTTGGCTATCAGAGAGAATCTCATCAACGTGTCGTCGTTTTTACATGTGATGGGTTGGACACAGATATCATCCACTAAAGGATCATCGCCTCTTAGAATGTGGTCAAGTGGGGGATCCTTTTCCATCTGGTCCCCATCTTGTGTTTTCTCCAGCTTTCTCTGTGAGTCCTGCTGCCATAAACTTACTTCGAAGTTTGTGCTCGGAAGACTTATGCCCACATTTTCCTTAACTTTCGGGCGAGTGCTAATGTACTCGGCAACCACCCCGCCTTCTTTGAACTGCCCATCCTTTCAGAACAAGGTCATGTTAGGCAAAAATACTTCCTCATCCACGATGTCTTATAGAGGCCGTGTCTCCGTGATCAGAATTATATCTGCTTGCGGATAAGGCACATTGCTTTAATTTAACCCCAAGATCACCCACGTTGCTGTGAGAGCGTGCCATGGAGCTACGTTCTGGGCTTGGTGCAATATTGGGGCTTGTTTGCAGGCTAGTGTGCCATTGCATCGGATTCTGACTGCCAGTCGTTACTGGACTGGCAGGCCTGCACTTTTTGTTCCGTTTTGGTATCCTGGCGTCGGTGTGGCAGTTTTGTTCATTGTTGTGTCTGCTGGCAGTTCACTAGCTAGTTCTTTTGCGACCAGTGCTTTTTGTAGTTTTCTCGAAGGTTGCTTCCTATCTTCAAGCCCGAAAGATCGCGGTTTACTCTCTCAGCACCTCCTGTTTGATCTATTAGTGATGCTTTGCGGTCAAAGTGTACAGCTAGCAATCTTGTTGAGGAAATTCTCTGCAGGTGAGTAGGTCTTGGCAACCAACTTACGCCGCTAGCGGGGAATCTCAAGGTTCCATTGTTGTAGATAGCCACGCTCACCACTTGACATCACGGAGGTTATCGTCACACTTTGTGGATGTGCCTGCCAGTTAGGGCATTCCATGCTTAAACATAGTTGCAGCTCTGTGCAGACCACTGTGTCAGGATTTCTTCTCCGCCTCCCTCGCGACCGAAGGTTTGTGTAGTTTCACCCTAATGGGGCAGGAGTCTGCAACGCCTGGTCGGCGCGACGACAGCACCATGTCCTCCGACTGCTTCTACGTCATTGTTGATAACCTGGGAGGTGGCGGCTTGCTTCGATATGCTCTACTTCATGGAAGGAGCAGGTGTTAGTTGCTACGGTTTCTATTCCCAGCTTCTTGTAGAAGTCGACCCACTTCTTATCAGACTGTTTTCCTCTTTCTGAGGGTGAGTCCTTTGGTATTGGGACGTTGAAAGGGGTGATTGAATCCGTTCCCTTATCCTGTGGGTGCTAGTATTGGGCTTGGCGGCCAGTGCTTTCGGTCCACCCTTAACCCAATTTTCTTTCGTCCATGCGTTTTCAAGACAGTCCATTCCTTCAGGTTGTTCAGTTCCGCTGGATCGTCTGCGTTGCATCTATACTTTACCTCACTTGGAGTGGGAACTAGTTTCTTTCCATCCCTAAAAGTGACGCTTTTGCACACTTGTGGAGCTTGACCAGTTTCTGAGGATGGACTAAGAGAGCTCGCGCTTTGTAACATGTTCGGCTGTACCAGGCCTCTAGGTCTGCCAGCTGCGGTTGCGGGTGATTTCTATCGCTCTAGACATACATACCACGTCCATTTACATGAGTGCTTCCTCATAACTCTGTAGTATTGGGTTGGTATACCACTACGACGGTTACAGTGTGCCCACTTCAGACAGATATTACACGCAAAGGTTTATGTGCCCTTGACACCGATTCTCCGCAAACACCACGGTTATCGTTTCGCTCTTTGTTGACGACTGAGTGGTTTGCCTCCTGTAGGGTGAGATCAAGCGTGGCATATGCCATTATACTTGTCAGCCGATATGCTCATTTCCTCCGTGCTTTATTTTTTACCAGTGGTATGTTTATGGACATGTTACCGTCAACCCGATTACATCAGTTTACTGGCTTTGATAAATCCTGTGTCTGGTGTGACAGTGCTTTAGGGATCCTAGACGGTGGGGGATTGCTGTGCCCATCTATTCTACACAGACTAGATTCTGCCCGCCTACAGACCTCGTTACATGATTTGGGGCTCGCAACCTAGTTTATTATATCATCATAGTTAAATGGCTTAATATACAAATAATGTAAATGAAAAGGAGATTAGAGCGTAAAGTATATAACTTAGCAGCAGGAACTTGGTACTCTATTTCGCTCACTTTATCACGAACCGAACACTTCAAGTTCGTATTTATAAACCACTAAAGAGGTTTCTTGGTGAATGATCCCCGAATACAGCCAAAAACTATAGCGGTTGGACGGTCCAGATGACTACGAATCACCGGCTGGAAGTATTTCCGAGTTGAGAAGATAGTTGCGACATTGTAAGTGGCAATTCCCGCGTCCAACCGACCAAGTGAATTGCGTTCACTGTTACGATATGGTTGACAGCTGTTTTTCGGTGATAAACACCGTAGTATTACCTCTAGATTGGAACAAAGCGAAGCAACAATTCCCCCCCTATTGCAAAGCACTAACGTCGTTGAATTCATTCTGAAACTTCTACTCGTTAGAAGAACTAAACACGAGAGACCAAAAACCATCAGTTTTCTACGCTCGTACTATCAATATTGGATATTGGATAATACAGTAATACCTTAATTTAGCTTAGCAACAACTTTCTCAAAATCTGAACGCGGCTTGTTTGAGTGGGCGATCTGGATCTTGGATACGCATAATTGTTCATGGTCTATTAGAGGTATGCGGAATTTCCAGGGTCCTAGGACAGGGGAATTATTTTATGAGTCATTTGAAGCAGCGCCTTTGTCTACAGCAGTGCTGACCTACTTAAGCTTTCTTATTCTTAATGTTTTGGGACGACTTCAAGATTTTTTGAGATTTCTTCATATTTTAAAAAATCACTCAGTGACGGAGCCAGAACGCACCAGATCTTTTGTTCCATTGTATTCTTCATATGAGGCCTTTTATACCCGAAATTTGTATCGTCGAGTCCAAGATTGTTGGAATAGACCTATTTGTTCTGCTCCAGGGAGTGAAATGTTGGTCATGAATCGCAAGTCACCGGACTGTGGATGGACGTTGAAGTAAGTTTCTTTCAGTTATCGATATTCATTTTTGTGGATATGAAGGTGTTGTGTTCAACCCGTTAGCTGTGTTTCCCGCAGGCCCTCATGAACACATTTGTTGTATGCCTGTTGACAAGTTATTTTAGTTCTAACAAGCATGAATGTTATTCAACATATGGTGTAGCTTGTACTTAACACACCCATGCAATCATTGACACTATGCGTGAATGTACCAAAGGTGGAAAGTATTTGCGTTTTATTTTGATTTCTAATTCTTTGAAAGACTGTTGTGTATATGTTGTGTAGTCAGTATTACGGGTTTTATTGCTTCAAACCGACCAGCTGAGTTTTTGGGGGTATATGTACGCCAGAGTATTTAACAAAGCCATTTGCTCAAGAAGCACTAACTGAAGTAAAGTGCATATCCCAAAAGATGTATGCTGTAGTTCACTAATAAAATTATGCCAATCCACTTGCATGTTAAACCAATTTCTTAGGTGCAGGGGGTTACTTTGGGAGCAAAATGTGTCGCTCATAGTTATATCAAAGTTGTCATTTAAAGTGATAAACGATACCGCTCGTCCCAGTTCTAAATTCAATCTAGAAACTCCCATTAGATATTTATTTGAGCACCATGTATTTACAATCGAGATCTAATTCATGAACTTAAAAATTGTTAACTTCACCTATTTCAGAAAATTCATACTTCGTTGCTAATATTTCCCAGATGTTTGAAATAGGTTATTTGAGACAGCAGATTGAGAAATCTTGGGATCGATGGGAGTAACAAGAATGTATTCACTTTTGGGAAAATATTGAGTTTCATTTGAGAAGGGTTGTAACGTGTAGTTTTAAAGTTATTATCGCCACTTGAAAATGAGATAGGTCTTGACAAGATTTACGTCTAGAATGTGTTTTCGACAACGCATAATGCACTGTTGTGTTTTCGCAAGTTTATGAGTCCAGTAAAATACATTAATAAAGGATTTATGACTGGTAATTACAAAGATCTTACCATTCACACTACAATCCCTTTGTAACTCCTTGATTTATTCGAAATTAATTACCTCGAAATCTTTCTTTCGGTAAATATGTCAAATGAAACTGACGTTGATAGTCTATTACAACACATACTGTGCATAAATAGCTATAATCTTTTCGGTTGTGGTAAGTGATTTGGTGTCGAAGTAGGACACAGTTTCGGATATTCGAAACTGGATTGAGTCGCTGACATAACAGAAAACCAGTGAATAGCATCACTTGCCTTACTACAACACATCGTTTAGAAGTTTTGTCCCATCGCTCACTATGAAAACTTAAAATTATTACTCAACCGTATGTGCATCGTTTCTTGTTTTTGTTTTATTTTGCTCGCTATGAATTCTTTGCTGCTGTTCTAGGGAACTGCTTAGTGTTTTTGAAAGTAATTTCATTCACATTTAAAGTGTATAATAATGATGTGTCCTTTACGTTAGTTTAAAGCTCACCCAAATGAGTTTTGTTTAAATTTTCATGGTTTGACCAAAATCATCAAATTATGTTTTCAGCTTTAGGTTTTAACATTGCTTCTTGTTTTTCGTAAATATACTTGAAATTTGTAAACACGAGATGGCGTTTTGTTCGGCTCGCCATTATGTGTGATTGACATTCAGCACAAAGTTTATCTTCCGTCCAGTCTTTTTTAATCAAACTTTGATTCAAATTCTCATAAATGAGGCCGGAAAATCTTCTTACTACTCTGTGGTACCTACCTAAAATAAAACTTTGAAGTGTTGCAATAATTTTCAGTTTGCGAGGTTTGGTAGAAAAATCAGCTCACTTATGCAAATCCATCTGTATAATTTTCCTTCAACAGGATTACTAATGCCATCAAGTGTACCTGTAATAGAATTATTTTGTCGTCTTCCACCGTTCTGTTCCAAGTAAGTGTTGGTGGCAGGTGTCTTTGGGGAGTAGGATGTAAGCCACTGATATGCGGTTATTGTCGGTTAAAAACCCTTATCCGCATTTGAATCTAGTGTTGTTGTGTTACAAAAAAAGTGGTCAAAGTGAACCCAGCAACCCTGTGAACACTCGTGCAGTAGGTAGTGAGCCACACATTGTGTGGGAGCTAATGATAACACCTGGCTGCCCGAAACCTCGATAGGTGGAGTGGTGTTCGAACACGTGACCAATTGTTTGAAAGTCAGCTCCCTAAACCAACGGACCACAGTCTCATTTGTTGTGTTAGATGTTCCCACCGAGTAATTTAAACCGAAAGTGACTGTTAGAAGAGGTTAATCATTTTTATTATATGGTATCTCAATGTTAATTAATAGACGAGTTATGTAGGAAAACACTGTATTTATTTGTAGGCAGTTTATAACCAGAAAAAGCTTCCAAAGGTTTCCTGTCAATTATTGATATATGAAGTAGATTCTACGTGTTTTGTCTTTGGTTGTGGAATTGAACGTGTTCGTATACTAATCACGATATGAAGGGAATTAGTATATCTGGTTTTATCTACAAAAAGAAAGGTAATAATTAGACTTTGTATTTACTCTTTGGAATTAGATTGCAGTGTATCAAACGCATGCTTCACTACTTTCACTGTTTTTTCCTTTCATATCAGTTTCACAGGAACAAAATCAAAAGTGCTCAACCTAGGATCATACAATTATTTAGGATTCGGTGATCCTGTTGGTCCATGTACTGAAGCTACGGAAAAAATGACTCAGAAATTTGGTGTTGGTATAGCAAGTCCTAGGCAAGAGGCTGGAAGTTTGATACTACACAAAGAACTGGAAGATTTGGTTGCTGAATTTGTTGGTCAAGAGGCAGCTATAGTTTTTAGCATGGGATTTGCAACAAATTCCCTCAATATTCCTTGTCTTGTCGATAAAGTAAGTTATTTTTACACATAAATTCGAAAATAAAAATCTAAGCATTTGAAAATTTCGAAGTAAATTAGTGTGGTGATCTCATATTGTGCTTTTGCAACTACCGTTTTCTAATTCTGTTTTCAAAGTTATGTACTACTTTGAGCTTATTTCGAATAAACTTTATTTGATAAACTCGACATTTTGTTGGCTATAATGTGACTTCAACAAATAAGTGTACTGCGTCAGTGTTTGTATTTACTCTCTTGACTTGTTTCTCTGGAGTTATGGAATCCATCGAGATTATCACTAAATGTCTAATCATTCCAGTCTAGAACACGAGCGACAAATTTTAGAAGAAATGAAAATACATTCTGTAGTCAACCATCGACACAAAGGCTGAAAAGCTGCCTCCTGCCTAATCAGTACAACCCTAGTAAGGATATATTTCGGAAGAATGTTGAGAGTTTATTAAAATGTTCAGAGACTTATTTACCGACGGAACGTATGAGAAGCACAAATACAATTACCAAACTTTATCTGGTGTAGTTGCACGGTTTTAGAGGTAGTGACTGTGATAATGAAGCTTCACAGTCTTGACTAAGCTAGTTCTGCACTAGATACCTTTATCCCAAATCTACTTTTCTCTACCAACTATTACGAGTTATCCACTGGTTAAATAGTTTCCGGTATCTTTTAAAGTTCAGTAAAAGTGTTCTCGTAAAATCGTCTCCTTGGATAACTTCTTATCTATTTTCTAAGGGTTATCTCATTCATTTATTGTTATTGATATTGCACCAAGTTCACACTTCAAATAAAATAAAAAGTTTTCACAGGAAAAATGTAGTGATGACTTTGGAACACTTTAGAACACAGACTTTGAACTATCGGCCGAGTGTTCGACCAGTTTGGTTGCCATAGTCGACTGATGGTCGGTTTGTTGGTCTAGGGTTAACTGACATCCAAATTTTTCTTGTAGTTCGATATTCATCCTTTTGTGCATAAAGTCAGTCAACTAATACCTTTATCCAATTTGTTGTATTTGCAATAAAACTAAGAATTATTGTTCGACGTTTGTTCCAACAAAATTTAGCTAGACTCGTGTCTCTCACTCAAGTACTTGTGAATTGCAATAAAGTCGGAATCTAACCAGAAGACGGGTATAGCTTCTTATTCAGTTCTCTGACGTGGCTCCAATAACCAGTTATATCTTTTTATTACTGGAGTCACCATAACTATGCAGATTGACCAGTCGTGTAGTTATTGGTAACCCTGAGTAAGACAACAAAACTAACGATGTGTTCATTTAAAGCAAAGAGTGATAGCTTAAAACGCGTTTTGAGAACAAAAGCCTCTCATCTGATGGTAAGTAGCACCAAAATAATTTAAAGGTTTATTTTGGAACTATTTTTCAAAGCTTGGATTTTGCTATACAGTAGGCTAGTATTTCAATAGATTTTCAGGCAGTAGGTATTTATAAGTTTGATTAACATAATTTAAGCAAGATTTCAAATTGAAAAAAATAAAACGTCTTTTACTAAATCTATGCAATTAAGCTCCACAAGAAAAAAAGTAGTAACATTTTTGACTTTATGTTCTTGCTTGTTGCGCGTGTAATGGGTCCCACTACTAGGGACTATCCATCATTAACTTCTGACTTTATTAAAAGTAAGATTTTTCATCATAGTCTAAAATAAGTGAATTGTGTCGAGTCCTACATAACCATTCTCCATCTGGGAAAGAAAAGAAGCATGTGAAAGGACAAATGACAATGTTGATTTCTAATTTGTATAACCAAACAATTAACCTATCACTAAAATCTCATTGATATGTCAAAGGATATCATAACAGAAAAAAACAATCAACAATAGAGGAAAATACAACCAACGGGTTCTGTATATTTTAAATAATATCCGTTTCTTGGATAATAAAGACGCATTATCGTTCTGCGAAGTATTTCTAAAAGAAATCAAAATTCACTCAGCAGTAGGCAATAAACCATATCTATTGTGTGACGGCTTCATGACTTGAGTGATTTCTAAATTATTGTTAGATGGCGAAATCGTTCTTGTCGTATTTATTTTTCTATCATGTTTGTTTGGAATACACTTCAAGCATAGGCATGTTTTGAATGTCATTTAAAAAATATTTTACTATTTTATTGACGTGCAATATGTAATGCTATTTCCCGTCTCCTTTAAGTTCCTGTTATCAGGGTTATTAAGCACTCTGTCATAGTGATGCTTAATGAAGCTAATGACTAGCAACCAAGCTGTGGCTGGTTGTGTGGGGTTAGACTATTCACTACTTCACTAAATGTGTAATTGCGTATGCAGATGTTTGCCAAAATTTATTACTGCCTTTATGTTGATGCAAAATGTCATTTTTTTAATCGTTAGAAAATGCCTTGAAGATAATCCTTGTTACTACTTCGTGGTTCCACTTTTAAGTTTATCTAACATGGACACAAGGCTTGTTAAATCATAGAACCGAAACCTTTTAGGAAAGTAATAGGATTCTTTTTTCAACGATTTTATTTACTGAAGCTGTACAATAGTATATGTATAAGAATTGGAAATAAATAACGGAACGTCATTAATATTAAAGAGTAGAATGAAAGGTTGTTTTTGAAGACGAAGGGAAATCACTACTGCAACCATGTGAAGGCTAATGAGTACATGTAATTTTTTGGAACACAAAGATCAGGTTTAAGGTTATGAATTGCTAATGACTGGGCTATATAAAAAGGATGTAATTGAAGTTGTTTGGAACTGCAAGGAAGTGTTCTGTAAATTACTTTGAGGGAACTACTAGCAGGGCCAACATGTCTAAAGAAGTCAAGGTGTTCAAGAATAGAGATGTTGAAATTCCTTCTCTTCTTCTCTGGATAATCAAGCTGAAGAAGGGTTCAAAATGTGTCTACGGAGTTGATGCTGTGTACAGGCAATATACGTTGCTCCGTAGGAACTAGTGAACTAATAAATAGATATTGATTAAAAACCAAATAAAAATATCATAGCAACACATCTTTTTTCGGTAGTGTATTGCCTTTATATTTTTCATACAATATATTACTTAAAATCACTGTCTTTCCCCTTCTCCATGTCCTCTTCCTTCATTTTCAACATCCATAAATATTTAAGGAGATAAACTCTCGATATAAAGTCGTCTTTTTACACCAGACACACCCTAAGCATTTTACGCATGCTCAATGCTAATACTGAGTTATCAGTTTAAACATAAAATATTTGGTTACTTCACTCAACCTTGAGAACTGTACTATGCAGTTACCTTACCTGCTGAGCAGTCGAAAGCAATATATTCATTCTGAAGTGAATGACTTCATGCATTCAGTGTGTATCCTTCGAAGTTAGTAAGACAAGGAGATGTTCTTTTTCAGTGAATACATTTTACAAACCACTGTATTAAACAGCTCTGTATTGTTCCCTTTTTTATTTATACTCTGCTATTTTTTTGTTTTATCTTTACGCGCCTAATTTTTCGATACGTATTGTTCAGTAATCCGTTTGAAGTTATAAATTCTACCTGCTAGAAATTTTTCACTCACAGTAATTATTACAAGTACAACTCCGATTTTAATGTATTTAGATGAAGAATGATTTGTATAAATTTTTACTTCAAGAACAGTTCGCTTAGAGTATGAAAATCCAACCGTTAACTAAGAACAGTTTAGAACGCTGTTATTTCTCTCGTCTGGACGAAAATACTATGATTTGATGTATAGTATACGATACAATAAAGTGGCTGAGTGAACGAAGTTATTCGCCCTACTACTTTTTTACCATTGACTCACTATGATTGAATGATAGGTATTCACGAAGCTTAACTGGTTGTGTGTATAAATTTAACGATAAACAAGATAATATAAACAATCACTCATATTATATACAAGGGTGTGATGGAGAGAAAATAGTTTAAAGATGACTTTCAGATGACAAACAGTCAATCAAGGAAATGTATGAAGTTTATTGAACAACCAGTAAATGTAAAGCTGCAGTTTTATTCACTATAACAAATGCCCTAACTATGTTCCCTCCAAACCATGTCTGTGTTGACATTCAAGATCATCGATGTTATAATTTAGTAAATGTATGTTTTAACAAGTTATCGTCTGAAGAAGTTAAAAATAAATTTTACATTGTTAAATAAATTGATATACACAAAAAATAATGGATAAGTAGATGCACGCAAGAATACAAAGAGAGATGAGCATAAGAGCACAGAGAAAATTAAATGATCAGCGTATGATATCATCTTCATGAATAATAAAATAATAGGACAAGTTGTTATGAATTTTGACATTGTTTTGCAAATATTTTAAAATTCAGACGTTAGGACTTTGTTTGAAAAAAGTCTGTATATTCATTGTGCTTTGAAGCTACTAACTTAATCAACTCAACCTTATTTATTTCAACTGGCGTAAAATGTTTAAGCATCATATAAGCAAACAAGTTGGAACTTTTAACTGGACAAAAAAATGTTTTATAAGCAAAAGACTTGTTTAATTAAATGAAGCTATCACTAGTCTGGTCATATAGCTAGTTAGAATTCGGGTAATTTAAACGATTCAACTGTCTCAGCTGAGTCCAACCCAAAGCAAGCGGGAGTGCTATCCCATGTTGAGACCACTGTGATCTGGGCAGCTAGTACCACTTATCAGCATGAGTGGGCTACAGCTAATCATTTTAACTAGTGGTATACTTAGTACTAATTAGATTGTTTCTCTCCATTTTCTCCAGAAAATAAAATTAACTAAAGTAGTCATTAATCTGGGCTATAAGAAAATAGTTGCTCTTGTAACTTGGAGTTGTTTTACTGGCCCGTATTTTTCAAAACAACTGTACTATATTTGTATATATTCTTAAATTTGTGTCAATACATGCTAAGGTCACTTTTGTTAAAAGAAATTTATTTTAGGGTTGGTAGTCCGTCTAAGTCTCTGTAAACAAGTTGTTTCTTCATTAAGTTTACCTCACATATGCATCTGTTCACGTACATTAGTGAATGGTGAATAATAGTGAAGCGATTGTTGATGGTGAATAAGCAGAAACTTATAGTGCTATAGATTTATCAATTGTAGACTGCACAGTAATTTCAGTGTTTATGCGGATGGACATTATTTATATTGATCCAAATATGTGGAATGGAAGACTACTTACTAAATGGTATTAATTCCTAAAAGATGTAAAATGCGATGTAAAACGTAGCAAAGAAGAAAGACTTCAGTGAACAAATTCTTCGGTAACGTCGTTCTTAGAAGCCGTTTAGTCATATTAAAGCCTAACTCAACTGTTTTAAATCTGATGTTATTATTACTGAAACGGATTCGCTTCAGTAATTTCTCATTCTATTTCTCACTAACGACTGTTTACGGTGACATAATGTAGGGTTTTCTGAACGCCGTGGGCAAAAATCTTAGTATGCTTTGCATGCATTTCGCAACTGTCAAACATACGATAATGCTGTAAGACTTGTCTCCAACTGCTCCTAGTTTACGGATAGAGAGGGAAGTGGTGAAATGCGTCGACCATTCCACTTACTTGGAGAGCTGCATCAGCTCGAATTAGCTGGTTGCTGGCGAAATCTTAGCTCGGATACGTGAGGCCGGTTTGGCATTTGCCAACGTGAGTCGTCTGTGGCACTGCTGGGACATCCGACTACCTTCCAAAGGACGACTGTACTGCGCTGCAGCCCTTTCTGCCCTGTTTTATGGCTGTGAGATATGGCCGTTAAAAATAACAGAGATGAAGCGGTTACAGTGCTTTAATCATAGGTGTTTTCATAGCGTTTCTCGTGTGTGGTGGAACCACCGTATGAGCGAGGACGAAAGATACTAGGCAAGCGAGGTAAGTCGATTAATGAGGTTGTGAACCTTCATTGACTGAGATGGCTTGGGAATGTACTGCGCATGCCAAGCCGCCACCCACCTCGATGTACAATGCTAGTGTGTGTGTGTGTGTGTGGGGGGGGGGGGTTGTATTAGGTTGGTCAGGGTGGCCAGACGAAGATTTGGCACCATTCGATGAAGTCCTTGACTGTTGGTGTGAGTCATGTGGGGAGATGCAGACTGCCTCGCTGGATTCCCCGAAACAAACATTGGTTAAGGACTCTTGATGACATGGTTCAAAATCGGTCACAGTGATGCAGATGTATTCACTCCTTGACATGTTCTAAAGCTTTAATACTCGCACTAACTTTTATCTTCAAATTGCTTATACTCTTACAAAACTTTGTTTGCTATGAAATCACTCTTATTCTATCCACTTGTTCTTTGTATGCTACTGTGAAGATGAAAAAATTGAGCCGATGCAATTGTGTGCGAAGTTCTAATTAAATTTTGTGAGTGTTAGTCGTTGTTTATCTTGAAATTTTTGATGTCAGCTCACACTTGTTCACGTCGTCAGATCCGCTCATATTATTTATGTATCTTTCATTCTTATATTATTTTCCTGACTGGAATCTACTGAAAATGATTGTCTGGCGAATCATGATGACATTTTCTTATTATTAAATGTGCGCATGAATTATATTCAAATATCATCGTACAACTTTTGACGAAGGAATATTCATTCTCTTAAAAACATGATGATAACAACTGCAATGCATTCATTTTTAGTTAGCGGAGATGATTGTTTACCATGGTATACGGTTTAAAAGAAATTACAGCTTGCCTGCAATCGATAACTTAGTGTTTTTTGTAATCAGTACTTCTAGATGTTACTCATGAGCGACACTTTTGAAGCTGCCTACTAGATAGTATTTGTTCACTGGATTCGGTAGATAAGTAGCACTATGTGATACATATGATAACAGAACTGTAATGAACCTAGATGTTATTGCGTGTTATGATCTAGTTCTGAATGTTGATTGGTTTCAGTCGTTGAGGAATGGAGTGCAGTCAATAAGGTGAAATCTTCATTCAATCAGTGTCAACGTGGCACGTATGATTACTAGGCCATGGTCCTAGTTGCCACACATATCAGGACACTGAAGTAAAAGGTATCAAGATGAAAATAAGAGAAATAGGGAGGAAAGTAATCAAAAATGAGCATTCACTTACTGCTTAAATTTTTTCCTCTATTATGACTGAACTTCTGCGCATTTTCAGTCCTGTGACAAATATTTAGGGCAGTGTTCATAATTGCTAATTTAACAAGTTTCATTATCCTCTCCTGCAGTACAGTATACATTTATTCGTTTTAAAAACCCATTTTCTGTGCTTATATATATATATATATATATATATATATATATATATATATATATATATATATATATATACGTTCAGCAAAGTGAAGCCATCAGAAAAGTGATGACAGTTAGCAGAAGGTTCTGGACAAAGGTTTCGATCGTATCAGCACTCAGCAACAGGAACATTCACATTTCTTGTACTTCAAATCGAATTTGTTTAGGACTCTGAGTAAGCGCGTTTTAAACAGATGTATGTCATCCATGAGTGATCAGTGGCAGGACTACATCGCTTTCATTCAGAAGCATTTTATAATTATTATTATTCTTCCCTTGGGTTCCTAG
The DNA here is from genome assembly GCA_944470555.2 of Heterobilharzia americana. Classification (NCBI taxonomy): domain Eukaryota; kingdom Metazoa; phylum Platyhelminthes; class Trematoda; order Strigeidida; family Schistosomatidae; genus Heterobilharzia; species Heterobilharzia americana. The sequence continues at coordinate 46,429,213 of OX104127.1, forward strand.
TAGAACGTAGGACTTCAGTAGCATGCCTCCATTCCACTCTGTTCTCTGCAGTCTTTTGGACCTGGCTCCACGACTGCCCACAAGCTTTCATTTCTTCCTCACACACCATCTCCTCCATGTCACCCTCACCTCTGATGCCCAACTCGTTTCCCCTTGGGATTCTACTCGAGGGCCTGGCCTGGCGCATGATGTCCCTAATTGGCCTTCTCAGTGTATGCCCAACGCAATTCATCTCCACTTTCTTCTGCATATTTGTTGGGCGATGGGTTCTTGGTTGGCGGGTTGCCAGGGCGAGTTCCTTGTTGCTTATTCTTTCTGGCCATCTGATCTTCAGTATCGAGTGAGTGTGGGCGGCAGCTGTTGATGTATGTCTGTAGTTTGTTGGAAGTGCTTTTCGTGACGCGCCAAGTTTCTGAACCACATGGCAGCACTGATCTGACATTGGTGTTGAAAATCCGGATCTTGTTCTCTGTGCTGAGTGCAGTAGATTTCCACACTGATTCCAGATTACTGAAGGCCTTTCTTGCTGTCTTTTCCGATCCTGGTTTTGACATCCTCATCTGTGCCGCCTGTAGTTGAAACGATGCTGCCTAGGTAGATGAAAGAGGCAACTTCCTTTTGATTTCTGCCACTGATGGTGATTGGTGCTTGTTGTTGATGCTGTTGTTGGCTGGGCATCTTCGTCACCTTTATCTTCCTTGCGTTCATCTGATGTTCCGTCTTCGCTACCCTGCCTCTTCTGCCAACTTGTTAGTTTTCGCCTGTAGATCTTTGAGTTTGTGCGCTTTAGGCATTAGACATAAATCATCATCGGCGAAATCCAAATCTTCTAGGCTCTTTTCATCGTTCAGACAGTGTACGCCTGCTTCTCGCTCCTCACGGTTTGTTGCATGATCCAGTCCACCACAGTCAGGAAGATCGTCTGTGATAGTAGGAAGCCTTGTCTCACTCCTGTCTTCACTTCAAAGGGATTGATGAGCTTTCCATTGTGGATCACTTGGCATATAGCTCGACATACAGCTGTTGAATGAGGTTGGTGAAGATTTGTGGCACTAAAACCGTAGTGTTTAAGCAGCTGCCTGCCAAATTACTTCCCGGTCGATGCTGTCGACGGCCTTTTCAAAGTCGATGAAGTTGAGGTAGAGGGTTGACTGCCATTCTACACTTTGTTCTATGATGATGCGTAGCGTTGCAATTAGATCCGCACATGATTTGTACTTCCTGAAGACAGCCTGTTCCGGTCGCAATTTTTAATCCAGTACATGCTTTAGTCCCTCTAAGATGAAATGGCTTAATATTTTTCGCCAGTTCTTGCCAAGACTTAGGTCTTCCTTCTTTGGAAGTTTGACAAGGTAACCCTTCTTCCAATCTGCAAGTACCTTCCCTTCCTTCCTTCCTTCCAAACCTTCTGTAATAGTGGTGTGAGTATGTCCGTTGCTGATGCCTCTGCATCTGTTTCAGTGCTTCTGGGGGGATCCCATCTAGTCCTGCTGCTTTCCCGAATTTCAGCAGTTTTGTGGCATTCAGGACTTCTGCTTTTGTCGGATGGCCTGTGTTCACTGGTAGTTCTGCTGTTGCTGGTGGTATTTCCGGACGAGTTGTTGGTGGTGGTCGATTCAAGAGCTTTTTGAAGTGGTCAGCCCATCTTTTCCTTTGTTTCTCCTCTTTGGTGGCGACTAAGTTCCCTTCACTATCTTTCATTGGTTTCGTCTGAGTTGATCTCTTCCCTCTGAGATAGTAACCTGGTTATTTGATACAATGTTGTCAGGTCTCTCCTAGTAGCAGCCTGTTCTGCTTCACTTGCCAGTGTGTCGTGGAAGTGTCTATTGTCTTTGTGCGCACTCTTCACTTCTTTGTCCAGTGTTTTATACATTGTAGTCACTTCCTCTTCTCGTCGTTCATCTTTGCACTGGTTTATCTGCTGCTTCACCATCCTCCTCTCCTCTATCAGTTTCCATGTGTCCATCGAGATCCATTCCTTATCTTCTTTCTTCCTAACACGGTTGTGCAAGTTTCTTTCCACATAGCTTTCAAAGAGTTCCAGTGCTCATCCACACAGGTTTCTTCGGGGATGTTGCTCGATATCTCCCATTTTGTTTTGATGGCTGACGTGAAGATGTCGTTTGTAGTTTTGTCCTTTAGTTTCTGTTGTGGGTGTTGAACTTGAACTGCGGTCTATCACCAGCTTCCTTGAAGGCTTTCAACTTGATTTTGAAGGTAGGTGGGTTCCTTGCACTAGACAGTGAGTGGTGTGAGCCTACATCTGCTCCTCTTCTTGACCTTGTGTCAAGTAGGCTGCGTCTCCACTTTCTTCAGATTGAGATAAAGTCGATCTGATTTTTAGTGTGTCCTGGTGTCTGGTGAAATCCATGTCGTTTTGTGGATATCCTTGTGCTTGAACACAGTGCCTCCAACCACCAAATCGTTGAACGCACAGAATTTTGCAAACAGTTCTCCATTCTCGTTCATTTCGCCGAGCGCTTCTCGATCCATGATTAGTTCTCTTCCTGTGTTGTCCGCTCCGAATTTGGCATTCATGTCGCCCATTAGAATTTTGATGTCGCCAACTGAGGTCTTGTCCAGTGTTGATTGCAGTTGTCTGTAGAATTCCTCCTTCTTCTCTTGATCTGCATTATTTGTAGGTGCGTAGCATTGTATGATCGTGACTTTCCTTCCTTTTGAGTTGAACCTTGCTGTTATGATCCTGGAGGAGATTGGTTCCCACTGTATGAGAGCCTTTGATGGTCTTGGGGACGTCATGATAGTCACTCCGTCAGTGTGCTCGTGGTTGTCTTTTGGGTGGGAATATCGGAGTAGATTATTGACTCTGCAGTTGACAGTTTGGAGAGTCCACTTCCATTCCATCTGCTTTCGCAAATTCCTTGCACTTCCATGCCATACCTTCTCATCTCCTTTGCAATCTGGACAGCCTTGCTAGGTTGAAACATGGTGCGGACATTCCATGTCCCCACGTTTACTTTCGCTTTCATCAAGAGAAGAGAAGACATATCGGCCAATTGGCTTCCCGAAGGCTTTCACCAACTGGCGTCAATACGCCTCTGCGATTCCAGCGGAGAATGAGTTTGTTATATATACTTTTTGTGTGCTTTGAATTTTTTTTAGCTATTCGATTTGTTTTATGGTGTGGGGTTGCTGGCCTTACGCACACAGCCTTCCGTCTCTATGTGGGCTTAGGTCTGGCAAGTAAAGTACTGAACTAGTAAACTAGGCGAGGTTATTAAGAAGCGTAGTTTCACCAAAGCCGTTGTAGGGTGTAATGTGGCTGAATTGGAACTGAGGCGTTGTTGATTGCAGACAACCAGGAACCTGGAGTCAATACTTTGTTTGAAACACTTAATCGTATAACTGTACTGAGAAGTGTAACTGATATATTCGGGCCAGTATTCGTAGCAAAGTAATGAAACCAGCTGCTACAAGGTGATTATCTATGATGAAGTGGTAGTCTTTTCCTAATATTTTCTACTATATGAAAAACTGAGTCTATTGTTAGCGTTCAAGTTTCATGCACTAGTTATTCACTCATTTATTCACATGCGTTTTATCGATTCGTTTACCAATTAAAAATTGAAAAGAGAAAAGAAAAGTGAACTAATCAATTTGAAATATACAAATGACCTTTTACTAGGCTATACCTATATTTCAAGTAGAAGTAAAGTGTAATCATATAATAGTAGTAACGACATTTTATCATGAATTCACCACTTTTTTGCGAAGACCCTATCTTTGAACTTCTTTTTTTAACAGCATTTCTAATTTTATCATTTTCTGTCTTAATTTTTACCCTTATCTCTCCGGCTATTTATAAACGTTGTTACTGAGGTGAACAAGTTTTCCTTTAGAGAGAACTCATTACTTATCGAGAAAGGTGGATTGAAAATTCGGAAACAGATACATTGCTAGATTTAAATTGATTGCATGTTAACTTCTTGTTAAGTGTGATTCGGTCTTGATATTAACAAGTTTCTGTTTGACATCGATCGCTAAAGACTATGAACAGTTGTTTTTTATGAATGAAAAGTACATGATTGCATAGTTTTTTTATCACATCAGGTTTTGAATTACCACTTCTCTTTCTGATCTGGAATAAGTTTTGGTTGTCAGAATCTGTTATACTACTTGAGGATTATTGGAGAAGATTATTCGAAGTGTCAGAAAAAGCCGTAGGTTTTTTGTTTGACTTACCAGAATAGCAGAAATTGGCCATCACTGACACAAACAAGATGAGTGTTTCACGTGCTCTGAAAATCTTATTTTACTAATCTTGTTTTTCTGAATAAAACAAGGTTTACTCTTTTCAACGTTTATGTTCATTCCGAGCTACTGCAAGTTAAATACTGATTGGTGTTAGTTCACAATCGAAATGAGGTTGGTCGGACTAAGTAGCAATTCATAAGGTTGCTTATTATTGGTCTGAGCTGTAGAAGGAAGCATAAACGTCCAGGATGGGGGTCATCAAGATGTTGAGAACCAGTGGTTAGAGATCTTAGTTGATATGAACAATAACTATGTGTGTTTACTATCTATCACCGAAGTCATGGATTCCATTACTTGATACTCATTTGCCGCCTCTTCACTCATGTTTTATGTATTAAATAAAATATCCGACACATATTTTGTGTTGCGTTCTATGTTGCTGCATCTGTTCGTTTGACTGTAAATAAACCTGGATTGTGCCATTCATTTAGCTGTCGACTTATGTGTTTAGTATGAAACTATATCGACTATGATAGTCAATAGATTTCAAACTCATTTCTTTCATTATTTTATGCATATGTATCAATGATAAATACATGATTGTTTACCTCTCATTGTTCGTCTACTTAACCTATACTAGATGAGATCAAGTTAACTATTTAACATTCATTGTTTTATTATTCTTGTGGTGAGTATGTGGTTTGCATGTTAACTAATATTGGGTGAAATGAAAATCTGGGCCGCGGCCGGATTCGAACCAGCGACCGCCTGGTTTTTGCCCCGCTGCTCTACCAACTGAGCTACGAGGTCTGACTGTCGAATGGATTTTTGTTTAACTTAAATCATTATTATCAGTATAACTTTTCCACACACTAAGCTTCACTAACTACGAATGTTCATAAATTTATTCCCAGTGTAGATATAATCGCTTCCTGTGGCATTAAAGCGTATATTGCTTTATAACAAATGTAGAGTGACTCCAAAATTCACTACTGAAATAACCAGTCAGGTTTTTTCATTTTATATAAACCGAAAAAAATAAGGAAGCCTGATTGGTTATTTCAGTGGTAACTGAGACAACCTTCAGAGCTTTTTTTCTTCAAAAATACTTAATTACGAATCACACTGGCTATCTCAGAGTCAATTTTACCATATGAAAATAAGTAAATGGTCGGTTGCATTACGTAAAGTATTGTGTTGAACGTTAGTTAGATACCTGACCCTGTGAGTTATATGATCACAGTCGATTGCAAATTTTCAAGAGTACTTATGCATAATAATTTTCGTTTTAAAGCACTAACCAACCATATCATCAATTCGTAAGGTATAGGTTGTTTCCACCAGTCACAACCAACTGTTTAGTGTGACCAGTATACCTCTGTACATATATGTATAGAGGGTATGTGTATATGTATAGAGTAACCACTTTACATACTTTTTTAGGAATGCTGTGTAATTAGTGACGAGTTGAACCATACAAGTCTTGTTCTTGGTTGTCGTTTGACTGGAGCGACAGTTCATCGTTTCAAGCACAATGATATGGAAGATTTGGAAAGAATTCTACAAGATTCTGTTGTTTATGGGCGGCCACGTACACATCGTCCATATAAAAAAATCCTGGTTGTAGTTGAAGGTATTTACAGGTAAATGATTGTATTGAGTAATATTTTGTCATAATTTGTTAGTTAAATATTTCAAATACATTTTATCAGATCAGTAAATCTGTAGGTGTTTCATTTACTCATGTCCTGGTTTGGGAGTTGTTGAATTGTACTAAAACAGTTTGAGTTTTACGCTCAAAATCCCGAGATACACCATCGGGTTGGTCACTGTCAGAGCTATTCCCAAACAGCATTGTCATCATCCTGACGTTGATGACAGTGAATGTATTTGTTCAACCTTGATGTAATGGGTGAGCTGACATATTGCAATAACCTAGTGAGCTATCCTAGGTGAAACGATTGTTTCTTGAGATCTTACCAAGCCAGAAAGGTGTATTATACAGTGGTTTGAGTGAAAACTCTTACTATCACTTCACTAAGACACACTGGTGTGAATCCATAGGGGATGCAGTAGTTATCCGCAATCGTTGTAAAAGAAATCAAGTGCTTTTCGTGGATGACCAGCATTCTTGTTGGTACCGTATTTCCACTCTGGGTAGGAAGAGTTAGAAAAGGTTAGCCCTAACAACAGCAGGCTCCTAGAGAAGTGTTGACACTTAGTTCTTTGCTAAAAAGAATCGGCCTTTTCTGTCATTGACACCTAATTGTTTTCAAATTTCTCTCTTAGTTCTACTTCTATCTCTAAAGCTCATGAACAGTATTCTCCGTTTCCTGAAACGTCCCTCTAGACTACACATCGGAGATTTCATTGTTCGCACCCTTCTTCAGATAGGTAAATATACCTCTCTGGTCGAAACTCTAGCATTTTAGGCTATGAACTTGTGCAATGTTTGTGAAACATGTACCGAGAACCTGAGTGTGGCTGTTCTGTCGACATCACCTGACGAGTGGAGTGAATCTGCCAAATTTACCCTTCGAGTTTCTGGAGATTCCTCGGCTAGTTCGTGCAGTGTTGAACTGGTAGTTACAACATTAAGTCCTAAGGCTGAAAATCTGCTACTCGACTGGACAGAGCAGTAAGCAATTGAGAGGTATGTAGTTGTCTCTTTTTAATGTGCTTATGTCGCACTCCACTGACTGAAGATTGAATTGAGCGAAATATGCGTTATACCGTAAACGTTCTACCCTCCTACTGTGAAAGTCAAACGTTCAGCCTTGATGACCGTAGCGGGAGATCTCGATATACAAGACGAGAAGCTTAGCCAGACAGAAAGTCACTTAGGTGCTACTTTGATAATCCTTACTCAACTCACTCAATGGTGAGTCTCTGTCATAATTGTGCTTATTTATTATTCTTATTATTTGTCCCTTGGGTTCCTAATGGAACATAGGACTTCAGCAGCACGTCTCCAGTGCACTCTGTTCTCTGCAAACTTTGAACCTGGCTCCACGACAGCCAACAAGCTCTCATTTCTTCCTCGCACCATCTCCTCCATGTCATCCTTGGACGCCCAACTCGTCGCTTCCCATGGGGGTTCCACTCGAGCAACTGGCCTGACGCGTGATGTCCCCAGTCGGTCTTCTCAGTGCATGTCCAATCCATCTCCACTTCCTTCTGCATATCTGTTCGGAGATGGGTTCTTGGTTGGTTGGTTGCCAGGGCGAGTTCCTTGTTGCTTATTATTTCTGGCCATCTGATCTTCAGTAACGAGCCAGCGTAGGTAGTTATTGATGAATGTCTGTAGTTTGTTGGAAATCCCTTTCGTGACGCGCCAAGTCTCTGGGTCATACAGAAGCACTGACTTGACGTTGGTGTTGAAAATCCGGATCTTCTTCCACATGCCGAGTGCAGAAGATCTCCACACTGGTTTCAGGTTAGTGAACACCTGTCTTGCTGTCTTTCCGATCCTGGCTTTGACGTCATCGTCTGTGCCGCCTGCAGTTGAAACAGTGCTGCCTAGGCTAGGTAGCTGAAAGAGACAACTTCCTTTAAGTTTCTCCCATTGATGGAGATTGGAGCTTGTTGTTGTTGTTGGTTGGGTATCTTCATCACTTCTGTCTTCTCTATATTCACCTGAAGTCCCGCCTTCGCTGCCTCTCCTGCCAACTTGTTAGTTTTTGCCTGAAGATCTTCAAGTTTGTGTGACATTAGAGACAAGTCATCGGCGAAATCCAAATCTTCTAGGATATTTACCCGGTCCGGCGTATCCCCCTCTTCTCGCTCCTCACTGTTTGTTGCATGATCCAGTCCACTACAATCAGGATGGGTGATAGTAGACAGCCTTATTTTACTCTTTCCTGTCTTCACTTCAAAAGCATCACTGAGCTTTTCATTGCGAATTACTTGGCCTGTGACGTCTTCATATAGTTGTTGAAGCAACTGCCAAATTACTTCTCGGTCGACTCTGTCAAAAGCCTTTTCAAAGTCGATGAAGTTGAGGTAGAGAGTTGACTGCCATTCTATGCTTTCTTCTATGATGATGCGTAGCGTTGCAATTAGATCCGCACATGATTTGTACTTCCTGAAGACAGCCTGTTCCGGTCGCAATTTTTAATCCAGTACATGCTTTAGTCCCTCTAAGATGAAATGGCTTAATATTTTTCGCCAGTTCTTGCCAAGACTTAGGTCTTCCTTCTTTGGAAGTTTGACAAGGTAACCCTTCTTCCAATCTGCAAGTACCTTCCCTTCCTTCCTTCCTTCCAAACCTTCTGTAATAGTGGTGTGAGTATGTCCGTTGCTGATGCCTCTGCATCTGTTTCAGTGCTTCTGGGGGGATCCCATCTAGTCCTGCTGCTTTCCCGAATTTCAGCAGTTTTGTGGCATTCAGGACTTCTGCTTTTGTCGGATGGCCTGTGTTCACTGGTAGTTCTGCTGTTGCTGGTGGTATTTCCGGACGAGTTGTTGGTGGTGGTCGATTCAAGAGCTTTTTGAAGTGGTCAGCCCATCTTTTCCTTTGTTTCTCCTCTTTGGTGGCGACTAAGTTCCCTTCACTATCTTTCATTGGTTTCGTCTGAGTTGATCTCTTCCCTCTGAGATAGTAACCTGGTTATTTGATACAATGTTGTCAGGTCTCTCCTAGTAGCAGCCTGTTCTGCTTCACTTGCCAGTGTGTCGTGGAAGTGTCTATTGTCTTTGTGCGCACTCTTCACTTCTTTGTCCAGTGTTTTATACATTGTAGTCACTTCCTCTTCTCGTCGTTCATCTTTGCACTGGTTTATCTGCTGCTTCACCATCCTCCTCTCCTCTATCAGTTTCCATGTGTCCATCGAGATCCATTCCTTATCTTCTTTCTTCCTAACACGGTTGTGCAAGTTTCTTTCCACATAGCTTTCAAAGAGTTCCAGTGCTCATCCACACAGGTTTCTTCGGGGATGTTGCTCGATATCTCCCATTTTGTTTTGATGGCTGACGTGAAGATGTCGTTTGTAGTTTTGTCCTTTAGTTTCTGTTGTGGGTGTTGAACTTGAACTGCGGTCTATCACCAGCTTCCTTGAAGGCTTTCAACTTGATTTTGAAGGTAGGTGGGTTCCTTGCACTAGACAGTGAGTGGTGTGAGCCTACATCTGCTCCTCTTCTTGACCTTGTGTCAAGTAGGCTGCGTCTCCACTTTCTTCAGATTGAGATAAAGTCGATCTGATTTTTAGTGTGTCCTGGTGTCTGGTGAAATCCATGTCGTTTTGTGGATATCCTTGTGCTTGAACACAGTGCCTCCAACCACCAAATCGTTGAACGCACAGAATTTTGCAAACAGTTCTCCATTCTCGTTCATTTCGCCGAGCGCTTCTCGATCCATGATTAGTTCTCTTCCTGTGTTGTCCGCTCCGAATTTGGCATTCATGTCGCCCATTAGAATTTTGATGTCGCCAACTGAGGTCTTGTCCAGTGTTGATTGCAGTTGTCTGTAGAATTCCTCCTTCTTCTCTTGATCTGCATTATTTGTAGGTGCGTAGCATTGTATGATCGTGACTTTCCTTCCTTTTGAGTTGAACCTTGCTGTTATGATCCTGGAGGAGATTGGTTCCCACTGTATGAGAGCCTTTGATGGTCTTGGGGACGTCATGATAGTCACTCCGTCAGTGTGCTCGTGGTTGTCTTTTGGGTGGGAATATCGGAGTAGATTATTGACTCTGCAGTTGACAGTTTGGAGAGTCCACTTCCATTCCATCTACTTTCGCAAATTCCTTGCACTTCCATGCCATACCTTCTCATCTCCTTTGCAATCTGGACAGCCTTGCTAGGTTGAAACATGGTGCGGACATTCCATGTCCCCACGTTTACTTTCGCTTTCATCAAGAGAAGAGAAGACATATCGGCCAATTGGCGTCATTTCGCCTCTCCGATCCCAGCGAGGAACAATATTGTTTTTATTTTTCATATTTCGTTTGTGCTTTGAAGTTTCTTCAGCTGTTGGATTTGTTTTACGGTATAGGGTTGCTAGCCCTACACCCAACCTTCCCTCTTTACCCGGGCTTAGGACCGGCTAGTATTTAGTGAGCGAGTTAACCAAGCGATGACTTATTTCTGGTGAGTACGAATTTGTTAAATAGGAATGGAGAGAGATATTTTTTGACTTCACTATTCAACAATGAATATTGAAAACCCGTACTTTTACTAGTCATCCTTGCAGAGGGAATCGTTGGGAGATTTCCACTCCTTCTGTTGCACATGTTTGTATGGTGAATCAGACTGTCGTCGGTGCATGTTTACTGCTGCGTCAAATTGGATGTATGACAAATGCAGTAAATGCTTATTCATCTAGGAGGCGGTCTGCTTGAACTCTGGACTACCGTTTTCTATCATCGAGTATATTGCATAAAATTTCTTATTTCTATGTTGTTTTAATCGTTTAATTATGTCAACCAATCGTATTGTATATTCTCGCGCGTTTTTAAAATCATTACAACCTATCGCTTCGCAAGTTGATAGGAAATTTAAGAAGAAGCACCACGGTGGATGGCAACGAGCTCTGAAGCGTATGACCATAGATCAAATGACTATTCCGGAAATACTTAGCACAAACTGCAGGTCGTTGCCGAATAAAGTTGATTACCTTCAGTCACTCTTGTCCACAAATGTTTATCGAAACACGGGTGTAATAATGCTGCAGGAAACATGGCTTCATAATCTGTATGATGATGACTTAGTCTGCTTAGATGGTTTCAAATTATTTCGACAAGATCGAAGCTTTTCGAAGAAGAAATGTGGTGGTGGTGTAGCAACATTTATTAGTACTAACTGGTCGTCCTCCAACTATGTATGCTTCTGCTTCTCTAACGAAAAAATTGAGTGCATTACCATCAAATGTCGTCCCAAACATTTGAGCAAATACAAATACATATATATCACAAACATGTATGTCACACCTGACTGCAGTTTCTCAGATTTGTCAACTTTTGCTGATAAATTCACTGAATTTGCTGCTCCGGTTCTGGGAAACTCCTTGTCTATTGTCTGTGGTGATTTTAACTCATGTGACTACAGTTTTCTATTATCATTGGGTCATAAAAATATGGTTAACTTTTCCACTCGTCTTGACAACACCTTAGACTTTGCATTTACAAATGAACCTGGCATATATGAAGCCCGTAAACGGGCTCCACTGCTAAATTCCGACCACTGTATCGTTCGTGTTTTGCCTAAAGTGTACGGAAAATTATACAAGAAAGCTTTTGCATACCTTTCAAGGAAAGTTCAATACAGATGCTATTCACAAGAAAATATATTACGTTTGAGAAGCATGCTTATAGAAACGGACTGGGATATATTTGCTGATGAAGTTTTAGACAACACTATTACCAATATCACAAGCTATCTCAGATTCTGTCTCGATATCTGCTGCCCTACTGAAACAATTTACATGAGATTTGACAGACTTTCCTCTCCTCATCTCAAGAGGCTTCGGAGAGAAAAGGAAAGGTTGTATAAGGCGAGAGATCACCCTGGCGTTAAAAGGCTTAACTGCCTAATTAAGTCTGAAATACAACGTCTGAATACTATATACAACGAGAAGTTCTTATCGTGTAAGAACTCTTCCAATATATGGAAATTATTTAAAGAGCTTACTGGTAAAAAACAGATGACAACACAAACTCGTTCGGATGTCTGCGCGTTAAACAAGTCATTTATACGTCGGCAAGCTAATTTCACCCTTCCTAATGTGCAAAATCAAGTGGATAGCTGCTTTCCAGGTTTCAATACAAATGATGTATTTAAATGTCTAAAGTCTTTGAATCCCTCCCAAAGCTTAGGTCCTGATGGTGTTTCTAGTATCATATTTAGAAAATGTGCAGATATTTTGTGTCATCCACTTACAGATATCTTCAATGTATCGTTCTCTAAAAACATAATACCCACTGCTTGGAAGCAGATAAAAATTGTACCTGTGCCTAAGCCATCTTCTGGATCAGATGTTACTTTTCGACCCATCGCTATAACTTCCCCTTTTCTGAAGACAATGGAGAAATTACTTCTGCTTGTGATTGAGCCTTCATTGATGGCCTTCAGAGATCCAAAACAGTTTGCTTACAAACACCGGAGGAGTACTTTAGATGCAGCTACTGTCTTGCATCATAATATTGTTTCTAGTCTCGACAAAGGTGTTAAGTATGTCCGTTGTGCCTTTTTGGATTACTCATCAGCCTTTGACTCTGTTCCTAGACCACTTTTGTTAAATAAGCTTGCCATAGCTCACACTGATCCATGGGTTACAAAATGGCTGCATTCTTATTTTTCTGAAAGGAAACAGTACACTATTCATAAAGGATGCGCTCCACTTCATTGCTTACTGAAGCTGGTGTGCCTCAAGGTGCTGTACTTTCTCCTTTTCTGTTTTCCTTTTTTTGCACGATTTGCCTTATTCTGTTGAAACTAATTTTATCAAGTATGCTGACGACCTGACGATTTCTATTCCAGTAAACTCTTCTTTGGATTGCTCGAAATTAAATGAATTCTTGTCTGAAGTTGGTAAATGGTCTCTCTCAAATGGTCTCAAACTAAACCCCTCTAAATGTCAGACCGTTAATTTTAGCCTCAGGCGTAAACAAGACTTATGTGAGCTGCTTAAATCTCATGACGCCTGCTGCATCAATGGTATTTCTGCAGAAAGTAAATCGAGTGTGAACTATCTTGGGTTGCGTTTTACTTCTGACCTTTGTTGGTCGTCCCATATTTTATTGACTTGTAAAAAAATCTTTCGTTTAACTTATTACGTAAAGAAATTGAGGCTTTCTGGTATAACTCAACTGCTTCTTTTACAATTTATTAATTCCTGCATTTTACCTATTCTTCTATATTGTTCCCCATTAATCTTTCCTGGTCTTCTTAAAAAGGACTATGTTATGTTGCGTAGGGCTTTGAAGACCGTCAGCAGGGTGAGTGGTGTGTCTCTGGCTCAACTGATTAACACTGTAGTTGATCGACATATAAATTCCTGCAAGCTACTAGCTACAGAAATTTTAACTGACAGTGAGCATCCACTTCATTTACAGCTCTCTCCATGTATCTCCTCAGGGAGGACAAGGAGAAACTACATAAGACTGTATGCTCGTACAGCTAAGTATAAGAATTCGACTGTACCTTACCTTGCACGCATATTTTGTGAGGAAAAAAGTGTTAGAACAGAAATCACACATCAACTTTGTGACAGTTAAAAATCTCATTTCAATAATTTAACTTACAATGCAAAATTTTCTCGTTTTTAATATTCTTCACATAACTTAAATTTTTATAATAAAACAATTCAAAAGGCTGCAAAGTAGTATGTATATACTTATATTTTGTTGTTATTGCAATATATATTACGCTGAGAATTCCAAATTGTGCCACAAATTGTTTGGAATAAAGTGAATTGTTATTATTATTATTATTAAACTCTGTGATGCTGTTATTTTGGAAAGGGTTGAACATTCGGAGTAATATAACAAAGCTACTTTCTTTGAAGAAGATTGGTTCCATCTGCAGTACGCTGTGTAGACAGTGTGCATAGGTGTAACCGACTCAGAAAAATGTGAGAAATGCTTAGCAAGTCTCAGTTTCGATTGAAAAGATTCAAAATCCTATTGGCACATATATTGACAATTTGAGAGTGTTTAGAATGTGTTTCCTAATTCCTAAATGAAACTTATTCTCTGGAACTTCTCTACACTACGATGTCAGCTAGTAATAGGAAATGAGTCGGATGAATGAATTGACTACTTCACTTGAGAAGTCCGATAAGCCCTGGTGAGCAGGTGACCACCGAAACCTCGATGCATTTAAGAACGTCTTGGCTAGCTTTTGCCGACTTACACTACTCACACTATTGGTGAGAGGTCTGAGTGTTTCTTGAAGGTCAAGTGGACTGTGCAGCAGTTCACGATGTCATATTATTTGACTGTGAAAGATGGTCATTAAGGGTGGAGGACATAAAAAGACTCCAAGTGTTTGGTCACCGTTGAATTTGTAGTTTTGATAGCGTGTCGCAGAATCATCACTTTGGTGATGTAAAGATTAGGTGCGGTCTTAGGTAAAAGTGGTAAGTCGATGAAATTGTAGACCTCCTTAAGTGGAAGTGATTGAAATGTGGGTTGCATATGTTCGGTTACCGTTTACTTTAACGCCCTACGCTTACTTGTTAGAGAAAAGCGAAGGGTGGGCAAAATAAAATGTAGCATCAGTCATGTAAGTCGCTGGCTACTGGTTTAAACTGTGCACAAAAATGTAGGCTTTCAGGTTGAGGTAAATCAGAAAACTGATGGTTGAAAACTTAAGGATATAGCTTAGAATCAACCACAGTGATCCAGATCCACCTACATCTTGTCTTCATTCTAATTGGCATATAAAAATATATCTACTTTGATTTATTATAGATTCATAATTCCCACTGTGACACCAAAAACAAGATATTTGGCGAAAAGGACTCTTCTCAATGAATTTCTTCTAAAGCTGTACATTCATATATATATATATATATATATATATATATATATATATATATATATATATATATATATATATATATATATGCATGCTTCTGTTTGTCTAACGAAAAAATTGAGTGCATTACCATCAAATGTCGCCCCAAACATTTGAGCAAATACAAATACAAGAAAGAAATATTACTGAAGGCCTTTCTTGCTGTCTTTTCCGATCCTGGTTTTGACATCCTCATCTGTGCCGCCTGTAGTTGAAACGATGCTGCCTAGGTAGATGAAAGAGGCAACTTCCTTTTGATTTCTGCCACTGATGGTGATTGGTGCTTGTTGTTGATGCTGTTGTTGGCTGGGCATCTTCGTCACCTTTATCTTCCTTGCGTTCATCTGATGTTCCGTCTTCGCTACCCTGCCTCTTCTGCCAACTTGTTAGTTTTCGCCTGTAGATCTTTGAGTTTGTGCGCTTTAGGCATTAGACATAAATCATCATCGGCGAAATCCAAATCTTCTAGGCTCTTTTCATCGTTCAGACAGTGTACGCCTGCTTCTCGCTCCTCACGGTTTGTTGCATGATCCAGTCCACCACAGTCAGGAAGATCGTCTGTGATAGTAGGAAGCCTTGTCTCACTCCTGTCTTCACTTCAAAGGGATTGATGAGCTTTCCATTGTGGATCACTTGGCATATAGCTCGACATACAGCTGTTGAATGAGGTTGGTGAAGATTTGTGGCACTAAAACCGTAGTGTTTAAGCAGCTGCCTGCCAAATTACTTCCCGGTCGATGCTGTCGACGGCCTTTTCAAAGTCGATTTATGTGGTATGATATTTAAAGAAATGCAGTCCGTAAGGAAGATTAAACTGAAATAATTTGAGATTGAAATTTCAATAATGGTAGTAGTTGATAACGTTAAGATTGAATGATAGCAAGAAAGCGTTATGTAAGATTTTTCTGTCGTTTATATGCACCTTATAAACGACTTGAAAATTCTCCTGTAATCCCTCTTTGTTGTCATTCAACCTTTACGTCACCAACCAGCAACATTATTTTAGCCAGTATTATCGCTGTTTTTAACTACTTATCAATCCCATATGTTTATATTTTGTGCTGTCTGATTTTTATTTCCTTTCGTCTTATTGTTCCGTATCCTGAGTTGTTTACGTGAGGCATGTTAACTTGAAGGGTTACACAATGTAAAGTCTCATATTGATATTAACTGATTACTCTACTACTGCGCAACAAGAGATATGATATTCAACATATTACTCAGAGAAGGAAATAAGAAAACAGGAAATAAGTTATGATTTTGAGGAAGCGTAATAATTGATGATTCAGAACTTCATATATATTAGGCACATTGTTTCAATCGCTTACAATATTCACTTTTAGTGTAATCCACCCTGAAATACAACAGATCTTTAGGTTTCACAGGAGAGTGAGTTTTGAGAGATTTATGTGTTCTCGCTTTTTCTCCCGCGAATTCATTCATTATGTTTACTTTTTCACTTGGGATTTCCACTTAACAGTAAATTTATTCTCAAGTTGTACATTCGTACATATATGCTGGTCCATGATTTTATGAATCTTCCTATGTCTTCATTTTTTTCTGAATTTTGATCTTAGGAGTCGAATTTCATCTTTAAAAGAGCCAGGAATAAATTTCTTTTCTTCTGTTAGGAACGTAGCTGAAAAGGTTTGCCATTTTTTCACTTCATGCACACTCAATAAGTAGATTTTGAAGTGTCCCTTTATCTCTTCTTACTAACTGGGAGCTGAAGAACGATATCATTCAGCTTGATTTCATCACCATTGGTAAATGTATCAGAGAGTGACATTCATTTGAAAACTGCTTTATTCTCTTCAGTTTTCCCAACTTTATCACAAACATTGCTCTTACCGCTGATATTTGTGTGTACAGCTTAAAGTGCTTGAAATCTGGGTTATTTACAGTTTGAACATCGAAATATCTTATGTAACTTTTGTTCACATCTTATTTTCTTGACCACAATCTACTGGTCATCATTGTTTAGCAAACGATGTTGACGTCCTATACCGTTAAATGTGCATCCGAATTATTTTTAAACCGATTGTACAGCTCTAATAATGACATTTCTGAAACTTTCAGTACAATTGATCAAATATTTGTAAATTTCAACTATTTATTCGGGAAAGACTTTGAAATTCAGTGAACATGATTGACTTTAAAAGTCACACAATGCACTACACTTGCAGCAGTCTAAACAAATAGTTTAGATTTTGTTACAGATAAAGACTTGTTAAAAACTGTAAAGTGGTTTTCCTTTGCTGAAATAAAAATTATAAACGTCGAAGATATAAATTACATTCGACATGGAGGCAGTTTGAGTAGCTGTAGTGAAGTCTAAAGTCGCCCAAACTGAACACAGTGGTTAGATGGGACTGATCTAGATCAGGGTGTAACTAGCGCGATGTTTATTGTATCTGAATATCTGAATTATTTCTGACGAAAATCACATGTGACGTCAAGCATATTTCAACAGTTTTCATGTTATGGGTTATGTAAACAGAAAGTGAAATGGCAGCAGCTTCGTTATTTAATGGAGATAGCCTGCGGCATTGGCGATATTGGGTTACTGTACTATGAGCGATACTAAACACAGAGAAAAGTAATGAAAACGTATTTTAAAAATAGAATTTCTTTATCAAACAAAATGAGTGCTCAATAAATAGGTCAGATGATAGCAGATAAACTCTACTGAACGGTATAATTAGTTAGGCATCAGCCACATCGATTTATGGGTTTCAACTATAGTGTCAAGGTAATCTAAGCATGTGATAAATCTTCCAATTAATAGTAGCTTAAATCAAATGGTGAACTTGAAGAGTCACCTTGAACTGGCTAGTCATTTGAATCATGTGCAGATCCAAGTAACCACTTTTCTTTTAGAAAAAGACTGGTTGAGCGACGAAATATATTTTTTTTCAATTAGGTCTTCATCTTGGGCTCTACACTAATATATAGGTTTACAGTTTAGTCAGATTACCAATCACGTGGTGATGTTTCGGAAATAATGATGTAAACAATCAATAGAGCTACTAAAATAGGAAATATGAATATTGATAGAAACAAGAAGGGGAAGTGGTGTACAAAGTAAACCTAGAAGTTACATCATGTTGACGGCCATGGTAATGAAAGTGGTCGAACAAACTTCTTTTGGATACAATGGCTAGGTTTGTGAAGGTGGATTGCAATCACCTCTGCTATGTCAAGTAACCGAGTGCGTAATCCATGAGGTAAATTAGTTGGAATCTGATGGATGATTTTGAAGGCTTTTCCAGTAACCACTTGATGTTCTGTGTCAACTAAGTGTGCAAGTATGGAGCTCTTTATAGTTGTAATTTGTCCCTTGTTCAACCATGATGGGTGGTGCTCAGAAATTCGACGATGGAACTGCCTCATTGTACGCCCAATATAACTAGCTCCACAGGAGCAGTTGAATTGATAAATGCACATAGAAGTGGCAGAATCAGGCAGTTTGTCTTTATTTCTTGCACCTAGAATCGGGCGGTTGTAGAAGGTGGGACATAATTTAGCGGCTGGGAATGCTTATGCAAGACTCTTTTTATGCGTTGCGTGATGATCTCACTGGCAATATCACTCTTAAATTCCAGATTCAAGAAGATTTGCTTCTTAGGAACCGTTGGCATTGTTTTCTTAACCCTCGTAATATTCATGTGCTTAGTTACAAACTTGTCTGGGTAGCCATTCCTACTAAGCAGATCACGGATGGTGGCGCACTCTTCCTTTATAGCATCCTCTGAGCAAATAGCTGATGCACGGTATGCTAAGCATTTCACTAGGTTCCTTTTGTATTCGAGGGGTACAGCACTAAAGAAGTGCGTATATCGACCTGTTGATGTTGGCTTTATATAAACATTGTCTGCAGAGTTCCATCTGACCTTCTTACCAACAGAACAGCAAGAAATGGGATACTATCATTTTTATCCTCTTCCTTTGTGAAGTTGATTGCCGGGTGAACACTATTGAACTTATTCAGAACAGCATTTTTATCAGGCTCACTTTTGAGAACTATAAAGGTATCATCCATGTAACGACAATATAACCCTAAATGGCTTATAGTATCGTTCAGTGGACCATTCTCAAGTTTCCCAAAAACAAATCTGCTAAGAGTCGACCGAGAGGTGACCCCATGGCAAGACCATCAGCCTACCGGCAGAGTTCATTGTTGGTAAGAAATTTTGCATTAATCGTACACCTCAGAAGTAGTTCATTCAATATGGAGACTGGAATACCCATTTTTATGCCGTCCTTCGTGAGTTCGTTGCAAATAAAGTCCTTTATTTCGTAGTATGCCTATATATACATATATATATATATATATATATATATATATATATATATATATATCATATATATATACATATATATATATATATATATATATGTATATGTATATAACCTCTCCTAGTTGACTAGTTTACTAAATACTAGCCGGTCCTAAGCCCGGGTAAAGAGGGAAGGTTGGGTGTAGGGCTAGCAACCCTATACCGTAAAACAAATCCAACAGCTGAAGAAACTTCAAAGCACAAACGAAATATGAAAAATAAAAACAATATTGTTCCTCGCTGGGATCGCAGAGGCGTATTGACGCCAGTTGGTGAAAGCCTTCGGGAAGCCAATTGGCCGATATGTCTTCTCTTCTCTTGATGAAAGCGAAAGTAAACGTGGGGACATGGAATGTCCGCACCATGTTTCAACCTAGCAAGGCTGTCCAGATTGCAAAGGAGATGAGAAGGTATGGCATGGAAGTGCAAGGAATTTGCGAAAGTAGATGGAATGGAAGTGGACTCTCCAAACTGTCAACTGCAGAGTCAATAATCTACTCCGATATTCCCACCCAAAAGACAACCACGAGCACACTGACGGAGTGACTATCATGACGTCCCCAAGACCATCAAAGGCTCTCATACAGTGGGAACCAATCTCCTCCAGGATCATAACAGCAAGGTTCAACTCAAAATGAAGGAAAGTACACTTTAGGCAAAACACTAATGATACAGTGGTCGGAATTTAGCAGTGGAGCCCGTTTACGGGTTCATATATGCCAGGTTCATTTGTAAATGCAAAGTCTAAGGTGTTGTCAAGACGAGTGGAAAAGTTAACCATATTTTTATGACCCAATGATAATTGAAAACTGTAGTCACATGAGTTAAAATCACCACAGACAACAGACAAGGAGTTTCCCAGTACCGGTGCAGCAAATTCAGTGAATTTATCAGCAAAAGTTGACAAATCTGAGGAACTGCAGTCCGGTGTGACATACATGTTTGTGATATATATGTATTTGTATTTGCTCAAATGTTTGGGGCGACATTTGATGGTAATGCACTCAATTTTTTCGTTAGAGAAACAGAAGCATGCATATATATATATATATATATATATATATATGAATGTACAGCTTTAGAAGAAATTCATTGAGAAGAGTCCTTTTTGCCAAATATCTTGTTTTTGGTGTCACAGTGGGAATTATGAATCTATAATAAATCAAAGTAGATATATTTTTATATGCCAATTAGAATGAAGACAAGATGTAGGTGGATCTGGATCACTGTGGTTGATTCTAAGCTATATCCTTAAGTTTTCAACCATCAGTTTTCTGATTTACCTCAACCTGAAAGCCTACATTTTTGTGCACAGTTTAAACCAGTAGCCAGCGACTTACATGACTGATGCTACATTTTATTTTGCCCACCCTTCGCTTTTCTCTAACAAGTAAGCGTAGGGCGTTAAAGTAAACGGTAACCGAACATATGCAACCCACATTTCAATCACTTCCACTTAAGGAGGTCTACAATTTCATCGACTTACCACTTTTACCTAAGACCGCACCTAATCTTTACATCACCAAAGTGATGATTCTGCGACACGCTATCAAAACTACAAATTCAACGGTGACCAAACACTTGGAGTCTTTTTATGTCCTCCACCCTTAATGACCATCTTTCACAGTCAAATAATATGACATCGTGAACTGCTGCACAGTCCACTTGACCTTCAAGAAACACTCAGACCTCTCACCAATAGTGTGAGTAGTGTAAGTCGGCAAAAGCTAGCCAAGACGTTCTTAAATGCATCGAGGTTTCGGTGGTCACCTGCTCACCAGGGCTTATCGGACTTCTCAAGTGAAGTAGTCAATTCATTCATCCGACTCATTTCCTATTACTAGCTGACATCGTAGTGTAGAGAAGTTCCAGAGAATAAGTTTCATTTAGGAATTAGGAAACACATTCTAAACACTCTCAAATTGTCAATATATGTGCCAATAGGATTTTGAATCTTTTCAATCGAAACTGAGACTTGCTAAGCATTTCTCACATTTTTCTGAGTCGGTTACACCTATGCACACTGTCTACACAGCGTACTGCAGATGGAACCAATCTTCTTCAAAGAAAGTAGCTTTGTTATATTACTCCGAATGTTCAACCCTTTCCAAAATAACAGCATCACAGAGTTTAATAATAATAATAATAACAATTCACTTTATTCCAAACAATTTGTGGTACAATTTGGAATTCTCAGCGTAATATATATTGCAATAACAACAAAATATAAGTATATACATACTACTTTGCAGCCTTTTGAATTGTTTTATTATAAAAATTTAAGTTATGTGAAGAATATTAAAAACGAGAAAATTTTGCATTGTAAGTTAAATTATTGAAATGAGATTTTTAACTGTCACAAAGTTGATGTGTGATTTCTGTTCTAACACTTTTTTCCTCACAAAATATGCGTGCAAGGTAAGGTACAGTCGAATTCTTATACTTAGCTGTACGAGCATACAGTCTTATGTAGTTTCTCCTTGTCCTCCCTGAGGAGATACATGGAGAGAGCTGTAAATGAAGTGGATGCTCACTGTCAGTTAAAATTTCTGTAGCTAGTAGCTTGCAGGAATTTATATGTCGATCAACTACAGTGTTAATCAGTTGAGCCAGAGACACACCACTCACCCTGCTGACGGTCTTCAAAGCCCTACGCAACATAACATAGTCCTTTTTAAGAAGACCAGGAAAGATTAATGGGGAACAATATAGAAGAATAGGTAAAATGCAGGAATTAATAAATTGTAAAAGAAGCAGTTGAGTTATACCAGAAAGCCTCAATTTCTTTACGTAATAAGTTAAACGAAAGATTTTTTTACAAGTCAATAAAATATGGGACGACCAACAAAGGTCAGAAGTAAAACGCAACCCAAGATAGTTCACACTCGATTTACTTTCTGCAGAAATACCATTGATGCAGCAGGCGTCATGAGATTTAAGCAGCTCACATAAGTCTTGTTTACGCCTGAGGCTAAAATTAACGGTCTGACATTTAGAGGGGTTTAGTTTGAGACCATTTGAGAGAGACCATTTACCAACTTCAGACAAGAATTCATTTAATTTCGAGCAATCCAAAGAAGAGTTTACTGGAATAGAAATCGTCAGGTCGTCAGCATACTTGATAAAATTAGTTTCAACAGAATAAGGCAAATCGTGCAAAAAAAGGAAAACAGAAAAGGAGAAAGTACAGCACCTTGAGGCACACCAGCTTCAGTAAGCAATGAAGTGGAGCGCATCCCTTTATGAATAGTGTACTGTTTCCTTTCAGAAAAATAAGAATGCAGCCATTTTGTAACCCATGGATCAGTGTGAGCTATGGCAAGCTTATTTAACAAAAGTGGTCTAGGAACAGAGTCAAAGGCTGATGAGTAATCCAAAAAGGCACAACGGACATACTTAACACCTTTGTCGAGACTAGAAACAATATTATGATGCAAGACAGTAGCTGCATCTAAAGTACTCCTCCGGTGTTTGTAAGCAAACTGTTTTGGATCTCTGAAGGCCATCAATGAAGGCTCAATCACAAGCAGAAGTAATTTCTCCATTGTCTTCAGAAAAGGGGAAGTTATAGCGATGGGTCGAAAAGTAACATCTGATCCAGAAGATGGCTTAGGCACAGGTACAATTTTTATCTGCTTCCAAGCAGTGGGTATTATGTTTTTAGAGAACGATACATTGAAGATATCTGTAAGTGGATGACACAAAATATCTGCACATTTTCTAAATATGATACTAGAAACACCATCAGGACCTAAGCTTTGGGAGGGATTCAAAGACTTTAGACATTTAAATACATCATTTGTATTGAAACCTGGAAAGCAGCTATCCACTTGATTTTGCACATTAGGAAGGGTGAAATTAGCTTGCCGACGTATAAATGACTTGTTTAACGCGCAGACATCCGAACGAGTTTGTGTTGTCATCTGTTTTTTACCAGTAAGCTCTTTAAATAATTTCCATATATTGGAAGAGTTCTTACACGATAAGAACTTCTCGTTGTATATAGTATTCAGACGTTGTATTTCAGACTTAATTAGGCAGTTAAGCCTTTTAACGCCAGGGTGATCTCTCGCCTTATACAACCTTTCCTTTTCTCTCCGAAGCCTCTTGAGATGAGGAGAGGAAAGTCTGTCAAATCTCATGTAAATTGTTTCAGTAGGGCAGCAGATATCGAGACAGAATCTGAGATAGCTTGTGATATTGGTAATAGTGTTGTCTAAAACTTCATCAGCAAATATATCCCAGTCCGTTTCTATAAGCATGCTTCTCAAACGTAATATATTTTCTTGTGAATAGCATCTGTATTGAACTTTCCTTGAAAGGTATGCAAAAGCTTTCTTGTATAATTTTCCGTACACTTTAGGCAAAACACGAACGATACAGTGGTCGGAATTTAGCAGTGGAGCCCGTTTACGGGCTTCATATATGCCAGGTTCATTTGTAAATGCAAAGTCTAAGGTGTTGTCAAGACGAGTGGAAAAGTTAACCATATTTTTATGACCCAATGATAATAGAAAACTGTAGTCACATGAGTTAAAATCACCACAGACAATAGACAAGGAGTTTCCCAGAACCGGAGCAGCAAATTCAGTGAATTTATCAGCAAAAGTTGACAAATCTGAGAAACTGCAGTCAGGTGTGACATACATGTTTGTGATATATATGTATTTGTATTTGCTCAAATGTTTGGGACGACATTTGATGGTAATGCACTCAATTTTTTCGTTAGAGAAGCAGAAGCATACATAGTTGGAGGACGACCAGTTAGTACTAATAAATGTTGCTACACCACCACCACATTTCTTCTTCGAAAAGCTTCGATCTTGTCGAAATAATTTGAAACCATCTAAGCAGACTAAGTCATCATCATACAGATTATGAAGCCATGTTTCCTGCAGCATTATTACACCCGTGTTTCGATAAACATTTGTGGACAAGAGTGACTGAAGGTAATCAACTTTATTCGGCAACGACCTGCAGTTTGT
Organism: Heterobilharzia americana; assembly: GCA_944470555.2. NCBI lineage: Eukaryota > Metazoa > Platyhelminthes > Trematoda > Strigeidida > Schistosomatidae > Heterobilharzia > Heterobilharzia americana. The sequence goes on from OX104127.1 coordinate 46,453,268, forward strand.
GCTAAGTATTTCCGGAATAGTCATTTGATCTATGGTCATACGCTTCAGAGCTCGTTGCCATCCACCGTGGTGCTTCTTCTTAAATTTCCTATCAACTTGCGAAGCGATAGGTTGTAATGATTTTAAAAACGCGCGAGAATATACAATACGATTGGTTGACATAATTAAACGATTAAAACAATATAGAAATAAGAAATTTGATGCAATATACTCGATGATAGAAAACGGTAGCCCAGAGTTCAAGCAGACCGCCTCCTAGATGAATAAGCATTTACTGCATTTGTCATACATCCAATTTGACGCAGCAGTAAACATGCACCGACGACAGTCTGATTCACCATACAAACATGTGCAACAGAAGGAGTGGAAATCTCCCAACGATTCCCTCTGCAAGGATGACTAGTAAAAGTACGGGTTTTCAATATTCATTGTTGAATAGTGAAGTCAAAAAATATCTCTCTCCATTCCTATTTAACAAATTCGTACTCACCAGAAATAAGTCATCGCTTGGTTAACTCGCTCACTAAATACTAGCCGGTCCTAAGCCCGGGTAAAGAGGGAAGGTTGGGTGTAGGGCTAGCAACCCTATACCGTAAAACAAATCCAACAGCTGAAGAAACTTCAAAGCACAAACGAAATATGAAAAATAAAAACAATATTGTTCCTCGCTGGGATCGGAGAGGCGAAATGACGCCAATTGGCCGATATGTCTTCTCTTCTCTTGATGAAAGCGAAAGTAAACGTGGGGACATGGAATGTCCGCACCATGTTTCAACCTAGCAAGGCTGTCCAGATTGCAAAGGAGATGAGAAGGTATGGCATGGAAGTGCAAGGAATTTGCGAAAGTAGATGGAATGGAAGTGGACTCTCCAAACTGTCAACTGCAGAGTCAATAATCTACTCCGATATTCCCACCCAAAAGACAACCACGAGCACACTGACGGAGTGACTATCATGACGTCCCCAAGACCATCAAAGGCTCTCATACAGTGGGAACCAATCTCCTCCAGGATCATAACAGCAAGGTTCAACTCAAAAGGAAGGAAAGTCACGATCATACAATGCTACGCACCTACAAATAATGCAGATCAAGAGAAGAAGGAGGAATTCTACAGACAACTGCAATCAACACTGGACAAGACCTCAGTTGGCGACATCAAAATTCTAATGGGCGACATGAATGCCAAATTCGGAGCGGACAACACAGGAAGAGAACTAATCATGGATCGAGAAGCGCTCGGCGAAATGAACGAGAATGGAGAACTGTTTGCAAAATTCTGTGCGTTCAACGATTTGGTGGTTGGAGGCACTGTGTTCAAGCACAAGGATATCCACAAAACGACATGGATTTCACCAGACACCAGGACACACTAAAAATCAGATCGACTTTATCTCAATCTGAAGAAAGTGGAGACGCAGCCTACTTGACACAAGGTCAAGAAGAGGAGCAGATGTAGGCTCACACCACTCACTGTCTAGTGCAAGGAACCCACCTACCTTCAAAATCAAGTTGAAAGCCTTCAAGGAAGCTGGTGATAGACCGCAGTTCAAGTTCAACACCCACAACAGAAACTAAAGGACAAAACTACAAACGACATCTTCACGTCAGCCATCAAAACAAAATGGGAGATATCGAGCAACATCCCCGAAGAAACCTGTGTGGATGAGCACTGGAACTCTTTGAAAGCTATGTGGAAAGAAACTTGCACAACCGTGTTAGGAAGAAAGAAGATAAGGAATGGATCTCGATGGACACATGGAAACTGATAGAGGAGAGGAGGATGGTGAAGCAGCAGATAAACCAGTGCAAAGATGAACGACGAGAAGAGGAAGTGACTACAATGTATAAAACACTGGACAAAGAAGTGAAGAGTGCGCACAAAGACAATAGACACTTCCACGACACACTGGCAAGTGAAGCAGAACAGGCTGCTACTAGGAGAGACCTGACAACATTGTATCAAATAACCAGGTTACTATCTCAGAGGGAAGAGATCAACTCAGACGAAACCAATGAAAGATAGTGAAGGGAACTTAGTCGCCACCAAAGAGGAGAAACAAAGGAAAAGATGGGCTGACCACTTCAAAAAGCTCTTGAATCGACCACCACCAACAACTCGTCCGGAAATACCACCAGCAACAGCAGAACTACCAGTGAACACAGGCCATCCGACAAAAGCAGAAGTCCTGAATGCCACAAAACTGCTGAAATTCGGGAAAGCAGCAGGACTAGATGGGATCCCCCCAGAAGCACTGAAACAGATGCAGAGGCATCAGCAACGGACATACTCACACCACTATTACAGAAGGTTTGGAAGGAAGGAAGGAAGGGAAGGTACTTGCAGATTGGAAGAAGGGTTACCTTGTCAAACTTCCAAAGAAGGAAGACCTAAGTCTTGGCAAGAACTGGCGAAAAATATTAAGCCATTTCATCTTAGAGGGACTAAAGCATGTACTGGATTAAAAATTGCGACCGGAACAGGCTGTCTTCAGGAAGTACAAATCATGTGCGGATCTAATTGCAACGCTACGCATCATCATAGAAGAAAGCATAGAATGGCAGTCAACTCTCTACCTCAACTTCATCGACTTTGAAAAGGCTTTTGACAGAGTCGACCGAGAAGTAATTTGGCAGTTGCTTCAACAACTATATGAAGACGTCACAGGCCAAGTAATTCGCAATGAAAAGCTCAGTGATGCTTTTGAAGTGAAGACAGGAAAGAGTAAAATAAGGCTGTCTACTATCACCCATCCTGATTGTAGTGGACTGGATCATGCAACAAACAGTGAGGAGCGAGAAGAGGGGGATACGCCGGACCGGGTAAATATCCTAGAAGATTTGGATTTCGCCGATGACTTGTCTCTAATGTCACACAAACTTGAAGATCTTCAGGCAAAAACTAACAAGTTGGCAGGAGAGGCAGCGAAGGCGGGACTTCAGGTGAATATAGAGAAGACAGAAGTGATGAAGATACCCAACCAACAACAACAACAAGCTCCAATCTCCATCAATGGGAGAAACTTAAAGGAAGTTGTCTCTTTCAGCTACCTAGCCTAGGCAGCACTGTTTCAACTGCAGGCGGCACAGACGATGACGTCAAAGCCAGGATCGGAAAGACAGCAAGACAGGTGTTCACTAACCTGAAACCAGTGTGGAGATCTTCTGCACTCGGCATGTGGAAGAAGATCCGGATTTTCAACACCAACGTCAAGTCAGTGCTTCTGTATGACCCAGAGACTTGGCGCGTCACGAAAGGGATTTCCAACAAACTACAGACATTCATCAATAACTACCTACGCTGGCTCGTTACTGAAGATCAGATGGCCAGAAATAATAAGCAACAAGGAACTCGCCCTGGCAACCAACCAACCAAGAACCCATCTCCGAACAGATATGCAGAAGGAAGTGGAGATGGATTGGACATGCACTGAGAAGACCGACTGGGGACATCACGCGTCAGGCCAGTTGCTCGAGTGGAACCCCCATGGGAAGCGACGAGTTGGGCGTCCAAGGATGACATGGAGGAGATGGTGCGAGGAAGAAATGAGAGCTTGTTGGCTGTCAGCATAAGTTTTCAAGTCTTTATTTTCTACAACGTTTAATTCGCCACTTTGTTCATTCATTTATTGCCCTACATCTAATCTTCCAGTGCCTACTCTGGATTTCTGTAATTCGTCAAGGATGCTTTGGGGCCATTCGGTAAACAGACAAAGATAAACAATAATCATGTTTAGATTCCTTAAGCTTCCCATGTCATTTGACCTAGCTGCCCCTTTTTCACAGCCACATGGTAGGAAAGACCACACTTCTGCTCAATAAATTTGATTCCTAATAGGCATTTCAATATTTCGCTGGCCCCCGAAATTGGGATATAATGATAAAAATCGACAGGCTGGTCATCAATCTAATAGGGATGGTGTGACTTTTGCGTACATGTTGTCATCAATGTTCCACTAACGCAAACCCGTCTTGAGGGTATATCTTGCAGTTACGAAGCGAGAAATTCGCTAAAAGCCATAACACGTGGACTTTTGAGGTGTTACGAAGATATGCCTGATGAGTGTTGTAAATGCATAATGCCTGCGTCCTAGACAGTCTAACCCTTTTTCTTTTAAAAGGTGAACGTGAGACGTAAATTGAGGAATTGAATACATTGTTTGGAAACGTGTGGCAGACTGAGAGTTTTCCACCGATCTAGATTGCTGCCGTAGCTGTAACCTTCTTTATAACGTAACGTATGTGATAATCGTTGGGATATCAGTCTTTAACCTGTAGTGTCTAAGGTATTAACCGTTATCATGTTTCACAGGCTGTGCAAAACTTGAGAAATCGATCTGTGAGGAGCTGAACGACTTTCATTTATGTAGAGAATACATTGGTAATATGTTTACCCTCCACCAGACATTTCAACACTGCAACACGTATTTCAGACCAACAATCGTTGCACTTCTCTATATTAGGGTTTCCTTCGATTTTCTGGACAGGACTGCACTCTAGGATCATCTGTTGGAGAACGGTGCTCATAAGAGATTTTTAACATAGTGAAAGCCTTATACTTCAACACTTCATGTGAAGGCTTACAACCACCTATCTCCACTGTTCTAAGCCAATAATGGCGTTATACAGAGTTATCCGATTTCAACACTCCTATCTAACTTCGCCATCGATGACGTTCTTGAAACTGTCCCGAAGAAAGTGGTTTTTGGTGGGGTAGATCTGTTACCAGGTGAAATAAATTTTGACCTCTAGTGTCTGGATGATATCTTTTTACTATGCGACAACATACAAGCTACTCAAATTGCTGTCGATGAGTCGGTAATTAGTGTCCTTAGGTATGGTATTTGCTTCGTACCGTCAAAGTGCAAAATGCTTCCATAAGATTGGCAGCAGTTTGTCCCTACGCTCACCCTTGGTGGTGAACCGGTGGTAGTTTTTTAAAGGTTTGTGCACTTGGTTAGTTGTGTTAGTGCTCATGAAAATGTAGCTTATGATATTTCCAACCGTATATCGAAAGCCAGAGTGGCGTTCTTCAATCTGGGCCACCTTTAGCGCCCTTATGGTATTAACCTTGTCGTAAAAGGTTAGGTGTACTACATGTTGGTGTGGGTAGCTGTTATATACCTGTGAAAAGTGGCCTCTCTGCGCTGAGTGTTTCTGATGACTCTGGGTTTTAGATCACCCTTATCTCAACAAAGTTGGTCATATCCAATGGAAATGCTACGCATTTAATTATGAGTTGAAGCGATGTGTGTGTGTGGGCGTGATGAAGATCGTCATTTATTGAGTGCGGCCATCTTGAAATATCAGCCTCGGTGGCATAGACATGTGTTACGCTGTTAATCTCAGTGGCTCGCATACCTCTCACCGTTCACTTGCTCTAGGAGTAGTTGAAAGAAGGGAAGAATTGGGTAGTGTATAAAGTGGGGCCGCGAGATAGTTGTTTATCATTTTGACTACCTGAGACAGCCGTGGTTTGGCAGACCTGTATTTATACTGGTGGTGGTCCAAATTCTTTAATTTCACCCCCCAATCACCACCCAGTATAAAGATAGTTGTGTTAATTTGGCATTTATCAATGCATCACAGCTTCCTGGATGTGGTACTGGAGATTGTGCAATTCACTGGGTTGAGACGACAGGGCACATGGCAAATAATCGAAATCAGTAGCGATCATGCTTCAGATTTATCTTTTATTCTGTTACTAAAAAATAGAATGAAGGCAGTGAACGCTTCTTCGGATGTGTCTTTGAAACTGCTCCCTTAATAAACCACATCCTTTTTCGTATCCCTTCTCTTCTTAATGTTGCTTTGTGTGGTGCATCTTTTGATTTCCATGTTGTGCCAAGTTTATATTCTAGACGAATTAATAATATCAAACACTAGGAAATCTCCAGAGGAGAGAGAGGTCAAGCCCCATGAAGTTACGGGACTTTCGTAAGGTAATTTATTCAAAGTTAGACAAACATAGAGGGATTGGACATCCCTAATAGACTCAACTCAACACATCAACCGTAGGGGACTATTTACTGTAAGCTTTGATATGACCACAAGTGCTCAAGTGAACAGCCTTCGGCAAACTGATGTTTTTGTCAAGCTATAAATTCAGTTAGTTTCTTTTTCACAAGACGTTTCGATCATCGTGATAGAATTCTGCTTTTAGTTTAAAGCATATCAGACGTCTTTAAACCTTAAGATTATATAGTTTTAATATATTTTTTGGGAGTACAAACCTATTAAATGTATGTATTGATCGAATACGGTAGATAGAAACCCATTTACCAAGTTTTCTTGCTTTTACTGGTCAGTACTCATTAGTAGCCTCACGAAAACTCTTACTGTCTTATGTAACTTATTTTACTCAGTACTTCACAAAATTTGTTTGTGGTAATATGAACTTCTCATTGCTTCTAATCACTTGGTTACATACACAGTGCATGACGATGTCAAGTCACCTACCTTAGTGAACATGGCGCAAACCTGATAGATAAAACTACACGCAGTATACTACTGACTGATACCAGTAGTTCCAGATTATTCACTGTTCAGAAGTGGTCGCTAGTTGGATCAAAGTGATCGGAACACCATGCAGCTATTATAGTTGTTTGAGGCCGAGTTGGTCAGTGGTGTACCCGCGTTGATTCAGTTGAGCGAACCAAATTGTTCAAACCCGCTGAATCCCAATATTAATGATGGATTGTGGCTGGCAGCGGAATTCAGAACGCGTGTTTCCTCCTATTTTGGGCTCATTAGTTGGATGTACCTGCCTCCTAGTGAGCAGCGTTGTTCCTACTAAGACTTGAACCCGGGCCCAACCGCTTCAAACGCTAGAGCAATATCGAGACATTATCACGTAGGCCCATATGTCAGTAGTGGCCGCTCAGTTTGGTTCAGTCAACGACGGAGATTCACAACCCCCAACATCAAAGCACTGGAATTTCAGTTAGCTGGTTGAGTGAACTAGTCATACAAGGAATTAAATCAGGTGTTTGTGAAAGCTCACATCAACATAGTTGTCAATCAGAACCATGATATTCATGTCTCACAACGTTATTTGCTCAACACCACAACCAACTGGTGTTAAGACTGAGAACATGAATACTGTGAAATCTACCACAGCTTCATGCTTGCAATCTTTACGTCACATTTTGTGATTTGAGTATATTGGTTTCCACAGGAAGCCATGGTGAGATTTCTCACCACAAACTGATATTTTGCGAACCTGATTTGATTCTTGATAGACTTAAGGTTAGATAGCTCTACATTGCTTAATACCCATTGATGATTGATCAGTATGCTCTTAAGACATTCTACACTTTATTTTATTGCCTGATATATCTTTCTACTTCGATAATAGACTGTTCACTGTAGATTCTCTTAGTTGGTGCATTATTTATTCATGTGTTTTTTAAAGGAAGTAACTGTATGTTGTAGGCCTTAGAATTACATCGAAAACATCAGTTACTCCCTTTTGCTAGGTGAATCTGATGTGTATTATCTGACATTTTTGGAGAAGCTTTTACTTTGTATTTTATTATAGAAGGTACAAAAGCTTTTAGCAAAGTAAGAGGTAGTAAAGGCTTATCGTCTGCATTACACGAAAGCTGGTATACTATTTGAATTCATAAACAAGTGGACAGTCGTTTCAGGATACCATACACTTTTCTCTGAATTTAAAAGCCTAATCTATAAGGCAGTTGGGAAAGTTTAACACTGGTCTATTGGTAAACACTATATGTTGATAAACCATTCCTTTCTTTAGGATCCTATCGTCAGTTGTTTTGAAACCAGGCTTTTCAAACTGTCTTATAGTTTTACAGTTTTTGTTAATCTAATTAGGTTTTTGAACACTCACCACATAAAATCCTTAAACGGGATCCTCTGGATGTATTTTTATTTTTCAATCGACCGTATGTGTGAGAGAGAAACAATACTGAAAACATTCAGTTACATCAAGATACTTGTCGGCAAAGGTTTAATCGTTTGTTGATTTCCATATCCTCTTTAATTAACCTGATAATGTAGTTAAGCACCACTGTTTTCCGTGTGTAAATCTGTACAAAAGTCACACTGACTATACATTTTTTATCACTATCATCAAAAATGGCTATTTATTATTATTATTATTAGTCCCTTGAGTTCCTAGTGGAACATAGGGCTTCAGTAGCACTTCTCCAGTGACCTCTGTTCTCTGAGATCTTTTGAACCTGGTTCCACGACAGCCCAGCTCTCATTTCCTCCTCGCACGACCTCCTCCATGTCACCCTTGGACGCCTAACTCGTCGCTTCCCATGGGGGTTCCACTCGAGCAACTGGCCTGACGCGTGATGTCCCCAGTCGGTCTTCTCAGTGCATGTCCAATCCATCTCCACTTCCTTCTGCATATCTGTTCGGAGATGGGTTCTTGGTTGGTTGGTTGCCAGGGCGAGTTCCTTGTTGCTTATTATTTCTGGCCATCTGATCTTCAGTAACGAGCCAGCGTAGGTAGTTATTGATGAATGTCTGTAGTTTGTTGGAAATCCCTTTCGTGACGCGCCAAGTCTCTGGGTCATACAGAAGCACTGACTTGACGTTGGTGTTGAAAATCCGGATCTTCTTCCACATGCCGAGTGCAGAAGATCTCCACACTGGTTTCAGGTTAGTGAACACCTGTCTTGCTGTCTTTCCGATCCTGGCTTTGATGTCATCGTCTGTGCCGCCTGCAGTTGAAACAGTGCTGCCTAGGCTAGGTAGCTGAAAGAGACAACTTCCTTTAATTTTCTACCATTGATGGAGATTGGAGCTTGTTGTTGTTGTTGGTTGGGTATCTTCATCACTTCTGTCTTCTCTATATTCACCTGAAGTCCCGCCTTCGCTGCCTCTCCTGCCAACTTGTTAGTTTTTGCCTGAAGATCTTCAAGTTTATGTGACATTAGGCATAAGTCATCGGCGAAATCCAAGTCTTCTAGGTTCTTTTCCGTCGTCCAGTTTATCCCCCTCTTCTCGCTCCTCACTGTTTGTTGCATGATCCAGTCCACCACAATCAGGAATATCATGGAGGATAGTAGGCAACCTTGTTTCACTCATGTCTTCACTTCAAAATCATCACTGAGCTTTTCATTGTGAATTACTTGGCATGTGGCATCTTCATGTAGTTGTTGAATGAGGCTGATAAAGGTTTGCGGTATTCGTAGTATTGAAGCAGTTTCCAAATTACCTCTCGGTCGACGCTCTCAAAGGCCTTCTCAAAGTCGATGTAGTTGAGGTAGAGAGTTGACTGCCATTCTATGCTTTGTTCTATGATGATGCGAAGCGTTGCAATTTGGTCCGCACATGATTTGTACTTCCTGAATCCAGCCAGCCTGTTCCGGTCGTAGTTTTGAATCCAGCGCATCCTTTAGTCTCTCCAGGATGATGCGGCTTAATATTTTGCTTGGGGTGGACAGTAGCATGATTCCGTGCCAGTTCTTGCAAGGACTTAGGTCACCCTTCTTCGGGAGTTTGACAAGGTAACCCTTCTTCCAATCGCCAGGTACCTTCTCTTCCTGCACACCTTCTGCAATAGTGGTGTGAGCATGTCTGCTGTTGTCTCTGCGTCTGTTCTCAGTGCTTCTGGGGGGATCCCATCTGGTCCTGCTGCTTTCCCGCATTTCAGTAGCTTTATGGCGTTCAGGACTTCCATTTTCGTTGGAGGATTTATGTTCACTTGTAATTCAGCGGCTGCAGGTGGTATTTCTGGACGAAGTTCAGGTGGTGGTGGTGGTCGATTCAAGAGCTTTTTGAAGTGGTCAGCCCATTGTTTCCTCTGTTTCTCTTCTTCCGTAATTAAATTTCCTTTTTCATCTTTTATTGGTTTCGTCTGAGTTGACCTCTTCCCTGATAGCAACCTGGTTATTTGATACAATGTTGTCAGGTCTCTCTTACCTGCAGCCTGTTCTGCTTCACTTGCTAGTGTTTCGTAGAAGTGTCTTTTGTCTTTGCGTGCACTCTTCTTCAATTCTTTGTCCAGTGTAGTGTTTTATACATTGTGCTCAGTTCCTCTTGTCGTTGAGCATCCATGCACTGGTTTATCTTCTGCTTCACCATCCTCCTCTCCTCTATCAACTTCCAGGTATCCGTCGAGATCCATTCCTTGTCTTCTTTCTTCTTCCTTCCTAATACTGTTGTGCAGGTTTCTTTTCACATAGCTTTCAAAGACTTCCAGTGTTCTTCCACACAGGTTTCTTCAGGGATGTTGCTCGATGTCTCCCATTTTGTCTTGATGGCTGCCTTGAAGATCTCCTTTGTAGTTTCATGCTTCAGTTTCCGAGTGTTGTACTTGAATTGAGGTCTATCACCAGCTTCCTTGAAGGCTTTCAACTTGATTTTGAAGGTAGGTAGGTTCCTTGCACTAGACAGTGAGTGGTGTGAGCCTACATCTGCTCCTCTTCTTGACCTTGTGTCAAGTAGGCTGCGTCTCCACTTTCTTCAGATTGAGATAAAGTCGATCTGATTTTAGTGTGTCCTGGTGTCTGGTGAAATCCATGTCGTTTTGTGGATATCTTTGTGCCTGAACACACTGCCTCCAATTACCAAATCGCTGAATGCGCAGAATTCTGCAAACAATTCTCCATTCTCATTCATTTCACTTAGCGCCTGTCCACCCATGGTATTACTTTGATTTAATGCTATTATTGTACTGCCAATTCATAGTGATGGTGTAAGATTTAATTAGACAGTTGCCTAATTCATTTATGTGTAAGTTTAATGACAAGTGAGAGCACCATCGACTTGCTTCCTAATCATGTGACTTTATTGAAAACTGAGGTCATGTAGAATAATCGATTTCATACTATGACCTATAACTAAATTATTGATGTGACCTTACCTTTTTTGATTGAAGTAGTTTGTGATTATGCTACAGCTTGACACTGCTCATGGCTGACAAAATTTTTAAATTTAGGTGTCAATCTTATACCTGAGACAACTATGGATTGGTGAGCTGGTATTCAAATCTGAACTAAAAATGGATCATGGGAGCAGTTAAACAACCTTCCTTTTGCAAAACGTTACAATAATAATAATAATTGTTATCATGATTGTAATCAAGCTTGTAGGCTACTTTTAGATGAATGACATAGCCAGTGGTCAAAATTGTTGATAGCTTGCTATAAATGGGATGTTTTGCAAATTTTCGTTTTTCCAAGAAGGCTAGCAGTAACGTTAATAAATGTTGTTCGAAGATTTATGGTAAAGGATTGAAAATGAAGCCTAACTTCAGAGCTTGTTTGGTATCACGGTTCATGTATATGACAGAAAGTGTTAAGTGTTAGAGATTTAAAACCTTCAATGGTTGGTAATTTCCTCTCAAGGTTGACCGGCTATTTGTCCACGAATCAGACACGAAAAAAAGTCGACTTATATGTTTCATATTGTTTAGAAACTTGAAGGGCATATTATGTAAAATTTATTTGAAAATGTTATCTGGCATTCCAATACATTGCAAACAAATGAATTTTGCATTGAATTCGAAACCGTAAACCAAGTTTAATAATCTTTTTTGTATCTTCATTAAACTGAAGTCGTAGTATACATTCTGCATGTGGAAATTGTATTACAGATGAGCATCCGGTTATGCCAGAACGGTTCAGTTCATTATAAAGGAATATTTCACGCAATATTAAGTCATTTACATCTGTAACAGATTTGAACGGATGTAAGTGCCGGCTAACCTCTCTTATATCCCCCATCTCTTCGGCTTGTATTTCTAGATTCACGTATACACGAAAATTGATTTGCATGCATGTCTTGCTTCCTGAATGTTAACTCACAAACCAACCACCCCTGGTGAACACCAGGGGTGCTTGCCGTCAATTTTGATGACAATTCTGCATAAGCCACTTACATGGTTCTGTGAGTTTGAGTAGAGAGGTTTCTTCAGCGTTACGTACTTGGTACTCCCCATACAGTCAGACACTTCCATAACACCTCACGGTCGACAGAGTCGAATGCCGCCTCCAAGTCAAGAAATATGGCAAGTGTCGGACATTGGTCGGTTAGCATACCTGTGTTCCGTGATCTGAATTATGGTGAAGATTTGATCAACGCACCCTCATCCAGGTCTGAAACCTGCGTGGTTTCCTCGGGTCTACTGTCCTCGAGCTCAAGTTAGGCGTCGGATAACCTTAAACCTTAGGATCTTGGAGACAATAGTAGTCAAACTAGTTCCCTTATGGTTGTCACAGGAAGACTTCTCTCCCTTCTTATAGACTGGATGATGAGAGAAGTAGACTAGTGTGGCGGCACTACCTCTAATCTTCATGCCCTACCTAATACCTTCATTACTTTACTTAGCAATTTCCTGTCTCCATCTTTGAAAATATCGGGTGGCAAACTGCTAGGTTCTGCTACTTTGCATTGTTTCAGGTTCGATACAGCCTTTTCAACTTCCAGGAGAGTTGTAGGGCCGACCTCTTCTGGATGTTGGGCAACTGAAGCGTTGTTGTGTGCTGGTTGAGTTGTGCTTCAAGGTGTTCCGCCCAACTTTCTAGCTGTCCGTCCTGGTACGGTATTGACGTCTCATCCTTTTCGGTGTTGGTCTCACTAACCACTGTTTTCTTGCCAGTTTATTTAATAAAGCTAAATAATTGTTGAATATTACTTAAGACTGGCTCCTTCTCCATCTCTCCGACTCTCGCCATCTACCATTGCTCGGGGTTATCGTAAAGACTCTCAGTTGATTTACGTTTAAGTTGCTTTCGCTCTTCATTTTGGTGAGAACTAACTATAATATGAGTCTTGTGGCATCCATAAATTCGGGTGACGCTAGGGAAATAGATTGAAGCATGCCAGCTTCTCAGTGTAGGTTGTCAACTATGTTTACTGTTGTCTCCACAGTTGACCAGATGTCGCCTTAGGCTGTATCAGAATCGGAACTGCTAACAAGTTTAGATGAATGCTTTGCTATCTGTTCCTTTAATACATACTTGACGTTCTCATCTTTCATTCGGGCTCAGACAGACCTAAGCTGACTATCTTCTGTGGATCGGTAGTGCACCGACATACAGGTAGGTGCTCGTAATAACGCGCTTCAGAAAAAGCTGCAGTCCTCCACCGACCCCTCCAGTATACCAGTATAATGAATCTGTAAGAATTTTTGGTTTGATGTCTATGGATGCTGAGTGAGACAATATTTCTCCCTATTCTTGGGTTGGGTACTGACCAGAAACAGGTGATTGTCAGTGATTGCAAGAAACGGTCACCGTTGTCTGTTCGTTGGCATGGGATCCCATCAATACCTCTAAGATACCTTTACGAGTGGCTCACCTGTCACCTATCGTGACTCAGAGACAGCATACACCCGTGACTAGAGATTCCAGAGTTCTGGCGAGTGGTGCCTGTTATTCGATTTAGTATAGAGTTCGGATGGTGTAAGCTCTTAAATAAAATTAGTGATGAGGCTAGGACAGTGGTTTCTGTGACTTAGATCTTCGACAATGGTCGCAGAGTGAGGGATTGGGAAGTTAATAGGGGTTTTATATTGGTATTAGAAGAAGGCAAAGAAGAAGATTGAGTTAAGGAGGACATGTTGTTCTTGGTTGAATTCTGTATACTGAGGGAAGCGCGTTGGCGGTTGACACTGCTTCCCACATTAGAAAGGTTGTTTCTGCAATGTACCTGGAAGAGAATAAGTTCTGAGCGACCTCAGTGCCCAGGGAACATCTGCCTGTCACACACCTTTTTGAGGATTGTTGGTATGAGATTTGATTGTTATGATACGGGATGGGGAAAACTCATACCTCTGGCATCGGAAGATCATGGGACAGTGAGGGGTGTGCTATCTTTGGGGTCAACCGTTTCTAATCATCCTTTCCGCCGGAAAGGCAGCGTCATCATGGTCTTATGATCCTCCAAGGGAAATATCTTGCTGCTATCACACCCCGTCTAACCATCAACATGGCTTCGTTCTCGGAGCCTCATCATAGCGTGGCACTTTACATTAAAACGACAACTGCTTTTTGTCTAATCACAATCCAATAGACCTTTCTGGCATGAAAGCACCTCGAGGGAACACGTATTTTGCCAGTATAGCTCGTTAGTTCATGGCGATATGCATACCCGACTATCACCTCAAGGTGGCAGCTATCGGTCGGGTGTCCAGTACTCTCTGATTTTCAATGATTTTCCTATGAATATCAGTTTACGATAAGAATTACTTTACAACCTTACCAAGTATTCACTTGCATCGCTTTGCATTTTTGTTTTCGTATACCTCAGTATATATTCTATTTTCATGATTTCAAAGGAACATTTTTCTGAAACTATTTAGTCTACTACTTATTTTCTGAATTAATAAGCTTGAGTCTGTCTTTGCTTACTTGTTACTGGAATGAATATTCAAGGTTAGTTTTGCTTAAATTCTCACTCACGGCGATCAAAAATTTTGAGAGTGGTCATAAAAATCCTAAACTCCACGTTTTGGGTGTTAGCAATCTTTGGATAGGTTAAAGTTTACTGAAAAAATGAAGAAAGTCTTATCTCATTGCAAATCAGTTTTAATCGAATAAGGATAAGTGCTTCATCCTTATTCGAGTTCAATCAACAGTACCCACGCATTAACCTAGTGGTGTCCAGTTGATCCATGAGATTTTAATATTTACTAACCTTGTAACATGACACGATATATTTTCGTGTACTCTTCGTGTTACTGACATCAAAATCCTTTCATTGACTTGAAAAACAATCGTTGTAGTTAGCAGTAGTTTAGGAGTTGACATTAAGTTAATTGCTAGTATCCTGAATTTGAAATGTATTCGCTCAGATTTTAGTTTTATACAGTTTTACCAACAGTGTTATTTTTATGAGGTTTATATAATCTCAGACAAATCGATGAAGACGTTTAACTATAGACTGAAGTAAATGATATCAACTTTTAGAATACTTCTCTTTTTCTTGTTCAATTTAACAATAACTTAATATTTTCCATAATTATATTTATATTCACAAATGAACTTCACTTGTATAATGACAGTTTGATTGGATTGATAATCATGTGTTTTTAATATAAAATTCAGTTATGGTTTCTTTCATCCTAGAAACACTATGATTGTAGATAAACCATAGATATAATTATCGATGTTATTACTTTTACAAGGTTTCACATCTCGTGATGTAATCGCATTAGTAAAATATGACTAAGTAAATTGTCATCTGCCTATTCTTTTATCTTTTATTCACCGAATTCTTATTTAAGGGAATCATTTTCTCTTTCTTTCTCTTTCATACACATATAATATCACAATCTTGCTTGAAATACTAAAGATTTTCTTCACAGATGCCACTGTCCAAACCATATATATATATGGTTACATTTGATAGTAGCTTATTTGATGGTTGTATAGATCGAGAGCAATGGGACGAACATAAATGGGATTGAATGTAGACGATCCTTTTACATCTGAAGCTTTAAGAGACTAGATAGTATGTACATGAAATATGGCTGCTAATAAGTAAGCTTTTTAAACCCAACGTGAGTTGGAAACAGTGTTTAATTGACAATCATTAGAAGCTGTTCTTACTCATCTGAGCTATCGAAAGTAATGTGCTTGATATTAGTAAAGAAATCTTTAGTAATTAGTACATGGATCAGTAGTTGTCGAGATGCCTGAAACTCAAGACGAGCATATCAGAAGACAGACTGGCCGCCTCCTTCAGAAAAATTAATCATGAAATCTCCTGCTACAGAGTGTTAAAGTGGCCCACGAAATGTGAATATCCTAGAGAGAATTTATGTAATTAGATCGCATAAAAGCTTCAATTAAAATAACTTTACTCCATCTTTTCCACGAATGGGGGTGATATTCAAATTTGAGAGTACGCGGTATTGTTCCTGAAGGTATGGAAAGACAAAATGACTCCTATCACTCTGGAATATGACCATTACCCTTTCCTTATTGATAAAGAGTTTACATGTGAAAACCATATGTTTATTAGTTTCTTATCTGTCGTGTCCAAAATAATGACTACTAGCATACTCTTCAGACTACACAAAATGCGTTGAAAACTTGTTTGTAGTGAGAAGGTGCGGTTTTCTTCATGTTATGAGTACGTTGACTAAGTGTTGGATCTTCACTAAGTATTTGAAAATCGCTGCTTGTTTTACACATCGATAATTAATTTTACTAACATTATGGCTACCTTTATTTCATTGGACAAAACTGTACTGCTGCAGTAGTGCATCATCAGAAAGTTTATCATTAACTTGACATTTTTATGAAAAAGGATGTCAGGTGGAGTACAGGAATGAAACCAGCTCCTTTCACTGTTACGAACGTTCAATGAGAATGGGCGGAAATACCTGATTCTTTTGTTTCTTTTTAATTTTGCCATCGATCGGACTAGTGATATGGTTCTACGGGAGCTTAGTTGTGGGGTAAACTAACTGCACTAATAAAAACGTTTTTACCTTCGATTTTCCGATTATGCCTATGTGCATTCGTTGCACAGAACAAGATAAATCATTGACTATCCAGTATTTGCGTGTATATCACATGCTCCTCACTATCGAAAGTGCAAATTACGTCCGAAGGATTGACTGAAGCCTATACTAGTGCACATCTTTGATAACAACTTTTGAAGTTAGTCAAAATGTATATTTATATGAGCGGTTATGTAACTTCTAGTGCAAAATTGGCAAACAGAATTTTTCTCCATGCAACGAAAGCCAACATTTACTGGTCTGCTTCACTGGTACTTTTAGTATGACTATAGAAGATCAGGTTTACAATGTTTTACTGCTGTTGATCTCTCTTCTCTACGTCAATGTTAATTAACATTTCAGCTAAGGATGTCCGATGATTCTATGCATAAAGTTATCTTTCTAGAATCGCTTGCCTCCATTGGCGACACCCTCCAAAATAATCCTGAGTTCTAAATGTGTGTGTTTGGGAAACAGATAGTTATCAACCATTGTGCACCTGTCTGAATGATCTATCAATTAAGTTAGTTTATTGGTTTCAGGTGGATATTCATCATGGACTGACAGAAGTTGAAGAAACATTTGAGACCTGGAAGGACTGGATATGAGACCCCTCAGCAGTCTGCACCCAATACCGGAAAGTAGAATTATCTACACTATTTTTGGACTTCACTGTTTGATCTAAAATAAGAAACAAATCATGTGTAAAACTAATTTGGTAGAATCGTGTTGAGAAGAACTAGCAGAAAATAGGAAGAATGTCTAGAGAATAGGAAAACTCAATTTGGAAGCTTGTCGGAATTTTATTGATTTCAGTTTGGTATTCATCATCATCATCATCAACTGGAGAAAAGTTGAAAACCTGGGAGCACTGGAGAGGTGTTTCGTCCTAGTATGGGACTCGTCAGCAGTGCGTATCCATGACCCCACCAGGGGTCGAATCCAGGACCTTTGGGTTCTGCGGCCAGAACGCTACCATTGAGCCACTGTGTTGGAACCCAATGGTCCATATTTCCTACTTCTGTCAGTTCATCACCCAGCGACTCAATGGAAACGTTCTGGCCGCAGAACCCAAAGGTCCTGGATTCGACCCCTGGTGGGGTCATGGATACGCACTGCTGACGAGTCCCATACTAGGACGAAACACCTCTCCAGTGCTCCCAGGTTTTCAACTTTTCTCCAGTTGATGATGATGATGATGAATACCAAACTGAAATCAATAAAATTCCGACAAGCTTCCAAATTGAGTTTTCCTATTCTCTAGACATTCTTCCTATTTTCTGCTAGTTCTTCTCAACACGATTCTACCAAATTAGTTTTACACATGATTTGTTTCTTATTTTAGATCAAACAGTGAAGTCCAAAAATAGTGTAGATAATTCTACTTTCCGTCAAATACTACCACTGAGGTAAGACTGTACTACATTTTCGAGTTACAGATTTACCTAAGGAGTAGCCATCATTTAGCTCTACTATGAAATTCTGTCATGTAATCTGAACTATTTTATCCAATTTATATAACACGGCAAAACTCTCCTAACACAAGATCGCTCTCACCTTTTCTATTAACATCTAATCGGCATTAAAGCATAAAATGCTGTCAGAGTATGAGTAGGCTTTTTTCAAAAACTTAGGACTCTTTTAATTCGGTTACACTAAAAATGTTTTGTTCTAACTTTAAATGTATTTATTAACAGTATGGAAGGAAGTATTCTGCATCTTCCCGAAGTGATTGCCCTAAAGAAAAAGTACAAAGCTTATTTGTACTTGGATGAAGCACACAGTATTGGTGCGCTGGGTCAAATGGGTCGTGGTGTAGCTGATTATTTCGGTGTTGACCCACATGATATTGACATTGCTATGGGTACATTCACAAAAAGTTTTGGTTCATGTGGTGGTTATTTAGCTGGAAATCGAAAGTTAATTGACTATCTACGTTCAACATCGCATAGTGCTGCTTATGGCGGTAGTATGCCAGCACCAATCGCTCAACAGATTATATCAGCAATGCGAATTATTATGGGAAAAGATGTTCCTGGTGAAGGTGAACGAAGGTAATCTGATGGTTACTGTTACAATTCTGTCAGTTTTATTTAATTAATTCATATTTCAGTAAATGTTGATGAAAGATGTCAAACATTAGTTCGTGGCTTAACCCTTCTCTGTGAATTTACAATAATCGTCAGCAGTTAAAATATATAGCAGAATACAAACGCAATGTTTTTGTCGTATTTCAGTTTCATTACTTGGAAGTACTTGTTTTCCTGTTGTTGTTTATATCACCATTCAAAAACAATATCTGTCACTTCAGTGAATAGAACATTATCAATTGGATTATCGTTTATGAAACAATTTCGATGTCGTATTTCTATTTCTTTAAGAATTCTCTTTGTAAATATTTCTGCAGATTCTTTAGACTACACTTTTTAGCTTACATGTGATACACATTACTGTCATATTCAATTCATGTAGCATATTATAATTGACACCGCGTAGTTATTTGTCTCA
The DNA here is from genome assembly GCA_944470555.2 of Heterobilharzia americana. Taxonomy (NCBI): domain Eukaryota; kingdom Metazoa; phylum Platyhelminthes; class Trematoda; order Strigeidida; family Schistosomatidae; genus Heterobilharzia; species Heterobilharzia americana. The sequence goes on from OX104127.1 coordinate 46,472,209, forward strand.
CTGTGCACATGTATGACCAATGTATCCACACAATATATAGCAAACTACAAGTTTGATTATGTAAACTGAACCTAGTCAAGGAGAAGCGTTTAAAGACAACATTATTTCAAAGAATTGAAGACTCAAAATCATTGCTTTAGGCTTAGTTCCAATATAACTCAGATTGTTGTTTAGACAGAAGCGAATTGTTTGAACATGATTCTAGGTATATAGTTTACATTATGAACTATGATTACCTTCAGAATAATATCAAGCTGATGACCATTCAGTAAATTTATGACATGGAAGTGTTTGGCTCGAGATCCTACAAATTTATCTTGTTACTTCTCACTGTAAATCTACTTCATTCACAATTCAGCTTTGTGGGGATAACTTGCACTACAGAAAAGGAATAAAGCATAATTGTCAACTCGAAATCTTTTCCGTGTATCTAAATACTAATGTCGGCACAAAATTCTCCTTTTTACAGGCTTAGCACATTCCATTTTATCTTTCTTTGTATTTGTCTCTTAGATTGAAATGCTTGGCTCAGAATACTCGTTATTTTCGTGCACGACTACATGAGATGCGTTTAATTGTTTATGGGAATCGTGATAGTCCAGTTGTGCCAGTAATAATTTGTATGCCAGCTAAACTAGCTGCTTTTTCAAGGAGATGTTTAGAATTGGGATTAGGTACAGTAGTTGTTGGTTTTCCGGCTACTACTCTACTTTTATCCAGAGTAAGATTTTGCATTTCATCATCGCATACACGAGAGTTATTAGATAAAGTAAGTTTTGTTCTTACTTATTTCCATCAATATAACACTGACTGTGCAGTTCGATCTATTCATATCTACTATCTCACACATTCCTTAGGATGTAAACTTATTTTGGTGACTGAAACAATAGTCTGAAATTCATAGAATAACTGATACTTGTTTATTAATACTGCTATCTCTTAACCAGTAGGATTCTTCAGCCTTGGTTCAGATGACCTGAATATACGTGCTCTGACCCTCCTCATTAATTTTCGCACCTCTTGTTACACATTCAGTCTAAGTATGCCTACGATAAAGGGAGATGTAATTAACTTGTGATCTATGCTTTTGTTACATAAAGCGCTCACTGAATCCATCGACACAGTTCGTAAGTATTCTAGCTTTGAGGGTTTTGAGATTCTATGTTATTAGTATTGTGGAAAATACAAAGTATGTGATAAAATCACAGAGCTATGAATGCACTACTGCATACTTCTGTAATTTTGCTTTCGAATTATTGCATAAATTACATACTTTCTACCTTATTGCGCTTTCAAAGCTCAATTTTCATTATGGATATCTACCTTTTCTCATCTACTGAAACATTTTCGCTAGACATATTGTCCCGTATGTCTTGTCGCTGTTTTATTCCCTATTATTAACACTAAATGAAGAGTGAGTTGACTGAAGAACTAACTTTAGCAACTAGAAGTGAAAGACTCTTTTCCAATTCTGTACATTAAATATTTTAAGAGAAACGTAACCGCTACTTGTTTGACCCTCCCACACTCAGCTTTAGCAAAAAGAATGCCATACAAGTGAAAAATCTATTTGTAAGTAGTATGTGTCTAGTAACAAATGACTTATTCTGAATAAGTGTTTTGTTATTGGAAAAGTTGAAGAAGCAAATCTGAACCACAACAATTAAGCAGTTCGTAGAAAACGACTAGTATCGATTATCAGTAGATTTGTGAAGTTGCTATGAAGCATATATTCAACATTAAATTCAAACACTTACCAAATAAAACACCACCTCAAAGGAAAGTACATTTTAAAGATGGTGGTAGTCAATCAGAAAACAAGTACAGAGAATATATACTTTAAAAACGATGGAGATTCGAAAGCATCGGCTTCCATACATCGATGAAAGTTGGAAGCTATTTATAAAAAACAAACTTGTAACACCTAAAACAACCATATATGATGCTAAATGCGAGTATTTTGTGAACTGATTATTACTGAGGATCTAGAAATTCATAATTTGGGAGGTAAAATTCAAGACATTTTACCTTATGATATTTAAAGGTAATTGTGCTTTCATATAGACGTACAGACTAGAGAAAGAAGCATTATACATTTTCAGGATGGAATCTTTTGTTTTCACTAGGTCGGTCAGTGGCTAAAATATTTTGCGGTGCTTAAAATGTATCACATTTATGTCCAGGATCCAGTTTGAATTCATCAAAGTCGGGAATATTAAGCCACTCTCTGTATCTCCCGAAAATCCAAGTGTATTCTCAGCCACGAAGACCTTGTTCACAATTTGACCTCCAGTTCTAATTCATACCTTTTTATCAGTTCCCTTTCTTTATTCCTAAAAGTCTACTCGTCAGAGACGAACTGATATAGAGTGTCATTTGCGTTTTCAAGCTGGCTTACATTTATTCTACCTTTGTGTATACTTCTAGTCAGTAATACTGTTGTTTAATTGAAAATGAAGTAATTATTAAGATAATGTACAAAAACATACAAAGGGTGGTAACAGCAAACAAAAGGAAAACCAATAAAGGCAGAAAGATGTCGAAATGGATAAGAAAAAAAGGTGCGGAAAAAACAAATAACAATGAATAATCTGTACAGTACTTGCGATAAAAAGAAGGCATCTACGTGGTTGCTATCAGTTTTGCATGTTCTCCGATCCGTGATTACGTCCCACGTTAAATCTCACAAGGTTAAACGTTATGTCACTTAAAATACAAGTTCCTGTTCGGTTACGAGAATTAGATCATAATTGATTTTCCCATTCAATGATATTAATGCGACGTTAAACAGATTAGTGTCGACAAATAAAAAAGTTGATCGGATCTTAATTTGTGATTAAAATTGTTATTAGTTTGCAACACATTATTACATAGAACAAACAATCACAATTATTGTTTTAGGGTACATTTACCATGCCTATTTGTTTAGTATCACAACTATACTACGTAAATAAATAAAAGTTACAAATTATAAAATTTACTAATTTTGATGCTATTTGTCCACCATATTGCCTTAGATAGAGTCAACTGGAGCATAAGTGTAAATCTCAAAGAAACCTAAATATCGGGATCTGAATGAAATATATACTCAAAGAGTAATGAGTGCACAAATGTTGACTTGAATTCATTGAGGGTTTCTGTTTCTGCTTAATACACATCATTGAATCCAAGAAGTATGCTCCATAAGACCGTAAGATAATCAAAGATAGAAGCAGAGAGTCAAAGGATTGGTCACCACAATTTTGACCCTCAGTATTTCAGAGACGAAGTTGAGACAACAAATAAAAAACTTTTCAATGTTAAGTTTGACATCTTTCTGCAGTTGAGACTCCGATAGACTGAGTACAGTTAAGTGTATCAGTTGTTCAGGAATAGATAAAGGAAGAGAAAAACGAGGTAATCAGAAAGAAAGCTGATACGGTAAATATATATAAACAGTTGATACCTATCAGCTGCTGTCAATGAACAGCGCCAACCACGATCTTTACATCTAAGACTCGATTCAAATGTGAGTGGGTTCATCTTACTGGGTAATTTAATATTAGAATTGAAACTATTTTTGTTAAATTAATATGAATAAAGTGATCTGACGATTTATTCCATTCCTGAGGAAAAACGTGAAGTAAAGCAACTTGTAGGTAAGAGTATGAAGTTACCGAACTACAAAACTGCATATTTACTCCGAAAAGTTAACTGTCCGTTTCCCATTGCTCAACCCTAAGACAAGTATACTAACTGCTACACCATCCCGATGACTAGCAGTGGAATTCAGGATACGCGTTTCGTCCTATTTTGAACTCATCAGCCGGATGTACCTGCACCCCAGTGAGTGATGTTGTTCCCGTTGAGATTCGAACCCAGTACCGATCTCTAACTACTACTTCACTGAACAGCCTCACATCTATTAATCTTGAGATCTTTCAATATAGATCTAGCAGATATTTTTGGTTTATATTATATGGATAAATTGATGGTGGATTATTGAACTCAGTGATATTTTTCTTATGAAGCCTAGTCTAGTATTTTGCGAAACTAATGTACAGTTTTTGCAAGATATTTACTGTCTCGTAAAATGCAGATAGGTCTATGTATAAAGGTTTCTAAATACTTTTAAATTAGGAAAAAATAAACCTTTTTTATTTGTTCCTGCAATCTCCAGTTGTTTATTGTACTGAAATAAATGAACTAATCTCTAATGAAATATGAGTTCCCGTCAGTTTGGTCGCATCTAAAAAATAGGAGATTGAAAGTATAAATAAATAACAGCTATACACTTCACGTTATTTCTTGGTGATTCAGCCACCTGAGGAATAATCTTGGTGTTTGAGATACTGGATTCAAGATCTGATGAGTGCATAAAGTTGACAGATACCAAGACTCGATTGTCTTTTCCAGATTACATCATCTTTTCTCTTGCATAATATCGGATTGCTTAGTAGGGGTTGAGTATACTGCACAGCAGTTTGCGCTTTTCTACTATATGACTGTACAATATGGGCACTAAAGATACAGAACATGGAAAGGTTCTAGATACTTGGTCACCGTTGCTTTTGTAGTATAGACTAAGAGTCATGGAAATCAGGAATAGAGTCTTGAGCAAAAGATGTAAGTAAATTGGTGAGGTTGTAAATCTTCATCAACTCAGGTGTTACGCTTGCCTAGTCGCCGTCCACCCCATAGTGCAATGCTAGCCGAAGTAATTTAGGTTGCAAACAGATCAGATGTCGCCAAACTAAAACATGGCATTAGTTCATGAAGTAGCTAATTGTTGGTCTGAGCCATGTAGGAAAATGCAGGCTTGTTGGTTAGCGTTAGTATGACAGCTGAAATTGGTGGTTGAAGGCCATATGTGGTATGGCTGATAATCGACCTAAGTAATCCAGATACCTCCAAGCCTTATCATAGTCATATCGCATAGCATTATTGTTTTAGCTCCCCTTTTCTCCCTCTTTGTATGACTTTCTGCAACCTTTGATCTTTTTTTTTCCTAATGTTTCTCTGCCTTTTATTTTACTGCCTTATGTCTTGATGTACTGATCTGAGGTGTACCGTCTCGAACCATCACTCAGTATTGAAAACTCTGATGATGATATTTACTAGTTTAAACAGCTGAAGTTGCTATTAGGATGAGACTTACGTTCTAGGTTTCATTACCAGCTACCAGTATGCAAATACATCAGAATTTGTTTCTTAAGTAAGTTCTTACGATTGGAAAATTACCGGTATTATCAACATACACCAGCTTATGAAATGATGCTAGTTGATCCCAACGACTTATGATAATATTGACTATATATACATTTTGTTCGAATGTAAACATAAAGTGAGTCTTTGCAGTTAGTGCTGATAATAACGCGATATTATTAATATTATTAAAGCCAAATAAGCAACTTATGCGAAGGAAGGTTAATAATTCAACCTAATTGTGTAGGCCAAAGTTTGTGCAGCAGAGTTTGATCCAGTGGTTATTAGTCATAGTTTGAATTACTAACTCATGGCTTTGAACGAAATATACTAGCAATATAATTTCCTACCATGGCTCAAAAAATATATTGATTAAGATCTGTTAGGGTATATCATTTTCATTTGGTGGTTTATGATAACATATTAATTTGAATTTTATCTCAAAATGGCATAAGTTATAGCAATATTCAGAACAAAGGGGTACTGGCTGACGAAATGACTGACTGACAAAATCTACGTGGAACCTGACACACAGGTCCATCAGCCCAAGTTGCCACAGTAGTACACAAAGAACAGGTGGATAGAAAAGGATTGATATCAAAGTAGACAATGTTGCCTGAGAAAATAAGCAGTCTGAAGATCGAGAGTAGTCCAAATATTCAAGCTTTAGAATATGTCAAGTATTGAATACGTCTGCGCCACTGTCACTGATTTTCAACCATGTCACCACGGATCCTTAACCACTGATTTCTTTCGTTTCGGGGAACCCAGCCAGACAGTCTACATTTTCCTACACGACTCAGATCGACAGTCAGAGACTTCATCGACTGGGGGGGGGGTTGGACGTTTATTTAGATTCCCATCGCCTAGGAGGGATCTTTCATAAGGTCGTATAGGTGCACACTGAAGAGGAATCTTAAATTAGGATGAAACAGCTGTTTACAGATCATTCTTTTACATCTGTCCTCCATCTAGTGTTCAGCGTTTGATGAAAATTGTCATAAAATATCAGTTTCATTGAAGTTTCATGACCACAAAACTGATGAGTTCTTACAAGTATGAAACATTAATTATTGGCTTCCTGATACTTTCTTTTGCAAACTGATACTGAATTCAAATAGCATTTTCTAAAATTTTTAATAGAGTTGTGTCTTACGTTTATTATCTTTATTTATTTAATAGGCGTTGAGTATAATTGATCAAGTTGCTGAAGAATTAAGTCTACGCTATAGTACACAGCCAATTCCACAGTGGGCTGAAGAAATTCTTTATGAGAATAAAACTCGTGCTTATGCAAGTGGCTTATTGAAAACTCTTGAATCGTCGAATAAAGTGTTTAAACATTCATCGCTACTGGATCCTTTAAATATGACTAAGGTGAAAAAACGTTGTTTGAAAAGAGATACCAATGAAAAATGCGGAATTAATACACACTTTTAATGATGTAGGTTTGATTTGGCATTATCTCTTCCCTTTTGCTTATAAACTAATTGAATGCTTTTATCTTTCTTTAAACCATCGTTAATTTGATTTTTTCCACCATCGAAATGCAGATATAGTTTTGAAGGAAACGTTGATGAGGCGATTCAAAACTGGCACCTTTTGTTTTCATCTAAATGCATAATATTTCGTACTTGATATTCCTCTACCTAATACTACTGACCATCTTCCAGTGTTTAGTAAATAAGTGAAACAGCTGGAGACAGCAATAAATCATGTCAACCTGTATACTGTTTAACCCAGAAAGTGATCCCAATTTGTAGTTATCTATGTCAGTTTTTCAGATGGAATCAACTAGTTGAAAAGTTTTAAAACATGACTGCCGACAAATGAAGCATTGAATCCAATGTTTATGAAATTGTTTTATTTTGAAATGTTTTGAGATGAAAGCCAAAAGAATACTCTGAACTTGGATTTTGTGCAAGATCACAAACGTTTTAAGTGTATTTCAAACATTCAGGTGAAGCATGTTTTGTGTTAGGTAATCGGATAAAAATTTATGCAAAAAATCGTGTTGTCGCTCAGCAGGTTCCTCTCTTGGATATACCTTAGATAGATAGGTAGATAAATAAGAAAATGTCGACGTAGCTACTTTAGTCCGTTTGTTGGGTGTATGACATAGTGAAGCTATGTACAATAGGATAAGTGAACAGTCTTAGTCCTTATGTGACATTTGTTTCTAGTCTTTATCTTTTCAAAAAAAATTATTACTTATTTTAAAGATTCCTTCGATTTCATTCATTCTCTTGAGGTCAGTATCATACTGAATTAGTGTATACTTTTGTAACAGAAATGCATGAGTAGGGATTAAATTATCTTATAAGCTTCACATTTTGTTGGGAAAGATTCTAATATCAGGTTGGATATCAGGTGCATAGAATAATTCAATTGCAGACATCCATAATCACCAATAAGTATCCGTCAAAATGTCGAGAAATTAGTCACATGAATAGAAAAATATTTGATGATCCCAAAAGTGAATCAATCAGTGAAATTCCACTAAGTTTTTATTCACTTTCTTTTTAATAAGGTTATACTGCATTTTTGTGTACTGAAGCTCCACAAATGATTTGAAGGTAAATCAGTTGATTCGAGTTAAAAGAGGTTTAAAGCTTGAGGTTAGAAGAGATGAAGAAGTAGAAAAATAATGAACTGACTTCCAGCGTGTATATTGAATATTCTGATCTCCAATCTGCCTTCATTAATTCGTATTTATTTGTTTCTTTTTCTATACCTCTTTTGTGTTTTGTTTTCCTTGTTTTTAAATCACTTCAGGTCTATATATTTGGAATCTGTCTTGACCAGCAGTTATGTACATTACTTTGTTTTGATAAGCATGCTCTAGGAATCCTTCTTATATAATAAACAACAACAAACCGATTATCAAATATACATATCCAAGGATGAATTTAACCTTCCACTAAGTGTTAGTTTAAAAATGGGATTCCGTTTGTGGACGAAACTGAGTTTTTGTGTCTAGTGATTGTGAATCCAGTAAGTACTTGTGATATAGGTTAGAATGACATATTTTTTGTCAATACAATGTTATAACTTACAGTTCATCTATTTTATGAAGCCAGAACACTTTTTTCTCAATGTAGGCGTGGTGTGCTTTGTTCTGATTCTAAATTTTAATACCTTTTGCATACTTTATTATTTCTATGATATGGTACTTTAATTTTCATAGTATTGTGAATTTTTTTATTTCCTCCTCTATGGTGTCAATTGAAATCCATAGAAATTTTTTCACTTTTTCTTTACACTTTAATAGTAGATTCTGTGATATAGTCATTGAACGCCATAGTGATTTTGTCTCAATGACGATTTCGTGTGTGTGTGTGTGTGTGTGTGTGTGTGTGTGTGTGTGTGTGTGTGTGTGTGTCAAATATCCTTTTCAATTGCGGTACCTCATTGTTTATTCATTTATTTTCAATTACTGGTTTTTATTATACTTTGCAAATAAAATTCTGTACATTTATTTTAGTTACTTACAACTAAAAAAACTTCTTACAAATATTAACGCACAAGTTCACTTCCTTCCTGTAATTTTGCCATGCCTTGATAACAACCATTCCTTCTTAATTCGTCTAGGTTAAAAAAATATCCACACTTATAATTTATCAACACTTTCATTATATATGCTCAACTTGTCAATGATTATTCATTTGACGTTCGCATACAATGTTTTTGTGTGTTTATCAAGGTGCAGACCTTGTTTTTACCTTTCTCTTGTTACTTAACTTGTTCATAGTGAATTATCGACTACTATATTAATAGCAAGTAGTTGGTTCATATCGTTATTCAAAAATGAGTTATTGTAAATTTTGAGGAAACCAGGTTAACTGAATGAAAATCAGTTTACGAAGATCAACGCGGTGCTGTAGTAAATTGCGATGGTTCACTAACAGCTTTTTTTGTCAACAATACTCATTTTTCTAGAATTTAGTTTTCATTTTTATGCATCTATGGTTTCATTTGGTCTACTGATGTTATGAGAACAAATAAACCTTTTAACTTTAGTAACCTGGTTTGAACTTATTGTTGCAACTGAATTTTACTGAGTTACCTTTCCGGCCAAAATAACGAATTGTAATTGGATACTTCAGCAGTTACTGATTACACGTTAGTAATATTTAACTGTAAAATACGTCACATAAATTTAGTCAAAGTGATCCCATAGCATAACATTTGGCCTAGAAATAGAATTGGATGAGGTCAAACTACTCTTCATTGATTGCCTGATTGAGCGGGAAAAATAAACTTTTGAGCATAATTGTTTTGGGCAAGGCAATACACTCAAAAATATTTCAATATTTATTAATCATACCCTTTCAGTGCAAATTATGTTGTGTACAGTTGTTTAAGGGCATCACACTTTCTAATAACTTACGAATGCCAAAAAAAGAATAAATAACTACCCGATGAAATTCATTTGCGAAGTCTTGAACTTCATGAATTGACACAGAGAAAAGTAATCTAAGATCAAAGGGCATAAAGGTAGTCATCGGACACAGGTTACAAACCTTGGATAAGAGGGAGCTCAGCGAAAGCAATAATAAAGTGTTTTATACAACATCTTCAGGAATGTAGACCACCTTAGTTCATAAGAGTACTGAAATGCCCCAGGAGTCAGGATCTAATTATGTGTAGAAAGTAATACTTGCAGACGGCGATGCAGTATACATAGGAAACCTTACAAAATCAAAATCAGAAAATATGAACTCCGAAAAACTACCCCTGATTTCCTGATAATCCAGAAGGAATCGAAAAACTTGAAGACACCTCAGCTATGACCTTACAAGCTATAATGCCATTTTGTGAAACTGACCGGGATTTACTGTAAATTCCAGTTTGCTATTACTTTGATTAATATGTTAGTATTAAATACTGAAACATCATTAAATGGCAATCTCAGTTTTTATTCACTAGAAAGTACAAATAAGAATGGTATTGCTTGTATTCCACAGCTAGCCTCTATCCATCATTAATAGATACAGTTGAAACAGGGAATATTGGGCATCTGCGTAGAAGCCCATTTACCAATCAAGACCAAACAATTCGGTCCAACCAACGTTGGGATAATATAAGCAATAACACTAAAACTATACCCGTTGCATAAGAAGTGGCTATCGTCGCTTCGTGGTCTAGTGGATAACTCTCTGGCATTTGGAGCGATCGGTTCCTGATGGGAACAACACTCACTGGGAGGCAGGTACATCCAACTGATGAATCCTACATAGGACGAAACGCGCATCCTGGATTCTACTGCTAGCCACTACGCATCATTAATAAATACAAATAATACTTGAAATACGAAATCCAACTTATTTAATGATTCAATTCTTTCAAACCATCAATTCTTAAATTGGTTTGGATATTTCTGAACTCAGTTTCGTGCCACAGAAATTCCATAACAGTGAGAGTTTGCATATGTATTACGTAAAATGTATGTGGAACCTGTATATTATTCACATTCCTTAACCACAGCATTGAAATCTAGTCCTAATTAACTGAAGAGTTACCAGCTATACGATAAACAGAAAAATCTAAGTTTTACGTAATTACATAAAGAATTTGGTCAGATATGAATTCGCTCCAGTTTACTTTAAAATTAGAAGTGATGTTATACTAACTTTTCGGTGTGATGTCTGAAAACCATCATCCTGAAGGATATATGCTTGTAGTATTAATTCATTGAAATATAACGAAAGTTATGCCGATAATTTCCTGTCTGATACTCCGTCGAAAGAAATAGTTGTAAAACAAGAAAACTGTGTGTAATATCAGATTTAATAATTCCCATTGTAACATTAAGAACAAGATATTCAGCGAAGAGACTCTTTTCAACGAATTTATTTTCAAGCTGTACAATCGTATATATATGGTATTTGGAAAAAATTATATCCTGTGAGGAAAACTAAACACTATATGGTGATGACAGTAATAATAGAGCGGGTGATGACATAGGCATTTATGATTATAATAACAATTGAAGTGCGAATGATAACAAATAGATTATGTAATATATGGAATGGTACATAGAAGAAGATATATGGACGACACGTTTGTTATTTGCGACAAAAATGTAGACCTCGACGACGTGCTTCGTTCATTCAATGAATGTCATCAAGCCCTCAAGTTTACTATAGAGAAGGAATCAGAATCAACTATTCCTTTTCTTGATGTGCTTCTCACCCGACGTCAGAATGGATACCTTAAAAGATCCATCTACAGAAAACCAACGTGGAACGGACAACTAACTAATTTTTATAGTTGGGTGCCCATCAACAGAAAAAGAAATCTTATTCACTCTCTTTGCTATCGAATAAGAAGTATCTGTAGTGACGATTGTATCGAGGAAGAGCTATCTTTCTTAAAAAGCATACTTGTCGAAAACGGTTACCCTAGCCGTTTTATTGATAAAAATATGCGGGAAAGAAACACTAAACCAGTCATCCACTCGGTCTCAAAGAAAAGATTGTTTATGAGCCTAGAGTTTAAAGGAGACCTAGCATCGGATGTACTGAAGAATCGTCTTACCAGATCAATCAATAGGACTTTCTTCGCAGCAAGACTCCAGTTGACTTTTACCAGCCACAACCTATTCTCCACCTGCGTTAAAGACAAGCTTCCTCGTTTGGCCGCCTCTATGTGCATCTACCAGTTCACCTGCTCCTGTGGAGCAAGGTACATCGGCCGTAGCCAGAGAATGCTTTCTACACGTATACGAGAACATGTTCCTGCTTGGTTTTATAAAGGTGAAAGAAAGTCTGTTAGAAGTTCGATTCTAGAACATTTGATTGACTTCCATCACACAACAAATCCAGACGATGACTTTGAAATTATTTATCGAATTCGCCCAAACCTCCCACGTTCTCTTCGTTTTCAACTCCTTAAAACAGCGGAGGCTTTAGCTATTCATGAACTAAGACCTGATCTGTGTGTACAAAAGAAGTATGTGCAGTCACTGTCTTTATCATGGCCATAACATTTTCCCACCCCATTAGCTCCCCCTCCCACTTTGTTAATTTAACCTTTGTATCCTTCCTTTATCACTATTATTGTTATTATAATCGCCTTCACTTCAACTAGTTTCCGGTGTTATTTCACTTAATTGTCTTAATCCTTTTAGAAAACATTGACTTCATCTTGTCCAATTTGTCTAATGCCATTACATAATACTTAATTGATTTACCATTTTCAATAATTTTTTCACCCCCTTCTGAGTTATATACTCTCTATGTACCATTCCATATATTACATAATCTATTTGTTATCATTCGCACTTCAATTGTTATTATAATCATAAATGCCTATGTCATCACCCGCTCTATTATTACTGTCATCACCATATAGTGTTTAGTTTTCCTCACAGGATATAATTTTTTCCAAATACCATATATATACGATTGTACAGCTTGAAAATAAATTCGTTGAAAAGAGTCTCTTTGCTGAATATCTTGTTCTTAATATCAGATTGCTGTATGTCTAAAAGTGTAGCAGATGGATATATCGAAAATCCAGTATGTATAAAATCAGTGTAAAGCTGAGTCGAATACATTTTAATCGCTTCAAGAGTTTCAGTTCCTTGCAGATACACTTACCGATGATTTTCGAGAAGTTTGAAACGTAGATTAGGAAAGGGTGTGCATCTATTAGCCCTGAACATTTAACCTCAAAGCGGACACATGATTTTGGATATAAAGATTTGAAGGTAGTGTATGACAGGAACATAGTTCTGAGTTATTCCCAATAAAAATAAAGTATAACACAGAAATTGTGAATAAAAGTAAATGAAAGTTCAGAGAGAATAAGAATCTGGTTTTCACCAGACTAAAATTATTTAGGATAGATGCTTTTATATTTTAGGAACGAATTAATGGGAAACTGGATCCAAATTTTGTGCTTATTGACACTCATCAGCAAGGTGTATCTGCAACGTCGGTAAATCCCACTTTCTGTCAGGGAGTCAATTCTGTGTCAAATAGAGGTAAGGTCAGAAAAGTCATTACCGATCTCTATGAATAGATTATGTCTATAAATTCATCACTTGATGGTAACCAGTTCAATTGTCTAAATAGTTGGCAAGCAAGTCTTAAGCGTATTGTTGAGGATATTAATCGATGGCAATATTAGGAATGCTGGTAGACAAAGCAGAATGGCTTCTCATTAGATTTATTTAAATGTATAGACTTCATTGTACTTGGACTCTAGTTGGTCGAATGTGTATGGGAAGGATTTATTTCTCTGCATCTGGTATTCTCCACAGTAGTGTTGGCAAAATGGTTGGTACCACTTTTAATTCACTTTACAAGGAGCTAGTGATGTATATTGTTAAATACACCTTTGAAAGTAGTGATGTAATCGATGTGATACGGGACTAGTTTATAATATCACTTGACGTCCCACCTTTATTTACCTACGCTAGGAAAAATAGATCTAAAGCGTCATAAACGGACTGAATGACATGCCAAAGACTGTCTACTTGCAATTTGAAAAAGCTTTTTCTAAGATACACAAAAAAAACTACTTATTTTGATAAGGAATTCCATAAATAGTCAGTTAATGTAACATTATAGAGACTTTAATCTGATATTCAGAGGTATTCACCAGTTAAATTGGTGAGCATCATATTAAATGAAGTAGTAACCTAGACTTTCAAATAAGTATAATTATTTTTATATCATACCATAGGTGATTGGACCAAATTGGTCGGCGTCTGTTGACATATGGGCTCCTGTGCTCTAATGATGGATAGTGGCTAGCAGTGGAACCCAGGATGCGCATTTCGTTCCATTTGGGACTCGTCAGCTGGATGTACCTACGACGGTGATATAGAAATAATTATAGTAAAAGCTATAACCGTCCCACAAGATGTGGCTTGCTGGTGTAGCGGATAACGCTCTGGCGTTCGAAGCGGTCGCTCCCGAATCCCGGTGGGAACAACATCACTCATCGGGAAGCAGGTACATCCAGCTGACAAGTCCCAAATAGAACGAAATGCTTATCCTGGATTCCACTGCTAGCCACTATCCATCATTACCTTCTTTTAGATTCCCATAATTTTCTTGTACCATCCATATTAAGAAGAATAGTAAAAGGATTGAAAGTGATGCTTTTATAGTGAAGCAGCTCATCAAAATCAGTAGCTTGCTTCACGTGAATAAATACTGGATAGAAGGCGCTACAAAATGTGATTGGAATAGAGGTTAAATTCAAGGTGAAAGACATGTCTGTGCGATAACCGATATAATTTCGGTAAACTAGTACGAAAATATCACATTATTAATGAAGTTGTTACATAATGTTGGTCAATAGGTGTATCAAGGATAACAACTTTCTCAAATTTATACCACGTTTTTCATCGCCAGTCACTTCCAAGTTTGAGGAACAAATATAATACTTCTAGTTTTTGCTTCGTATGTGCATCTACAAGTTTAACCATTTTGATGGTATTCACTATACCAGGTGAAGAAACAGGAAGGTTTTCAGTGAATTTCTTTAGCCCTTCATAAATAGGGAGAGTATCATAAATAGTTTTATAGTCAGTCACGTGGTTTACATCAGACCTGCAGTTGACATAAGTATGTGTTCTATCTTTTCTTCTATTTTACATATTTGCCTAAGGTGCATACTAGAAGACATTTAGTTTCATGTAACTGAATTGAACCCTCGCATTGAGAAAAAATTTCAGTTATCTCGTTACTATGCTGTCAATTTGATAAGCAATTACTGCGTCATTTACAAATTGTAAGATCTAGATTTTTCACCTGATGAACGTCTTTTTCTAGATGCTTAAGCAATCCATTTACTTTCTGTGCTTTTATCAGGTTGAAAATAACTGTGACACCTTATTGAACAATAAAATCCAAGTTTTGTATTTATATAGAATGATTTTAATATTACCATAGAGTTTATTGACAAATGAAGTTTTAGTTTCGGTTGATACCTTTAAAGGATGAAACCAGTCGACATAAAAACAGCTAAGAAACGCAAACATTGATTTTTTCGATTCAGCTGTGACCTCTACATAAGATAATCGAAGCTTAGAAGTGGTCCAACGATGATAGGATTTCAGTACTAGGTCTAAGTAATACAGCCGCTACTTGCATGAACTTCCTCTTTTTATGAACGCAGATTAACACCCACCTGTAATTCAGTGTCAATATAAAGCCAGTCGATTTATGACCGTTGTTACATAACAGTAACTTAGTATGTTCCTACACATTTCAGTTAGTAAACTAACAAGCAGTTAACCAGTTAAGGTATTATCTGGACCGACAAACCACCAGTAAGTCAATAAAACCATCATATTAAGGAAGCAAATACATAAAATAATTCCAGTGAAGGAAGTTGTAAATGAGATGCTCAAATGTGTATTCAAGAATGCTACCAAAATGTGCCTTAGTTGTGTTGAAACAAAACTACTTCCAAGAATTTATGTTAACTTAAGTTTAAAAAATAGCTTGAAAAGTGGAAATTGGGTAATTCCGTCTCATACTGAAATATTTTTTCCCAGGTAATTTTAGAGATATATTTCATGTAAAGCTTACGCTTTGATACTTTTAGTTAATTTGCATAGTGTAATAAGAAGACAGAGGTTATCTGAGAAATGTGATGTGTTCGCGCAATACATTTCGAGCAGTTTGATCACACATTTACTTGTCAAGGCATTTTATATAAACAATGAAAGTAGGGTGGATTAAGGTAAGTCAATAAAGATAATAAAAGAGTTGGAAAATATGAGGATAACAAGAAAGAACAGTACATTTTCACACTTCTCTTGGCATTAAAATGAGATAAAGATTACCAAGTTAGGTTTAAAGTAAGGACAAGTTGTTTTTGAATACACAAAAGGGGTTTGAACTTTCGGAGTAAGGAATAAAGACAGAATAATATACATTTTACTGGGTTATATTCTATTATACTTCTATTAACCGACATTTGGATTAATTAATTGGTCACTGATACTTACTAATATTTATCTTACAGTACGATAGAATAATATTAAGTTATCCTGGTGAAACTGAGCGGTTACAACACTGGTATCCGTTTAGTGAAGATCGAAAGGCAGAAACCAACAACAGTCGTAATAAAAATAGCGCTCACAAATAGATGTGGATGATTTCACGACTAAACTGAATACAAAATACATAAATCAACCAAAGCAATTTGTCAGAAGCAATGAAGACTCCTTTTTCACTAATCGATCAGACAGTAAGAGAAGATTTCAAAAATGCTCTTAACAGGCACCGTTTGACCAGTTGTTTTCATTTTACAATAGCCTATTGTAAACTGAAATATCAGTTGCACAAGGTCATAGTCTTTTCTTCATGATAAAATATTTGTTACCATTTAAATCTCTTATTACTTACCACTGTTAATATGGACACAAAGTCTACTGCCTTCGCGATTTCTTAGCAAGTTTTTTTAGCTCACTTGTCTGTCGACTAACTGTTCAGTTCTGAAGTGAATGATTCACCATTATTATTAGTACTGTAGGTTCATTTCAAATTGACATTATTGAATAGAAAGTAAATGGGATGAAGAAACAATTGAATTGATGAGACTAAGAGACTATATTAATTCGTGACAGTATTCGCTATGAATCAGTAAGAATTATTTCAGAGACATTAGGACTAGTAGAAGAAAGTTTTACAGGAACTAAAATATATGGCTGGAGATTTTAATTCATATGTGATTTTTTAATATTCATAGGTTTTCTGCATTAAAGCTATGCACTTGGTATTACCTAATCATCCTTCCTTGATCATCTTCACAGATTCTATAACTTCGTTTTCACTCTTTGGATTAGAAATGAGATAACATGTACTCATTTACTGTTATACAAATATTCTTCGTTCATTTTGTTGGCTCTTTAGTTAAGTTTCGTTAGAATTGGACCATTTTGTAAAACCTGTTCCGAATTTCACTATTCAAACTAAAATCCGACAAACAGTGGGAACATTCTAGATGGCGTATGTCCTTGCGTTGCATGTCTTCAAAACGTTGCATCAATTGAAGGGAAAGGTGCGTCTGCGTAAAAGTGATACATCAATCGACTATTTGATTTTTCTGTGGTCATGTTTGTCCTGAGGGCTTTTGATTTTTAAAAGTTTATTCATGTGACAAAGATATGTATTAACAAAGTTTTCTGCTATTTACGAAAAGAATCCCGAGTAAACTTTGACTATTGATTATCTTACTTTACCAATATATGAATTATCTTCGTATATGTTAAGCACTGAAGTGTTTGAATCATACATACATACACAAACACATACTTGCACACTTTCATCTCATTATGAGTTCAACTGAGATGCGAACCGTGCTTGAGAATATCATGTGAATAAACGCCACACTCATTAAAGTTAAAGTCATATACATTTGATGAAACTGAGCCGTACGAAATGAGCTGCTGTACAATACGAATAGTTGAGGATCGTCCACGCTGACCTGTAGATTTCGCTAGCCAAATCAGACTAATCTAAACACAGAACAGCAATTTCTCCCTTTTGGTGCCAAGTTCATCAGTGGTGAACAAACTTAACTCACAGGGTCAAACTCTTCAGCTAAACTGAATCCAGTTAGCTTACTTGGATGAACTGGGTCATTCTATGAAATTGAGCCGTGTTTAACAATCAGCCTTTTTACTTCGGTCAACAGACTAGAAAGGTATCAGCGTTGAGTCTTCATGTTTTAATCTTATTTTGATTTAAGATATTTCTAATATCAGTTATCTATTTATTTAAGGTTTGACTTAATTAACCTATATTCTGCCTATGACTAACTTTTTTTAAATTTGAAACGTATAAGTGATGCTTCATTTCTAAATGAGGAAGCCGAAGAATGACCCAAGCTATTAGCGATAAATCAGTGCACCTGAAGAACTCTGAGAGTTTCCCCACCACCGAGTGGTTGAACTCGACTGTACATTTCTATAATTTAGGCCTTATAGTCTAGTGAGTTAAAAAAAATCAGAAGTTGGAAATTAGAACATATTATTTGTTTCTAAAAGCAATGAATAACTGGAAATAAGTTAGTTTTAGTTTTGAGTTTCTCAGAACAAATCGTATCTTATCTAATATACTATAATTACAACAAAGTAGCATAAACATATGGTGAAGCTGATGACTTGAGAGATAACGAGTCATAAATTTCTAGAAATTTGTCTGGTTGATAAAAACTTTGATTCATTATGAGTTGTTTTCCAGTTACAAAGGAAACAACATTAGATACCTATCAGAGTCATAATTGAATGATAGAGGAAAGACAAAGTCCGTTGTACGAAATTCTGTCTACTAAGATTTCAGTTAGTGCCCGTCTAAGAAACTTTTACTTTCACATTCCCCTATTTTCAGAGCATCACTAGCAGTAGATAAGCACATCAAATACGTTTACTTTGTTGGCATCACTGCTTGACATATGTTGAAATTTTCGTGTATTTATGGAATGAAGTTTGTCAGAGGGACTGAAAGCAGGGATTCTAAAAGTGTGGATGAGAACTGTTCGTTGTGCCTTTTTGGATTAATCATCAGCCTTTGACTCAGTTCCTTGACCACTCTTGTCAAACAAACCTGCCATAGCTCATACTGAGCCAAAGATTAACAAAGTGTCTGCATTCTTATTTTTCCGAAACGAAACAGTGTACGGTCTATAGAGGGAAGGCTCCACTTCGTTACTTACTGAAGTTGGTGTACCTCAAGGTGCTGTACTTTCTTTTCTGTTTTCGTTTTTTTGTACGATTTACCTTACTTTGTTGAAACTAGTTTCATTATGCATACTGATGACCTGACGGTATCTATTCCAGTCAACTCTCACTTAGATTGCTCTAAATTAAATGGATTCTTGTCTATAATTGACCAATAATCTCTCTCAAATGGTTTCAAGTTAAACCCTTCCAAATGTCAGACTGTTAATTTTAGCCTGAGGCGTAAACAGAACTTGTGTGAGCTGCTTAAGTCTCATAGCGCCTGGTGCATCTATGGTTTTTCTGCAGAAAGTAGATAGCTATTTTGGATTGAGTTATACTGCTGATCTTAGTTGGTTGTCTCATATCTTGCTTACCTGTAAAAAAATCTTTATTATATTATTATTATATGGAGAAACTAAAGCTCTATGGCATAACTCAACTTCTACTTTCACAATTTATTAATTCCTGCATTTTACCTAATTTTCTCTATTATTCCCAGTTGGCCTTTCCTGGTCTTCTAAAAAGGACTATCTTATATTGCTTAGGGCTTTGGAAGTCGTCAGCAGGGTGAGTGGTGCGCTTCTGACGCAACTGATTAATATTGTAGTTGACAGACATTTAACTTCTATCAAGCAACCAACTACGGTAATTTTAACTGACACTGAGCATCCACTTCATTCACTGCTCTCTCTCCCTCTATCTCTCCCTCTCTGGGAGGACAAGAAGAAACTACATAAGACTGACTGTACGTCGCACAGCTAAGTATAAAAATTTGACTGTACCTTACCTAGCACGCATATTATATGAGGAGAAAAGTGTAAGGACAGAACTCACATGTCAACTTTGTAACAGTTAACAATCTCATTTAAATAATTTAACTGACGATGTAAGATGATCTTGTTTTCAATATTCTTTACACTAATTAGATTTTGATGATGGCACAATTCGAAATGTTATGAAGGAGTATAAACATACATATATTTTCTTGTTGTTGCAGTATATCATGCTCAGAATTGCAAAATGTACCAAAAATTATTTGGAATAAAGGTAATTATTAATACCATTATTATTGTTATTATCAAAGAAAGAATAACAGCTGGAGCAAGACAAAACAGCTATTGACTAGAATACTTTTTTAAAGAACGGAAATGATATGTCCTGGTGAAAATATTAGGAAGGGTTGCAAATCGTTGAAAGATGGAGGTCCAAGGAACAATGCTACCCACAATCATTTTTCAGCAGATGTGGGAAAACCGAAGTCAGAAAATTAACGGAAAAAGGAGTCTGTAAATGGCTTGTATTCATTAACCTCAATTTTAAAGATGATGCTACCAGAGTTATTCAGAGATCGTGAACAATGTCACAAGCTACAAATTTCCTTGCACCCAGGTTAGTTTTAATGCACCAAAGGTATATGCAGATTGGGAGAAGGGTTACCTTGTCAAACTTCTAAAGAAGGGTGACCTAAGTCTTTGCAGGAACTGGCGCGGAATCATGCTACTGTCCACCGAGAGGTAATTTGGCAGTTGCTTCAACAACTATATGAAGACGTCACAGGCCAAGTAATTCACAATGAAAAGCTCAGTGATGCTTTTGAAGTGAAGACAGGAAAGAGTAAAATAAGGCTGTCTACTATCACCCATCCTGATTGTAGTGGACTGGATCATGCAACAAACAGTGAGGAGCGAGAAGCAGGCATACACTGTCTGAACGATGAAAAGAGCCTAGAAGATTTGGATTTCGCCGATGATGATTTATGTCTAATGCCTAAAGCGCACAAACTCAAAGATCTACAGGCGAAAACTAACAAGTTGGCAGAAGAGGCAGGGTAGCGAAGACGGAACATCAGATGAACGCAAGGAAGATAAAGGTGACGAAGATGCCCAGACAACAACAGCATCAACAACAAGCACCAATCACCATCAGTGGCAGAAATCAAAAGGAAGTTGCCTCTTTCATCTACCTAGGCAGCATCGTTTCAACTACAGGCGGCACAGATGAGGATGTCAAAACCAGGATCGGAAAAGACAGCAAGAAAAGCCTTCAGTAATCTGGAATCAGTGTGGAAATCTACTGCACTCAGCACAGAGAACAAGATCCGGATTTTCAACACCAATGTCAGATCAGTGCTGCCATGTGGTTCAGAAACTTGGCGCGTCACGAAAAGCACTTCCAACAAACTACAGACATACATCAACAGCTGCCGCCCACACTCACTCGATACTGAAGATCAGATGGCCAGAAAGAATAAGCAACAAGGAACTCGCCCTGGCAACCCGCCAACCAAGAACCCATCGCCCAACAAATATGCAGAAGAAAGTGGAGATGAATTGCGTTGGGCATACACTGAGAAGGCCAATTAGGGACATCATGCGCCAGGCCAGGCCCTCGAGTAGAATCCCAAGGGGAAACGAGTTGGGCATCAGAGGTGAGGGTGACATGGAGGAGATGGTGTGTGAGGAAGAAATGAAAGCTTGTGGGCAGTCGTGGAGCCAGGTCCAAAAGACTGCAGAGAACAGAGTGGAATGGAGGCATGCTACTGAAGTCCTATGTTCCACTAGGAACCCAAGGTACAAATAATAATAATAATAATAAACAATGTATTAATCAGTCGACTAAAATGTCTACTGAAGAACGCTTCCTATGTTACCTCAGAATGTTTAGGTGTATTTTCGCATAACTGCCAAAGCAGAAACGTAAGAAAAACAGAGGGAAGGGTCAAACATATTTTTAATACATTCTGAATATTCTAAGATGAAGAGAAATTATTTCTGTGTGCAGCATAATCTGATTATCACAGGAAATCCGGCTGACACTTTTAGTTCCTTTGAGATAATAGAGAACTCAGTTCTCTTGTATTATATTCGTCATACGCCTTAAGCCTGACTTGCGAGTTCCTTCATTAAATTTATTTGTTTACTCTTTCACTTAGTTACGTTATCTTTTGTTGAACCAAATTTGTTTGTACAAGCTCTTCTCAACTAACTGAGCTAAACTCTAATAAATTATTTATCATGTCGGTTACTCACCTTAAGTCTTTCAATATTTCAGTGGCTACGGGTGTCATTTTTTCTTCGAGAGACTTCAATTGCATTATGCAACTAACTGTGACAATTTACTACCATTTACTAATTTTTGTAATGAGAATTTTTAATGATTATTATTTTCAATTTTACTATGATTATTTCTGTTCATCTT
Organism: Heterobilharzia americana; assembly: GCA_944470555.2. NCBI lineage: Eukaryota > Metazoa > Platyhelminthes > Trematoda > Strigeidida > Schistosomatidae > Heterobilharzia > Heterobilharzia americana. The sequence goes on from OX104127.1 coordinate 46,494,284, forward strand.
AACTGCTGACCAATACTGTTTTTTGTCTTTACAGTATTTCAAATTTCTGATACTTCAAGTTTTAGGCAGTTGATGAAACTAGACTGAAAAAAGGATTTATTTCATCCTGCTTCAATTATTGTTCCTATCCTTTTCAAATAAGTTCTGTAATCTTCACCTATCGTGTGCTGCTATTCAGTAGTAGTAGATACATTCTTATTCAGTTATTTGTTCTTTCAAAACTAGCAGTAGAAATTCTAATATTCTGAAAAGTTGTTGAGTTTCTGAAAAAAATATAACTATATTTCCCGTACATTTCTGTGGCAATTAGTTTCTTATATTTCATGAAATAATCTGAACTTACATGCAGTAGAGCCACATGATACATAGATAAATATCTTCAGAGTAATATGGACTGAAATGAAGTTATTGTATATTATTTCACCAAATCTTTATTTCGGTAAGAACGTTAGTTATTCATCTCTTACCGAACAAGTCGAGTTTACTACATAGAGAAAAACTTTCTATTAAGACAGTCGTTACAATTATTAGACTGATATTATTCTCTATTTTTCAGTTTTATATCAGTATTTATGCTCTGAATTAGATGTCTTTTCCCACAGAAAGAATTTCCTAGTGTTCTTGAAAAGTAGTTTGATAGAATAACAATAACTACTGCAGTGTAAATGGACAAATGCTCTTGACAGATGTATGTGTGAAAGAGAATCATAGAGTATGTCATGTTCCCATTCCTGTATGTGTTACTTACAAAACTGCAATAACTCTATCCAGACATTAGTACACAAGAAACCAAAATGAAATGAACAGTTTATCAATTTCCCAAACAATAATTCCCGGAGGCCTGCTTAGACCTCAGGCTACCAAAAATATTTTCCAACGAATATATTTCATCAAATTTTTCACTCTCAGTTTGATTAAATCTTTAAAATATATGTCGTGCAAAGGTATCATGTACTCTTGCACATTTTTAAAATGTTTTCAAACTGAAGCTAAGAACAAAACAAAGCAAAAAAGTTATTCCAGATGGAAATAGACATATAAATGCTCAAAAATATAGCACATTACTGTTTCTGGGATACCTACATCGAATCGCAGATTTTTGTACTGGCTTATTAAACTACCAACGTCAAAATTAAACTCGATTTCTTATTTATTCCCGAGTTCAGACCAGAGATTAGTGTAACACCAGCTACCCGTTTCACATTAGTGCCTTTAAAATCATTATTATTAACACTATTTGGAGACCATAACTATTTATTTTAAAAATATTGTACTTGTTGAAATATTGCCTGCTGGAAATTCAATACTGTGTCACACTTGCTGTTTGGAATAGAGTGAATAGTATTAACCCTTTTGTATGGAAAACAAAAACTTGTACTTTCTTTTTGTTCTCAGATTTCTAAGATCTGTTCTGGAGATGAGCTAGGTGAGTTGAAATTTCTACATGCCGTCACACTGGAGAATGAAAAAATGCACCTGAATTCTCTGACTCTAGCATTAAAGAAAAGACAAATACCAAGGTTATTGACCACTACAAATAAAATCCTTTATATCAACCAAGATTTAGACCCGACAATTCACCTGTAATTCAAAAAAGTCTTTCTTAAGTCGCTTGAGTAAGGCGTTTTATCCAACTAGTTTAAGAATCATATTCAGTAGCAGACAACTAATTCATTAATTTATCAAGAACAAAATACCACTTCGTGCATCTATTACTTTATCTGTCCTCATGGAACAACTTACACTGGCTGTACATAACGTCAAGTTCGTAAGCATATTATAGATCACTGTCCAACTTGGTTATTCAGAAGAGGGAGAAATGCAATATCGGCAGTTCCATTCTGAAACATCTCGTCATCTCCTCCTCGTATTTGTTTCAAAGTAACTTGAAGATCTCCTCTCTAAAATTCATTTTGATGATCACTCATCTTTCTGTAATTTACAATATTGGTGTTTGAAACTGCTTGTGAAAGAAAACGATGATTTACTCACCTACTTTAGTATTTTTAATCACGAATGTGAACGATTCGGTCTGAAATGTATTGCGGGAGATTAATCTGAATGCTTAATAATCATCTGCAATCTACAGTCACCCATGTTCGCCGATATCAGAATAAGGCTGTAGAACTGTTTAGAACAAAACCCCGTCGATTACAATGAATGACATCTGTCTGCAGAATATCAGCGACTGGTCAACCTGCAGTGTGATACGAGTTAGGTCAAATCCGGACCCCAGGGTGGTTCTTAAGTCTATGCAGTTCTACGAACATCTCATTCTTCCGCACCAACATCTGGTCAGACACCTGATCCTATCTTGTCTTTTCATTGTCCGTGTTACTCCTGCCATACCAAGTGAAGCTCGGAGAAGACACCTGCATCGTGTTGCCGGGATTGTAGTGCTTGGTGTTTCATGAAATCTTGTCCATATAAACGGCGTTTATGGCGATACTTTAAACTGTTGATCATTAGAACATCCTTTTCCTGCAACCCACACAACAATGTGAACGAAAATCTAACTCAGGATATCGTTGAAGATCCCATTCTCGATCGTTAGGTAAATCTGTTGACTCGAAAGGTGCTTTTAATGTCCATGCACCTGGCCACCGAAAGTTAGTCTTTATCTAACTAAACTATCATCCAGTGAGGTTACAGATAGATACAGCATCATATACCACCACTGTCTCCAAAAAGTTGAGGTTGAAGATCGCTGTTCGGGAGACTTTTCGAACTGCCATCAGTGCATAGGGTGGCCGGTTCTGAAGAACATAAAAGATTTCATGCACCGTTTCTTCCCTAAATACAACTGTAAACGAAGTTTGCTATCTTGCCGATATGGAATTAAATCTCCTGGGTCTGCATTGGCTCTAGAGTCTAGAATTGTCACAAGTAGGACAAAGTACCATATGTAATCAAATCCAGAGCTCATGGACGCTGAGTGGCATGAGTCAACATTTTCAAATGTCTTCAAGCCTGGTCTTAGCTGTTTTACAGACTCCCAAGTTGCTACATTGGTTTCCCGACGAAATGACTTATGACGCATCCTCCCATAGTCACTTGTCGATATTGAATTTGCCGGACTGCTTGATAGAAATCATCGTCTAATTTTGGTTGATGCCTACTCAAAATGACCCGAATTCGCCGTCACCAACCACCACACGCATCTTACAGGTGCTCATTAACATTTTCTGCTGCCATGGTTTGCCCGAAACTATCGTTTCCGATAACTGTCCGCAGTTCATATCGGCACAGTCCGAAGATTTTTGCCTCCGACATGCCATATACCACATCCTATCTCTACCACATTATCTAAATTCCGACGCCCAAGCAGAGCGATTTATGGATACATTTGGGAGGAAAGGGTCGTCTATGAACGTTACCCAAACGTCCATGAGTATTTAGGGGGCAGCACCGACAGACACACTTCCAAATCACCAAAGCCCATCGCAAGAGCTGAAGGGAAATAGGCTGCGAACGATACACGACGCCTTCGTTCGTAAGCCACCTGTATCTAATTTACCAATTGCTCCGGAATTCTATGAGATTGGGACACCAATGTTTACCAGAGACTACGGAGCGGGACAAGATAAGTTAATAGAAGGGTCGAATATAGAGAGACGCGCCAACGCTATGTATGATATTGCAGTTGGATCGGAGACTTTGATTTGACACAAGAACCAACTACGACGGCATGAATGTCCCATGAAAGACACTACAACCAACCGATTTTCCCTAGATATCCTGCTAGATACATTCGGGATGCCAAGCAAAAGAATGTTGACAAAACTACTGCCCTTCCGGCAAACAAGGAAATACTCCCTCTGTGTTGGTCAGACAGGTGCAGGGAAATGACAGTTCGTTTCCAGATTGGCCTAAGTAACATTCTTCTAAAAAGAGTAATGATAAAGAAATAGAACACACTAGTGCAGAAATGGACTGATCGTAATGCACTTTGTGTAAGCTACGACTGCGTATGAAATGACAGACACAGTATTTTTGTTTTTCGATAGCCAGACTAGTTGTATATTTTGAAATATTCTCCTTTTGCTGTCTGCTTTGGGTCTTAGGTCTTAATCCATGTTCCTACACATTTCATTGTCTTCTGGATTAATTAGTCCGATAGATAATCCTCTAAAAAGTTGTAGAACGTTATCGGCTAGCAATTGATATCCGTGCACCGTTGGTGGCTATAGCAGTTTGAAACCATTATAGATGTCTAGTTTTCTAATAGACAGATTTCGTAGTTTCTAGTTAGTTTATTCAATTTGCTTTATATCTTGAGACACCTTGACGCATCGAATGTTTCATGATGGTTTCAATGTTGATTTCATACTAATTAACCATAAACTTACTAAAAATTCACAATATACCAAATAGTGTATTTTATTTTTTGTGTTGACATTCCTTAGCTAGGTGTAACTTTGTTGTTACTTTATTATTTACTCAGGAAATCCGGTGTATGAATATTTGGCGATAAGGTCAGTGACTGCAGTGATGGTTAGTGAGGATTCAAATTCCTAAGGAAGAGTATATGAGTATTGTTACGTATCCGCCTAGTAGTTCTAACACTGACCTTGCACGTGAATAATTTTACATACGCTTGCCACATCTCATTTTCTCCGTCCGCCCACATGATGCATAATGCAACCTGACCCGCCCAAACTCATACAACAGAAAACAAAGTTTTGTGTTCATTATCCGTATATATTTTGGCGATATAAGCCATCTGTAAATACAACTGAATCTATTGTCTACAACGCATTACAAATCACAGAATTGAACAACTAGTTTTACGTGTGGAAAATGAGATAATACACGATAAATGATTTCACCTAACAAGCAATTATTGCAGAACTACAACATACAGAAATGGGTGAGGGGCCAGTGAAAAGCTATTGAGCCAAGCTATACAATAATTTTATCAAATAATACAAATGAAATACATTTTCGAAATCCCAATGTAATGTAGTACTACTTAGCACAATACCAGTATCATGTTTGGAAGTTAAGAGACTTCAGTAGGCATCTGGAACTGCAAAGGTGAACTACCCGATGGCCGCTTGTTCGAATCCGACCGCGGTCCAAATTTTCATTTCGCCTTCAGTCATCACGCGGTATAAATACCAGTCTGTCATACCACGGCTATCTCATATAGTCAAAATTACAAAATGGTTATGTAAATGTCAGCTGGGGGATGGAGATGGAATAGTATTCGAAATAAAAAGTTGGGGTTTGAATCCCAAGTTTATTACAGTTGCAAAATAAAAAACACAAAACGTTACAAGAGTTAGTGGGATTTATGGGTTTATGAACTTACAAACTGAATAGGAACAGTTAACGGGGAACTCACTTTTAAGTGGATAATTGCTCTAGCAATGTAAAACAGACATTTTTCTGGCATCTTTTTGAAGCCTTTTTTTACCATATCGTAATCAAAATACTCAAACATTTCATAAAAACTAATGAGTGTTTCAATTCTCATATCTACATATCAAACCATCCAGTCCATTGTTGGTCAGGATACCTTCAAATAAACTTTGGGTTAATTTTTAGCTGATGGTAGCTTTTTGTCAAACCACTCAGCCTGAAAATTAAACACTTCATATTCTGATCAGAAAACCAGTCAATGGTAGATCATATCACATAATTTGGGCTCTGAAGACCATTCGTTAATGTTTTAAATTTTACCTTGAGTAGGTGTGAACACTAATGATCATGTGGGTGTCTACATTCACCTGTACCTGTGGGTGTATTTATGGTTGCAGTGTTAGATACAACGATGAGGCATAATTAAATACACACGCAAATAAAAGCAAATTGTACAAAAACAGCGAGTGTCAATTGTATTACTAAATTGTTTTGAGTAGCTTGTTCAAACTTGCAATTTTTGGTTGCTGATTTTACTGAATTGACTGGTTTTTCCTGTTTATGTGCTTCTTAAATGGGTCCTAGATTACTGCCTTAATTTTGATCTTAGTTGTTCAGCTGTTTCTGGCTGATTGGTGAGTTTAGAGGATGCATTTTGTACCACATACAACTCGAAGGTCTTTGTTCAACTGACCGATTTTTCTGTTTGTGAAATCATCTTTGTAAATAATAGATGTTATCCAAAATAAGGGTAGTTAATCAAGGTGAATGTCCAGTGGTTTTTAAATTTTATTGTAATGTCAAGTAAGCCTGTGAAATGTTTTCGATGGTGTTATTTTCTCTGAGCTGGATGGTTTAATCGTGATGCTTTCATTGTCATTCTAGACAACAGTACTAGCAAAATCTTCCTCCCTAAGCTACAAATATTCTCTGTCATCTCACAACTGTTTTACCGTGCTGGAACTTTCACTAGCATGAAGTGACTGACTGACAAAATCAACGAAAAACCTCGCACACAAGTGCATCGACTCAAATTGCCACGCTTTACAGCAGTACACAAAGAACAGGTGGATAGAAAAAGAGCAACAGGACAGTAAACAAAGTAGTATGAGAGAATAAACAATTTGAAGTTCACAGTTAGTGCAAATATTCAAGCTTAAGAAGAGGCCAAACAGTGAATACATCTACACCATGGTGACATATTCAGTCATATCACCAACCACTAATTTCTTTCGTATGGTGGACCCCAATCATGTAGTCTAAATCTCATCACACGGCTCGGACCTACAGTAAGAAACCTCATGAGCTGGTGCTTCGTCTTTGTTTGGCCACCCTGAACCCTCTTCCAACCTAATTCAATTTCCCCTATTATGGCACGTCAAGGTGGGTGGTGACTCCGTAGGCGCATGAGGTAGTAATATTCAAAAGAATGCTCAAAACCAAGGAGTAATTATTCAGCAACATGTTCTTCAAGATAGAGAATATCATTTCAAGAACAGTTTTTGGATAACTTATTAGGCTGGTTTCAGTTTACCACGCTTAAACTCACATAATGCACATACCATACTGCTTTTTCAACTTGACAATAGGGCATATTTGTGTGACATATCGTATGATAGGTAACGAAAAAAAATAAAAAGCAGCACCCAAGATACAATATGATAGTAACATAGTTGATATATCATTTGTAAAGTGAAATGCCGTCATCTTATTCCGCATAATGTTCATCAGCTGCATGCAATCTGAATAAGTAAGCAAGTAGTCACATCAATTCAACCTTGTGGTTGTTGAAATTTTTCTATTTCAAGAAGCACTGGGAGCTGGCTTTTAGCGGTTCTCCAGCTTATGTCAATCCGTTATTAAGACGACCTTCAAATAATCACTAACAAATTTTGACATACTTTGTGCGAAACATATTAGGATAAATTTATTTATGCCTCAGACGTATTCATATTGAGTCTTGTTTCCTTGTTACTGCCGCTGTTATTATCCAACCAATTTGTCATTTTTTTGACATTTTTTCACGTGGTTACGATACCACTCCACATTACGTCTACACGTTTCAATGAACACACTCCATGGGATGTGAGTCTGAAACAACTAATTGGGATCAACTGTTTTGGATACATAGACCTGGTCAGTGGCTGAGTCTCGTAGTTCGCTTAGCACAGCCCAGAGCAGGCAGTCAGGAGGCTGCTAGGCTGAAAGCTGCCAAGATCCAGGTTTTCATCTCAGCTTCAGTTATTATGCCACACCAATTGTACCAATCTCTCAAACCGCGGTTACCTCAGATACTTCCTTAAACAACTGGGTGAATGTATACTTTTGTAATCACTGTCTGTAAATCGACAAACTTAACTACTCTGTCTATTATCGTTATTCACATCTATTAATCAGGATAGGTGCATAATTTTTAATGTCATTATTACTTTAAACTGAACAAAAATCTTGCGAAGTGTTTTAGATATTCCTTGACTACATAGAAACAACATGGAAATTCTGAATCCTGTCTTATTCGCTGGTTTCTGTGTTGTCCCTGGTAGGTATACTTTTCCTAAAATCTCTAGTCAACATTTTTACCTTAGAATTATAACTGGTTGAATCATTCAGACCTACTAGAAAAATTGCCCTATTTTATTTAAAATGATTAGAATCACAGTTTATGCATTGATTACAATATGGTATCCTTAGAATAGAATTATCTTCAATCTTCAGTGTGGTATGGTTTTAGAGTTCTTAATCACCCCTCATTCCATCACTAAATTGGATGACGTGTTTATGAAAAACTTAGATTTCATTAGTTTAAATACGCCATTCATATAATCACACTAGATGAATGAAGCTAAAATAAATGCTTCGAAAGTCATGTATTCCTATTTATTCATGAATATATCATCTGTGGTCAAAAATGTTATTTCATTCATAATGTTATCCTGAAATCCAAACACTTTGGAAATCAGATATAAATTGATTGTCCTTAACTAGTTTTCACTCAAAATCCTTAGTGTATTTTTGACTCTTAAGTATTGTTTTCAATACAAAGTATATCAGCCTACCTGACTACTCTTTTAACCACTGAGTTAACTGTCAATTCGATGTAAGGGAATAAAATCTTCGCGGAATATTAGACTGAGTTTATCAATGTAGGTTATTACTGTATCCATATTGGTACCAGAAAAGATGTTTATCTAGCTTTTTGATCTAGAACTAAATGTTGCGTCAGTATTTGTTTTCCCTACAATTCTTCAGAACAACTGGTAATGACATTTGCGTGTTACTTGAGGCAGAAACCTACTTGGATTTTTTATACTAAACGTACCTGTACATTGTATGTGTTAGTTGGTAGAAGGAATTACACAGCTTCCTTCTTCTGAAATTCTAAAATAAATAATATTGTATTTGAACATATCATCCATTTTGTTGGGTATACTAAACATAGAACCACCTGATTACTACCTAAACATAATAAGACTCACTAAATTAATAGGAAGTGTCTTGAATTGGAAGTGATTGAGGCTAAAGCTAGTCAACCCAAACTAAACTACTGTAAATAACTGTTTTATAGTCGTGAATAAAATTCGTTCAGAAAATCATCACAAACTAGAAGAATTAGATAGTTGAACTTCTCGAATTTGGATTCTTTAGCAGTAATCAAGAAAAAAATTACAAGCCTAGGATTTTCAGATGACTCAGTAAACATATCATAAGTCAACTAGTTAATTAGAACCCTGCAGCTTCCCTACTCCAACTGCTGTCTGTTCATATCAAAGTGCAGCCATCACTCGATATCACTGTTTGATATCTATCTTTATCTCAATCAAGTTGACTGCATTGCCACCATTTCTCAGAAGGATGTCGAGACATGGATTCTGAATATAGTTGGTGTTTTTATAAAATTAGTTTCAAATTGGCTTTCATCATTGCTGGACATCGGGGAGACAATCCTCTAAAATTACTGCTTTTACTAAGTTGCAAAACTCTCTCATTTCAAAAACCAAAACACATTAACTGATACATGAACACAAGAGTCGGCGGTTTGTCATTGGTAATGCCCTCTTTGTGATGTTATCACACTATTCCATTGATTAGTAGGATATTTGCAATATTTAACCTGAAAATGACCAGCAATCATCAAAATCATCATGTTTATAGTAGCTGTAAAAATAATCCGAGAACTACATACAAAAAACCAGAGCAATTCATGCATCAGAATAAGACCAGAAACAGTAAACATCATTACAAGAACACATTCTCTAATGTAAGTATCAGCCTAATTACATTAATATAACAGAAAATGAGGCAAAAATTACATGAACCGGGATAAGCTCTAACCAATCTAAGCAGTTTGGCTAGAAGGACGACAAGGCGAATGCAGGTTCAAAATTTTCAGCTCAGTAGATCCATATCGTATCGTATCTAGCATTGGAAATCCACAAAAGCATTGTAACATAGATTAGCTTTTTGCTTTTTCATTGTTGTCGCCATTATTACTGCTTGATGGACCTATGAATCCTGGATTCTCAATTTCCAATTTTCCGATCTGTGTTCAAAATAGATGTAAAAGTGACATCAAGTAATATCTATCAATAGGATTATTGAAATACAAAAGCTCTTCTTTTACATTCCGATTATTTCAGGTTATTATTCATCGTAGACTGACATCAGTTGGAGGAACAAAGGGAACCTGGGAGCACTAGACAGCTGTTTCGTGGTAGTATGAGACTGCTCAGCAGTGCGCACCCACGACCCGCACCCTCGAACCCACGACCTTCAGGTTCCCTGGCCAGCGCCTTACCATTGAGCCACTGCATAACAACTCAACGCTTCGTATTTCCAACCTCTCTTAGCTCACGATTATCTTAAATTTATTTGGCAGATACCCGTGTTGTATCGAAAATTTGGACGAAAATTTTAGTGATTTAGTATGTCGCATCGACAACCGTCAAGTTACATAATTAGTAGTCTACCACCTGAGCTACAAAGCTCAGTATTTTATTCTTCATCGCTTGAAGGAATGGGAAATTCACTAGTCAGCGTAATAGTGGGATATCGGTCAGTATGTGGGCTTTATCCCGTGATATCTTCTTTCTTACCGGACGCCACAAGTTTTACTTGACAAAATCAATCTAATGGTGGATAGGGTTTTCAATGGAATCCAGAACGCGCGTCCAGTTCTATTTGATATTTGTCAGTTGGATAAACTTGCCTACCAGTCAGTGTTATTGTTCCCAGTAAGAGCCAAACGCGGGGTTGGAGGCTGTAAGTACCAAAACGTTACCCACCAGACCACTGAGCCATGGCAGCCACTCATGGGGTGACGAGTATAAATTCAAATCTGTTGCTTGTAATTTTCCATCATTGGTTGGTCCAAAATGATCGGCCTCTGTTGACATATTGGCTTCTACACGGATGCTTCCGTATCATCAGTAGTTTCAGTTACGCATGCGGCCCATAACCTGACCTAGGATGGATATTTGACCGATTCATCCTCTTCCGAGAGTGAAACTTGCCTGGTTTTCACAAGTTTTCCATTCTCGAAGCCCAGATTAGTCGTCAAATTAAATTTGGATTTAGGATATTGAACGTAGTATGCTTCAAACTGATTCCCCTATGATTGTCACAAATAGACCTCTCCGTTCTTATAGGCTGGAATGATCAGTGAAGTAGACCGGTCTAACGGGATTACCTTTGATTCCTATACACTGTCTATTGCCTCCATCACTCTACTAAGTGATTTCCTACCTTCTTCCTCAGTAAGTTCTTGAGGCAAACCGTCAGATTTGGCTGGTTTGCTTCATTTCAGGTCAGAAGCAGCCTAATCAACTTCAAAGAGAGTTGGAGGACCGACATCTCCGTCCCATCCATGTTCAGGTTAAAGGTTGGGAAACTAGAACGTTCTTGGAGGAAAGCTAGCCGTGCTTCACAGTGTTCTGTTCAAATTTTAAGCTGCCTGTCCACAGAGGTTGTCAGAGACATCCTCTTCACTGATGATCTTATTAACCATCGTCCTCCTCTTTTCTGTTTCCTTAACAAGACTTAATAATTGCCTTCGCCATCTCTGGCAGTTTCGCCACCCACCACTGCTCTGTGTCATTGCGAAGGCTGCTGGTCTGTTTATGTTTGGGCTGCTTTCGCTTTCGATTGAGTATACACAGGTCTTACCAACGTGTGATTTTCCTACGCTTACTGAGGTGTGAGCATACTCCTGACTGTACGAGCTCATGTTCGGATTCCAAACAAGTACTCCAGTATCAGCAGTAATCCTCCACCGATCCCCTCGAAAGATGGTTCGTCTTAATGTGATTTATCTGTGCCTAACAATGGTTTGATGTTGGTGGATGCAAAGTCAGAGAGTGCTTTTGTTTTTATCCGAAGTTAGTGCTGACGAAAAGCAACTAACTATCAGGACAAAACTGCAGCAGACGGTCACCACTGTCAGTGCGTTGGCATGGAATTTCATAAATACACCCTGGATGGCTTTTCGATTGGCTCTTCTTCCCTACTTGAGCGTTGAAGTTGCCTACTGTTATAACTATATCTGAACGTCTTACTCTCTGTAGCAAAACTGACAGCTTCTCATAAAATACATCTTTCTCTTCATCTGAACTGAATTGGGTAGACGTGCAGGCGGACAGTACGATTAGGGATCGCCTAGTCTCCAACCCTTCCTAGTTTTTACAGACACATCCAGTCAGACAGCAAACAGACGGCTGTTGACCAGTGTCCAGTTGAAAAGTGCGTCTTCTAATCTATAACCCAGTGCTATGCCTACACCAACCAGTACACAAGAGCTAACCACTGAATCTCCGAGGACTTGTGAAGTGAATTTTGAAGATTTACTACAATGGTCAGTTGAGGTAAAGTTAATAACCATACTCGGGTTCTGTTCATATGTCTTGAGGGAGTCATACGCCCATGGCTCGAGACACCAGTTCTGGCTGATGTCAAATACTGTCCGACTTGGCACAGAGTTCGGACGCTGAAAGCCCCAATATGAAATCGACGGTGGGTCTTAGGAGACTATGAATGAGATTTAGATGACTTTGATCATTGGCAATAATAGCAGATTGAGAAGTTGAGGAACTCAAAAGAAGCTTAACATCAATATCAGGATGTTGGAGACGAAGGAGGAGATATAAATGAGGAGAATGAGTTATATTAGACTGCTTTCTGTGAACTATTGCAAGTAGGTTGGGGGTCGATACTTTCAGGTTACCGACAACGTAGAAGTTATTTCGTCAAAGTTGATGAAAGGGAAAAGTCATTATTATTGTGTGGTCACGGAGGGCGTGAATCATCTGATTGAAGCCTGTCACACACAAAATTTTTGGAATTTTCGAATTAAAGTTTGTGTATACTGAATTCACTGAGAAGACAGAAACCTCTATCGTCAGAATACCGGAGGGAAGAGGGAGTGCGCTGCGTTTTAAGTGAACCTTTTTTTAGCTTCTCTTCCTGTTTTAGCGTGCAATAAGATTGTCCAGATACGTATATGAAGCCCTAAATCCGTGAAAACTTTCACAACCGGCTGACTGGGTTTGAAGTTTCGAGAAAGATTACGTAAACCTGCGTGTAAATATCAGACTGGCTAAAAAGACAAAAGTCATTAGAAAGGCCCAGAAGTAGTGAAGGTCGTTGTAAACAAATATAGACCGTCATATTTCGTGCATATTTTGATGTTGCAATACATCTTGTGTTATCTTACCGCCTTTTCGATTTACCGACGAATTGGGTGACCATGAAGTGTTAAATCTGAAGGTTATTGTTCAGGTGTACACTATCACATATGTACAACATAGATATATTATTTCCCATACCCAAGGTAGGATCAGCATGGTGTCCTGGTCATCCAATGTAAACACCTTCCTAGTATTAACATCTTCCAGCCAGGAGTGAGACTGCATTCGGCCCTATATTATTATTACACCATACCGATAACTGCTTTTACCTAAACAAAATCCCGCAGACCTATCCAGTATAGTAGGACCTTAAGGAATAAATGTTTCAACAAGTATAGCTTGTTGGGTTGTCTTAATTCAAGAACCCAACCAACACGTTTAGGAAAGAGTTATCAGTCGCAATAAAACTTGTATAATACATAGGTGATCACTAGACAGGATCTTTCTAAACACATGTTGTGTGGTTTATTAAGTTATAGATCGTATAACTATGAGAATAACTTGAGGGAAATCTTGATTCTTGACACGATATGGGCAGAACCTGTAAAAGCGCTTTCAAACCATTTTCTGAAGCAACATATGGTAAATAACTTTTCAGCTTTGTAGAAGCCATGATTAATAAAAATGCAGTGGATGGCAGTGAAGTCAGTGAATTGAAAGAATGATGGAAGCATCATGTGAAATGAGGCAAAAAAGAGACATACAATCACTGATTACAACAAATTAGTAGAATACATCAATTACTTCATTTATTGTGAAAAAGGTGTGGATACATTCTCCAGTAACGTGTAGTTAAAATCTAAGTGTTTTTAAAGTGTCCCTCATATTCTGTTAATGGACAGTATATATGAAATGTAACCTAAAAGAATAAGATAGCACTTTCTTTACTTTGTAACCATTATTTCTCTGCTTCAGCCAGAAGGATGAAGTTAAATTGACAATCAATATTCTAAGTTATGAACCATTAAGATTTCGATCTATCCTGCATTATGAACAGAATTACTCTTATCGGAGTATTTCGAGCTTTCAGTCATCTACAATACGGAGTGACGTCAATCGATGAACCATTAAAGATCTAAGAGTTTTGGACAGCTGTTTTAACCTAGATTGAGACTTCTTGGCAGCGCTTATCCACTTCCTTTCTAAGGATCCAGAACTTCCAGGTTTAGTGGGAAGCACATCACCATTGGGCCACTGGATAGGAATCCCACAACAAGAATTCTACTAAATTAGTTAGTTTGTAAAATGGTACGCTCATCCTCTACCGCTATCAGCGCGTGTTTGTCCCTACAGTCAACTTCCATAAAAATAAACATTGTGGCTTCTAATTAAAACTTCAAGAAATCTCATCTTCAGCGAGTCACTAAGGAGCAGTAGACAGTAATTCATTGATCGGTCACTGGAGAGCAAGCAACATAATTTTGTCCAGGCCTGACTGCTGACCGAATCCTATCAATTATTTGCAGTGCGTCCACTAGACTATAGGCTCACCATCGTGGCGGATTCTGATGGATGTTGGGTGGCTGAATGCAACAGGCAGTGAGCCCTACACCTATGTTTCTTGTTTTTTAGCACTCTTCAGTAAGGCGTATCTTCAACCTTGAAGGAACTGAAATTGGTCGCCCTCCAATGACTATTCAGTGTATCTAATCCAGTCCAGCAAGAGATCAGTCGTGGCCAGAACAGCTAGGCGGTAATGTCACTAACTACAACACTAGATGACACGCGTACAAATCTCGGAGGGAAAACCAGTTCCTTCGAGGTTGCAGATCAGCTTACTGGTGATTGCTAAAAAGCACGAAACCTAGGTCAGGCGGGGCGTCATACCGATTGCCTTCAGCCAACCACCAGAGAGTAATTCAGTTTATTGGTTTCAAGGTGGAAGTGACTCTGATCTGACATCAGTGGAAATGACTACTTGGTAGAAGTTAGAGAATATGGACCATTAAATTCCCACCCAGTGGCTCGATGGTAACATGATCACATGGAGACCTAAATATCCAGGGTTGTACCGCTATCGGGATGGAAGGCGTTCACTAATGATGAGTCACAGACAAGTTAGGTCCTTCTACTGATATCGCCCTGTGATGAATACTATTTTGAAGTCAACCAATCTGCACAAGCGTCCAAACTGAATTTCCAGCTTTAGGGTAAATTATTTTACCTTTTACCCAGGGCATTTTTATGTCCATTAAAGTTGTATATGCATGATTCATTTTTGTCAAATAAAGTTGTTCTCGCAGTTACAGACCAATCTTTGTCTTTTGATATTATGATTTTTCCGTGAACATTCGTTATCGTACTTAACTGAAGCATCTTATTGGGCTCAGTATATTTTTTGCGCCTAAGAGTGTTATTCTGCTTGGGAATTTCACAAGGCATTGTTTACATATATTTGCTAAAACTTTCATGAATGTGTTTTATGTTACGTGCCTAACTTTAGCTGTATATACTCGTTGATAAAACTTCATAATTCATTTAAAATCCTAATGTTTATGAGCGACGATGGCCTTATCGGTGAATAAACCTGTATATGAGACTGAAAATGAATCCAGGTATTCATTAATGAAGGTCAGTCAACTTATGAAACGGCCTTCCGTAGATTGTTTTGAATAACCAATGCTCCATCATTTCATATTTCTTGACGTGATGACCACCTTACAGTGAAGATATCACCAAGACATTAATTACTTTTGGATAATTTAGCAATCTACACAGTAATTTGTAGCCGTCAATCATTTATGCAAACTGTGCTGAATTTGGAGTATACGTTGGTTAGTAGACGTAACACCATACATACTCACTTACCAGTTTTAAATCGGGATACAACATTTTGGGAGGGCTATTACCTCTTTCAAGAACATCTGAAAACCTAAAATTACATTTAAAAATGCATGAGCAAATTACTTCCATGCAGATTCTGATTAGAATAGTCCAAGCGGTTTTTAATCATACTTAATTTTAATTAATGAGTCTCAAATGAAAACCAATTATTTCTCTCTAAGTACTGGTACCCACTACATACCATTGGGATTCAAATCAAGACAACACTGTTGAGTATTCGTCACAATCTTGTAGGTTAACGTCTACTAAACTGTTTAATCAAGAGATTCCAACACCACACAAACCGTACTTCTAAGCCACAAGTATTTGCTACTATTTAAAATTCTTTACAGTAGTTGGTATTTTTGACTGAAATCTTGGGATTTTTAATTGGCAAATATGTATGAACTGGTATGAAATGCATTGCATGAATACGTATAAGATTACATCATCAGTTCACTCAGTAGAAGCAAATTTTTAGTTCAATTGAATTATGAGGCACTAATAAAACTCAGTATCAACAGCCTACTACTAGTAGTAGGAGATTTCTGAAAGAACTTTCACAGCACCAAGAATTGTGTTCTGTTCAAGTTATGAAAACGAAAAAAACTAGTTCTCTTTAACTTACTGAGTGCAGAAACTTGCTCATCAGTCTGTGTAAGGAATCAACAGTTCAAAGTAGAAGGGATATTACCATCATATGGCTGCAAAACAGCTGTTCCAGCATCAGAAATAGTTTTTTCAGACGGTATGTAATAATTCGATGCTACAAAACATAATATGTTACCTAAATAATAGCTGTGAAAGACCTCATTTGCTATTTCAAGTGTATTTCCTCTTTTGAAATTCTAGAAAGAGATGATATTACAGAATAATGGATTTTATAAAGAATTTGAATTCCCTTTTCCTTATTACTTCCAACAATTCTATTTAAGGATACATACAACTGTGATGTCAAGTAACTTATTAAAAAAATGTTGAAAATAGCTCATTTCATTAGACCAAGTGCATAGATAAAGTATTTCTTGCACGGACAAAAGTTAAGTATATGCACCCCAGAGAGTGAAGAAAAACTGATTAGTTAACAATGGTCATTTTATATGAGTTATATTTCGTATCTCTGCCAATAGCAGATAGTGATTCCGTGCTGCTTATCAGAAATATCCACTTAGTGCATTCTCTGAAACTTCGAGTACTGTCAACCTAATTCACTATATAATAACAAAGAATTTGGGGTATTTGAACTATGCTAATAACCAGGTAACATACATCTGTGTTGCTCGTTAAACTGAAGTCTAAGAGTGATCCGATAAATTTTGAGGGAATACGTCTGAAAAGTCCTAGATCTAACAGTTTTGAAGTCTTAACACCAAAAGGATTACTCAGATTAAGCATTTCAGTTAACTTACTCCTGGCTAGAGATAAGATCCAAATTTATTGCTGATCTGTTCTAATAACTTGTTGTCTGAACTTACTTTAGGTTGCAGGGGAGATAAATATATTTATTTGTCAGCGTCAGCACTTTCAGTAACTTCATGATTAAAATAATTCAAGCTGTATTGCACACAGTCATTAAAATGCAACAAACAGATTGAAATATTCATCTACAATAAGTGAATTATGTGTACTACATGCCAACCAGATGGCGTCTAGGGATCAAGTTCATCTCTGAGAAGTTGAAGACATAAAATCAGTTCCAACAATATTTCCATAAATTAGATCCCAGTGGTAACAATGGATATCCTTGGAAGACAACAACAGTTGTACTTATTTCAAACTATACCCCTCCTTAATCCCTTGGGCGGTTGTGTGAGTGCAATTAGAAAGTGTTACCCCAAAGGTAATGCTTGGTAATCCCGCAGGATTTAGACATCACTACAAAACCTATGGATGGATAAAAACAACTCCCTCTGGTCGATAAATGTGGCTAATGTTAGGCGCCACTACTTGTGCATGTGTTCTTGTACCTATTAAAAGGTAGAAGATATGATCATCTTACTATCGTTTAAGTCGGATAACAGCCCGGTTTTCTGAAGTTTCAGCTAGATATCGAACGACTACTAACCCAACTGTTTTAGAAATCGCGTTAAGATTATGACACGAAGACTTCTATTATGGCTTATAAACCGGAGTAATCACTGACGTGAACCAGCTGCATTGGCCCACTTCTGATTCCTATAAATCTAGCTAGTAACTTGGTCATACTGATAGGTAATTTTCGACCATTATCCTCAAAGACATCTAAAGGCAAATTGTTAGGTCACAAGTCAAACACATGAGAAGCGTTTCAATGTTAGCTGATTTTCTGTCCAAGTGAGTAGACTATGCTGAAGGGTTTTTCAAGCTGTTGATGTAAATAACATTAAAAGATGAAAAAGCAATAAAAATATCTCTTAAAGTTATCATAAGTGCCAGCTTACAATAATCTGTATCGAAGATACATTTGCGACGGGAAAAGTTTGTACTTTTGGCCTGGAACAAATCTATTTCTTCTATCCTTTATCATATTATTAAGTGTTGAGTCTTATAGTTTTGTCAGCGAATCAGCACTGTTGTACTGTAATCAGAAGGCAGTTACTGCTCTTTAGAGAATAAGAATAATCTTAAGTGTCTATTGTTCCAACATATCTACATCATTACTATCAACACTCAGTCCGCTTTCTTCTAAATTGAAGTAGCCAGCACCAGATATACACCAATAAACCAACAGGTCTTTTTGTTTTTCACCTTTTGAACTCAAAGTAGCTTTATTGAATTAAGTAACAGTTGTAGATAGTGACTAAAAGGTGAAAGAATAAAGTTTAGTTGTTGACCAAGTTAACTATTTCTCAGAGTGTTCTATCCAAACTTTCAACTGCTTAGACTTAAAAGCAGAGAAAAAGATTATTATAAGAGATAGTCGGACCGTTTTATTGTTTTAGTAATGGTTAGGTCTTCGGAGAGAATTTGCTGTATTCCTTTTTAATATAGACGGAGAAAACAATGTGGTAATTAGCATAAACATATATTGAATGACAGATTGACACTTTCTGTATATCCAGATCTTGGAAAGTGTTCTCTCTTCTGAAACAGCTGATGAAAAGTGGATTCATGTTAATTACACAGAAGCAAGACCGAGGAATTCAAGATTAATCTGTTTGAGTTTGGTCAGATATGTATGTTTCTTTGAATATTTGATTACATATTTCAGAAACTGTAAGTCAATAATTTTACAGTTGGTAACGGAAATCCATGATGTATGAGAGATTCGTTGTTTTTAGAACCAATGTTTTCCAACCTTTCAACCGTCAGTAGAAAGCCAGAACATCTGGTAATGATGGTCATATTTGGGATACACTTGCGGCATAGTCGGCAGACTAATCTTGCTCACGAATCTCAAATTACTTCAATGCATGCACCTCTACTCATTCCATAATGTAAATGAAAGCTTAACCTCCAAACTGCTTAGGAAACAGTCTGTCGAATGTGATTAAAGTCATATCCCCTTTTAGTTTTGAAAAATTCCCCGACTATCCGACAAAAATAAATATATAATCCAACTTTTTGATACATTTCGTAGCATTCGATAAGCATGATGAACTTAATTCAATAAGCTTCATATCAAGACTTAAAAATATGACGGTCACTCTTATGAGATACTCTAATATCTACCAGATAAGTACCAAAAAGTGTACAGCATCGGATATTAGTATTACAACGTTCTGAGACTAACTAAAAATAAATATGAAAACTTAATTAACACCTGACTGACTAATTTTAGGCAAATGTGATGAAATATTGAATAAGAAAGTGTATAAAATGGAGCTCGATAAAAGGCGTGCAATACATAAAAGTGTAATGCTTCCTATAACAAGTTAACTGAGACTGAAAATGTCCTCCTACATAAATATGATGGATAACCCCTAAGTACTTCAAGGTTTACACATTGCTTGAAACTTAATGTGAACTTGTTTGTTTGGCCTATAGTTTTAAATTTTCTACCTGGACCATTTCTTCCATTGTCATACAGGTTGCCCATTATTTTGGCCTAAATCTCTATAACTCAGCCTAATGTTGATTAATTTCCTGAAGTGAATGTGAGAAAGATGTTTGACCTGATGAAGACAACTGTACAAATTACTGGTGTATATCTCGTTATTGACATTCATTCTCTGGATGATTACATTCTTTTACTTATAACAAGAGGTTTGCTTTTTCCTAAGGATAGTTGTATAATGCGATGAATAAACCTAATGCAAACCATTTGTCTAATAAAATAACACTTCTCATTCGTTGTTTATTGGTTTAAAGTAGTTGTGAAGAAACTTTGGGCTTTAGTTTTATGCCTTGCGCAACTGCAACCCAAATAGCTCAGTGATTAATTCTCTGACTGCTATGCTGGTTGACATTGGTTTGAATATATAAGAGACAGTTAGTTCAACAAAGGTAACCAACATGCTCTTCTGAGAAGTCTCCGTAAAACAGTAAACCTAGGTACAGTACTTCCCATTACTACTTTCGAAGGCGCTTAGAAGTCAATGAGTTAAGTGGTGGAATTTCTAAGATGATTAGTAGACCTTGGTCAGAACTTATGCACCATCATATTGGTCTACTAACTAGTAAACAAGCCGTATAATCTATATGCAAGTTTACAAAAAACGGTTGCTTACTTTGATTCAGCTAACATTTGTTGTTTCTGATGAGTAAAGTGATAACGTTGAGCAGACGTAGCCAGGACACGATCACCAACAAAACAGTTGTTCCGGTTAACAACAGGCTTTTCAAAAGTATCTGATTCCGAATCAACATTTGTTGACCTTTAATATTAGGGTGAAGGGACAATTATCTCAAGGATAACGTAATAAACCTCATAAACATCATTTAGATCAAATATCTGCTTCAAATATATAAGAATAATGACTATCAGCCTGGTTTTCAACCTTGAGATTTATATTGAGTAGATAAATATAAGCTGTATATCACAGGGAAAACAGTAAGGAACTTAGTGCGTTGAATAATAGGTATTAACACAAGTTTACTAGCTGTTCATAGTTTGCTGATTGGATGCATATATGAAATTGATTTCGGTCAGAAGGTAACACCGGTTGAACGAAACATGAAAGTCAGACAAGGGTAGATACCCTTTCCAGTCTCGTCCAGTCTAGGAACTACTAGTATAAATAGCATATTACTTTTTGTGAGATCAAAATTAACAGGATCGGATTTAGCAGTGAATAAGTCAGTCTTCATATAGCCTGAAACTATTCAGAAAATTGAGGTCTAAATCTCAGCTATTTCCCTGTTTATATTTAAGCAGTTGTATTCAACCCACAAGCCTAAATGAATAAACAGCAAAAGAGTTGGAGTAGAAGTGTGTCATAATCTAAAGCAGATTTGTAATAGTTTTCTACCTAACAGTGCTGCGCATAAGCACTGTTTACCCGTCATAAATGCCGAAAAGTCACAAGGAACCTAGATGGTGATGAATAATCATGTTTATAAAATCGGACCATTTTTCATCACAAAATTATATCACCTGACTAGTCAGTGAAAATAATAGTGTTTTGAACAGTTGATTTTATGATTCTCTAAGAATTTTTAATACCATTCAAATAAAGTCTACTTTTATTGGATCACCTTTAAATTTAACAGAAGTCTTAGCTCTCTAACTTGGATGTGTTTGAATCCCTGTTAATTGGATGACTTGCCGGATGATCAATCAATTATCTTATGAAGCTATAAGCTCCTTAATGAGCTGGGAGCACGAAGAAATTACTAGCTTTCAAAAAGTCAGCTATTGTTCAGTGGTTTAAAGATACTATACGATAAAGGCATATTACAGTGACGCAAAAAAATACATACCTATGATGATCACTTCACAGCAATCAAAGGAATTACTTTTTACCAGTATCTACTGAATGTAATTGACATATTTCCCGATGGTCTGTGACATCTATCAACTATTTGATAACTTTCACGTGCTTGGTAAAAAACAGTGTACACGAATGTCACACGTAGGTCTTATCTTTAATATATTTTATCACCTAAAATAGCATACAGCCATGTAAGAGTTCTTGTTTTCGGCAAGTATACAGGACGAAACACCCTACTTCAAAAATCAGTATACTGCCTATTAAGTCACCACACAATCACAGTCACTTTTGCAGGAAATGCTAAATCTATGGTAGACAGAATATCTAAAATTCATAAATGTGCACCATAGATGATTACAAAAACACGCATTCAGTAATCAAAAATTCAATTTTCAGCTTTAAAATTATCGAGGAATCATGTGACGCATACTGATACCTTTTAAAACAAATTGGTTTTTCCAGGTATTCATCTAAAGTGTCATCATGGGTCATCCAACCTATAAAATAATATTCCAGTTGTTACTTCAGCCGTTGGTTAAGAATCAATTAGTTAAGAATCAAGTCATCTCAGCAAAATCGTGAAACTACCATGAGTCAGCAACCTACTTAGACCTAAGCTACCAAACAATTTCCGCCGAATATGATCACATAGAATTTTTCTCCTTCAGCTTATTTTAATTATTAAAGTATGTCTCCAGATCTCAGTATTTACTGTCGAGCATTTTTAAAACTACCGCTATGCAAGTTAACAGTAAAATGAAAAGGAACGCCGCGACCAGTGGTGATGGACTCGCAAGCATGTGACTGTACATCACATAGCTATTCACAAAATAATTAGCGCAAACTGCAGACGTTCGCACTGACTGAATGAACCGCCACCATCAAACTCAGGCACGATTTCTCACCATTCCACCTTTCAGAGCAGAAGATCACTTAAAAACAGATAGTTGTTATATAGTATTGGTTGCAATGCTGTTATTATTATGAGATGCTTTAATTAGTTTCTTCAAAAATCTTCAACGAGGAGTTGATTTTCTGGAATAATTCATACTGAGAACTCCTTACTCTATCATATACATTGCCTGCAATATGTATATTCTGTTCAATTACTAGTTAAGTTCGAAGCTCACTATTGTGATCAACGCACAGAACCTCAGGTAAGTGTGAAAACATGATAAACAAATGAAATAAAAGAACTTGGAAACACCACTTGTATAACTGCAAACGCTTTCAGACACTTTTATGAAGCCTCCGCTGATGATACTGTCCAAAAGAGACGAGGAGAGCTTTATTGTTAAACTACGCAGCTTGGGAAACACAACACCTTCAAAATCATCCCAAAGAACTACTAATCCTGTTTGCCATATTCGAATTATTACCAACCAATATCAATGACAAGCTAGCTGATATATATATATATATATATATATATATATATATATATGTATAACCTCGCCTGGTTAACTAGTTTACTAGTTACTAGCCGGTCCTAAGCCCGGGTAAAGAGGGAAGGTTGGGCATAGGGCTAGCAACCCTACCCCGTAAAACAAATCTAACCGCTAAAGAAACTTCAAAGCACAAACAAAATATAAAAAATGAAAACAAACTTATTCCCCGCTGGAATCGGAGAGGCGAAATGACGCCAGTTGGTGAAAGCCTTCGGGAAGCCAATTGGCCGATGTGTCTTCTCTCGATGAAAGCGAAAGTAAACGTGGGGACATGGAATGTCCGCACGATGTTTGAACCCAGTAAGGCAGCCCAGATTGCAAGGGAGATGAGAAGGTATAACATCGAAGTGCTTGGGATTTGCGAAAGCAGATGGAATGGGAGTGGACTCTCCAAACTATCAACTGGAGAATCAATAATCTACTCCGGTCACCCAGACGCCAACCACGAGCACACTGAGGGAGTGGCTATCATGATGTCCTCAAGAGCATCGAAGGCTCTCATGCAGTGGGAACCAATCTCCTCCAGGATCATGACAGCAAGATTCAACTCAAAAGGAAGAAAGGTCACAATCATACAATGTTATGCACCTACAAATAATGCAGAGCAAGAGAAAAAGGAGGAATTCTACAGACAACTTCAATCAACACTGGACAAGACGTCAGTTGGCGATATCAAAATTCTGATGGGCGACATGAATGCGAAACTGGGAGGGGACAACACGGGAAGAGAACTAACCATGGGTCGAGAGGCACTAGGTGAAATGAATGAGAATGGAGAATTGTTTGCAGAATTCTGCGCATTCAACGATTTGGTGATTGGAGGCAGTGTGTTCAGGCACAAAGATATCCACAAAGCGACATGGATTTCACCAGATGGACACACTAAAAATCAAATCGACTTTATCTCAATCTCAAGAAAATGGAGACGCAGTCTACTTAACACAAGGTCAAGAAGAGGAGCAGATGTAGGTTCAGACCACTACCTAGTGCAAGGAACCTTCCAAATCAAGTTAAAAGCCTTCAAGGAAGCTGGTGATAGACCTCAACCCAAGTACAACACTCGGAAACTGAAGGATGAAACTACAAAGGAGATCTTCAAGGCAGCCATCAAGACAAAATGGGAGACATCGAGCAACATCCCTGAAGAAACCTGTGTGGAAGAACACTGGAAGTCTTTGAAAGCTATGTGGAAAGAAACCTGCACAACAGTATTAGGAAGGAAGAAGAAAGAAGACAAGGAATGGATCTCGACAGATACCTGGAAGCTGATAGAGGAGAGGAGGATGGTGAAGCAGAAGATAAACCAGTGCAAGGATGCTCAACGACAAGAGGAACTGAGCACGATGTATGAAACACTGAACAAAGAAGTAAAGAAGAGTGCACGCAAAGACAAAAGACACTTCTACGAAACACTGGCAAGTGAAGCAGAACAGGCTGCAGGTAAGAGAGACCTGACGACATTGTATCAAATAACCAGGTTGCTATCAGGGAATAGACCAACACAGATGAAACCAATAAAAGATGAAGAAGGAAATTTAATTACAAAAGAAGAGAAACAGAGGAAACGATGGGCCGACCACTTCAAGAAGCTCTTGAATCGACCACCACCTGCACTTCGTCCAGAAATACCACCTGCAGCCGCTGAACTACAAGTGAACATTAATCCCCCAACGAAAATGGAAGTCCTGAACGCCATAAAGCTACTGAAATGCGGGAAAGCAGCAGGACCAGATGGAATCCCCCCAGAAGCACTGAGAACAGATGCAGAGACAACAGCAGACATGCTCACACCACTATTGCAGAAGGTGTGGAAGGAAGAGAAGGTACCTGACGATTGGAAGAAGGGTTACCTTGTCAAACTGCCGAAGAAGGGAGACCTCAGTGCTTGCAAGAACTGGCGCGGAATCACTCTCCTGTCCACCCCAAGTAAAATATTAAGCCGCATCATCCTGGAGAGGCTTAAAGATGCACTGGATTCAAAACTACGACCAGAACAGGCAGGCTTCAGGAAGTACAAATCATGTGCTGACCAAATTGCAACGCTTCGTATCATCATAGAACAGAGCATAGAATGGCAATCAGCTCTCTGCCTCAACTTCATCGACTTTGAGAAGGCCTTTGACAGCGTCGACCGAGAAGTAATTTGGAAACTGCTTCAATACTACGGAGTACCGCAAACCTTTATCCGCCTCATTCAACAACTATATGAAGATGCCACATGCCAAGTAATCCACAATGGGAAGCTCAGTGATGCCTTTGAAGTGAAGACAGGAGTGAAACAAGGTTGCCTACTATCCCCCATGATATTCCTTATTGTGGTGGACTGGATCATGCAGCAAACAGTAGGCAGCGAGAAGAGGGGGATACACTGGACGACGGAAAAGAACCTAGAAGACTTGGATTTCGCCGATGACTTATGCCTAATGTCACATAAACTTGAAGATCTGCAGGCAAAAACTAACAAGTTGATAGAAGAGGCAGCGAAGACGGGACTTCAGGTGAATATAGAGAAGACAGAAGTGATGAAGATACCGCACCACCACCATCAACAACAACAACAAACTCCAATCACCATCAACGGGAGAAACTTAAAGGAAGTAACCTCCTTCACTTATCTAGGAAGCACTGTTTCAACTACAGGCGGGACGGACGAGGACGTCAAAGTCAGAATCGGAAAAGCAAGACAGGCGTTCATTAGCCTGAAACCAGTGTGGAGATCTTCTGCACTCAGCATGCGGAACAAGATACGGATTTTCAACACCAACGTCAAGTCAGTGCTCTTGTATGGCTCAGAGACTTGGCGCGTCACGAAAGGCATTTCCAATAAACTACAGACATTCATCAACAACTGCTTACGCTCGCTGCTGAAGATCAGATGGCCAGAAAGAATAAGCAACAAGGAACTCTGGGAACGAACCAACCAAGAACCTATCACGCAACAAATATGCAGGAAGAAGTGGAGATGGATTGGCCATGCACTGAGAAGGCCGACTGAGGACATCACGCGTCAGGTCAGTGCTCGAGTGGAATCCCCATGGGAAGCGACGAGTTGGACGTCCAAGGGTGACATGGAGGAGGTCGTGCGAGCAGGAAATGAGAGCTTGTGGGCTGTCGTGGGACCAGGTTCAAAAGATCTCAGAGAACAGAGGTCACTGGAGGCGTGCTACTGAAGCCCTATGTTCCACTAGGAACCCAAGGGACTAATAATAATAATAAATATATATGTATATATATATATATATAGCATTCAGTTGAAGACTCAGCACCAGGCTGATTCGACTACATAACTTCATGGTTTCTGAGTTTATTTTTTCCAGTATTTGTAAGTTTTCGCAGGGATATGTCGCCCACCGCCGTGATGGTGGCTATGAATTTAAGCCGTTGCCAAACTTTATTACATCGTTTCTACCAGATTTAGAGGAAGAGATTTCTGGCCAAAAATATGTACGTACAAATCAGTGATGAAAATAAATATCAGTTTTTATCAAATCTAGGAAATGACTAGCATAATACTCGGTTGATGGTGGCTAGCAGCGGAATCTAAGACACACGTTTCGTCCTATTTGGGACTCGTCAGTCGACTGCACTTGTTGCATCATTTATTGGTTTTAAAAGCAATGTACAGCGAAATACCCGGTATTGATGAAAAAAGACTTACCTAAGATTGCACACTAGAACAAGTAGGCAACATATAATTATGATAAGAATAGCAATTAAAACACCGAATCCTGTTTTTCATTTCCCAATACAATCGTATAAAATGCATTAAAATAAATTGAAAAATAGAAATACAAGCGTTAGTGCACAGAATGACTATAAGTTCATGTTTGAAAAACCGAAGTAGTGTAAGCCAATAATATAAAATTATTCATTTCTCATACGAAAACGATGACTTATAATCTAATTCAAGTTAAGCTGGTAAGTCCACGTTCAACTTTTATGAAGATGTAAATATAAGTTTATTTGCTGATATGTTTAGAAATGTTACTGGAAGCTTTAATCACTCACACTGCTGACTTCGAGAGTTGAATTGATTAACATCTGTTAGCATTTAGATACCTTGTACAGATGGTGCGGTCATCAGAAAATTGATTACACTTGTCATCAAAGTAACCATACACTCATTCCATATACTCACAGAATTAGATAAATTCTGTCTTGTAAAACGGTGTCTTGAAAGGTGAGAGCGTCTCATAAAAGGATGACACCCGTTAAGGAAGTTTTAGTTATCGCAACTCATAAAATTAAGGAATAATTATCCAGTGTTCGCAGGAATGCGTTCTTCATTCTAGCCTCAATCGAGTTACTGGCACAACCTCATGCATATCCGATGGACTGGTAGAGACGTGCCGTGTTGATGTCACTTCAGACCTTGTAATAAATATATAACTGAAATTACTAGTCACAACTGATGATATTCTCAACTGTTGATTCCATAAGATATTTTGTTACTGATTTCGGAAATTTGTTGATCAGTACGGAAACAGGGACCCATGCATAGACAGTATTATGAAATTAAATCGTATCTAGACTCAAAGAAAACATAGGCTGCCAATTCAAATGATTCAGTATTTAATATGGACTTTTGTTTCAACAGTCGGAAACAGAAAATGAAATCCTATTGGATTAGAAATGGAATTTCTCAGTAAAAATAAAAATTCAAAAACATTACAGCACTACTGTTTGAAAAAGCACAAATTGATTACTGCATTTTGAATTTGATTCAAATTTTTTGTTGTTGATTACACTCTTGTCATCGTAAAAGCACTGTTAAAACGTTAATATGGACTCTGAACTCAACCTTATGCTGACTTTCGTACTCCGAGGTATGCTGTTGCGATTGCATCTCACTTAAATGTTAAATAACTCCAACAATCTTATCTATCAGTTGCTCAGATATTTTGACTTGTGATGACAAGTGAGTAGGGTATTTGGAAGCCACTTCTTCAAATGAACATTTCCTTTAAATCTTAACATAAAGATTTGATGAAAAGATCTTTGCCCAAAACTGATTAGCTTTCAATTATGGTTCAAGATGACAAGAAGTAGTCCTAATATTTAATTTTGTCATTTGATGAATTTCATTCTAGGTTTAAAACATATTCAGATTAAAACCGACCATTTGATGTTTAGCGGCTTTTTTGAATAACGCCTAGCTTCTGTGATAAGAGTTGCTTTGACCACCTAAATTTATTCTTCACAACTAACATTTTTATTCATAAGTTCAGTACATGAACCAGACACTCAAAGTAAATTCTCTTAGTTAACTCTGAGGACTGCAATGGTGGTAACTGAAAAAGTGGACGTTGTTTATTAATCTGGACCAAAATCACATGGTCTGCAAATGTTGAGCAGAGGTCTATATAGCATTCTTTTCATTCCTTTTTCATCACAAACCCAAAGTGGTGAACGTTACTAATAAGAATACTTATCAGCGACATTTAGCACAAGGTAGGGGGACATAAGAAGTGAGAACAATCAGTTGCTAAACAGTCGCGAAGGAAGAAGATACAAAATCTAATAGAGATATCAAAGGCAAGAACACTGTACACAAGGAAGCCGAGTAAAAGAATGTGTTTTTAATGTGACTTTACTGAGAGTTTTAGTACTTTTGTCGATACCGACTATATAGAATAACTGAAATGTAGCGTTTAAAAGAAGAAGACGATAAGCGATGGGGTACTGATTTTTGTGACTGAAAGAGTTTGTTTTTAGTTTAGCTGCAGTAAATTTCAAAGTTAGCCTTCAAAAAGTTTCTTTTAAGTTTTTCAGACATGGTGAAGACATACCTTTCTTTACTCTATGAATAAAGGATCAATTCGAACCATTTGTATAGTTCATGGGCAAAAATCTTCTCGTTTAAATACCCGGGGCATGTCTTCATGATATTTTCTTCATCATTTGTTATCGGATTCTACCAACGTGAAAACTATATAGTAAACGCTGATTTCTAACGTTGTGAAGTTAGTTCACTACGAATCAAAACCCATCCTAAAATTCAAGTCAGCATTATAGGTAACTTTTTACAATACATTTATCAGACATGACTGTTCCCATAGTAATCTGCATCAAGAACAAGAACAATAACAAATACTGGAAGGTAGTGGACTGATGTTTCACCCTAATCCTCAAGTTACTAGCAGTACAAAATCTGACTCTTAAACATTGAGAAACAAGGTTAAAAAAGAAAATGGAAACTGTAAAGTGTGCACTGAGCCACAGTTTCTAATATAGAAGGATATTTTCATAAGAATAAATGTCTGACCGTTTCTTCGATGGTTTTCACAGGCTTTCTAAATAACAACAGTTTGTTAGTCTCGCAAAAATAATCGGTCTGGAAGAATGGTTTTTTGCATGAAGTAAATCATTACAAACTGCTGTATATCTGCAGTGTTGTAGCGACAGCAATTTATAAGAGGGCACTTAACTAGTATTCAAAGCAACGTTGAAAGTGATAAAGGTTGACTGGTGAGGAATCTGGCAAAAGGGATACACAATACTGAACTGTTACGTAAAGCGCAAGATGCATGCGGAATGACGTGCAGCACAGGAAATTATTTGTATACTGATAAGTTATCGTTACGTTTAATATTTCCATTTGTATTGTCTGTTCTTTGTTGTTGGTTGAGTCATGAAATTCATTGAAGAACTCTTACATAATCATAATGGATAAATAAACAATGAAATAAGTTGTTTTATTTGTAAATCTAGAATAATTTAACATACCGATTGATATCCACATAATTTGTCGATCGACTATCTTCCCACTACTACTGGAATTACTGACAATTTCGCACAAAGCGCATTTAAAACCTGAAATCAGCAAAGGGTTAGTGTATATTTTAGTCGGTTCAATAGGTTATTCAGTGTAAAGTTGTCACTTAATTTTGACTATTAGTAGTCTTGATGAAGCAGTCAGTACGTCTAGTATCAATGTTAATATGAGTGGAACTTGAGCACTGTGGCAGAGTATCATTTCATATTAGATTGTTTATTTGATACGGTACGCAGTGACGTAGTACTATTTACTGGATAATGTTTTAACGAGAATTTATTATTATATCAAGGTAATCATGCAACTTTCAAACTTTAGTTTAATATTCCAATATTTCTTCCTTCTTTCATTTTTATGTCAGTATAATTATCTCAAAATCTGCAATGTGTGATGAGTCATTTTGTTACTTGTACTAGGAGGTGATTTTAGAGACAAAGATCCTGCAGTCAATCCTCCCTCTCCACGCTATTTCATGCAGTAATATGATTAGGAGTCATTTTATGCAGAGTGATAGCTAATTTTTCTCTGAACTACTTACACTAGTCTCCTTCACTTATCTAGGAAGCACTGTTTCAACTACAGGCGGGACGGACGAGGACGTCAAAGTCAGAATCGGAAAGGCAAGACAGGCGTTCATTAGCCTGAAACCAGTGTGGAGATCTTCTGCACTCAGCATGCGGAACAAGATACGGATTTTCAACACCAACGTCAAGTCAGTGCTCTTGTATGGTTCAGAGACTTGGCGCGTCACGAAAGGCATTTCCAATAAACTACAGACATTCATCAACAACTGCCTACGCTTGCTACTGGAGATCAGATGGCCAGAAAGAATAAGCAACAAGGAACTCTGGGAACGAACCAACCAAGAACCTATCACGCAACAAATATGCAGGAAGAAGTGGAGATGGATTGGCCATGCACTGAGAAGGCCGACTGAGGACATCACGCGTCAGGTCAGTTGCTCGAGTGGAATCCCCATGGGAAGCGACGAGTTGGACGTCCAAGGGTGACATGGAGGAGGTCGTGCGAGCAGGAAATGAGAGCTGGGCTGTCGTGGGACCAGGTTCGAAAGATCTCAGAGAACAGAGGTCACTGGAGGCGTGCTACTGAAGCCCTATGTTCCACTAGGAACCCAAGGGACTAATAATAATAAAATAATAATACTTACACTAGTAAGGTCAATCATACGATATTTCTCCAAATGTTTATTCTCCGCTATCGAAGCTAACTCCGATTAGCCACTCTGATCTGTGTATTCGGCTACACAATCATTAAATAGTATTTGATAGACTATGTTACTTCTCTTAGTTACATCTCCTGGATCTTTTAGCTGACAGTCTCTCTCTCAGAGAGTTTGTATGCTTAAATGGCTTTGTAATTCCGGAATTGTTAGAAATTCTGTCCAGACTTACAACATGCTTTCTTTATATAGCGAAACAGAAGAAAAATCAAATGCTCTCTAAGACGTGTTGCAATTACCACTAATACAATTGCTGTCTCTCTCTCTCTCTCTCTCTCTCTCTCTCTCTCTCTCTCTCTCTCTCTCTCTCTCTCTATTGCCCTCTAATATGAGCCATTATAAACTTCTACTAAATTTCCAATATTAAAGTTTCTTAAGTTTATCTGAGTCACTTAGATTTTCTGATTTACTGTCAAGATTCCTATCTTGATTACTGAAACATTTTAACAAGCCTACCCTAAAAGATTTGGGATGAGATTACGTCAAATTCAAGTATCTATTAGAGTGTAATGGCTTCAGGTGAACAGCGGCGTTTAAACTGCCGTCTTCTCTTGTCTTGATTTCTCAACCCAACATACATCCTTATCTTTCTTGATTTTTGTTTAAATTACATCACACCCATTATGTAGTTTATGAATATGAAAAAACTCGAGATGTCAGAAGGAAGTTTAGATGTTAGTTGGGTGAAGGTAAACTGCAGGAAGCCCTGCACCTCGTTTTCTTACTTGTTTACACTTGCCAGAAAGGCGTATCTGCACCCTTAATAGAAACGATGTATGTGTGTCGTTGTATGATTACTATGATATTATTCTAAGCAATAAATTCTACTCGAATTGTCATCCAGAGAAAAAAATACTATATCACTTCATGTTATTTCAAATAGACATTCTAATATAACGGATCAATGTTTTTTGTTGTTGGTCTATTCAAACACAGAAACTTTCGGTGACTGATTTGTGTTCATAGTCAAGTTCGATAAAAAGTAAGTGGTGCTGAAAATAACAATGTGATTAAAGTTCACAAGTTGAGCGATAAAAATACTTATACTGGCTAAAAAGCGTAAATAGTATGCATGTTCACATATAAGGTTCAAAATCAGCTATTAGATTTATGAGAGACTATCACTTAAAAATTAATAAAAGACACTATGTGAAAGCCAGTAGAGAGTCATTTGTAGAATTTTGCGTATTCTAAAGATTTCCGACTAAGAATGAGTATGGGTATACTGTCAAAATATGTGCTCCATTTGAGGTTTAAATTTCGGCAGCTAAATGTAAAGAATTGTTACAACCGAAATATTCAATTCTTGTATAACTACTGAGTAGTAATTATTTTATCGTCCACCTTCATTTGAAGCATGCTGACCCGTTAGTAGCTTTCACATCTTGGATATGTTTGCATAAAATAAAATAAAATCTTCCTGAAATTTGTGCTGGTGATATTCTTCAGAATGACAGTAGCATTTTCACGGTTAAACCGTCCAGTTCAGAGAACACAACTCCATGAAAATCAAGAAAATACTAAAAAAGCAGTCGCATATTTTTTTCGTTTTATTGATTTATAAACGCCAATAAAATACTTCGCTTGATTTGTTGTCAAGATTTGAACATCATTATCTGCATCACGATGAGATTTCAAAAAAGATTTCATTTTTGTTCTAAAAGTTATCGATAATAAACTGTTGTTTAACATTCAATCAGTAGGCAATTCTGTGGGTCTTGTAAAATGATGATATCAAGAAACATGAAATGGATTTAAACGTTATGAGAAAAACATGTTTCATCTAGGAAATATATTTGTAATTTGCACATTCATTTCGTTATTTCCTCCTGAAGTTTGTTTTAAATAGACAAAATACCATACTGGTGGTCAGAATCCTGCCAACTGGTAATCCTGTCATTATTATTAATACTACTCCTTAGAAGTAAATTTATGGGGAGAGAAGTGAAATAACTGCGGAATGTATTAGCAGTGTAACAACAACTATCTTTTACGTACATTGCCCTTACCTAGAACCTTCATTAGATGGGACAGTCCTATGTGTACTGCGAACTGAAGACAGGAAGCTAAATTTAAGTTAATTAGATTGAATGATTTGAAGTTCAGTCTCACATTTTCTACTGCTTCCTATGAAGAATGGATTTAACAAAATAGCGCACGCTTCACAACCTCAAATGTGAGTTAAGTGACATTCGCTTACTTTTAAAATGCATTTCAGTCATGAATCGACTAGAATAAAAGAATTTGAATACTACTGTCGGTAAGCATCGTTTATTTGCTGACTTACTGCCTAGTGCTTATCAGTGAACTACTTCGAGATAGATTTCCTCAAGATTTAGTGGCAAGCGGTTACCTATAGCGCCAACCAAATCGGAGATAAGTACTCGCGCATATCATTGGATGGTAGCCACCCTTTATCACAAATTGACAGTAGTAGGAAACCAGGTACCATTGGATCATAACCAATAGGCTGAATGGTTAAAAGTACTGGCCACAAGACTTGACGGTCCTGGGTTGGATCTCTAAGGACATCGTGCGAGAGTACTGTTGAAAAGTTAAAATCTAGGGTGGGAAAGCCGTCCAGTGTCCTTAGATTTTCGATATCAATACCAGTCATGGAAACCATGACTACTTTAAATAGTCCCAGCATCACGAATCTGGACATAATCACTAGCTACACAATCAGAGTAATTTGCAGTTGATTTATGGATTTATGGACCCCTACAGAGCAACCAATCACATGTTGTCTAGTCCCGAGTGCTGACCCAATTCTATCGATCATTTTGCAGTGTGGCCACAAAGCTGACAGGCTCACCATCGTGCTGCATTCTGATGGATGTTGGTTGGCTGGGGCAGTCAGCAGCTTATTCAGCTTGTGAATAAGGCCGGCACGCTTGAAACAATATTTATCGCATTACTACATCATTAAAAATCACCATAAATTACTACCTCCTACTCAAGTGTACCGAAAAGTTACAGGTAAAAAAAGATGTTTATTCAGAAACTCAACAATAAACAGTAGCGAAACACTTACAATACGACTCCAACTATCCAATAGGCTTATGCACGTACATGTATTGACAGTGCCGGACAAAATAAGTGAACTATTAAACTGAAACAAGCTTTAATAAATGAACACTTTGTTAAGTAAAGTTGACCAAAGATCTCTGAGACCAGATTCAGTTGTCAGCATTGATTATCAATAAACACTAGCTGAATTCAATTATTTGTACAAAAAGGTGATCCATTTTTGCATAAATTATACTGTTTGTGATCTATCAACAAACTGCTAGAGAAATGCTACGAGAATAGTTTCACTATCAATCACTGTACACTAGATTTTAGGCTGGTAGTAATATCACAAAGAATTCAAAAACTTAAGAAATGACGTTGGACACTTAGAATTACTCTTTCCAAAGTTCAGT
This sequence comes from Heterobilharzia americana, assembly GCA_944470555.2. Taxonomy (NCBI): domain Eukaryota; kingdom Metazoa; phylum Platyhelminthes; class Trematoda; order Strigeidida; family Schistosomatidae; genus Heterobilharzia; species Heterobilharzia americana. The sequence continues at coordinate 46,528,890 of OX104127.1, forward strand.
CGATACTTTACTCTTAAACTTTACCACTGAGTGGAATCTGTCGTTCACCCTGTTATTTGTCGTTGGATTGTAGTTTTCAAGATGAATATTTCAGCATTTTAATGTTATGGTTATATAGGGAGGTGAATCAGGAGACAGGTTTTGATCTTACTTTTATCACTCAATACTGAGAGACAGCCACTGGAATGAAATTCGTTTTCTTTTCTTGCTTGCTAGATCTACTATAGCGAAATCTATTACTCCTAGTAAAGCAGACCTCACAAAATTACTTCACCTGAAAAACCCCTAGGAAATCTTTAAAACTTTAACAGTGATTCCTTTTAGAAAAAAGGAGCATCAAAAGTGCAGAATCTAACTCAATCCGGCACTTCACAACCGCCATAAAGCATATCACTTAAACAAAACCTACCGGAGCATTTACTAACTGATCGATGGGGCATTGTTTAACTTGATCCTCTTAATAGTAATTTTCTCTAAATAGTTCATCAATCTGATTACCTTGTGATATTTCATATTCCTGAAGTATAACTTGACGTAGCTCTCTGTGAAATATTCTGAACAACTTACTATACCCTTTTGATAAAGATCATATTTTAACAACCATGCGATGTAATCATTTCTTCTTCCAAATCTAACACTTAACGGTTAATTTAATAAATGAATTTCTCATTTCATGAACTTTGGTATCAGTACTTACTTAGCAGTAATGAGTTGGCTTCCCATCTCACATCATCGAAAACTTCAAATAAATAAGCAATCACTTGCCAAGAATATCTAACTTACGCGATTGATTAACTGTCAGTCATACTGATAATTGCTGCATAATAAACACTCTATCAGTATTTCTGGCTTTGTTCATTTGAACAGCAGTTCCCTAGCGATAGTAGATGAAGAGCCTTTACATGCGGCAACAGTGTTACTGTCATAAATGCCATAACCCATGAACCTAGCTCTTGGTTATTTCAAGAGATTCTAATTTCTAGATTTATTGTTATCTTCTTTTAGTATGATGTTTATTTAAAAGTTTGCAGTCCTGGTGCAATGGCATACGTTTCTGCAGAGACTAAAGTTGAAATTATACTTATACTATCATCAAGTATGTCACGATCAGACAATTCAGTCGGTTTGCATATTCAGAATTGAACTTCCGAGAATGTAGCCTCATGGTTAGTAACATTTGCCTCAAAGATAACTGTCATGAGGCATTTTTTGTCTGCTTGATATCTTGGAGGTGCGTTCCGTCTCATTTTGCTACTAACTAGCTGAGTCTGACTGCACCCTAGTGAATGGTGTTGTTCGCACTGAGACTCGAACAACATAATGAGTGGTTAGGCAGTATCTAGGTATCGAAACGCGAACCTATTTGACGACGGTCAAGCGGTTCGACACAGCTTAGCAACAGGAGATTATATGTATCAAACAACAACTGATGCTCACTACAAAAGAGGTGGCTATTATGCTGCAGTAGCCTAGTAGATAAAATTTTAGCGTTTGAAGAGATGGATACGAAGTTCGAATCTCAGTTGCGAGTTCCCTGGAATGTGCTAAGATATACAGTCACAAACCCTTCTTTCTGTTCATCTAATGGATGTGCTTTGGCATGTACATGTGAGTTGGTATATGCAGTTGGAGGTAACATGTCAAGGAGACTTGTCAACATTTGATTCTCTCAGTGAGCCATTCGTTCGACAGAGTGCAATTAACGTAGCAGCTGGATAATCTTTTTATAGGGCGGTATTTACTGTATAATTAATTTTACAAAAAATACCACCTTTAAAACCGGTTTCTATGAAAACCAGCTTCTTTTCGACTATGTCACACCTTACAGCTTTAGTCAGCACATTCTTTTGCCTATTGATGAATTTCTGTGGATATCCGTTATCAATGAGGAAATTTCCTGTAATATTCATTTCCTATTCCAATGTCTCTTTCGAACAAAGATGTCTTATGCTGCTGAAACCAAGATACATTCTACCCCAAGAATCTTTAAGATGCGTGCCTCTAATTGTACTGCCATCGATGCTTCGCTGAATTCCGAGACCAGAGAATTGAAGCTGTCCATATTCCGTTGTAAATTTGGTGTTTTGGTGTGCTTTGTTGAGTAGACAAAGCAAACATGAGGTTTGTTTCAGGCTATTGCAAACAACGAATGTATTACCAATATACCTACAGTAGAAAGTTGTCTCATCCATTACATACTTTATACTTGTACGTTCAAAGTTCCCCATATAGGCATCATCTAGTGTGGGACACAGGGGACTTCATCAATTTGACGATACATTATGTTGTTGAAATCTAACTTGCGCATTTTTAGTGCACATTAATAAAAGGTGCTTGAATTCTTCTTTGGGTAAAGGCAGGAGATCAGAATGCTGACATAATTTCTGCAGTCTCTTCTTAGGGTATCCTTGTAAACAGCGACCTTTAAACCATGGATTTCCAATGTTTCAACTGCTGTGTTAACTAACGAGCGAGTATGTGGAAGGGTGTTTTCCATCGATAATATAGGTCTTATTGGGACGCTAAGTTTATGCAACTTTGGCAAGCCATATAAATATGGCAGGCAAGCTGCTCGCGGTTTGAATTCACTATATACCGGGTTACTCATCAAATTCTTTTTCAGGAGTTCACGCAACTTCTTTGTAATCTGCTTTCTATATCCTCAGTCATATCTTTTTAGGAACTGTTAGTTATAAATCTTGATGATTCGTCTACCCATTATCCACCTACTAAGACTTTTATGTTGACAATCATCATGCATTTTTACACATCTTCCTCGGTCTCCCCCTTTATCCGACTTCCACTCTAGAATATTCGTCTCATCCGTCTATACATTAGCAAACTTAGTTCTCTATATTTATTCACTCACTTCGTGTATTTTTAATTACTTCTCCTTGATGTTATCTTCAATTCAAAACAAAAATTTTCTATTAAACTGATTCCAGTAAGCAAACATTTAGTATAAATTGACGTTAAAATTGTTTTAGGACGTGAGCAGATGGTGAAAAACAACGAAATAAGATGCATTAACTCTGGTTTGCTAAAACGTTTATTCTCGCTCTATTTAAAACTCAACTGCGATGAGTAGGCGTGGGTGAGGTATACGTGATATTGTTTTTGGTACACGATGTGATCCCTTTTGTTTACAACCACTTTTACTTCACCTTTTCCAAAGGATCCGGTAAATTTTTTCTTACCTGTAGATACACTTTGCTAATTTTACGCCCTTTGTCACCTTTTTTGAATCACTTCAAAATTCTTAATCTATCAGTTCATTTTATTTATGAAAGTGAAATCAGTGATGGTATTTCCTCATGATGTGCTGAAGACAAAAAAGGCTCCACACTGAGAAGTATGCATAGAAAACCGATAACTACGACAAAGTACATGCAGTTTCAAAGGGTCTTGCCAACGAAGTACCAACACAATACAACCAGACGCTTAGTAGTTAGAGTGGGATCGATTTATTTCAAAGCGTGTACGGAAAAAGAACTACAAAATATCTATGATATTCCTGACAGTAATCCCAATGTGAATTAGTTAGAGTGGAGAAGAGGCCTACGACTTGGTTGTATTGGGTTCTGTAAGCTGGGTTGTTTAGCCGTGAGGCTTTCATTATCTTTCTAGACAACATCATCAGCACTAAATCCAATATGAAGTAAGGTGTCAATATTTCCCCGTGAGTGATTCAGTACCTTGCCTTGATGAAGTAGTTGGTGACTGACAGTTTCCTTTAACTGTTGCCTCATTGACTGCATAGACTTTCCTGTTCCCTATTTCTCTGCCTGACTTCCGACCATTTACTGTCTTTCATTTTTCTTATTGGTTGATAGAGTGGGTCTATATCTATAAATCTGTTGATTGCTGACTGACCTGAAACCCATACTTCTAGGAATTCTTTGATATTTTTCTTTCCTCCTGTGCACAAGGTCTCTAGATTTTCAAAGTTCAATTCACGTCCATAGTCGTTCATGTGCATTAATATGAGTGACAAAATGTCGTGACGTTTAATAACCACCTGGCGTTCGTGTAAACGAAGGAAGAGAAGATGACATCTGTAATTGACAACGTTAACAACAGCAGTTGAAAAATCAACCAGGCAATACAAATAACAACAAAAGAAAATCCGCGGGAAACAGCTATTCAAAATTTCAGGAGCACCTATGTCGGAGGAAACAAACAACTGCGTAACCAAATTATCGAAATAACTACTGACGAAAATCGAAGAACTTTTTTAAAAAGAAGTGAATCACAAACAAGGGACCGCCAAAAGAGAATCCCTCGCTGTATTTGAATCTTCACTGAAAACACCAGGAGTAAATGGGAACACTAAGCAAGAAATATGGTGAACAGTCTTACTACTAACCAAACAGAAAAACGCTTACACTTAATCGATTACCCAGCAACAGAAAACACTACAGAGACTGAAAACAAGAACCTCATAGCTATACTCGCAGCAGAAAAAGGGGCGCACCACTGTGTTCATCGATAAGGAAGACTATATGAAGTAAGCACATGATTTACTCAGAGATGAGAGTGTGTATCGACCACTTGAAAATAAACCTATCCAAACTTTTGAAAACCAGATCACCAAAACCATAAGCAAGTTCATTAAGGCGGAAGATGACTGGCGAATGAAATTAAATTAATCTGTTTTTTCTGTTTTACGGTAGATCAAAAATCCACCAACCGGACATTTCTCAATTAACAGTAGTTTCCATTCCGGGAACCTCAATCTACAGTTTATCCGGGAAGCTTTTGTGGAAAAAGAAATGTCATTCGCAGTCACGTGAATATTCCACCAATTCCCTGAAGGAAACTTTGGGAGGGATTAAAGGTATTAACATACTAAAAGAAGAGTTAATGGTATCCTTCGATGTAACAGTCTAATCCACATCGTTTGGACCACTCACTGGCCAAGTATACCATATATTTCCTTCTCTCCGAAGACAAAAGGCTTTCGAAAAGCACAAACCTTCACTGCTGAAGTTTGATGGAACTCATTCACCTTTATCTGGTAACATACTTCTAACTTAATAGTAAGATGTACGTAGAAAGGAAAGGGACTCTGATGGGATCACCAGAACCTGGATTAGTTGTAGACGCAGTGATGCAGAAACTGGAAGCTGTCATCTTACCATGATCCAACCAAAAGTTTGGACTCGTTATGTGGACAATACTTTTGTCGTCATTAAAAAGGTTGAATTAGAAATTACTCACAGTTTGATCGCCAACGTTTTTAGCGATATCAAACTCACGATGCAGAATGTTTTAATTAGTAGAAGCAATGCCGGAAAATTGAAAATTAAAGTGTACAGAAAGTCAACACATACTGATCCAATTCTCAATCACTGTAGCTACAACCCAACACAGTATTAAACTAGTTGTATAAAGACCTAATTCAAAAGAACAAGATTTTATGGAACAAACGCATAAATTTGTTTGCACCACTAAGAATAAGAAACACAGTGTCTTTATTGTCATATTTTATCATCATAAAGACAAGTGACACCTTATTGGTTCAAGAAACCCAATGTTATATAGGAACTTTGAAATGGCGCAAATTCAACATGCTTCCTTGTCCCTTTCTCTAACTGTATAACCATTGATTAATACCAGCTAATTTAGCTCTTGGCAAACTCTTACTAGCTGAACAGACTGAGACGAAGGAGATCAGTCGATCAAGAAGATTCTCGAGTTGTAAGTAGATGAACAAGTCACAAACTTGTGTGGGATAAGCAAAAAGAGAAACAGATCCAAAAGAAAATACTTTTTCTCTGAAGAACAGAAGGTTCAACTGAAGACGTAATAGCCACACATTTCTCTACACTGGCGGGAAGTGATCTTATGTGAATGTTCTTTAAACAGGATTTAAAAAGTTATGCCCTGCTTTCTCCACCATTTTAACAACAAAAGACAAGCGAAAATGAATGAATTTAGGAGACAGATATCATTAAAGCTTGAAGTTCACTTAACATATCAAACACAGTCCGAAATGTTTGTCTGTAGTTTAGTTAATCGAAACATTTTTCATAAAACTGTTTGGGTTATAGGAAATAAAATACAGAGTATTAACATAATTTCATCCTTCCTTTTTTCATACAGCATCCGATTGTTTAGGTATGTAGGTAGAGACGAGTATCAAGCTGGACGGTGAAGCACGTATCTAAACGTCTATATGAACAGCTGAATTCTCAAATTTGATGTGTGCTTATGACGTACAGTCGTCTTAGTTGATGACCAAATACGTCATAGACGCATCGAAAAGCTCTGAAAATTCTATATAGAAAACGCTAGTTGCAGATACTTAGATTTACGGAAGCTCTGGTCATACTTACATTTGAGACTGCTTTCCAGTATCCAAAGAATGGTTTGTTCTGATTCTAAACGCAGCCCCGTAGTTGTGTTTTCATTTTGTTAATAAGAGCTGTTTAAAAACTTCTTGCTAGAGTGGTTTCACTATTTGATCTCGTTCCATTTTTCAGATGAAAGGAGCTGGTAGGTAAGAATGTGATTTGAATGTGCTTATCCGCCACATTTTTCAGATATGTTTAGTTTACTAATCACACCATCCAACTAATGTGTGAGGTTAAGACTTTTCAAGGTACATTAATGCCCGCTATTATGAGCTCCACGACAGACCAGGTTATCTGAATGAATTAAAAATGCTTTATACATGAAACGTTATAAAGTTTTAAAGCTCTAGTCAGTCATCATATGTCCCTCCTGCACACTCGTCATTCATTTTTTTTGCAAAAGCAAAAACTCATTCGGTCTACATTTCCCAGTTCAGATGGAAAATAGCCAATAGTAGGGTATATCGATATAACTTCATCAACTGGAGTGCTGAATGCTAGTCTTAAGTCACGAAATAGTCTAGGTCTCCCAACACTTCTGAATGAATCCTGTTAATATGGCAGCATACAAAATCTTTCATACTGGGTTTCGTTACACCTCCATATATTTAGTTTTATTGTTCGCTTAATAGTGACTAAGAGGTTAGTTTTCAAAAGTCCCACTGCTTTTATTTTAGATAGTGGTTGGTCTTGGAGGGTTAAGATTGTAAAAGGATAGCGTTTATCACAATCTGGAATCACCTACAGGACTTCATGGCTCTCAAGAGTTTGCTTTATGGGTAGGTAAACTGTTATAATTTGGATGACAGGCTTTAACTAAAAACTGAACAATATTGACCGAAAATGTCGCATGGTTCTGACTTTCTACATGCCGCACTACCTGAATGTCACTGCATTTGTCCTCAATTTTCAGCATTTATGAGTCACCAGCTAAACTAACCACAATAGGAGATATTTTTTTACCTCTTAACTGGCAGTCTTTATTTCGAATTCAGTAGATTTACTAATGATCCGATTACGCAGATAAATAGCATATCCATAATCTGTAGCCAGTTACAGAAATACCATAAAAGCATTTAAGCTACAAAATGATGAGTATAGTTTACTGTTAACTAACTATTACTTTACAATGAAACCGTATGAAACTATTACCAATGAACCTGTAAAAAGCTTGAAACATTGTCATAAAAGAATACTGTAAAATGACTTCTGAGTAGGCTGTTTTTATCAACAAATACAATTATTGAGTAAAGTATACTCAGCCGAATTTCACACCTTTCCTTTGGTCCATAATAAAATACAGCAATCATTTTGCATACAAAAGCAACAGAGCCACTCTGGATCTTATCACTGTCTTATGTCTATCACAATATTGCTTGTAATCTTGATAGGAATCCCGAGCACGTGAGGTGTGTCTTTTTCGATTGTACTTCAGTACTTCATTCTGTCCCAAGACTTCTTTAGATGGAAAAGATAGCCGGGATAAATAATAGATGATCAGCTGTCTGCATTCCTATTTCTCTGAAAGGAAACAATATACTGTGCACATAGAGATGCGCTCCGCCTCACTGCTTACTGTGACTGGTGGTTTCCAAGATACCGCGATTTCCCGCTGTCTTTTTCTTTCTGTATGACGTACTATCTTCAGCTGGTATCACTTTTATAAAATGTGCCGATGGCGTGAAAATTTCCATACTTGTCTCCTATTCAACATATTGTTCCGAACTAAACTACTTCCCATCTACTGTTAGATGGTGGTCCTCCGTGAATGGTCTAGTGCTTAATTCCTGAAAATATCCCACTATTTACCTTAGTTTCAAACGCGAAAATAACCTATGCAAACTACTTAGTTCTCATGATTCCTTTCCTGCTGATAGTTGGGCATCAGAGAATGTTACAAGTGTGATTTATCTTGTTTTTTTCTGACCTTACCTGGTCCTTCCATATCTTACTGATTTCTAAAAGAGTTTTCCGCCTAACTTGCCTAACTTGAGTATCTGGTATAACGCAGCCTCTCATCTTGTGTTTTATAAACTCCTGCATCTTGCTTGTTCTCCTCTATTGGTCTCCTTTATTCTTTCCAGGGTTGTTGAAAAAAGACTATGCTATATTGCATAGAACTTTGAAGAATGTCAGTAGAACCAGTGGTGTAGTACCGCTAAACCTTATAATTGAAACTGTTATGCACAAACATATTAACTTATGTAAACACCTTGTGGGAGTTATTTTATCAGATGACCACCATCCTCTTCACTGAAACCTCTCTGCATGTTGATCATCAGGTGAGACTAGGAGCAAGTATATAAGATTTTATGCAAATACTACTAAGTACAGAACTCTAGAATATCGTATTTTGCCCATCTCATATGTGACGAAGAAAGTATTAGAAATGAACTTACTAGTCAAACTTTGTTTCTGAAAGCGGACTCATTAAAAAATACACAGCATGTTCGTTGGATAACCAACCAACAACAAGGAGACGAATTCATAATCTTCTAGGGTTAAATTATACCTTTCGTAGATGAGACATTGTAGCAACTGATTGTTTTTTCTTCAGTCCACTAATTTTCTTAGCATTGAAAGAACATTATCAGGATTGATTCATTCATTCCTAGCCAATGAGATTTTCAGTGAACAAGTGCAAACTGAAATACCATAAAAAGACACTAGTATTCAGTCAAATAGCTATAGTTTTGGCTCATTGGTTTAACAAGATATCTTGCAAACAGTGGGTCACGGGTTCGAATCCCACTTCGTCTACCAAAGTTTGGGCAGCCAGGTAATAGTATCATCAGCCCTCACACAAAACGTGCGGCTCATTGCCTACTGCGCAAGGCTGTTTAGTGCATTTCAGTTCAATTTCTATATCTGCCAGTCTTAGTTTTTACCGAGTAGTCCATCTCAGACTGAATACCGAAAAAAAGTATTGAATCGTGCCACATGCACATTATTAACAGTTATTGAAATCATGGTTAGACATTTTCTTACAGCATCGATTTTCAACGCAATTTCACTCTAAATGAACAACATCAGTAGAAAGATATTCATAGAACTAAAAGTTTTAAAATAGTCACCAACTTAAATTCCAGTGATCACACAAATTACTTACCGTAGATAACGTAAATTATGAATATAAGAAAGAAACACCATAAATCCTTTTTCATGGTGTGCGATAAAGACATTTGATCTAAAGTTTTCTGTTTTTTTAATTACCACGATAAGAAATGTGGTACCTTTTATTCAGACAATTATGATATGAACATATCAATGTTTTACACAAATTGAATTATTCACACATGGAGTAAATATCAGATAAGTTTATGAGAAGGTAGAGAAGATCAGTGTTCCAATAATCCAGGACAGTTGGAAATCTTTTGTTCTAATGGAATTAAGTTTGTCCAGAACTATCTATAGGAAAAAAACATAGCATGTAATTCCCCTTAGAAATATTTCCGAGTTTATAGGCCAGAGAATAAAGACAAGTATTGTACAGACATGTAATTAGTAGATTGGTCGAAATAGCACTCATATTTTAAGGCCCTACATTCTCTTATTCATTCATAATAGAATACTGAGCTAGAAATGCATATGAACCAATCAGATAAATTTAACTTTTGAATATGACGTAGTCGATCGATAACTACAGACAAAATTCTATTAATTCCTGTGTATAGTGGACAGGAAAAGCTTAATTGATTGATTAGATAGCTTGTCACAGTATTACTAATTTTTTGCGTCAACTAAGATTATATTGGATTACAATTTATGAAAATTATTTCCAAATAATATTCACGACCATGACATTTACAAATAACTTTTACTGAATGAATGCGTTCAAACACTTCTACAATATTGAGTGCATTTTCTGCTTGAATATAATTCTATACATTCTACAGGAAATTTAGTAATTTCTTACAGAGAGCCTCTTAATCTTGAACTGAAGACAGAGGAAACTACAGACTCTGAAGCCTTCTAATGTTGTCTCATGTATTATCCCGTCACTGAGTCAACCGAATTGATCGGTCTCTAGTGGCATATGGGCTTCTGCGCTGCGTCGATATTACCTGTTTTAGTTTTATACTATTAAGGGATAGTGACTAGCAGTGGAATCTATGACGTACGCTTCACCCTATTTGAGACTCGTCAGTTGAATGTACCTGCCTCGCAGTGAGAGATATTGCTCCCACTAGGACTCAAACTCGGGACCAATTGCTTTAAACATCGGAACTCACAAACTAACACAATGCCTTCTCCTTATGTTATATAAACCAGAACATGTTGTATCTAAAGAGGACCAGCTTATCATGATCTAAAAGAATAACCACAGTAAATGCGATTAGAATTACCATCGTATTCATTTTTGTCAATATTAACATCACTGAACACGTGAGTGAAGCGGGAAATCTTGGCTTGTAACAATAAATATTCACAATAAGTCAACTAGGGTGATGAGAAAAACCTTGACGCAAGAAATACCAAGGAATGTCGAGAAATTCATAGGATTTTAAGGTTAAGTTCAGTCGTTCATCGATTGGTGTCTTAAAATTGACCTAATATATTTTCGTAGCTGTTGAAAACCGTAAACGAACAAGTGAAATAGGACAGGTTGGTGGAGACAGTATACAGAAAATATCAAAATAGAACAAACAAAGAAATAAATAAATAAAAAGCTGGCCTGCTTACACCTTGGGCTAGCAAAGATGTTTTCCACTGAATATACTTCATCAAATCCTTCCTTTCATTTTGTTTTAATCTTTAAAATATATCTTTTAAGTGTATCATATACTCTAGCACATTTCAAAAAGGTTTTCAAACTGTTGTTTCTCAAGCTAAGAACGAAACAAAGAAAAAACATTACGCCGGATGGAAATGGGCTGATAAGTGCTCAGAAATACAGCACAGGAATATTTCGAGGATGTCTATGTCGAACTGCAAATTTCTGTACTGTTAAACTGAACTACCAGCATCAAAATTATACTCGATTTCGTCTTCATCCCCAAGTGAAGACAAGACGTTAGTGTAACACCAGCTACCCGTTTCATATTATCGCCTTTAATACCATAGTCATTAACACTATTCAGACGCTATGCTTATTTATTTTAAAAATAGTGTACGGGAAGCGTGTTTGTTGAAATATTGCATGTTTAGAATTCCATACTGTCACACATGTTGTTTGGTATGAGACCATTATTATTATTATCTTTGTACCAGGTCACATCTGATATCAACAGGAGTGGAGACTGCGTAAAATTGTGTATAAACCACTTGAACTATTAGCAATATTTCCTTTTCATCGTTTCTTTTACACATTCTGTACATTCTTCCTAATACTTGTAAAACCGAATGTTGTCTATATATGCACTTTTTTAGTTGTGGCGGTAATTGCATCTCTTGCTGCTGCTAATCGTGGAAATATAATGTGCTTCTAACTATTCCGACTTCTGCCTCCGTGACGACTGCTTGTCGTGCATAATAACTTATTGTCTTGGGAGCTTACAGGACTTCTCATCCTACTTCCAAATATTACGACAATCAAGCCGACCGACGACCACAGCGGAGAGACAACAAATATCGCCTTCTGATCTCTGGAGTATCCTAAAATTGTGGTGGACAATACCGAAGAGATAACCTCCAAGTAACCAGTGATTATCTATAACATTGACAATACTGTTTATGCTATAACGTATAACTTTTCGTACATGTGTATCATAAAATCCATCGTTCTTGTAAATTGTACGTAGTTTGTTATTTTGGTTTACTTGACATTCTTTGGGTCTACTACACAAGGCATACTACTAAACCATTCGTCTAGAAATCTTCACAACCCACTTCTTTTTGAATTCTTCTTGTGATGGCGCTGTTTGGAGTGGAATTGACGGCTTCATAGCTTAAACCAACCAGCTTGGAGGATAACACAGTACTCAATAACTGAATGTGCTCAATAATTGAAATCATTGCCCCCTAATTCAATGCATGTTTAACAAGAAGGATTACTGAATTCTCTGAGACTGTATCGAAGTGAAAAAGTGTACTTTTCTTTTCGGCAAAATGAAATAAGCATCAGTAGTCGATTAGATAACAGGATTTCATGAAAATAAGCTGAAAAAAACTGTTTTTTCTGACCTTTACAAACATTAGATGCATCGTCAGTTATACTTCAATGTATGGTAAGTGAATTTCTCATAAAATAGTTCACTTTTATGCTTTTTATCTCCTGACAGTAACATTACAGTAAAAATCTTTCAAATCAGCACACCTAACAAGTACTATAGAATAATCTATACACACTGTCCCACTATGTTACTTAAGTAGAAGTACCTATTTGTACTTCATATTGAATAAGCTGTGGATAGCTTAATTAAAACGGTAATCTGATGATCGATAAAAACTTGAGTTCGATTCCAGCTGACCACAGCAGAATCCCTTATTAGTCAAATGCAAACTATTTCTTATCCACCGGAAACTAGTGTTCATTCTCGAAACTTGAGCAAAACTCCTGTAAATTAATTTGTTCTTAATAAAAATACTGAAGATTTCACTTCTCCTACAGAATTCTGAATGTGTTTTCATAAGAGTACACTATAATTGTTTCATTTGTAGACATAAACATTTTAAATGTCTGCAGTTGGAAATTTCCGCTGTTCATTCTACTGAACTGTTTAGATTAGTGTTGTCCATCAAAAAATCTCTCAGTATTGCCTTACGCAATGACATTTATGGCGTATACCTTATTCTATTTTGAACTAGTAACCTAAATTTACTTGTAAATCATTGAGTGTTAGTGTTGTCATTTGTAATCAAACCCAGTATCTATCACCTGAAATGTCAAAGCTTATCCACTGCTTGTCATTAATAAGTAAGTCACGCATAAATGAAACTTGACATAATATCAAAATACCCATCCGCCAGAACCACAAGTCGGAAGACATTGATCAGTTAAAGTCAAAAAAGGCAAATGGTGATGAAAGTTATTAATCAATCATAATTTGTACTTGTTGAACAAGAGGAAGCTCTTTTGAATAGATACTTCGAAGATGAGTGTTTAATCGGCGATTACTATGTATGTGTCAGTGAGAACAGCATAATTCATCGGGAAGTAGATATTTCCCCTTGATAATTCCTAACCACGATGAAAAGTGCATACTGACTTTTGCTACTAACCACTGCTGGACAAACTACACACTCATTTCGTTCATAATGATCATAGGTTAGATTATCAGCAAACCTATTTTAATTCCTTTTTCAATGCTTTGCTCACAGAATTGTCAGTTTCATAGAATATGCTTCTTTTTTGACTATATAATTCTGCATTACATCATATTGGTCTACTTTCATAATGTACAAGTAATATTTCATCAAAATTATTTTAAACACGATCCATCGAGAATATTTCACTTGATCCAGTAGATAATAAAGGGCGATGGGAGCAGAGAGTGAACATTTCTTCAATGCAGTTTGATGCTAGCGGAATCTCAATTTGATTCAGTGCTAATGTTACTTTAGTATTTCTATCTTTTGAAACATGTATAACAATTTGAAATTTGTTTTTGTGATGAGATACTTTAAATTGTCTTATTTTCACTAACTTAAATGCCTCCGATATACACAAGTTTCTTTACAATAAATGTTAATATCCAAATTTCTAACATTCGGGCCAACTAGTTTACCATTAACGCCCGATTGACAAAATGCCACAGCATGTTTTTAACGTATGTTGAAATCAGACTTAAATGCCACAGAAGTGAATAAGTATTGCGAGTAGTCAGTACTATATTACACTAAAACCTATACAAATCAGTATGAAATATTAACTACTTAGTATTGTTTCTTACTAAGGTTTTAATGAGATAAATCAGCTTGTAGTTATTTTCACGTTTAACTGTTATGATCACAATGTGTCCAACACTATTTTCATCCAAATAGCATATAAATATATTTCAGTAAACACGTCTTCCAATTAACCTGTTTACCAACTTTCTTAATATCTATCATATGGGAGCGTGCAGATAACCCCAGAACAAATGTGATCCAGCATGTTTTGTTATCGTGTTCCGTTGCTTGGTATGCTTTTTAGCGTAAAATATTGAGACAAGCAGAGAAAATTAGGACGCAAGGATTACAGAGGCTTAACTAGAGGAACATTTTTGTGTTTCCACCCAAAAGGAAGTATAACAATGGCAATCTCAAAACTCTATTTCTGATTTGTTCGTATTTATATCTTGTTGTGATTGTTGAATTTCACGGTTCTTGCTGAGCTACTTAAGTCAGTTATTTGTTAAAACCTATATGTACATTGTAATAATCATGTTTTCTGTCATATAGTGGACAGCATAATTATGCTTAAGTTACCTTTGTACCTAACAAACATCGGGCTGAAACAAAGTACTTCCTATCATATTTATGATAAAAGGTTCTGTGTGAGAGCTGTAGTAGGAACTACAAAACTATTTGACTATGACGAAATCAGGAATATCTAGAAAGTTAAAATGTATACTTCAGAGCCGCGCTAAAATCAAGTTATAATACCTTTCCACACAAAAATATTTACTCCTTGTTTTAACCAGCATTTTATTGACTGGAGACACACAAAGTCATTTATCATTCAAGGTCAAGGGTAAAAAGCATTTCAGCAAGCTGCCTTAGTGATACAAAACAAACTGTCAACTTTGTACTATCTCCTGTTTTACGAACATTTATACTTGGAGCAAGACATGCATCTGTGTCTTCTCAATTCGACTTTATTTTTTTAACGATTAAGTCCAATTGAGGAAAGTACTATAGTGGTGTGCTACTGATAAGAATGGATAAAAATAGTATATGTTGAGAGGTCGGCAGAAGTCATATGCAGTCACCAGCGATGGGTCAATATTCTGCCCAGAGAAACGTAGGAGACAGTGTGGGCATATGAAGAGCAAGCTGTTACTGAGGCAGAAGAGAAAATTAAACACATTGTAAAAATGACTATTTTAGTGGAAAGTGTACAATATTTTATCAGAACTGTACAGGATCTCATAATAAACATTCTGTACCCGGTCTCTTTCTTTGTTATTTCTTACACTATTAATATTATGGTAGGCCATTCCAAAAATGGCAAGTGACTTCAAATTAGACGTAAGTTTTACACACCGGATATGGAAATTTTGATGTGTAGATAAACTTGCTTGACAGTTATCGGTGAGATGCGATCTTCTTAATTCTGTCCACATTAGAAACGTTCATGTATATTTACGAATGGACCTTCGAAAAATATCAAACATAAGTCCTATCAGATCAGCCTACTATAATATCATCTGAAAACGAAAGAGACAGAAGTATGGCTACGATGATGAAGTGACAAACATTGTTGACTATCAGTTAAATGATATAGTGAACAGTGTTGTTTATTGTTTATTATCTTAGTCTTAACAAAACAATGAAGATTTAACGCCTCCATTCAGCTGTCACACACAACCTTTTCCTTTTAATAACAGTACTGATACTTTATATTAATGAGGGGTAGTGGCTAGCAGTGGAATCCATGACGCGCATTTCGTCCTGTTCGGGACTCATAAGTTGGAAGTACCTGCCTCCCAGTGAGCGACGTTGTTCTCACTGCCAGCCATTATCCATCATCAGTATAAAACTGAAGCAGTGACAGTATCGAAGAATCCGTGGAGGAGCCCATATGCCATTAGAGATCGATAAACTTGGTTCAGTCAAAAGGGAGACAATAGGAATATTATTATGTTGCTATAATACTGATACTGAATTAAAATTTTTAGATGATGGGCAAGGAAATCATGCCAATTCTGAGGGATTTTTGAAGCATTAATCCCATCTAAGCGAACTCAAAATATGATAGCGTGTACTCTTGAATCAGACACAAATTTATACTATATTAGGCTACAATAAAGTGTATTCAACTGTATTCACGAGATACCTATCAACCAACGATGGCATGATACCACTTAAATGGAATCAAAGTGCTGTTAGTAGGGACGCGAAAGATGCCTCCTCATCCGATAAGCCATCGATATTTATTTGTTTCTGCTTCACGATTAACCATTATTTCTGACGGCGAACTTTTGTCACTGGACTCTGTTCTGCAGGCTGATGTCACCTCAAATGTGTTACACTTTTGTACACAATAGGCTATCACTTTCTTAGTCTGTTTAACTTCAGATTCTACCTGCGTCAACTTTGTCAAATGCAAGGCATATTTTCTATGATGAGCAAAATTGGTGGAAAACGGATTGTTATGCGTGGACCACCAATGCTGATCCAAATTTGTGGTGTCAAATTAAATAATAATTTTTATTGTGACTCAAGCGAATCAGCTTTCAACGTAAACGGTTAAATGGCGACTATTGTTTACCAGAAAATGAATTTTGTCCTTATTTGCGCAACTTTTACAAAACAATTTTCGAACTTTCTTCCAGCATATATAGAAAAATTTCGAAATTGATTTTTGAACTGATTGCTTACTGATTATTTAACAGTAAACTAAATATTTTGTCTCTACAAATAATTAACATAAAAGACACTAAATGTAGTTAAAGTTGTCAAAGAACTGTTTTAAATCAGTACGGTTATAGTTATTGATCCTGTTAAATATTTAAGGATATCGTTGTACATATTGATTATGGTAAAAAGGTATGTAGTTAATTTTTTTGTGCGGTTTGAATTAGTGACAATAGGGGTGGGGGAAGAAGAATTAACTTTAGGGATTCTTTCACGACATGCAATCTCTAGTACTAAGAGGGCGTGGTATTTTTAGTTGAGGGTTTATAAGCTTACTAGATGTTTTCATGTGTTTTCCCCAATGAAAAAACAACTTATAAATGCCGAAAATAGTGATGGATATTACATATTACTTTTTATTAAAAGGCGATTTGTTCCGTAAAAAGTTAACTTTTGTCTTTCTCAATTCAATAAAAAGGTGAGTAAGCATTTCAGTATGAATACAGAGGTATAGAATAACAAAATAACTTCTAAGTGATATTGAATTGGCCACCAAAGTCACAAATCCCAACGATAAATTCCTTAATGTCGGATGCAGGTTTGAATCTCAGTGTTTCAGATACATGATTTTGATGAGTGTTAACAATTACTACGTTCCTGATGACTTCAAACTTTTGACACTTCAATCTTAAATTAGATAAATAAATTTTGAGGTTCGTGGGGATTTATTTGCTAATTTTAGGTTGGGATTCATCATGCAGTAACATCAGTTAGAGAAAAAATGGAGACCTAGCAGTACTAGACAGTCATTTCCTCCTAGTATGGGACTCCTCGGCATTGCGCATCCATGACACCACCATGAATTGAACAAGAGACCTTCCGGTTCTGCGGCCAGCACGTTATCATTGAGCCGCTGGGTCAGAATCCAATGATCTATATTTCCTACTTCTGTCAGTTTACAAAATAGCGCAACCTCTACACAATGCTTTCGTTGAGTAACGCTTCTCGTGTTCGATTTGGATGGCCCCATCGGTCACGATTTCTCACTGGAACTTACGGAAACACCTCTGGAAGCGAGTAACTAATGAGTACCAGATTCAGTTAACTTGGAGGTTTTGGGGGATCGATTCATTGATTTAAGGTTCTCAGATTGTTGATGTCAGTTCATGATGAATGCCAGCCTAAAATTAGATAACTATAGCCTTACACGTTTTCTTGATGTCGTCTAAATTCCCACGCTCGATCAAAATTTTCTCTAAGTGAATGCACACCACTACATATATATATATGGGTGATGGGTAAAGCCAACGATGAGATAACTTTGCTAAATTTCCCAAGAAGGAAATAAGAGTGAGTGTACACAATGCAAAGGTTTATGGTAAAAAATTGAGAATGCTAATGCTCTTCATTATAATGAATACTAAATATGTACAGGATTTAGGAGCCGAAAATGTATACACTAGTTTTAGTCAATATAAAGGTGCTGAATTTAAATTTCCTCAGCTGCATGTGTTTGTTGGGTAGTCAACGTCCTGTCGTAGTCTGCTTTCATACCCTTGAAGTAAAATGTGAGCAAATTCTCAACCATCTTTTATGCTATAATGCAAGTTTCTATTTTGTCATTATCTTTCGACATTTTGGTACTTCCACTCTCCCCAATGAAATTTTAGTAGTGATACTTCGATTGTGATGTCTAAGATATCGGTGACTATGTCAGAAGATGCCTCAAATAAATAGTAATTGTAGTATTAATCTTACTTCTGGTGTACAGTATTTTAAAGAATTCACATAGAATGAGAGGACAGGGTAATACTCGGTCATTGAATACATTGCACTGACAAACACGGTCGATGAAATCTGATTGTGACTGATTGAAGATAATGCTTGAAAATAATGTTGTCTACTTAAGTATCCCTCCGATTCAACTGCATCTTGAGTAAGGAAAGCACCTATAAGTGGGAATGACACATGAAATTTATGCATCTTGCGTACATCATAATTGCTGTATTTTTGTAAATCAAGAAGTCAATCATTTGGTTACAGTCTTTTGATAAACTTTTCAAAACGTATGTACTAAGGGATCAATCAATCGTAATACACTTCCAAGTAATTGAGTGCACTTTCTATTCTATAATTTGTATGGTATCTAACAGTAAGTGCTTTGTGATCTATCATGTGGACAACATATCATTTATGCTTATCCACTGATCACTGTGGTATTTATATGCACCCGGAAGCCGTTCACGAATACATGAACGATGATGCATAATTACGAAATTATTTTGATGGATGGTTTTCGATAACTTTTCAAAATTCGGCGAAAAGTAGCATTTCGATAAGCAAATTGTAAGGCATAGTTTCTACTACACGAAGGAGCACAAAACGATCTGCTAATTAGGTTTTAGGTGATCTGCTCATCAGGAATGTTTTCGTCCTACTCATAAAAGATTTAAATATATCCAACACAATAGTAACATCACTAGCTCTTTTCTGTGTCCACAGACCAAACATCACTCAGTTAAGTAAACCATACTAATCAGTAACAACCAAATGGAAAAAATAAAACTTCAGTGCAACTTCTATTGTTAATAAAAAATTCACTCAAGTTAATTAATTCTGAATGTGGAGTCAACGCATATGACAAAGCAACTTGCATACGCGGGTTAAAACAAACAACTTTCATCTGGAAATGACCATCTCGGTCAGCTACTTCGTTTCTGACCAAACGTATACAGGCATATTTCATTATAGAATTACTATGCACTTAGAGCCTCAAAATCACAAAAGCATACGTTGTTTTCGTTCAAGTACTTAGTACGCACCTTACTAAACTCAATAGATGCTACATTGAAATCGCCCCAGCTTGCAAACCCTTTTGACATCATAACTCTATAGGGAACTGCAGTCACATCATCACTAATCTTTCTAAAAACCAAGTTTATGTAGTTGTTATTCATCGTAGACTAACATCAGTTAGAGGAACAAAGGAAACCTGGGAGCACTGGACAGCTGTCAATCTACGATGAATAACAACTTGAAATATTTCCAAATCCCCACAACTTCCTCAAAATTCAGGTTTATGTACTTAGTGCTAAATAATCACAAAACACAACGCAGACGTGTCTCCGTCAATAACTGACTGACCAATTAAATCACAGGTGGTACGGTGTTAGATTAAGATTTCATTGCCTCTATCCCCTGCCTTACCTCATAACAACATGTCTACCCATTTGTTGTCCTTGTAAGTCAGTCTAACATAATAGCGTATTTAATCCGACTAACTAGGATATAATCGCTGGTAATGGTTAGAAGATAAGCAAATAACAATGTGTCAGTGATTAGACCCGTTATTTTTCTCGTTTATGCATGACACACAAATAGATAAACGTTTATTGATCATCAAAAAAAACCTACTGTTGACTACCTACTGGTGAACTGATAGTTGTCATTTTCTGTCGTTGCAAAACGATAACAATCCAAGCTAAATTTATGTTCATAAAGTAAAAACTAATTGTTTTCATAGTTATTTTGTAAGTGCAGTTATTGACAGAAAATGTCTGGTTATGTCTGTCCCACACTTGAAATGTTCAGAATGATGACAGAATTCTTTAAATGCTGTGTAAACAATGGTCATCAGCAATAACAGGGTTATAATAACAGTATGCAAGAAATTGTTGCATAAAAGCACAAAATGTGACCAGGTAGGATGGTTTGTTGCACTAGCACATAAAGTCCTTCACTGTGTAAGGATGAATGTAGTGTCTGGTCGAGGTTCTCAAGGAGGTAGGAATCAGTGGTTGAAGACTCTTAGGTTGTGTGAATAGTAATCAACCACAATGGCATAGATGTATACACTTCTCATCTTTGATCTCTGGGATATTTTCGCCATTCTTTTTTCTAATAAGTTCTTTACATGCTGGTATGAATTATGACGATTCGAACTGATGCACCTCTGTGTTAAGTCTTATGTTGATTTGCCTATCTGTTTCATGCTAGCACTGTGATTAAAGTGTACAGTTATCTACAGACATTCAATCAGATCTAGTTCTTTCATTGACTGTTAGCATGATATGTTTTTTCAGTATATGAAAACATCATGTTCCATTAATGAACGAATGGAAAATAAATTTGTTTATAACACCAACCAAAATATAGAATTGAAAGTCCTATTTCATCCTACAAGTTTTGTGGAGCTACACTCAAAATTACGATTAGTCTCTTATTCCTAGACCTGACTCAAGTAATTTCAGCCTAGGACGTACTTCTGGTGTAGTGATATTATACCGATATTTCCTTGAGTCTCTCCCAAATACATAGGGTCAATCCTGGAAATATTCTTATACCCACCACCATCAAGTATCTCCATGGTGATAAAACAGTGAAGGAGTATGTCCAGTCCTTGCCATCAAATACGAGTTGACAGGGTCTACCACTGGGAATCAGAAAACCCTGAATGCAACCTAGTGGTTCATATAACATCCAGCTGAAAGATTTTGAGGTCGGTCAGTTAGTGTTTACATGTGGTAAAGATCACAATTCAATAACTGATATCATCTTGGGGCCCTCGAGATAATTGGAATCAATAGTTACAGATTCGTGTTGAAGTGGCTAAAAATCGGTAGCAATGACGTAGATGTATTCAATTTTTGATATCTTTTAAAATTTTCAAACTTTCGTTGATTTCTCCTTTCACACACTTTAGACTATGTTAGTGTCCACTTATTCTATCCACTTCTTTGCACGCTTCTGTGAAGCGTTAATTCGTTTGTCTCTCTTGAACTACCTATTCCATAAACATATGCTTTATGAGCGGCTTTTCTGCCGTGAATTGTTTGCTAGCCCTAAAAAGTGGTTTATAGGCAAAAACGAAATTAGTCTAAGACGTTGTGCTGCAGGGTGAAGTATAACTTTGTTGAGTTGGAATCTGTTGATGTGCCATGAGGGGTCCAGGTGATTATTCAACTCAGTGCTTCTAGGCATTATAGGTTTACTGAAAAGTAAAATTAAAGTAGCAAACACCTCAGTAAATATATCTTTTGTTTGACTCTTTCTTTTACATTGTTTAATGCTTTTAATTGGTACATTTCTGAGCGATTATTCCGTATTAAGTTTGCGTTATTCAAAAATAAATAATATCTATCATTCCACCGATTTCGGTGCATAAATGATTTATTCCCATCTGTTGGTGAGTTAGCACATTCGCCTCTTGCACAAAGTGAGAAAAACTCTTGTCTTCGTGGTCATAAAGGCCAAGTGCAGAATAGTGCTTGAAAAACAAGGAAGTCCAACAGGAAAAATTAGTAACGAACTTCAGTAGGCAACTAGTATAGAGCTTATATAAATTCTCATAAAAAGTTTTTCTTCACAAAAGACTTCAGTTAGAAAATAATCAATTTCTCTTGAGGGTTCATAAATCACTTTAGTAAGGGCGAAAATCATAATGCTTAGTCACAGATAAAAACCAAATTACAAAGATAATTACCGACATTTTACTTATTTAGGAGTGGCTTTAGGAATGTTTGTAATTTGATAATATGCCTTAAGTTATGACAGTGCCAGACTAGTAAGTGAACTGAATAAAATGAACAACCAGACCAGTCATGGGCTATGGGGTTATTATCTTTCTAACCCACAAAGAAATCATAAGCTAAAGCCAGCTTTGCGAAACATACTTAAAGCTGAACATCACTGCCACTTCTTTAGGTATATATTTCATCGCATTCTATGGGATTTCAAAGAATGGATATGATATGCGGAAATAAAGTTGCTTTTTTTATAGATTGAAGTCAGCTAAAGAGTGTGAAAAGATTAAACATATGTTTCGTCGTGATACGAAACGGGTATCTATAGTATCAACTAATTCGTGTATGATGATGGATGCTCGTCGTTGACATTGGATGACGGTGGCGTTACACCAAGAATCGATAGAAGTTAGGAAATGTGAATCCTAACCAAATGGTTGAATGGTAGTCCTAGGTTCGACCCTTTACACAATTTTGGGTAGATGATGCCGAAGAGTCTCATAGTAGGGAGAAACAGATACCCAGCACCCCTAATGTTCCAGCTGGCATCATTCAGTTAAAATAACTACTTTTAATTCCAACAGAATCATAGAATTAGGTTTCTACTGCAATTCACAAGTATGTCTTGGAGCACAGTAAAACTAGAACACTGGACAAGATCATATGACCTAGTCTCAGAAAGAATAATTTACCAACACATTTAAATCAAACCAGAAAAGAGAACGTGCTCAAGTATTTTAACTTCAACAGAACCCTTTAGACAAATGATTTATTTAACTTCCAGTTTAGTATTATAGTTGAAAATAAAGAATACCGATTCCATTTAGGTCTGTTTATTAGAAATGGAATTACAATCTAATACAGTGCCTAAGTTTTACTTCCATATTATTGAAGAGTACCGATTCTGAAGCACACATTACTACTCTGCTTTTTACATAGTTATCAGGTTACAGATGTTGTCCTTAATTCTACAACGTTATTTTTCAATGCCCTCTGTACTAGATTTTCTTTAATAGGATATAAAAATCGGAAACCGAAGATTGGAAGTACAACAAATTATCGGCTAGTTCTACCCATTGTGGCGCAGATTTCCAAAACATTAGATTGAAGAATGTTCCTCTTTGAAAATTTTAAAAAGAACTAGATATCATTTAGGCCGAGACTGGTTCGGCTTGACAGTGAGTTGCAACCACTGTCCTCTAAATTACACACAATGTGAAACTACTGCATGTAGTAAATGTTTTCCTCCTCCCATGTCAACTTTGACTTCCCAACACAACCTATAAAAGACTAGACAAAGAAGTAAAGAAGAGTGTGCGCAAAGACAATAGACACTTCCACGACACACTGGCAAGTGAAGCAGAACAGGCTGTAGGTAGGAGAGACCTGACATCATATCAAATAACCAGGTTACTATCTCAGACGAAACCAATGAAAGATAGTGAAGGGAACTTAGTCGCCACCAAAGAGGAGAAACAAAGGAAAAGATGGGCTGACCACTTCAAAAAGCTCTTGAATCGACCACCACCAACAACTCGTCCAGAAATACCACCAGCAACAGCAGAACTACCAGTGAACACAGGCCATCCGACAAAAGCAGAAGTCCTGAATGCCACAAAACTGCTGAAATTCGGGAAAGCAGCAGGACCAGATGGGATCCCCCCAGAAGCACTGAAACAGATGCAGAGGCATCAGCAACGGACATACTCACACCACTATTACAGAAGGTTTGGAAGGAAGGAAGGAAGGGAAGGTACTTGCAGATTGGAAGAAGGGTTACCTTGTCAAACTTCCAAAGAAGGAAGACCTAAGTCTTGGCAAGAACTGGCGAAAAATATTAAGCCATTTCATCTTAGAGGGACTAAAGCATGTACTGGATTAAAAATTGCGACCGGAACAGGCTGTCTTCAGGAAGTACAAATCATGTGCGGATCTAATTGCAACGCTACGCATCATCATAGAACAAAGTGTAGAATGGCAGTCAACCCTCTACCTCAACTTCATCGACTTTGAAAAGGCTTTTGACAGCATCGACCGAGAAGTAATTTGGCAGGCAGCTGCTTAAACACTACGGTTTTAGTGCCACAAATCTTCACCAACCTCATTCAACAGCTGTATGTCGAGCTATATGCCAAGTGATCCACAATGGAAAGCTCATCAATCCCTTTGAAGTGAAGACAGGAGTGAGACAAGGTTTCCTACTATCACAGACGATCTTCCTGACTGTGGTGGACTGGATCACGCAACAAACCGTGAGGAGCGAGAAGCAGGCATACACTGTCTGAACGATGAAAAGAGCCTAGAAGATTTGGATTTCGCCGATGATGATTTATGTCTAATGCCTAAAGCGCACAAACTCAAAGATCTACAGGCGAAAACTAACAAGTTGGCAGAAGAGGCAGGGTAGCGAAGACGGAACATCAGATGAACGCAAGGAAGATAAAGGTGACGAAGATGCCCAGCCAACAACAGCATCAACAACAAGCACCAATCACCATCAGAGGCAGAAATCAAAAGGAAGTTGCCTCTTTCATCTACCTAGGCAGCATCGTTTCAACTACAGGCGGCACAGATGAGGATGTCAAAACCAGGATCGGAAAAGACAGCAAGAAAGGCCTTCAGTAATCTGGAATCAGTGTGGAAATCTACTGCACTCAGCACAGAGAACAAGATCCGGATTTTCAACACCAATGTCAGATCAGTGCTGCCATGTGGTTCAGAAACTTGGCGCGTCACGAAAAGCACTTCCAACAAACTACAGACATACATCAACAGCTGCCGCCCACACTCACTCGATACTGAAGATCAGATGGCCAGAAAGAATAAGCAACAAGGAACTCGCCCTGGCAACCCGCCAACCAAGAGCCCATCGCCCAACAAATATGCAGAAGAAAGTGGAGATGAATTGCGTTGGGCATACACTGAGAAGGCCAATTAGGGACATCACGCGCCAGACCAGGCCCTCGAGTGGAATCTAAAGGGGAAATGACGAGTTGGGCGTCCGAGGAGAAGGTGACATGGAGCAGATCATATGAGGAAGAAATGAAAGCTTATGGGCAGTCGTGGAGCCAGGTTCAAAAGACTGCGGAGAACAGAGTGAAATGGAGACGTGCTGCTGAAGCCCTATGTTCCACTAGGAATCCAAGGGACAAATAATAAAAATACATTTTATATTAAAAAGTTGAAATTTATAAAAGTCAGTCGTAATGATGATAATTACACCCTGCAAAAATCAGTACTATACAATAAGCATAAAAGTAATCCTAATATATTTAAATAAAGAAAATGAACTCAAAACTCTTTTAGAAAAGAAAGCAGTCATCATAGAAAAGAAGACTTATGGCACTAATACTAGGAGCAGCAGAATAACCAGAATATACACACTGGGACTGTCAAATGCATTCAAGGTAATGATAACAATCAAAGAAGGAGAAAATAGAACTACAGTCAAGGCAAAGTAAAAGTTATGATTCCTTTGAGAAAAGGTAAAACGAAAAATTCAACAAAATAATAGTTACGAGTGAATGAGAGTTCACTGCTTCGTCTTTGGCTTCATTTACGTTTGGAGCGTTTCAATTGCTGTCTGAAGAGAAAATAAAAAGAAAGGGTTAGTTAGTAGACAGACCGCATCTTGGAAAACAGCATTAAATTGAGTTATAATAAAAAAAGCATCTATTGTTGTCAATTTTAATGACGCATTCAGATAGATTATTGGCTCTAATCACCTCGTAATTATGAGGAAGACTAGTATAACAGGCAAGAATAAAGAAACAGATGACTACGGGTTGTAAAACAATAGAGCTGAATGAATTTGGTTAACTAATACTCCAATACTCTACTTAGTTTCAAACATAAAATATGCGTGGAAAGATTTGAGGTTTAAACTCACTTTTGTTTGTTTGTACTGCGACGTAAAGGATTAACAACACTAGAAGAGAAATCTTTTGCATCTGTAACATCAGATACCCGACTACTTGGTTCAATTAACCTCGGGGAATAGATGATTGTTTTTTCAGGGTTAGGATTTGACAGAAAATCTTTCGAATAATGAATCAACTCCGTCGAATTCTTTGACGTCATAGATGTGAAACTTTTGTCAAAGTCAAACGAAGATCGACGAACATCTGTTGGAAGACGTGAATAAAAATAATTTAGCACAGATTCTGGATCAGATCTTCGCATTTCAGAAACCATAACATGTTGTCCGCCAAACGCGGCAGCGTCGTGTCTAGCCCATATTTGATAGGTTACAAGGGATAACTGTTTTGACCCAACTGGTAGGTTAGCTGCAGCGGATGTGGATAGTTTGACTAGAATAACACGGACAGCAAATTCGACCTCTCTATCCTCAGCTTCACGTACGACATCCTAAAGTTGAATGTCATATAGTTAAGCATTAGGAACAGTTTATAAAAACGTACAATGGAGCAATACATAAACGTTTCGGACAATAAAATCTTATTCAACTTAACAGATACTATTGATGCAATGTGGTTAGCGAAAGCGATTTTCTCAAACATATTAAGCTACTTCCAGAAGACAAAAAATGTCTTGACCATGATACATGCAACTGAAGTCTTAAAGTGAGAGCTGTTTATACACCATGTTTTTGAGGAGTTTCGGCTGAAAGGATTATTTTTTAGGGTGCTCAAACAGCAAACTGGTAGTTTAAAAACAGATCAACCATAAAGAGCAGTTACAGAATAGAAAATGATTCAGAACAACGAAGAGGACAGCAAAAATGGAAACAATATGGTATACTCAATGCAATGAGGCAACGAGTATATATATATATATATACTAATCAATGAACATGGTAGGAAATTTGATAGAAAGTTGTCGAGCGCTCTAAGGTTTTCATTGTTTCTCCAACTGATGTCAGTTCATCATGGATATTAACCTGAAACCAATTCATAAATTCCCAAAAACCTCCAAATTGAACTACGGTTGTTTACCTAGTTAACAGATTGTTGGTAAATTTTACACTAACAATTTTGTCTCGTTTCGTCTAATTTCTATAACAAAACTGAACAGTTGTGAACTATAGGTAACCCAAAAAGTACTTTTGCTAACGAATATCAGTGACAGAACATTACTGTGCATCCTGTTAGAAGCCCTTAGTTTGAGAATCATATATAGGAAAGATAAATACAAATACAACTAAACCAGGATGCTAAAATCTAGCAATAGTCTTTAATAACATTAGACTCCTTAATCTGAAGAATATATCACCGAAATAATACTAAACAATGTTGAGCTGTTGGTTACCGATTTAAACACTTCTTCCGCAGTGCACTCCAAAGTCCATCTATCCACAACAACTTAAAGAGTTGAACATAGTGTGGCCTATAGATGCATAAAAATGATAGATTGCAAACTAGTGTAAATAAAAGTTGATGCCAATTCAATTATTGCAACAGCACAAATCTATACCCACTTTGATGACCTATAACATATATTCTTTAGAAGTATGGAAAAATAGCCGTCTCCAGGTGTCTCTGTCAGCGTAACTGAAATTGAAACTAACTAATTCCACTTTATGCGAGCACAACTCACATACGTCACAGAAACCATTTCTTTATTTAAAACAGTCAGCAACCACCAAGACAAAGTGTTGACACATTGCTGACTCTACTATCGGTGCAGTGTACGCAGAAATATTAATTCAAAGGTTTAAAAAACTAGAATATCTAATAACATTTACCTACCAAGTTCGATTTAGTTAATAATTCACATGGCCAGCTCAAATTCCAAAACAGTTGAGCCATGTGAAAAGCTAGTTTTAGGACATTCTGTGTTAATACAAATGATTCCGACAGTGTAGCGGGATTTTGTAATCCAGAGGTACCAACATGAGATGATGTATTCCCAGTGGAGTTGGTTGTCAAGTCATATGCAGAGCTGTTCGAAATTGGTGTTATATTACTACTGGCGATATTAACATTACTAGGACTGTTAATACCACATTCACTCGATGAACGCTGACTTGATCCCAGACCAGAACGACGAGTATAATTAGCTGCAGGATTTCGGAAGGAGCACGTGTACAGTTCATGAAGGGTTTGAACAGTACGCGATTCCCAACCAAGTAATATACGCCAGTTAGGATTGAATACCACACAGTCATTCTGAAATATTATTATGAAGAAATACATAAATTTTAACCAGGCAAGATTTAACAGATAATTAACAGAACTAGCAATGAATACAGTTTATAAAGCTGAATAGATAAATAAGATCCTGTAGTGTAATGTTCCAGTGAATACTGATCAACACAGGATACCCTTAATTTAATAACGTTTGCTGTCTACGTAAACTATTATCATAAAAGATAAGAGATACTGTACATATTTATTGAAAAATACGATTAAATATCTATCCCAAAATAATTTGGAAAATTATTTTAAGTGGAAGTAGGATTGTAACAAAAGAAGCAAGAGAATGCCCAAATTTTTCCTTTTTGCTTACAAGCAACAAGTAGACAAGTATTTTGAGTATATGAGGTAAATAAGTATAATCTATTCAAATTCACACATTTTGCTCGTCACCTCCTTTAAGGTAAAAAGGATTAAAGTAACATCAGACAGAATACTGAAATTCAGTATGATGACTAATATGATGAGAATGCGTGGATACATCTGCACCATTGAGGTAGATTCTAAGCCATATCAACAAAAGTCTCTAACCACCGGCCAAAGTTATCAAGTGCAGACAAAACCACAAGTCTACATTTCTCTATACCGATCAGACCAACGACCAATGACTTCATAAAATGATGTCATGTTTTAGTCTGAACGCCTCTGACCACTTTTCAACCTACTCCTACTTCAGCTAATACTATGCTACGAGGTAGATAGTCACCAGGCATGAGTACTAATTAACTTTCCCATTTTCTTAAAGCTCTACACCTGACTTCTACGTTACTCACGTGGTGACAGCAAGACATGTGGCCTATGATGCGAAAGCAACGGTGGTCGAACACCCGAAACCTTCTTAAATCCTCTACCTTCAATGGTTATGTTTCATAGCGAAATAATAGAACAGAAAGGACTGCAGCACAGTAAACTTCATCCTTATTAGGTAATCGGATATCAAGACAGTAGCGTAAATAGAGTCAGTTGGCGTAAGTCGAGTGAATCATTTGTATCCGTGCAGAGATTTCGTCTGTCAGCGACCCACCAGGGTTAGTCTGACTTTTCAGGTAAGTGAAGTGGTCAACGCATCCAATCACTTCACTCCCTTTCGTTAGGAAAAACACCAGCACAAACCAGTCATTCATAAACAATTCGCATTTGAGTGGAGAGGAACTTATTTCAAACATTCTGAAATTGCCACTCAATAAGTTCATAAGACTCTGAATTTTGTCAGCAGCTTAACTGAACAGATCCAAGTCATCTGCATACTTTAGATCTAATACGTGGTTCTCATGTAACACGATAAATCCCTGAAAAGTCTGATGACGAGAGGTAGACGTCAATTAGTAAGTCTATGATAAAATAAGAATGGGGACAGTGGACACCACTCGACGTACAAAATTCACCAACTTGATAACTCACCATGGGCTCTGACAAACAGAAAACGTAGGTGTCAACGGAGCGATGTACCTACCTGGATTCCGCTTCAGTGTAAGACACTGTCATAAGAAACCTCTTCGACAGAGTCAAATGCTGCCAACAGATCAATGAATACAGTTTGTGTCAGGCGCCGACAAGTATGCCTGAGTCCCATTGCCAGACAGAGGGTGGATGGTGGATGCCACGTCAGACAATATCTAAAGCTTGTGCTGGCCAGAAACAGAACGAAGGTTAACTCTCTGAGCCAACGAGTCATGGATCAATCGCTAAGAAATAGATGGTTGTCGGAAAACGGTTGTAACAGGCGATTGCCGTTATCTGTTCGTTCGACTGCGATTCCGAGTTGGAAGAAATTAAAGATGATATAGGGATGTTGATGGAGAGACATGAAGGAAGATTAGAAAGTAAAGATGTCTAGGGTGGAGGATAGTGATCTGAGGTAATTTGAGTGCTCACAGAGTAGTGAGGATGGTTGACACTTACTGACTGCCGACACCATGGAAGGCTAGGTCTTCTTGAGATAACTGAAAAAGAAGGGCTGGTGTGTGACCGCAGAGCACAAGGGAAATCTGCTACAGGTCGATCATACACGGCCTGTTTGCGAGTTTGAGATTTAGGTTTGTTGCATTTGTATTTGACTATGAACCCATGTCGCAAACATCATCATGACGCAAGGTGATGGGGGCGTGTTATTTTTAGAACCAGGCTTTTCTAACCTTTTCTTTCCATAGAGAAGGTAGCATCAGAATGGCACTACTGGTCGTCCGTGAAGATCACCTTACAGTTGTAACTTCCCCGTTTAGCCAACGGTATGACTTCACCCTCGTAACCCCATCGTAGTATGGTAATTTACACTATAACAACAACTGCTTTTTGTCTTAACACTATTCAACTAACCCTTATATAGGGTGGTACGGGGATAAGTGTTCCATTAACATAGTCCATTGCGGCATTGTGGTATGCAAGCCCGACCTCCACGTAACAGCTATACTCTTGATTAACCTTACTCTGTTAAAAAGGTGATATCAGAAACAAGCATTAGCTATATGAGACGTAAGAGAAGAGGTCTTAATCGTCCAAGATGTTTGCTTACACTAATACTAGACACACAACATTTATCTAACATCTGACTGACCTTTAAACTATCATAAAAAACGAAACTAAAACAATCACTGGTTGAATGAGTGGATAAATGCCCTTGATTAGCTACTTCAAATTGATGAGCGACTGCTAATATATAGGTTCTTTTCACCCATCCTTAGGTTCAAATGTTTTTATTCATTATATCTAAACATTATTTTGTAACACCTAGTAACTAGAAGCAAGTTGGGGTGAACAACAACTAATTTGAGGTCGTAGCAACACTGGTTTATCGTGTTTAGAAACCAGGCTCGTTGAGGCCATGCCATAACAAGGTCTACTGCGAATTAGTATGACTAAAATCAGCTCCTGTCATAGCAAAAATGATTTGGGGATGAAGTCAGACTAACGATTAGACAGTAATATGACAGTGGTAATTTGTTTCTTTTGGGTGATAAGTATTGACAGTTAAGTTTCATGTTATGGACGGAGAGGAACTACTAAACTTTTCAACCCTTTCAAAAGTAAGTAAAAATTCCCTTCAGCCACCTTGTGCACATCCGTGCAATGGGCAACGAGCCACACCTATTTTGTGAGGGTAAGCGATACTACTTGGCTGCCCAAACCTCGGTAGGTGGAATGGGGCTAGAACCCATGACCCAATGGTTGATAGTTATCTCCCTAAACCACTCAGCCATCAATAGTAAGCTTATCCTCATCTATGTTTGTTGTTTTCTTTTGACTACCTCACACCCTTATCAACTTTATTGAATTTAGTTATATCAACTCCTTAATCGGTAATAATTTATGACAAATCTAATCAAGGTAACATTATTCTAGTCCTCATAAAATCAAACTAATTTGCATGTCAGGATTTTAAACACACAAATCCTGTGTTAAATGACCATCCTAAGCTACGGATACAACAATGTATGTCCAACGTATTGCATCACAACTCTAAGCTAGTTATATTATTTGACCTGTAGGATGGATGGCACTTAACCTATCAATCGAGAAATCTTGTGGCTTCTGGAAGGTGTGTCAAGCAAATATAATATTATGGGGATAAAACCTCTATGCTTGTATTCACGTAGTCATACAGTAAGCCTACTGAAAAATGCCATATGAAGTGACAATAATCATATGCATCTGTTGGAGACCTTTACCGTTACAATTTAATTTCATTAACTGAAAACATTTGGCGTGCATTTGGTTTCTGTAAGATTAAAGATGATGCTTCGGAAATGGTTACACTTGCCCTAACTGGTTGGTTTGTAACCAAACCTCCACCTGGGTACAAAAATTTCGTTTGGAATTCTCTAGTTTACACAACCTAACAGATCAGGGGAAAATTTCACTGATTACTGAAAGTATATGTTACATAGCATTATTTCCTATGCCAATCTTCACCTGAATAGTATGACCATTAGAAGTAAAAGATATGAGAAGTAAAATGTACTGAGTCGTATACATATTCAAAACAGAAACACGTTGAAACGCTAATTAAGGAGGACAAATAAATCAAAAAAAGAAATGAATTTCTTTTAGTAAGGATGTTGAAATGTATATTACAAGAAACGAGTGGTCAAAAATCTCTTTAGTGTTTTCTATCTACTTTAAATCATTATATTTGCGCTGTTGCGAAACATGTCAATTTGAATTATTGTAAATGTCCACGCAGTTTCAATCTTTTTTCCATACATTACGCGATGTATATTTTATTTTGTCTAAGCCAGTCTACTGTATATTCTATGTAAAAGGAAACGTTGGTATGTTAGAATTCGTTAGGAAACTGTTAATTAGGAAAATAGTCATTCTCATGCAATAATACGTATATGCATATATTTACAAATAACTCACTAAATGATAAGAAAATTGTACGGTACTCTTTCCAAACGAATTCATATAACACTGCATTAACTTATCCATATCCAAACTCAGACCGACGGCATAAGGGCATTTATCTGTAGTCAATGCAGTCACATTTAAGTTACTAGAAGCGCAACCACTACGAGATATTTTTCTTGGCAAACTGTTAAGAGTGAGAAAATGAAGGGAATAAAAGTCCGTTTTTACACAGCATGAAATATTTGATTTAATTGACAAAATTTTATACAACTAGTTCACTTGAACCTGAATAATGCAATGAAAACACTATCTGTAGAAAAGGAAGACATCATTTTATCGTACAGGATCTTCATCAGTTGCAGACAACCTAGGTAACTATAAATTCAATACGCAAATGTAAGCAATATTAATTGCATTATAATATTAATTCAAATGTTGAAGAGGCAGAATTGTGGATAACATAAATACTACATAGATATAAATTCAGTCAAACGAGAAGGGGATGTTCGTGATCAAGAATGAATGACCGAAATTCATACATCATGGAAGGCGGCTACGCAATCACATGAGAGGCTGTGCACAAAAAATTGAAAAATGAGTACGACAAACAAAACAATACAAACAGTGGCAATTATAAAATAGAAACAGTCAAATTGAAGACGGTTAGAGAGGAGGGAAAATGAAGGTTTGAAGGTGTTCGATGATAAACTAATGCTCTCAGATGACTTTAACTACAAACGGCAGACCCAAACAGACAAAGTGAATCAATCCAAAAACATTACAGGGGACTGCAGAAAACAAGTAGGAAGAGAAAGAGGCATTCCAAAAAGATTAAAGTGTATGGAGTGAGAAAATAATTTGAAAATTAAGGGTTAGTCAAATGCTCAAGCTTCAGAGGATGTTAAAGAGTGAATATATCTGCACTATTGTGAACGATCTTCAAGCATGTCACCAACAGACTCCAACCGATGTTTTCTGATCTCACAGACACCAGCACGACAACATACACCTACTTAAAGACCAAGAACTAGAGACTTAATAGGCAAGCGCCACTGCATTGATGTGACAACCCTATGCTTCAACCAAATACTTCTTCAGTATAGTTGCTTGTATTATATCGTTGATTGGACCGAATTGATTGGACTCTATTGGCATACGGGCTCCTGTGCGGATGCCTCGATATTACCTGTATTTTAATTATACTAACGACGGTATGACACAAGCAATTATACTGAAAACTATACCCGTCGCACAAGAAGTGGCTATCGCGGCTCGGTGGTCTAGTGGATAGCGCTCTGGCATTTGAAGCGATCGGTCCCGAGTTCGAATCCCGCTGGGAACAACACACTGGGAGGCCACCACATCCAGCTGACGAGTCACGAATAGTACGAAATGCGCATCCTGGATTCCGCTGCTAGTCACTATCCGTCATTACAAATACTTCTCTTCCAAAGACAGCACATCAAGACAAGCAGTGAGTTGGTAGGTGCAAAAGATATCCAAACCAACCCAGTAGTCAAATACTTACGACCTCGTCAAATAACTTTTGCTGCAGTCAGTAGAAAAATGAGCGGAAATTACTAGTAGGCATTAGCTAGTGTTATGATCCTCCTCAATTCTTGCAAATTTATGCGGTTAGGCAGTTTTCGGATGGCTGTCGACTGGTATCATATCGTCAATGTAGGCTGTCTGCTATAAATCGTCGACTTATCTCCCCATACTCATAAGTCCACAAGAGTTAACCATCGAATCTCCTAACATTCTTAAAGTTGATTTCACAGAGTCGGTGGACTGGTCAGTTGAGGTCAAGTCAATAAGCATATTTGAATTCTGTATGTGTGTCTCAGAGATACAACATACATTCACAACTTGAGATTGTAGAGTTTTGACAAGAGAAGTGTGTTGCTAGATTTGGCATAGAGTTCGGACGTTGAATGCGGGAATGTGAAATTAGCAGCGGGGTTTAAGGAGAATGTGCATGGTGGTCCTGGTAACTCGGATCGTTGGCAGCGATCACAGGATTGAAAGCTGAGGTAACCACATGGTGTCTAATATCGGTATTATGAAGTGACTCGAAGAACGAAGAGTTCAAACCCCTAACCACTGGTTGACAGTCAACTGCCTAGACTAGCGAAGCACAGCTGACCCCTCCCCGTTGACTTATTATAACGACAGTTGATGAACTAATACACAAAAGATGATAGGAACTGGAATAAATTCTTCTTACCGAATAGTAGTGAATTCTTTGGGTACACAGTGTTTAGCAATTAACTGAGTATACTCGCCCCCTTGACCTAACACAGTTAACGTTGGGTGCGCATCATTTGTTTTGCATAGGGTTATATTACTACTCGGACTTGGATTCACTTTGATTGACAAGTCTTCTGGATTACGAGAACAGTGATTGATGGAAGAACCAGATACGCCTGACTTCCGGTAAGAATCTGACATTGCAGTCAATTGGAACACCAGGCCATTGTACATATGATGCGGAAGGACTAATCCTGGGGTAAATCGGAGCTTCAAAAGAGAAACATAACGATCATGAGTTAGGACTATGAAAGAATTTCTGTTGATCTTATTTCCTTCGTGGTAGGTTACTGAAACAATATTCTGAAAAGAATGATGCAAACCTTCATGAGTTATGTCTTGTTTGGAATAGTAGATCTTTTCTAGCCTCAAAGAATAGAACAATTCTCACAGCCAAGTTCAAAGAAGATATACGTGATCAAATTTTAGAATAACTGCAATAAAGACATCTAAATGATAACTCCTTGTTGTAGCGAATATCATTAAGACTATAATACTAAAGTTTACAGAGAATAACTAAATCAATAGAAACGTTACTGGTAAATTAACATATTTGCATGTTGTGCGACACTCTGAATACCCTTTTTTGAACTCAGTTGATGAAACGGTCAATTGTTCGGATATATAGGGAGATATATAACGTTAGGAAAAATAGAAAATAAAGAATATTGTAACAAGGAACTTAATAAATATATTCAACTTATAAAAACAACACTGAATGAAACAAACAGATCTGTTCGAACAAACCGCATACTGGATTCCTAACTCAGCTGGAACGTACATCTAGGTGTTATAAGACATAAATTATGTTTGTTGTTCGAGACAAATCAAAACTATCTTGTTTGTCAGAGGAAAATGGATACGAAAGTTTATATAACCTAATGGTTGATGATTAATTGTCCTCACCACATGGTGACGCGATGTGGGGATACCGACACAAAAGCGAGCCTTCCAGAACGGGTTCATCTATTTAACACTGTCATATTAAATGAACCAATAACAACATACATGAAATCTTCCTGACCAATCAAATCTCATGTAAATATCTGTTAGCTCCTCCAATAATTTCACTGCACTATCTATTATTCTACTGATTACGTGACATTGTTGGGCTGAATGTTGAATAAATACTTCACGTATATGGCCAGCATGAGCAGATTCCAAACGAATAATTTTCATAAAACGCTTCTGTGCATGTCCACGAGGTTTACTTGTCAAGTATTCAGGTAAAATAAGCGAACGAGTCGGTTCATTATTTCTTGATCCACCCGAATTTGACAACATTGTAGTGCATCCAGCATGAGATACTGCTTGAGAATAAGCATTATTATAGTTCACTGATGAAAAGAAGAATGAATAAGTGGACATATTAACAGGTTTTGGATCTGCATTTGCTTCAGATAAATGACGCCAAACAGTTGCACGTGAACCCGATTGAATACCAGACAGTTTGAATAGTGCTTTAATCAAATTGGTATGATTCACATACAGAAAAAATGTCAGATACTTTGCGAAATAAAAAAAGAAAAGGAGGGAAAAGTCGATATGAAGTTAAAAAGTACTTACACAATTACTGTACAACGATAATTTACCATAAGAAAAAAGCAAAAGAATGGAGTTTCTTTTCGGAAGAAAAGGATCTCTTGCACATCGTGAAGATAGAATCTTATCATTTAACATTTCTCAAAGATGTGAGATCAAATATATAACTGGTAATTAACAACTATCAAAGCAGTGCGTTTTATTCAGGAATGAGATGATTTTCGCCTATCTAATCATATAACACACCTATAGGAAATATTTCGTCCATACATCGAATATGCCTAAAAATGTGTTAAACGAAAATTAATCTTTATCCCTGACAAAAACACTATAGCTACGAGGTCGAACAACTTATACACCACAAAACGTTAGTCATAAAATATTGTTTAAGAAAATGAATTCTGAATAGCCATCATGTGTGTCATTGCTTTTTCTAGGTTTTGCTTTCATTGTATAGCACTATGGCTGTACAAAAACTCTTTTTAGTCGTAAAAAGCTTCATTCTGAGCGGTGCTTATCACACAGTTTTTATTTTGGTTGTACTGTGAAGTCATACTGAAGTTAGTGCTGATGTCGTCTAGAAAGACGATGAAAGCTTCACGATTAAAAAACGCAGCTCAGAGAACACAATACAACCAAGACCATCCACCTGAGCTACAAATATTCTTTTAGGTGAACGGAAAGATAAAATAAGGTTGAAAATTTTCAATTTTTAACGCGTTTCAGACAATTTAGAATAAACGTCTGTTGGATTTTCGCTTAATTAACAACAAATGTAACTATCTTTATGTATTTTGTCACCTTTACTTATATCCATCTATTCGCCTTCCATTCATTTGCTATTTCGATGCTTTTGTGAAATGTGAAAACTATAATTCCTTTCCATTTGCGATAAATTCCACATGTTGTCCTATCTGTTTGACTGGAAATTGAAACTCTAAGTAACCGTTATCAATGATAATGTTAACCGATATACTTGAGGGTATGGTATGCATGAATCCCCATGAAAATAAATTTCATATTACATAATCACTTTCTGGCAGATAAGATTTCCAAAAAATAATTATGGAGACATTCATCTAGGGGTTTGTCTATTAGAAGAATTTTTCTTCACATAGTCAATCGCTTAAAACTAGATGACTTGCTTTAAATAATGTTATAATCAGAAAAAAATATACAACAAACGTATAATGAAGTCAAAAAGCCCATTAAACAGGTGATTACGTACTTTTGACTGGAACAATTTTTTGGTTATTTCACGTAGAATGATGAATAACTCCACAACCCAGTAAGTGCTTCAAAAATAGAAAAGTTATAGAAATACATAACGTCATATATATTAGTATGTATACAAAATACAGTATATTGAATTAAATCGGAACAGAAAATCACATGCCATCACATCATCCCTAATCTACGTAAGACATTTTTCATAGTCCTAATTAGATCACAAGAAACTGCTGTTTTGCTGAAAAGTCTGGTGCATACAATATTGTTGAAGCATCCTAATTCAAATTAAGATGTGATGGACACACTCCACATCGGTGTAAAATGTAGCGATTTTAATATTCTTCAGCATAAACCAACTGACAATGGTTGGTCGCTACTGAAAGTTGATGCGTCGATAATTTCCAAACAAGATGAGTCAGTAGGGTAAAAAAAAAATGAAATACGATCTCCATTTTAAATAGTTAGAAACCACTCAGACTGATCGGCAGTGTTTTGCCAGTTAGATCGGAGTGACCTAAACACAGGACGACCGTTTTGTTCGTTTGGGGTCAAGCTTATTAGTGGTAGACCAAGGGTGGCGAGTAGTATCTCTCATTAGTGCATGACACTTGTGTTAGGGATCACATCTTGTGATCTCAGTTGAGCGGTCTTCAGCAGAAACAACGTTGACAACACAGTTGGGCTATTGGAAAAACTTCTCAACTATGATAAATGCCACTGTAGATCGTGCAATTTATAAATTCTTTGCAAATTGATCATTTTATGATCTGCATTCTTTGATTTTAGAACATTTGAAATGCTCTCTTCTTGAACACTGTTAATTACTTTGAAAAGGTGGAGTTGCATACTCTAAAAACTAGGCATCTGACAGAACTCGTCTGAAACAACTCATTTCATGAATCGAAAGGTGCTAAACAGAGGAAAATATACTGTTATGAGGTCATATAAATCATAGCTAGATGTATCGAGACGATAAGCCTCCTCGATAGTGGCTTGGACAGAAAACAGTGAAACCTAGTAACAATTATATTGACTAATATAGCTTGGTAAAAGATTGTTTACAGAATCTAATGTCAATTTTTCAAAAAAAGTTAATCTACATACTACACGAGTAAACTACTGCTTGTATTCATCTTTTTTACTGTGCATTCATAACATTTAAAATGACGAATTTAAACGTGGAAGAACTGTTGTCTGTCAAGAAGTTAACTGGGTACAGACAAGTCAGATGACAACATTGATAAAAACAAAGTAACTACAAGATTTTGTAGGCAAACTGTATATACTTCTATTACTGCTAGGATTACGAGACTAAGTATTAAATTTGCGAAATGGTTAGCAACATATTAGTCATACTATTGAGAGTGGTGTGAAAACGGGAAGGAATCAGGAAGTATGAACACAGGGACTGAAGAAAAAAGTGTGAAAAAAAGTACAGTCAGTGACTCTGACTAGGCTATAAAAATCTTTTGACGATCTTAATATTTTACGCCTACAGGATTTCACAGCAAAATTAGCTATAACCACCTTTTACGTCAACAGTGTTGTAACAGACTTGCACTATTTGCTTCATATACTAAATATTACATTCCAAATAACTAATGCTGAGGTCAGGCGAAAGATACTAGGCAAGAAACGCAAGTCGATCGACGAGGTTGCGAACTGAGATCGTCTAGACATGTACTGCGAATGCCGAGCCACCACCTACCTCGACGTCCCATGCTAGGGGGAGATGGATTAAATAGGAAGAGGATTCAGGATGGCAAGACTAAGATGTGGCACCAGTCGAGAAAGTCTATCACTGTTAACCTGAGTCGTGTGAAGAAATGCAGACTGCTTGGTTGGGGGTCCCCGAGATGAAAGGAATCAGTGGTTGAGACCTCTTGGTGACATGGCTGGAAATCGGTCACAATGGTGCACCTTTTATATCTACCTATTCTTTGTTTACTACTGTGAAGTGTGGTAACTTGAGCCGATACACATGTGCGCGAGGTTGTACGTTGGTTTTGTCAGTCAGTCATTCCAAATAATTATTTCTTTGTGTAAAGATAAAAAGCCGATGACACCTATCTGCTGTATTACTATTAGCCAAGTATACAAAAAGAATGTATTAGTAAGATGATGTAATTACCTGTTTTCCATAGAAACAATATCAAATGCTGCTCGGTTAACTTCTACTGGACAACCAAATAATATATGAGGTTCAGTTGAATTTGAAACGGAAGAACTATGATAAGTTCGACCAAACTCATAACGTTTTAAAGGATTTGATTCGTTTCGATTTTCTAATAAAACTGAACCTGATCGCGCTAGGTAACGAGCAAATGCTATATGCAAGGAATCAGGTAAGCGAACAGGTAGTCCATTTTCATCTAATAAAACTGGAGCAGCTGATAAACGATCCCAGTTTTCAACATTATGACTATTATTCACTCCAATAATATCACTATCGTCATCATCCTGTTTTGACTGATTAAACCATGATGTCTGATCACATCGATGAACGACTGGAACAAGTGTAGGAGATTCCATTAGAACACCACTGTGCGCAATAAATGAAGTTTCTACCAGATGTATTATAAACCTATATGAAATTAAAAGCAAAAAATGTAATACAGATAAGTAGCGTACAACGGTTATGTTCAAGATCACGATGGTCATTTAATGATAATTTATACTTCTAAAAGTGCCAATAGACACTTTTTTTACTCTGCATTTATTCATTTCATTATTTGCATCTTCTAATGAATAAAACAAGGTAAATTTATTGTTTCGATACTTGTATTTTCCCATTGTTATACAGACCCGTATTGCTCGACCTTCGTCATCAGATGGGATCCCATGCGCATGCCTCAATATAGCTGATATTCATGATGTTCCGTTCATCTTGATGATTAGCAGTGGAATCCAGGATACGCGTTTCGTCTTATTCAGGATTCATCAGCT
Source organism: Heterobilharzia americana (assembly GCA_944470555.2). NCBI lineage: Eukaryota > Metazoa > Platyhelminthes > Trematoda > Strigeidida > Schistosomatidae > Heterobilharzia > Heterobilharzia americana. Next base: position 46,569,738 of record OX104127.1, read on the forward strand.
GGATGTACCAGTATCGCAGCGAGTGTTGTTGTCGCTCAAACTGGAACCCAATACCCACTGCTTCAAACGACAAGGCGTTATTCACTAAGCCACCGGAGTACGATATCCACCCGTTGTGCAATGGGTATCAGTTACTGCTTTGATACTAGTATGTTTTTTAAACTGACATTTCGCTATTTAGTGCTAACAGTTTTATCAAAGTTACAGTAAACCGGAATTTATAATATCCAAGCCTGTATATGATAACTTGATATTTCTTCTGGATGGATGATTTCATGTTGGCAAATTATTGAACAAAGATGATTTCCATAGAGTATTGTGTGTGATGAGTGTGCGAACTACAGTTCTTATCGCATGCGTGCTGGTTGTCAGTATGTGCGGATGGGTTGGAACCAGGTCAAGTTTCGTGCCATTCCCTTACTGCCATTAAGACAATTTCGATTCCACTTTGTGTGAAGAAATTTTCTATGAGACCTTCCCTATAATTTCCGACGCTTTTTTGGATAAACCTAATATCGTAAAAATCGACCTTGTGACCCGAAATGATAGTGTGATAGCTCTGCTGGATTCCTAGAGAGTCAGATGAAAACCCTTCGGGGTTCACTTTTCGTATTTTTAATTTCATATGGTGTATTACAGCCTGAGCGTTTTATTTTATAAACAAAATTAGATTGTGAATGCAGAGGAGTTTTTCCTTTCACACCAACTAAAGTGGTCTGCAATGCGTTTGATTTTTAGCAGAACACTCTGGACATTCCGTCAGTTGAGCATTCTCTGAATCTCATCCGAGATGCGTTGGATAATATCCAATAGAAAAATTGCTTGAAGGATCGTTTTAAACTCAGTGAAAATAAAGAATGCATTCAAAACTCAACACTAAACTTTCACAATACTTTCATCATTATACATTCCAATAGTTTCAATATGATCTAAACTTTTGAATAGAAAATAGACAAACAAAAGTGTCTGGTGAATACGCTTGGAAATAAGTAAATATAAATTGTTTGTAAACCTCTTAAAATCACCGATGTTCAGTTGTCATCCAGAAGAGAATAACTAAGTTATTGGCAAAGAGAATATGACAACTTTGGAAGTCAAAAGCGAATGAGTCCAAAGCAACAAAAGGATTCAATTTTACGTTAGAAAATCATTATCATATGTGTAAAATTAAACATTGAGTTAGATTCCATACCTGCGTATTTTCAGATAACTGAACAACAAGCTATTTGGATTATCCTGAACGAAATAATTTCTCAACAATAATTGAGATGTATACCTTTCATCAATCTGTCTATGAACTGAAGCTATTCCCGTATTACAGTCATATAGTAAATCCTATAGATAACAAGTGAATGCGCAAAATGAGGTAAGGCTATTTGGTAGTCAAAATAATACACAATAAACAAAGTTAATCAAACTATTAGAAAATGTTCATCTACTGCAGTTATCTATATATTATTCATGTACGGTTACAAGTTATTGCAACAATTCTAGCTAACACTGAGTGTCTGTGATTTACAAGATGTGGGCTGTAATTCAGATAATAAACACTACATATCTGAAAAAAGAAATTAACTGACTACCTTGGGATTGATATATCTAGTTCTGTGCTGCATCATTGATGCGACAGCCAACAACAGTTGCCGAAACCGAAACAAATGTCTTCGAATATGTAACTCCACAGATGCAAATTAGGCGTTTTTACTATTGAAGCATTAGTGCGCAGAGATGCAGAATTAGTAAATTGTAGACAGATTCACTAGTATATATATATATATATATATATATATATATATATATATATATATATATATATATATATGTATCTTACTCGTGAAAGGATTGAGTGGACAAGGATATTCTGATACTTGGTGGCGACAGTAATGATTGATTAACAAGGATTATGGTATCAGAGCCATCCACTGACCCTCGGAGCAAAATTCAAATAGGTCCACAGATAGTATAAAATAGATAGCAGTTATGTCAACCTTATCGATTGCAGAAATAGTGAAACAACTTGAATTTATCCATTTGTTTGTTTAACCACAAAAGTGTCTGGAGAAAATCTTCGAGAATACTAGGTATTTAGAAGATCGAACACAGACAATAACTTTTAGATTCGTTGAAGTATATAGTATTACTAAAAGTTAAGGGCTATTCAAAGTTTTACAGCTTTTTCGTTCATCAAACAGACTTAACTAGGAAAGAAACTTTTTAAGAACTGACTTACTGATGCTCCAGAACAAGCTTGAGAGAAGAGAGTATGAGTAACAAAACGATATAAGTTGCTATCTGGAGTTCGACATATTTCAATAAGTTGCTTCTTAAATGCTGCTTCAGTTGACTTGAAAGGTGGTACACGTGACGACGTGAGTAAATCCTATGAGGACGAAAAAGGGAACACAAAATATCATTTAATAAAGACCTGAGTTCAGGAAATATGTAAACGTTATCGATTTCTAATGATACACAAACACTGTTGTCTATGAACTTGTAATAAACGAAAATGGCAGAATATCCTTATCTTGGATTAGATAATTCATTTACTGAAGATAATTGAGGTAACCTTACGCTCAAAGTAATCGAAAACAGCACTAAAGTGTTCAGATCTCAACCACACTGATTCCGCCGAAAGCAACATAAGAGAACCAGAAATGCTAAATAAAGACATATGGCAGTATATAACTTATCAGGTAGCATGAAAAAGATATTCGTGGGCCAAGTGCCAGAAATTGTGACGAAACATACTCAGAATGAAGAAATATAAGTGAGCAAACCAGATAAGCAATCGCTGTAAATCAAATCTTCTAGTCAACTGAAAAGATATGTCCACAATTATTTTTAAAAATTTCAAGTCGAAGTCAACTCAAAGTTTCGTCAGCTGGGGAGCAGAGCATATTTCAATTTGAGATATTAATGTCTTCAATGATAGAAATAGTTTATATATTGATCTTGCGGGTTCTCCTAAAGGGTTCAGTACGGTTCTGCTAGACAAGTATGACTGCATTAAGAAAATCCAGGTGGTATTATGAGATGATTCTATTTATCTGATCTATTTATCAGTACTAAAAGGTGTGAAGAAAATGTCAAGGATAATAATGACTGTTGAAAATATGCCATCATTTGATTTGAGCCTATTATTTAAGAACGTTCCACTTAAAGAAACAAACGAATATGTATTACACAAAACAGATCATCAAATGTTTACCACCGGAAGATCATCTGCGACAAACAATCAACTTACATCCTGTGAATAACGGTAAAATCAACAAAATGGAGCTGCAGAGGATTCTTGTTTTTAGTCAATGCACATAGTTGTCGCCATGGTTAAATTCGAGAAAGGGAAACTTAAGTAAAGTTTAGAGACAAAAGACGTATATCGCTATAACATGGGTCGTACATCTGTGATGCGCAAAAAGGACATATATTGTGGTGAGTTTGGGAAAAAAAATTCGACAGCACATATAGACTAATCCAAACTGACACTTAAGCTCCCATATGAGAACCAAATTTCTTATTCAGAAGTCTTGATTAGCAGAAAGGAAGATGAGCAAACAAGCATGCAGTAAAAAAAGACCAGAAAAATATAGTCGTTTTTACAGCTCAGGGAAAAGAGAAATTTTCCCTAATGTTTATTCAGAAAAGTTAGAAAAGTATGCTCTGTTGACAGATTTTGTAATGAGATAGGGAAAAATTACGGAAAAATAGTTATCGAGGAAAGTTGAACAAAAGGTACGTGATAGAAACGAACTACAGAAACGGGAAAGTAGTCGCCAAATAACCATCATTTTAAACAATGGTAGATATTAAGAAGACATCGCTTGAACAACACTAGCAGACTGCCTATGACGAAGCCTAACGAATATTATTGTTACTAGCAGGCTGAAAATAAATTTTACAAGCAGAAATCAAAGATGGAATTCCTCATTTATCCATATAAATTAATCTGATCCTACGCAGTAAGTCTCACACTGGATGGCTGAAGTTGATATCATCGTAACTGCAAAATCACAATTAAGTATCCATGAGATACTGATCCAAATAGCAAATCTTTCTTCGTCTTGTAATATAGGCTTTATGAGAACTTTGATTATTTCCCATATAAGTAATTGTATTCACTTTTTATGCAATGTTATGTGGTTAATTTACTAACCACTTGTAGAGTGTGAACAGTATCACGGATGTGCGCTGTACATCCAACTCGGCCATCGAGTCAAGTGGATCGTTTCACTAGAAATAATTTCAATAACTTCGTCAACATAATCCTTAGGTTCAGCAATAAAATTTCAGACTAATTTACGAGCAAGTTTGATAAAACATTAAAAACTGTATGGCAATGTATTTACGTACCTCTTAAACATTATATGGAACACAAAGGATGAAAACTTATATATATATTGGTTATCGATTAGTTTTTCCCATTATGATGAAATTAACTTCCAAATAAAAGTTCAAACGGTCAATATGAAAACAAAATACGTAGAAACTCACAGACGCACTTGGTCTTCTAGACGGGTCATGTTGAAGCATAGCACGAATCAACCATGTCTGATTGACCAGTTCTTCTTGGGACCAGTCTTTCGGAAAGATAATCTTTTCCTTCCTTAAATCAGTTAAGACAGACACGCGTTCCATTGAAGTTGGCATAACCCGGTAAAACATTTCAAAGAGAATTATTCCCAAACTGTATATGTCAACACGCTAGTTTACACAGCATACATAAAAGAGAAACAGATTCATTTAGATGAGAGAATGAAAGACAAAAACAAGACAGACAATTCTAAAATTAAACATAAACACATAAAACATGTGTGACTTCATCATGTTTTCGAAATCTTAACATTTTAAAATCAATGTCTTTAAAGTATTTCGCCGAAAAGACCCAAAGAACTCAGTGAAACTACCACCAAAAAGGAGAGATTCACACTTCAAAATGTGGGCAGCGAACAAACAGCAGCATGAAAAAACTAACCAACTGGAAACTACCAGACGTAACCTTGCAACTCACTGCAAACAAACATCCTGATAGGAACATTAGGCATCATTTAGTATCTGAAACTTTCGATCCTGTGATTACTGCCAACGATCCGAGTTACCAGGACCACCATGCACATTCTCCTTAAACCCCGCTGCTAATTTCACATTCCCGCATTCAACGTCCGAACTCTATGCCAAATCTAGCAACACACTTCTCTTGTCAAAACTCTACAATCTCAAGTTGTGAATGTATGTTGTATCTCTGAGACACACATACAGAATTCAAATATGCTTATTGACTTGACCTCAACTGACCAGTCCACCGACTCTGTGAAATCAACTTTAAGAATGTTAGGAGATTCGATGGTTAACTCTTGTGGACTTATGAGTATGGGGAGATAAGTCGACGATTTATAGCAGACAGCCTACATTGACGATATGATACCAGTCGACAGCCATCCGAAAACTGCCTAACCGCATAAATTTGCAAGAATTGAGGAGGATCATAACACTAGCTAATGCCTACTAGTAATTTCTGCTCATTTTTCTATTAACTGTAACCTAGATGGCCGACAGACTGGATTCTGTCAAAAGCTAACATACTTGGAACAAGAAGCAAAACATTCAGATATACCCACATTATCAGCAGACTTCAACACTCAAGTAGAGGAGATGAGGCAACAATCAAAGTGTCTGGGTAGCCTCAAAAGTATTAAATAAGGAAAGACAGCAACCAATTAGCGTCTACGCAGTGGTTCCTACTACTCCTTGAGTATTGGAATCTCATGCGTTTAAGAATTTTCGGGCATCTGTCCAGTTTCCATGTTCAACTGTTTTGAAGTTGTCCCAGTCGAATGTATGATCCTCCTCTTCATATCTTATTGACATGTAAGACTTCATTTCATGACGTTTGACAGCCAACTTGTGTTCATATAGGCGTTGGTCTACCTGACTATCTTACGTAGTGATGTTTGCGACTATTGCAATTGCATTTTTGGATGACACTAGTCGTTTTTTTTGAACAAGTCTTTTAATTTGTATAGGATGATTGTAGCAATTTTGTTAGTTTGTGACACTGCAGTTCCAACCGAATGGAACAGTCTGACTGTCGTTTTCCATATGTGGGAGGATCATTCTTCTGTTAGTTTGCGGCAGAATTTGACTTCATTCTTTCGGAAAGACATCTGATGAATTTCTGTGGTATGCCGTTGAGTTGGAAGATTTTAAACAAAATTTTCATCTCAGACATCTTGAATTCTTATGTGCTGGAGTGTGTTTAAATAGGGTTCTTTAGTAGCTTTTCGTTTCTGATATCCGTTTATTGTTCATTCAATTTAGAATCTCATTTATTTGAGTTGTTTTCCCGTACACCCGAGTCTCAAGGTTTCCATCTTTACCTTTCTTAACAAATATATCTAAGAATTCCGGTTATCTGCAATTTTTTTCTTCTTTCGTGCCCGACCAATAACAACGAATTGACATCAACAGACTGCACGCAGACGAACGGAAACCAACCAATCATATAGTTGCACACACTAGAAACAGTACATACATAAACACACACACGCACGCAGACACACCAAGCGACCACTCAGATTACACTGGGACAAAGTGGCACGTTTTAAGTATCCACACAACTACTTCTCATACCATCTATTAATGACAGTTGTGAAGCGTGCACACATCATTATTCATTATTGCTATTTTGAGCTCTTCATGTTACAACTGTACGCACAAAAAAAAACTATCCCGTCTGTTGTCACATTTCTGTATTTCCTTTACGCACTTTATTCGGTATTAGTCACATAGCAACAAACTTACGTTGCTCATTCACAAACATTTTTTATTTCATCTGACACAAAATCAATTTGTCCTAAAATGTCGCACTTGAAACTCCTCGCAAAAGGACTGTACACCTACGTTTTGCAACTTGTCTAAACAATACCAAAACTAGAAAAACTTATTGTTAGTACGAATGCTATTATTTCCAAGGCTAGTTTCCTCACTGCATAGCGATTTTCATGGTGCACTGTGACAGAATAGGGTGGACAGTGAACCGTATTACTACTCGGCTGAAAAACGAGAATGTTAAGTATCGGCACAGATACATCATAATGCTTCAAGACATCGTTGAAGAGGGCGGTAGACGATTATTGCTCATTCTGGAATACCCAGCTGACTCTGATCACATGTTATTACGGGCACTCATGGGTTTACGTCTTAGACGGCGTAAAACAAGCAGTACTGAAGTCTCCGTCTGCTCAACTGAAGGGTAAGAATGTTAAGCCTCTACTAAGGGAGGACAAGGTTAAGCATTTATCTCATCATGGCAGTAGTTCCATTCTTGATGAAGTCCAGCATAATATTCAGATTACTGTGAAAACAGCAGTAAAGACAGCTTGTTGGTAATCTACATCCAAAGGTTAGTGACAGCCAGTGAATTTCCGCAACCTCATACGAAGAAGACTCATTCCAGCTGACTCTGACCATAATGAGGAACGAGAGCAGCTAAAGTGCGAATGGACTAAGAGTCTTCACTATAGTTGGGAGCAGTTGTGGGTAATGAGTGCCAAATAGGTGGAAAAGGCACCAGCATTAAGCAACACTCGGCAATTATATAGGCTTATTAAGAAAACTGGGAAGACGAAAATGGTGTCTAGTGAAACCATCGCTGAAAAGGATATGGCCGTGACAATCTTTCTTGACAGGTGGCTAGAGTGTTAGGGAGCACATTTCATTTCGCCCAGCTTTCAGCTCGAACATGAATCCGACGTAGATGACGGTTCTCCAACTCCCATCGAAGTTGAGATGGCTGTTTCTAACCTGAAACGATGCAAAGCAGAAGGACCTAAGGGTTAGTCATAATAGACGTTTAAGGAAGGAGGTAGGAAATTACTGAGTAGAGTGATGGACGTACCACGCAGTGTATATAAGTCGGAAGTAGTCGCACCATACTGGTCTAATTCGATGATCATCCCAGTCTATAAGAAGGGAGATAAGTCTTCTTGTGATAACTCTAAGGAAATCAGTTCGACTGACATCGTGTCCTAAATGGTCTTATGGTCCATAGTTATACGACACTTGATCGGAGTTAGGGAACAGTCAACTCAACAAAACGAGGCAGGTTCCCATATCTGAACGGAGGTGTATCGATCAGACTTTGACAGATTATGGAAGACAGAAATACTTATCTGTGGCCGACGATTGCGGTATTTCTTGACTAGGAGGTGACATTCAACTTTGTTGACTGACGGAGGTGTTGTGGCAGTGTCTGACTGTAACGGCGAAATGTGTGACGCCAATCAAATGAAAGACCCCTACTTGTACTTATGTGGTCGTCCGTGGATTTACGGAGAGTTGTCATTTGAACTAGTGACAACCAGTGATGTCTGTCAGTGATACCCGCCGTCATCGTTTCTGTTCAGCTTTGTTATAGACGTATTATTGAAAATAACCTCAAATGCCTACGACTTGACAGGGATTGATTTACTCCCTAGAGTAGAGGGTATCTGGATGACTTAGGGTGCGCAAACAATATTGTCTTGTTAGGCGGAGACGCTGCAAGAAAGTAGGGTCTCTTGAACACCTTAATTACAAATCTGAGTTTGTGTGACATGCGTTTTGCAGCTACCTGTCAGGCATTCGCATGACAGACTGGCAGAGTCCTCGCTCATTAAAATGAGGTTAAGACCGGGTCAGCAGCTGAGTCTCATACCTCAGTTGGTAGAGTGCTGAGCCGGTAATCCCGAGGTCGCTGGTTCAAACCCTATCGAAAACCAGGTTTTCACTTCTTCTTCCATCACCACACCATATCGATACTTCAAATGTAGTGACTTAGTAAGGTACAAACACCAATGATAAATACAACTTAAATAAGTGATCATTTTCTTTTAAATAGCATGATGCAGTAAAGGTGATATACTAAGGCAGCAAAATTGTTATAGCTTTAGTAGAACTGGAACAACAACCACCTACCTCATCATAGACCCGGTGTTTCTGACGGCCTAACAGTAGAACTTCAGGACTTATATACAAGAAAGTACCAACATTGTGCGTCATAGATTCATCGTAGAAATTCATAGAGTTACGATTATGTTCAATAGGATTGGTTGATCTTTCATGTGTAACCAATGTATTCTCTTCATGAAAATTTGTGCATTCTGCTTGTCTGCTGGATTTCTAGTTTCAAGAGAAATGCAAATAAATGAAAAATGGCTTGTTAAACGCTGCTGAAAAAACACTAGAATCTACTAATATGAAAATGTCGACAATTTTTAATCCTAAGGTGTTACTAATGTAACAAGTTTGGGTTTGTGCAGTGGGTTATGTATTGAAACTATTTTACTGTGGCGGAAATACTCGAAATTAGGTGATGAAATAATGTCATGGTTTGAGAAATACTTCAAGTGAGTAAACTACTGCCCATATGTTTAAAATCCTGATGTTCCTATACTCTGACACCCAAGTAATATGTTGATATAAAGGCAGAAGCTCATACATATATGCTCTGTTAAACAACAACCTTAGACTTCACCCTGGAAGGTCGCGAAAATATCAATAAGCGGTAAAAAAAAGCGATAAAAGGTTTGTTGTGAAGCGAAACATGTTATGTACATATATGTATGCAGCAGCAGTATGGTCTGCAGTCATCTAGTAAGATATTTAGCCCTTTTGAATCACACACTTATAAATACATGAATTCCGCGGATGTTAGGCGTGCAGTGATTGGTAGTGAAGGCTTTCATTGAATTTCCAGCTTGTATGAGAAACCCCGAAGATGGAAATCGAGATGTACTCAACAACCTTGTGCACATTCGTGCAGTAGACAATGAGTCACACTAATTGTGTGAGGGCTAGTGATACTAACTGACCGCTCAAATACCGGTAGTTCGTGCGGAGATCGAACCTATGACGCACTGGTTGGAAGTCATCTCCCCGATCCAATGAGCTATAGCTCTACACTAAGGAATCTAGGATACAGTGATTCATTTAATAACAGTTATTATTATTATTATTATCATATTTGTCCCTTGGGTTCCTAGTGGGGCATATAGCTTCAGTAGCACGTCTCCATTTCACTCTGTTCTCTGCAGTCTTTCGAACCTGACACCACGACTACCCAGATTTGATGCATAAATATAAATCATTTCCTCTTAAGATTTATTCACACATCGTGTGTGCACGTCATTCATATATATTATAATACTCACATATTCACCAACACACCATAAGCGATTTTGTTTGTCAAACTTTATCCTATAAACAAGTGAAACTAAATATGAACTCGCTACAACAGAAAATTCAATTATTTTCATCCAGGCAGACAGTTGAAAAATGAGATATTTATCCATATACACACACATGTATCTATTTTATTCTGCATATAAACAGCATGTAACTAAACCTAGATAACCTCTTCTGAATACGATTCACTATCCTAGAGTAGACGGTTCAATACAGATCAAATTAATGTGAAAACAGTGATTTGCTATTAGTATGGACAAAAAAACTGGTTCAAAAATAAGCAGTGCATTCAATGGATAAAAATAAAAGTACATTCACTGCGTTCATGAAAGCTTGTATTAAGAAAAACTAACTATCGTTTGAGGTGTATAACTCACAAAATTGGAATTTGTGCATTGAAGCTGATAGATAAATTTTTACTCCTTTTATGAGCACAACTTCACTATACGTAATGAAGTAGGATTTCTAGAATGTGTTAGCTGTATAACAAGGTAATGGAATGTAAATTTGAAATATAAATTTGTAAAATCCAAATGTCTAAAAATAACCTGTACAAGTTTTATTCCTGAAAAAGCGGTTTCCATGAGATTGAGAAACGTCAGAAGCTTATTTTTCTACCTCCCTCAAGTTAAAATTTGATCGCATACTTTGCGAAATCAGTACTTGGATCTGAAATAATAAGCACTGTAATTCTTTTCGACAGTGCTGTCACTCATTGAATTAGGCAATTAACAATGATGTAATACGAGTTCATGATTTATTACATTTCAAAAACTTTTGTGCAAACAAGTAGCACCACTAGTCTTCCATAACAGACTGGTATGTGGTATGAATATGTGGGTGGTTGTTGTATCACATTTAGAAAGTTTTTTTACTACTAAGTAACAACTGCAACAATGAAAGGGTGAATCTGCGCCTCAATTGAAGAGAAATTGAACCACTCATATGAGCAAACTTCGAAGTGATTTCACATATAAATAACATTAAAGTGCAAATAGTACGGTGCCAAAAATGTATGTAACCTATGTTTTTATACGGAACAGTACTGGATCAATAGTTTAAAGGTTTTTGGTTGCGGAATTTAATTCCAAACCCAGTTTTTCTTCTAATTAAGCTAGATGATCTGACTGTAGCACGTTGGTCTAAACAGCCTAATTTCAACTAGCAGGTTATGGGCTCAAAAGTTTTAGAACCGGATAGTATCATCAACCCTTAATCCCAGTGTACAAAACTGCATACAGCTGTTTAGTTATCTTATCCAATACAGTTTGTCGTGGATAGTTACCTGAAGTATATGATTAGGCATTTACAACGCTACTACAAAAAGCAGTGTGAAAACATTTGAAAAAACTAACTTGAAATTCAGCAGCAACTGCTTGGCGCGCATTCATTATTTGTTCTTGTACAGTTCGCGTGGCTAGACCAAAGTCTACAATTTTCACATGGTCATTACAGTCTAACATGATATTAGCTGGCTTCAAATCTCTATGAATAACGCCTTTGGAATGAATATACGCCAGTCCATCAGTTAATTCACGGAATAAACTCCAAGCTCTATCTGGACTACATGACAAGTTTTCAAAGTCAATTACATGTCTTAGTGACTTCGATGGACACAACTCCATTTGGATAATAATGTACTATAACATGATGTAAAACGAAAGCACACATTAGGAAATCAAGCAAACAGTACACACTCACAATTCTTTTCCATCAAATAACTAGTCAAATGAGCTAAATCCATAGAGATTGATAACTAAATAAACAGTACAATTGGGGCTTTTGTTGGGATTCAGTCTTATGAAAGTAGGTACCATCACGGATAGACATCAGCTAGAGAACCATTATCAAGCTAGGAGCATTCGATATGTTTTGCAATAGTTTGGGGCGCCTCAGAAGTGGGAATCATCGATCACATGAAGTATCAATCTCAGGACCGTCAAGTGTTGTGGTGAGCACGTTATCAACCCAATCACTGAAATGTGACAACCTCACCATTAGATCCGATGGTCCTGGACCCAGCTAAACACGGATTAGACTGGAAAGCGTAAACGGCAAGTAACCTAAAATGTAGTATCCACGCACGAAATATTTGACTGTTGGTGTGGGTGCACATGCGTCCACACATTATCCTCATCCTCATCGTCATGTCTTACATTTAGACAGTTCTATTCCCCTTTCCTCTCTTTTTATGACTTCCAGCGAATGAAATTACATCTCTTCTTACTTCTTTCTCAATCATTTTGCTGAATAGTAACGTGAACTGTTGATGCAAAGTTGATGACCTAAAAAAAATTACACAGATATGTCCGGTCACGTGGCTCAACCGATAGCTGCTACCTTCACGTGGTGGTCGGGCTTGCATATCACAATGACCCAACGAGCTATGCTGGTGGAACGCTTGTTCCCTCGAGGTCCTACCATACCAGAAAGGTCTGTTGGGTAGTGGTTAGACGAAAAGCAGTTACCGTTATGGTGTAAATTGCTACACTATGATGGGGGTCTGAGGGCGAAGTCGTACTGCTGCTAGCTGGATGGGGTGTGACAGCAGTAAGGTGTTTCCCTTGGATGACCAGCAGTGCCATGCTGATGCTGCCTTCTCAGTGGAAGGGGGGTTAGAAAAGGTCGGCCCCAAAAATAACACACTCCACCACGCCCCACGGTCTGCCGGGCCGGCGGTGTTGGTTCACTTGTCGTTTCCTTTCGACCATCCGGCCCCAAAAATACAAAAGTTCAAAATAATCATACTCAAAAGGCTGGGTGTGACAGGCCTCAAGCAGATGTCCGATGGGCTCTGCGGTCACACAAATCTCTTTCAGGTACCTTAAGAAGAAATAGCCTTCCACGGTGTGGGCAGCCGGGAAGTGTCAACCGCCCTCACAACTCTGTCAGCACCCAAGTTTCTTCTGACTGCTATCCTCCTCCTCCATCATTACCTTCTAATCTTCCTTCACGTCTCTTAATTAATGATGCTGCATCATCTTCAATTTCTCCTACCTCTGCAGCCTTCGACAACGATCTGAGTCCACAGAACAGCATCCCTGGTCTCCTTAAACCACGCTCCAAATTACATATTGGAGCCTTCAATGTCCGCACCCTCCGTCAAATTGGCCAACAGGCTTCGTTGGCAAAGACTCTAGCAACTCGGGCATGGATGTGTGCTGTGTTTGTGAGACACGCATACAGGACCCAAGTGTGGTTATTCACCTGACCTCTCCTGACCAATCTGGTGAATCTGCAAAATTCACCCTTCGAGTTTCTGGAGATTCGATAGCTAGCTCTCGTGGTCTTGCAGGTGTAGGTATAGCATTAAGCACCAGGGCAGAAAACTCACTACTAGACTGGATCCCAGTTGATAGTCGCCTCTGCGCTATGAGGCTGAACGGCACAGTGAGAACTAAAAGGAATAGTGAGACTCGCCGTTGTCTCTTTGTAATCTCTGCTTACGCACCCACTGACTGTAGTTCGGATGAAGTGAAGGACGAGTTCTACCATAAACTGTCTAACCTCCTCTCGAAAGCCAAACGTTCGGACGTAGTGGTTGTTGCAGGTGACCTCAACGCACAGGTGGGTAGACTGAGTGAGGCAGAAAGGCACTTAGGTGGCACTTTCGGAATCCCAGCTGAACGTACAGATAACGGTGATCGCCTATTACAACTATGCTCAGATAACCGCCTATTTTTAGCCAGCACAAATTTCAGACATAAAGAAAGGCACTGTCTGACCTGGCGTCCACCGAGCTCGACTCAGCGATGGACACAGATAGACCACATTGCTATTAGTCATCGCTGGAGAGGATCGGTGGAAGACTGCCGCTCCTTCTGGAGTACGTGTTTGGACAGCGATCATGCGTTGGTCCGAGCACGTATATGCCTGCGTCTCAATGGACGTAGAAAAAATTTGGCAACAAAACCACTACGAGTTCTGCTGGACAACGAAAACACCAAAGCCGTGTTCAGTGAGAAGTTGGCTAGGCAGTTATCGGAACAAAAGACTGTCACTCATCCAGAAGAAGCTTGGTGCCATCTTCAGTCTACTGTAAAAGCAGCACTGGAGACTGTAGCCGACTCCAAGATAATGGCTAAAAAGAGCCAGTGGATATCAGCAGCTTCTTCCAAACTAATGGATGCACGTGAATGCATCCCTGCAGGCTCTGAGTACAATGAAGAGCGAGCGCAACTTAAAAATAAACTGACGAAAAGTCTGCGCAACGATCGTGAACAGTGGTGGGCAGCAAAGGCTAAAGAGATGGAAAAGGCAGCGGCGATCGGTAACAGTAGACAGTTATTTAGACTTATTAAGGAGACTGGGGGGAAATGTCAACAACAGTTAGTGAGGTTATAGCGGAGAAGGACGGATCTGCGATTCACTCGCAGGGAAGGCGACTGGGACGATGGGCAGAACACTTTGAGGAACAGTTTAACTGGCCTCCAGCCACCATTGCGCTGCCCGCTATCCAGTCGGACCCTGAATGGGACATAGAGACAGGTCCCCCAACACTAGAAGAAGTTGAGAAAGCGGTAGGTAGCCTGAAACGGGAAGGGCAGCAGGACCAGACGGACTACCTGCTGAGGTATACAAGAATGGTGGTAGAGTTCTCTTAGTCAGGCTAACGGAAGTGTTAGCCAGTATATGGGAATCAAATACGATCCCCTCCGACTGGTCTAAGTCACTGATCATCCCAGTCTTCAAGAAAGGCGAGAAGTCCTCTTGTGATAACCACAGAGGAATCAGCCTGACAAACATAGTGTCTAAGATCCTAAGTTCTATAATTCTCCGACGCCTGAGTGGAGCTCGGGAACAGCAAGCCCGAGAAAACCAGGCAGGCTTTAGACCTGGCCGTGGATGTATCGACCAAATATTCACACTGCGCCAGGTCCTGGAACATAGGCATGCTTACAGACGCCCGACAATAGCTGTATTTCTCGACCTGAAGGCGGCATTTGACTCCGTTGATCGAGAAGTCTTATGGCAGTGTCTGTCACTGAAAGGCGTGCCTAGTAAGTACATCACCTTATTGAAAGCTCTCTACTCGAACACTTGTGGGCATGTTAGAGCCTATGGTGAGTTGTCCAGGGAGCTATACTCATCAAGTGGTGTCCGTCAAGGATGCCCACTATCCCCATTCTTATTTAATTTTATCATAGATATTCTTATGGAGGTTTCCCTCTCGTCACCTAATTACAAAGACGTTGACCGAATCACAGGTGAATTTTCCTTAGATCTAGAATATGCAGATGACATAGTCCTGTTAGGTGAAGACGCTGACAAGATGCAGAGTCTTCTGAACACTTTGAGTGGGAATTTGAGAATGTTTGGGATGCGATTTTCACCACCCAAATGCAAATTTTTGCTCCAGGACTGGTCTTCAGCGGTACCGCGGTTAACAATAGAGAGTGAAGTGGTTGAGTGTGTTGACCACTTCACTTACCTGGGAAGTAGGATCAACCCTGGTGGGTTAGTTGCCGATGAGATTTCTGCACGGATACAAAAGGCTCGATTGGCTTTTGCCAATTTGCGCCACCTATGGCGCCGCCGTGATATTCGTTTGTCTATTAAGGGTCGCGTGTACTGCACAGCAGTCCGCTCTGTTCTACTGTATGGCTGTGAAACATGGCCATTGAAAGTGGAAGACATGAGAAGGCTTCAGGTGTTTGACCACCGTTGCCTTCGTAGTATAGGACGTATTCCGTGGTGTCACCATGTGAGTAATGCAGAAGTTAGGTGTAGAGTTTTGGGAAGAAGAGGTAAGTCAGTCGACGAGGTTGTGAACCTTCATCGACTGAGATGGTTGGGACACGTACTACGTATGCCTAGTCACCGATTGCCTCGTCACACAATGTTGGCTGAGGTGGGTTCAGGCTGGAAAAAGGCCCGAGGTGGCCAGACTAAAACATGGCACCAATGTATGAAGTCTCTGACTGTTGGTTTAAGCCATGTAGGACGATGCAGACTAGGTGGTTGGGGTCCACGGGACAAGAGGAACCAGTGGTTGGAGACCCTAGGTGATATGGCTCAGAACCGAAGTCAGTGGCGCTGATGTATACATAAATCATCATCATCTTAATGGCGCCATACCGAACCTCACCACTTTCTCATTCTTCGTTTCTCTCCTTTCGTGCTTTATATTTCTTTTGACTGCATTCTCTTATTTTCATCTTGCACCTCACTGCCTTTTTACTTGATGTACTGATATGGGGTGTGGCAACTCGGGCCGTTACGCAGTAATGTCTGGTCCTATGTTGATTTAGATGGATGGGTGGTGACTGACGAGACAGAGTTTCAGGACTTTCAGGTTTTTAATGGTTATTCCTTTAACATCAACCCATGATGAAAGTTATTTTAAACAAAAAGGTTACATAATCCTTACTACCGACCCAATAATCACCTCATATATTCATATTAGTATCTGCGATAATTTGCGCAGTCCGGTAAGTCAAAAACGGGCTGCTACTAAGTTTCATGGACATGAGGCTAGGTAGAGTGATCTGTAGTTTAAATACACCGTTACTGTGGTGAATTTACCGTTAAAAACTTTAAAATAATCAATGTGGTAATAATAATGATAATAAATTATAATATTATATATACTTTATTCAGAAGCGTAATTCTGTTTACAGTATAGAATTCTCAGCATGTGACATTACATCAGTTTTCTCCTTGGACAACATTTTTCACATATATATTAACAGTAGTGCTGGTTAGCAATATATAATAAAGTATATCTCCACAAACCTCCAGATTGAATATACCAAAATGGTTGAAATGCTTAATGACTTCAGAGTCATGATAACCTTTCGCTAATGCAAAGTTGGTTGATAAGACTACATCTAACATGATTTTCACACAATAAACAAGCTAAATAAGGTATGATAGAATTTTTTGTATGTAGTAGTGTGTGCATAAGGTTTAAGATATTTGCTTCTTATCTTCTCTAAGGACGGATATGGAGAGTAATGCAGATGCACAGGATGCTTATCATCACATAAAACACTTTCAGTCAACTGTCTACAAGAATTCAGATGCCTATCCACAACCCCATTTATCAATATGCTAAGTGATGTACCACTCGCTCAACTAACAGCCTTCAAAATCCCACGCAATACATGATAGTCTTTTTTCCGGAGTCCAGGAAATAATAAAGGGGAACAATAAGTAAGCATAGGCAAAATACAGGAGTTGAAAAAGTGTAAGAATAGAGGCTGGGTTATGTCAGATTGTCTGAGTTTCCTTACATAAAAGGTCAAGCGAAGGACTTTCTAGGAAACCAGCAGAATATCGCGGTGGGACCAAGACTTGGATCTCTGAAAGCCTCGAATGGAGTTTCAAGCACACGGGAAAAAAAACGGTTTTCCATTGTTTTTATGAATGATGAGGCTATCATGATTGGTAGGAATTCCACACTCACTCCAGAAGATATGGACTTTGGTACCAGAATTATTTTAATTTCCTACCAGACGGTTGGTATATCATTTTCGGCAATGGACTTATTAGAAAGGCTCGTGAGTGGATGACATAGAATATCAGCACACCTGCGATATAGAATATCTGGTATGTCATCTGGTGATAGGCTTTGTTACGGTTTCAATCATTTTAAGGATTTGAACACATCTGTCTCACTGACTTTAGGAAAACTGTCTTCCTATAATGAGTAAAGAATCAGATAACATTAGCAGGTTTACGCATGAATGACTGACTTAGTCTACAGACGTTTTCGCAGGCTTCATTTCCGAGTTTTCTCTCGCTAGTAAGATCCATAAAAGTTTTCAATATGCTAGAAGTATTTTTACATGACACAATCTTCTGGTTACACATTTAATTTAATTGTTTTATTGCAAACTTAATCAGGTAGTTACGTCGTTTAATACTAGTAATAACCTACGGTTTGTAAAGTATTTTTTCTCTTCTCAGTCTTTTTAACTGCAGAGAAGAAAGTATACCGAATCTCATAAAAATTATTTCAGCTGGGCAACAAATATCAAGCCAAAAATCTAAGATAGCATGTAACAGCATCGATTGTGTCGTTTACAGTATTATTTTCAAATATTTCCCATTCTGTTTTGTAGCATGCATCTGAGTTTATGTACATTGGTATATGTAAAGCTCCCGCGTTTATTCTTTTCAAATTGGTATTTTAAAGTATTTTCTGCAGTTTGCGATATATTTTTGGTAAAACACATATAATACAGTGATCTGAGTTTAGTAGTGGTACACATTTTTGAGTTTCATATATACCAGGTTCATTAACGAAAACCAAGTCTTTTAATTATAGTAACGATGGAAACTGGCAAGCAGTGAAATCCAGGATGCGCACTTTTTCCTATTTGGGACTCGTCAGCTGGGTGTGGCATCAAAATGAGTTGAAGAACTGACTAGGTTGCTGTGACCATGAGAACACAGGAAGCTGCAGTCATAAGGGTTAAAACCCCCGCACACAACAGATAGTCAATCACACATTATGGGAGGAGCGAATTTCATCAACTTGTCAGTGAATCTGGATAATTCAGAACAGCAGCATTGGTGATGTAAATAAATTCAAATTTATTTAAATGTCTGGGACGACACAACAGTGACACAGTCTATACTGTCATCATAATAGACGAAACATATATAATTGGATGAACACCACCGAGTGTTGATAAAGGTAGCCACACCTCCACCGCAAGTTTTTGTAGAACTACACCGATGATGGCAAAACTATTCGAAACCATTTAAAGAGACTAAATTGTCATCATATAGGTTACGCAACCAAGTCTTCCTGTAATGTTATTACACTAACATTGTGATAAACGTGAGAACATAGGAGACATTGTAAATAGTCCACCTTATGCAATAGAGATTTTCAATTCGAGCCGAGTATTTCGCGTAGCATCATTTGATGTAGTTTTATTCGCTTTAAAGCGTGCTGCCATACACCACGGTGTCTTTTCGTTATTACGTTTCTTAACTTCATAGCGACAGGTTGATAACGTTTCAAAAGTTTGACTGAGTATTTGATACGGTTTGAGGTCATAACTAGACAATCAAAACAAATTAAAATAAAAATAAACTTGATGCAATGTATACGGTGGAAAAACTTAGTACCTCAGAGGTCTAAGTAGGTCGCCTGTTATGACAACTTAAATCGTTTATTAAGACACTCATTAGAATGATATACTTGAAGCCTCCGAGAAACTATCGTTGGTATGAAACTCTGATTTGAGTTGGACACCTCAGTTACTGTTGTAAGGTGCCCAGTAGGACAGTAATAACAAAAGCTTTAATAAAGTGGTTACGTAACAGAAGCTTTTTCATAACACTCATTTCGAACATGAAAGGGCGAAAATAGGGAGTCGAGTCGAATAGAAACTCACTCAGTAACCACGTGCACGTTCGTGCAGTAGCCAGTGAGCCATGCATTTCGTGTGTGGGCTAAGGATAGTAAATGACTGTCCGAACCCCGGTAGGTGGACAAAAGAGCTACAGCTTCACAAAGGTCAAAAATAGATGGAATATTTTTCAAAAATAAAATACGAAAATGAAAAAAAAGCTGTTTACTACATGCATCTTAAAAACTAGAAGGTAACCTAGACTGGGATGACAGCATATCGGTTCAATTTGCCATAATTCTTCACAACTACATGAAAATGAAAGTTGACAAGAAGACAGGTAGTGCAGTAATAATAGTAATAATAGTTCTACACATTTCATTTATCATTTTATAGTTATAATATTCTATTCATACAGTATACTCAATAATATAAAATAATCACGTCACACGGGAAGTAAAACTTGATTTATAATTGAGAAGTACTAAAAATATGATAAAACTTACTCGGTATTCGCTCTTCGATTTTTCATAGTTATTTACATATGAAGCCCTAAAACGAAGAGGTCATGAAGGCCATTACAGCTGTTCGGTGAAAGTGACATCTTACATGCTTAATATAAACTAGAGTCGTAGATAAACACAAAGAAAGACATATGACATCATTTGAGATATGAATACATGAATACATCCAAGACCATAAAGATCAGGGTATCGAGAAAAATACATTGCGAACGTCAGTAGGTTTTATCCAGAAATCTCAAAAGTAAATCATGACAAAAAACTATTACGAAACCGTCTAAGTTATAGGAATACATATGAAAAGAGTATTTTTCATTAATCTACATCACCCATATTCCACTCAAATTCATTAGATCTGCTCACTGGAAATACTAGAAATTTGGTACTTTACCAAAAACAATATGAGATAAAAACAAACATAGAGTAGGACTACCAGTAAACTACATGTGACAGCTCTTTTAGACTACATAATCTCCTACATTTGAGTGGTAGTAAATGAACACAAGTAATTTTAATTTTATTGGGAAATTTCAGAGACTGACTATCTCAGCATCTCTGATGCATCACACGGTAAACAATAAGTAAACAATTCAGTAAGAAAGCGAGTATCATACATCATCCGAAGAAAGTGTATTAAGAAAAATCGTATCTATTAAACGATTGACTTTTTCCACAAAGATACACTGTTAGATGTAAGCATTACCTACATTATGTTTCTAATGATTTCGAATAATACTAGAGATGATACGGCAATGAAGTACAGAAAGCTGACGGGTATCTACAAATTGGAGTGGCCAACTTTGATACATGTTGTATGCCCAGCATTTTACAACCAGCAGAATGTGATGTTAAAGCTTACTAGAATGAAAATACTAAACAAGAAGGTTAATGCTGCTAGAACTCATGAGACAACCTGAACATATAGATGTTTACATTATACAGAAAAACTCATCACCAAGACTTAATGTAGATATACATGCTGTATATATAGATACTGAGTTATGTTTCCGAAAATTTTGTAAGCTCTTTCGGCTTTATTCAATACCTGGTTTGGTTTACCAAAGGCGAGTGAAGAAAAACTTCATATATACATGAACACCTTATGCGGGTAAGTCATTCAAGTCCTCCAGATTCATTCTTTGAGTTAATTTACAAAGTTAAATTGAAATACTTCAAAGGTCTACGTTTCCGCCAATTATGCATCACTCAAGCACAAGCTAGACTTTCAGGCCGTCAGAAACACCGGGTCTATGATGAGGTAGGTGGTTGTTGTTCCAGTTCTACTAAAGCTATAACAATTTTGCTGCCTTAGTATATCACCTTTACTGCATCATGCTATTTAAAAGAAAATGATCACTTATTTAAGTTGTATTTATCATTGGTGTTTGTACCTTACTAAGTCACTACATTTGAAGTATCGATATGGTGTGGTGATGGAAGAAGAAGTGAAAACCTGGTTTTCGATAGGGTTTGAACCAGCGACCTCGGGATTACCGGCTCAGCACTCTACCAACTGAGGTATGAGACTCAGCTGCTGACCCGGTCTTAACCTCATTTTAATGAGCGAGGACTCTGCCAGTCTGTCATGCGAATGCCTGACAGGTAGCTGCAAAACGCATGTCACACAAACTCAGATTTGTAATTAAGGTGTTCAAGAGACCCTACTTTCTTGCAGCGTCTCCGCCTAACAAGACAATATTGTTTGCGCACCCTAAGTCATCCAGATACCCTCTACTCTAGGGAGTAAATCAATCCCTGTCAAGTCGTAGGCATTTGAGGTTATTTTCAATAATACGTCTATAACAAAGCTGAACAGAAACGATGACGGCGGGTATCACTGACAGACATCACTGGTTGTCACTAGTTCAAATGACAACTCTCCGTAAATCCACGGACGACCACATAAGTACAAGTAGGGGTCTTTCATTTGATTGGCGTCACACATTTCGCCGTTACAGTCAGACACTGCCACAACACCTCCGTCAGTCAACAAAGTTGAATGTCACCTCCTAGTCAAGAAATACCGCAATCGTCGGCCACAGATAAGTATTTCTGTCTTCCATAATCTGTCAAAGTCTGATCGATACACCTCCGTTCAGATATGGGAACCTGCCTCGTTTTGTTGAGTTGACTGTTCCCTAACTCCGATCAAGTGTCGTATAACTATGGACCATAAGACCATTTAGGACACGATGTCAGTCGAACTGATTTCCTTAGAGTTATCACAAGAAGACTTATCTCCCTTCTTATAGACTGGGATGATCATCGAATTAGACCAGTATGGTGCGACTACTTCCGACTTATATACACTGCGTGGTACGTCCATCACTCTACTCAGTAATTTCCTACCTCCTTCCTTAAACGTCTATTATGACTAACCCTTAGGTCCTTCTGCTTTGCATCGTTTCAGGTTAGAAACAGCCATCTCAACTTCGATGGGAGTTGGAGAACCGTCATCTACGTCGGATTCATGTTCGAGCTGAAAGCTGGGCGAAATGAAATGTGCTCCCTAACACTCTAGCCACCTGTCAAGAAAGATTGTCACGGCCATATCCTTTTCAGCGATGGTTTCACTAGACACCATTTTCGTCTTCCCAGTTTTCTTAATAAGCCTATATAATTGCCGAGTGTTGCTTAATGCTGGTGCCTTTTCCACCTATTTGGCACTCATTACCCACAACTGCTCCCAACTATAGTGAAGACTCTTAGTCCATTCGCACTTTAGCTGCTCTCGTTCCTCATTATGGTCAGAGTCAGCTGGAATGAGTCTTCTTCGTATGAGGTTGCGGAAATTCACTGGCTGTCACTAACCTTTGGATGTAGATTACCAACAAGCTGTCTTTACTGCTGTTTTCACAGTAATCTGAATATTATGCTGGACTTCATCAAGAATGGAACTACTGCCATGATGAGATAAATGCTTAACCTTGTCCTCCCTTAGTAGAGGCTTAACATTCTTACCCTTCAGTTGAGCAGACGGAGACTTCAGTACTGCTTGTTTTACGCCGTCTAAGACGTAAACCCATGAGTGCCCGTAATAACATGTGATCAGAGTCAGCTGGGTATTCCAGAATGAGCAATAATCGTCTACCGCCCTCTTCAACGATGTCTTGAAGCATTATGATGTATCTGTGCCGATACTTAACATTCTCGTTTTTCAGCCGAGTAGTAATACGGTTCACTGTCCACCCTATTCTGTCACAGTGCACCATGAAAATCGCTATGCAGTGAGGAAACTAGCCTTGGAAATAATAGCATTCGTACTAACAATAAGTTTTTCTAGTTTTGGTATTGTTTAGACAAGTTGCAAAACGTAGGTGTACAGTCCTTTTGCGAGGAGTTTCAAGTGCGACATTTTAGGACAAATTGATTTTGTGTCAGATGAAATAAAAAATGTTTGTGAATGAGCAACGTAAGTTTGTTGCTATGTGACTAATACCGAATAAAGTGCGTAAAGGAAATACAGAAATGTGACAACAGACGGGATAGTTTTTTTTTGTGCGTACAGTTGTAACATGAAGAGCTCAAAATAGCAATAATGAATAATGATGTGTGCACGCTTCACAACTGTCATTAATAGATGGTATGAGAAGTAGTTGTGTGGATACTTAAAACGTGCCACTTTGTCCCAGTGTAATCTGAGTGGTCGCTTGGTGTGTCTGCGTGCGTGTGTGTGTTTATGTATGTACTGTTTCTAGTGTGTGCAACTATATGATTGGTTGGTTTCCGTTCGTCTGCGTGCAGTCTGTTGATGTCAATTCGTTGTTATTGGTCGGGCACGAAAGAAGAAAAAAATTGCAGATAACCGGAATTCTTAGATATATTTGTTAAGAAAGGTAAAGATGGAAACCTTGAGACTCGGGTGTACGGGAAAACAACTCAAATAAATGAGATTCTAAATTGAATGAACAATAAACGGATATCAGAAACGAAAAGCTACTAAAGAACCCTATTTAAACACACTCCAGCACATAAGAATTCAAGATGTCTGAGATGAAAATTTTGTTTAAAATCTTCCAACTCAACGGCATACCACAGAAATTCATCAGATGTCTTTCCGAAAGAATGAAGTCAAATTCTGCCGCAAACTAACAGAAGAATGATCCTCCCACATATGGAAAACGACAGTCAGACTGTTCCATTCGGTTGGAACTGCAGTGTCACAAACTAACAAAATTGCTACAATCATCCTATACAAATTAAAAGACTTGTTCAAAAAAAACGACTAGTGTCATCCAAAAATGCAATTGCAATAGTCGCAAACATCACTACGTAAGATAGTCAGGTAGACCAACGCCTATATGAACACAAGTTGGCTGTCAAACGTCATGAAATGAAGTCTTACATGTCAATAAGATATGAAGAGGAGGATCATACATTCGACTGGGACAACTTCAAAACAGTTGAACATGGAAACTGGACAGATGCCCGAAAATTCTTAAACGCATGAGATTCCAATACTCAAGCAAAAAATCGCCATGTCGACCTGGATGCGATATATGATCCTATTTGAAATGAATCAACTGATCCAAATCCGAGGAAACTCTGGACGCAACGAAAACGGAGATGATCAGCAAATTAAATCACAGCTAACTGAGCTCCTTTACTCAACGAATCAGTGAAAAAGGGCTTTCCCCTCTCCAGTTAAAGCTAATTAACCAGCAGTGACAAGGAACACCCTTTCAATCGGAACAAATTAACCAATCAGCGTGATGGAATCGCCTCCAATATACTCGGGACAACCAGGAAATTCTTCAACACTTTGTCAAACAATGAAGCCAAAGAAGCGCACCGAAGCGAAATCGATGTATTTGCAAGTAGACGAAAGGAAACCAACCAGTCAGATGGTTGCACACACCTTTAAGAAGATAACTGAATACAGGAAGTCAGCACAAATACACTCATCAAGCGACCAATTAAACTACACTAGGACAAAGTAGCACGTTATAAATATCCACATGCAACACGCTACTTCAGTTCTTTATGAATCCCTAATGCACTCATGAGAATGTCTAGCATGACATTCAAAAGTTGTCCAACTGAAACCATAGCTTAGAGAACAACTCACTCTGGACATCGACACACTGAGTTAAAACTATTCGTCACAATTTCGAAATTAAGTTATCCTTCAATCTATAAAATAAGTGGTACTGCACACTTGAAGGACTCGCTTTGTAAACTGCATAGATTCAGTATTACGGACCAACAAAAGTTTCCCGAGTGTTGAAAACAAGAATAATTGATCAACAGAAATTTTCCTTAAATGTCCTATAAATTTAATTAACAGATAGTCCTGATTCTTCAGGTATGGTAGATGACCGTATAATGAATAGTGAACTGCTTTCTACGTAGCTCTTTACAGTTTCAAATATTGACAAAAGTAACTTCGCTGAATACAGAACGAAACTACAATACGAAAAAAAAGTACAACTAGCTTACTTATTATCAGAATCATGCTTATTCACTAGTGTATCCCTTCTTTTTCTACGAGTAGTCACAGCATCCGTAAACTGAGTTGATGAGTCAGAATCAGAAGATGCGCATGAAGATGACGACGATGTAGTTGAAGGTAAATTGTTTTCTGAATCTTCAGTGTCATCACTACTTTCGCCAGGGACTCGAAAGAGATAGGTATGAGATGTTTTTGTAGATTTCTTAGCTGGAAAAAGATAGACAACACAAAATTTTGACACTCCCCAAAATAGATACTGAAATGATTAGTATACTTCTTACAGTTATAAATTTTTGCTTCTTTTCCAAAAGAGGATGGCCAGATGTAAGTGTACTCCAAGTCAAAGCCTCTAGTAGCGAAGTTTTTAATAACATATTAGCCATTATTTTTAGTGTAACTTCAAATGTATCCAACTTATATATCAGCGTTGTGAAAGGTGGTCTGTTTACCGATATAACTATTTTTGGAAAAAAAAAGACAATTTATTGGAATTATTTAATATCAGTATTGAACCCAGAGCTGGGTTTAATTTCAAAATCAGTATCGCTGACATCAGATGTGTGGTTTTAAGTCATGATAATAATATGTAACTCAGTAACATTGTGGGAAACATGTATATTTGGATTAACGATTTTATGAGCTCAACTTCTGAGCGATAGCTTTATGAAATTTGAAATTAAGGCTAATCAAATCAACAGGCTACAAGATTATTTCGAAGGAGGCAATTAGAATTTTTTGGGATGTTTAAAAGTTAAACATGATTTCAATCACTCCTATCAGATAAAATAGCAAAAAAGTTGTCAAGAAAGAAAGTGCGATGAAATATTCCTCCGAAACCATCTGATCATGTCAAGCAATGGATTTCAGAATAGACTTTTTTGGACTGCCAGCATTCACTTGAGTGCATCAAACTATTTAGTCAACGATGAGTCACTACTTTGAACACATGATTGCATAGCTATTGATGAACGTAAGTAGTGGAACTATATAAAGTCCTTAATCCTATCGAGAGAGAAAAAATTTCCTTAATAATCAAATACCATTAGTTCCACTTTTTTCCATAGTTTATTGGAAATTTCTGTCACATTAGCGTAGTCAGAACGTATCTTAAATAGGATAGGAGTAAATTCTTAGCATGTAGACAATGTTTGCATAATTTAAGGCGATATGAAACTCAGATTAGTAGTGCAGCCCAGTACTATTTGTAGACAGTCATATCAAGGAGTTCTAAGACGAATGCATAGCATCCCATCAAAAAAACGACGAAATTGTTCCATCCTATTAAACTATTTTTTACCCAAGAATTGTGAAATATGTAGACAATTACTACTGGTATTACTATGGATATTTTTACTCATAACTGTCAAGCGGTATAATTTTAGTGTAGTGTTTCTAAAAGTCATTATATTACTAAAGTTAAACAGTTTGGTAATCTATAATCAAATTTAATTCACTTTCAAATTTTTTTGAAGTTTTGTATAGGTGGTGTATGAGATTTGGTTTTTCTGACTCAGTTGTGAAAGTGCCTTCAACAATACAGAAACAACAGCAATATTTCGGATTATCACACTCATGAAAAACTTCTTGAGTAGGTCAGTCTCTGACTACTCAGGGATTGACCTAGGCCCTGGATGTCATCTGGTTTACTTGGAGTATGCAGAAGAAATTGCCCTGCTGGATGAAGACACTGACAAAATCCAAGGTCTTCTGAACGCGTTGAGCAGAAATATGAGTATGAAAGGCATTCATCCGCACCTGTCAAGTCCAAAATGATGCTCCAGAACTGGTCTGCAAACACTCTCAGTGAAATGGTGGAATGTGTCAACCACTTCACTAACTTGAGAACTTGCATCAGCTCAAACGGATTGCTCCTTTAGGAAATCTCAGCTCGCATACAGAACACCCGTTTGGCATTCGCCAACTTGCGTCATCTCTAGCGCCCGCTGGCGAGATACCCGACTATCTATCAAAGGAAGAGTATACTGAGCTGCAGTCAGTTCCATCTTGTTATACTGCTGTAAGAGGGCCATTAAAAGTAGAAGACATGAAGTGAATACAGGGTTATGATCATAGGCGTCTATATAGCATTGCTTGGGTTTGATGGAATCAGTGTGAGCAATTTTTGGGTCAAGAGAAGCGTACTAGGCTAGACAGGCTAGTAGATTGACGACGCTGCGAACCTTAGTCGAATGACATGGTTTGGATATGTAAAGCATGCCAAGCTACCACTTACCTCGATATCCAATGCTAGGGGAAGTTGGATTGGGTTGGAAGAGGGTTCAGGGTGGCCAGAGTAAGATGTGGCACCAGTAGATAAAGTCTCTTACTGTTGGCCTGAGCCATGTGGGGAAATGTAAACTGCCTGGCTGGGGTCCCCAAAACAAAAGGAATCAGTGGTAGAGGACTCTTAGTGACATGGCAAAAAATCGATCACAATGGGGTAGACGTATTCACTCCTTGACATCTGAAGCTTGAATATTCACACCAACCCTTATCTTCAGATTCTATATTCTCTCACACTACTTCTTTGATATTAATCTTTTACTATCCACCTGTTCTTTGTTTAATACTGTGAAGTGTGGCAACCTGAGCTGATGCAACTGTGTGCAAAATTCTACGTTGATTTTGTCAATCAATCTTAAAAGATGCAAGGAACTGGAGGCAAATATCTAGAATAGTATAATTTTAGAAAGAACACAAACAACAAGAATCGTCTGGAAGCCGTGAGTTGTGATAACTAGGTGAAGCTATGCAATATGGATGGGAAAGGAATCATCAGTGACTTAAAAATTGTACAAAACTAGTACACAGTTTTCAGTTAGACCAGTCTCAAAACTTAACTGGTGGGATAGTGAAGCTAGTTTGGCCAAACAAAAAACAGCGCTGATGACGGATATCAGTTTAACAATTCTTGATATTCGGTAACTAATCGAATAGATGAGCACTGCTTATTCTTAAATTCGGACAAAACAACTATTAAATGCTCTCTGGTTCTCGAAGTGATGTCAGTCTGTGATGCAAACTCCTTGGAAACCATTCAATCCCCTTAAAAACTTCTTCATTGGTCAAAAAAACTTTTACTGAAATTTACTCAAGTGCAACTACTAGAAGAAATATAATAATCCGTAGGAAAAGTATTCGAAAACCAACCACTCACCTATCTCACACCAGGATTCATCTACACGACTAGATCGGCTAGCGAATACACATGCATTATCATTTGCAACAAATTCACTTAATTCAAGACCATCATTTATAGGTGAACAATTTAATCTGGATTTATGATATTTAGCCGAGTTATTTTGTGAATTTGTATTAAAATCATGACCAGTTGCATCTTCGTCATCTGAAAAGTAATTAGTGATTTTGGAAGTTGGACACTTTGATTCACCTACTAATAATTGTTTTTTAATCCACTCAGCACACGGCATATTTTATAGGGAAGTGGTTCAGTGAATGTATCTTGCCACGATGTAAAGTATCTGCATTAAAAAGAAAAAGGTAAGAAAGAAGAATTATTGATAAAAGTTTCCTGAAACATCAACTACATCTCATGAAATTAAACTTACATTTTAGTGAATTTGACTGTCTACTTAAATTGAATTAACTATAATCCAATATGTTGAGTAACTGAGAACAGGTCTGTAATAGATGAGAAAGTTTATAGTTTAAGACAAGGATGATAATTTGTTTGTTTTTCTGTAGGCTTTGAGGTTTCCTTTTGGGCGTTTCGTTACCAGGATAGGTGGCCTCATCAGCATTTACCCTACTTCTTCATGGAGTCAATACAGTAGTATATACTGTATTCATCTTAGTGACTCCCAGTGAAATCTGATTTAGGATTCGTCAGCTGGATGTACCTACACCCAGTGAGTGGTTGTTCTCATGGGGACTCGAACCCAGCGTCCATCGCTTCAAATGCCAAAGAGTTATCCACTAGGCTACTGGGTGCGAGAGCCAGTACTTGCGCAACGGGTATTACTTGTTGCTGTTCGATACTTGTGACTTCTCGTTGCTATACAGGGACCAATTACTTGGCCTCTTTGGAAGTTTGTGGGGATTTATTTATTGACTTCAGGTTGGCATCGCTCGACCTATGTTGGAAGATGGGCTCCTATGCAGATACCTCAATATTGCCAGATATTCATGATATTGTAACCATTTTGGTGCCTCCCCGTGGAATTCAGGACGCGCGTTTCGTCCTATTTCGGACTAGCCAGCTGGATCCACCTGTCATCATGCCCCAGTGGATACAGTTTTAGAGTTCGGAGAGGTGAGTACGAGGTTCGAGTCCCAGTGGGAACAAAATATCACTTACTGGGATGCAGGTACATTTAGCTGACGAGTCCTAAATAAAACGAAACTCGAATCCTGGATTCCACTGCTAGTCACCAAGACGAATGTAACATCGCGAATATCCAGCGATATCGAGGCACCCCATAGGAGCCAATTAGCAACAGAGGTCGAACAAATTAACCCTGTATAGTAACGAGAAACTACAAGTACCAAACAACAACAGCAGTACATATTCATAGTAAACATATATTCATATTAACGAGCAACTATAAAATCGTTTAAGACTGCATTCATTCTAGATGCTATAATACTGTCACTTTAATTATGATCATTTCGAGGGTTAACGTACGCTGAAAGTAAACGATATATTGGTTACCGTCAAGAGAGATTAGTGTTTAGTAGTAACAGTTTATATATATATATATATATATATATATATATATATATATATATATATATATATATATATATATACTGTGAAACTAAGCAAAGACCTCTCAATAGCAAAAGTCAATTACCTCACAATATTTTCGTGTTGTAAACCTGAGAGTGTGCGAATTTCACGGAATAAAGTGTCCGTTTGACTTTTCGAGGCTTTTACGCATTTGATAGCATAATCACGATCTTCAATTATATTTCGTGCCTTGGAGGTTTGAACAAAATGAAAAGAACTAATATGGCATTGTTGGTAATATGGGTTGAAGAAATCACGATTAAACTGAATGTGACAGTAGAAAAAATTATGATAACTAGGCATATATTGAAGTGTTGAACAGAAACTTTATGGACTACAGGCACAGACAGAATATTAGTGGTAACTGTTTTAAATCGATGTGTGTTAAAGCTGAACACAAATTATCCAACTTTGCCAACTTCAAAATAAGTGCGGTTTCATTAACAGACTAGGTGACTTCATCGGCATTTACTTCATAAAGAAGTGAGGCATTTTTGAGTCGCATGAAGAATATTCGCCTAACTTGAGCTTCATTGGCTAGTGGGTAGGGACGACCAGTCCTTTTCTTATCAGAAGTTCACCTTTAAAGTTGCTGTCATCGTTTGACTTGTGCTGTTGACGAAATGCCTGACTATTGATCTGCTAGATTAACTTCCAGTTGGCTGGTCCCTTCTTAGTAGTCCGTGTTTCGAGTCAGTGACTAAGTGTTTGGGGAGTGCCGTTTGATCGGAGTACCGGGATTTCAGGGATTCTCTTGCAGCTCTTTAGCTTGATTGTTGTAGTATCTTCACGGTGTGCCAATCGAAGTTGAGGTTGTGTTCATCTATATGAATTTATCATCAGTGATGATATATCGTGCCGTTTGACTGCTAGTTGGTGCTCACAACGTATTTGACCTATTCGACAACTATATTGGTCAGCAGTGATATTGAGTGTTTGCAGCTTATTTTTCTAGGTAATATTCATCTTGTCTTCTTTGGGTAGTGGACCCTTTAGCTTGTATACGATGTTTTGCACGCATTTGGTTTGTTTGTGCACGGTGCAGATACTGAATGAACAAAGTGATCGGTTGACAATTTCTGAGACATTTTTGATGTAAGGTAACTTTCTTAATATGTTTTCTGTTGATAGATATTTCCTGACGCCTTTGGTTAGGTAGTCACCTGTTCTTAAAAATTTGCAAAGGTGGTTTTCTTCTGACTTCCGCAGTTGTTGAGTGCTACAGTGAGTTTTTGGCACGTGCGAACAGTGCTTGCAAACAATTCTACTTGTGTTGTCTAGTGTTCAGTGCTTGATATGAAACTGGTTACTTCGCAGTGACCAATTAATGTATCTAATCCAGTCCTACAGCTCAGTCTCCGCCCGAATAGATCAGTGCTAACGTCTTTGACTGCAGAATTGGGTGATGCGGGTTCCAATCTCATAAGGAACATCAGTTCCCTCGATGTTTCATATACCCTTTGCTGATAGAACCTAGGTCAGGTAGGGGTTCCTATCAACTGCCTCCAAGTAAGTAACACTGCTGACTATAATAAAAAGTGATCGATAAAATTCGGCCAGCACTTAGGACTGGTAAACATAAAATTGGTTACTTTCCGACGACCAATCAATGTAATAAATATTTCTCTGGAGTAGGATTTTAACAGTGAGCTGCAATCACAGCTAAACTAACAGAGGTAGTGTATTGAAAGTGATTTATTGACATGAAATGAACCACCATTAAGGTCAGTTCAATCAACCTACTCAAGAAATTTCTTTTAAAATTTTAATTATCAATGCAAAGGAAATAAAAACAAAATGTGATGGTATAAGGTCAAATAAAGGTTGAAGATACCTTCAGTACACAACCAAAACCACCTTTTCCAATTAATGTGAAATCAGTAAAATCTTCAAACAACCGAGGACATTTGGAAGTGAGGTTCCCATCAACAATTTGCGAATCTATAAACCAAAGGTAATAGTTAAAAGATAATTGAAAACCTTATAACCACTGGTTAGAGGATTTGAACAATTACAAAGAGCAGAACCTCAGTAAATTTGGGAAGATTAAACACTTCAATCAGTATACGCAGACCGTAAGCAATCCTACACTGTATAGCATAATCGGGCCATACGTTGATTGGTCACTGAAGAGTAGCCAATTCCACACTGTTTAGTCTTAAATGCTGCGTGAATTTCATTTTTCATTTTGTAATGTGGCTAGTAAGAACACCATATCCTTCAAATGGATTATGTGAAAAACAACACGATTACACAAATACACATAAGAGAATCTGAAGTGATATTCAACATCAGCGTGCCACGATAAAGTCATCAAAATCCTACTTTTGTTTTCTCTAAGTACAAAGAAGTTCATGCAAAACAGAATGCCGCAAATGAATCCCTGTAATGCCTTTATATGGCTGATTATACGCAGAACCCGATCTTTCTCTAAAATTGTCCTAATGCCACTAAGCATGCATAGTCTCTACTATGGAAGCTGCTATTCACAGTCTTAATGTGACAGGTGGCTCAACAAAGTTAGAGGGTGAAACAAAACATCCAGAACTCATTGTCGGATATGTGCACAGAGACGGTTCACCTTAAAGCGGTTTGGTAACCCCGACTTCAAACCACTGGTGTATGAAGACTCCAGGATCCTAAAGGAACGAAAGTCGTATAGACCTAATTAGGTCACCATGAGTTGGGGAAATGGAGCTTCGCTACCCTGTAAATTCACCTTGAAGTCGTGGGCTTGAGTAGTGGTCCACGAATACTGACAGTGTCTCAGTCCTCACATAAATGATGGTACAACATTTAGCAAATAAAATCTAAAAGTGCTGACACAACGCGATTGGTTGCACCTAGTGCTGCGACAAGATACCCTAACGTCACTAAAATCAAGGCTAGCTCCTCATCGTAGCCCTCAGAAAGTGTATACAAGCATTGGCTACAGTTTAAATATGCCAAAATGCACCCGAAGGCTTGCAGAACTTCCCACTAATAAATACTAGGTCTCTTCAGAGTCGTTGTAATTTGTTGATGTCAACCAGTTTTTTGAGGCGGAAAGCTGGTACTGTGTTTTGCGTGAGTCCATTATACAAAAGACTGCACATCACTTACGTAAGAACTGAGAGGCTTGATCACAATGAGCAAGTGAGATGGCAGTAACATTCCCATCTAACAACAGCCGGAATGTTTCAGCTAATCCAAGTCACCGGCAGCAAAATGTTTAGTTTCAATGAGATGGTCTGGTGATCTCCGACTTTCTAAGATTTCCGAATCGCTGGGTAGAACCTTTCTAAAAACAATGAAGCCTTTCTATCACGGCAATGATTCCAACCCAAATTCACTGTGTCCTAAGATGGACTTAAATCGATCTATCTGATGAAATCGAGTTCCAGAAAAAACTCAAGACACTAAGTTGCAACAAGAAAGCCCACCTAAGTAAATCACCCTCAGAGCTCTTTATGGATATAGAAATATGGCAAGGCTCTTCAAAGTGATATGGCAGACTGAGAGTTTAAAATAACCCTGGAATAAGGTTATCATAGTTCCCATCTCCAATACAGATTAGGTAATGTCTGTGACGATAATCGAAGTCGTTTAGGTTCGCAGTGCACTGACCACGTGTTCTGCTTTGCCTAAGGATCACCACATGCAAGCAAAAGTCCCTGTTTCTTGACACCAGTATTACCTTAAGCTGGGATCCCCTGTTAGAGACGGATACCAACTAAGAAGTGTAGTAACTACCTAAAAGTCCTATACGAAGAAATATTAGGTAGGATAAGGAAATAGACAAATTGATCACCAGTGGGTAACCGATACGACTCTCTAGTCCTTAATGCATAGCAGTAATCGAATTCTATCGACCACGTTTCGCAATGCGGCCACTAAGCGAAGTGATCAACGGGCTTCGATTAGTGCTGAGCACCAAGAACTGGACAGCTTTATGGGCTACTTACTAATGTGCATAACCCAGTCCCTCAATGGATCAGTTGCCGTCTGAGTAGCTCAGTGGCTAAGCCTCTGACTTCATCACTGAATAATCCAGGCTCGAACCAAAGAAGGAACACCAGTTTTGGAATCATTACAGATAAGCCTTGCCAATGAGCACCATTACGCAAGAAATGTAGGTCCGTGGCTCCCTGCCGACTGTTTCAAACCAGTAGTGGGTTCAGGTAGAGTTGTCCGATTTCGCGATATCGCTTTACCTTTGCCATCGAAGACAGTCCCAAGGCAATTGTGTGTGATGGTGTAAATTTGCTACTACGAGGAAGACTTCTAGACATTGGGTTTGCAAACGATATCATTTATTAGTATACTGCAGCTTGGTATATAGAATTCAAGAAACAATGCAACTCACTAGCTGGAGATATCATAAGATATGGCTCAGAATTGAAAATAGATGCTATCATGTTGCAGCTTCCTCATACGTCCTGCTGTAGGAAACGACAAGATGGGGACGAAGGAAGAAATTTTTATCGTTGACATCTTGTACAAATGTACATTTGGACAATGTGCTTCATTTTCTCTTTTGCTTCTATCTTCATTTGCTCTTAATACACCCACATTATCTCTTACGTTTCTCTGGGCAGAATCTTAACCCATTGCTGGTAATTGCCTATGATTTCTGCCGCCTTCTCAACATATACTACTTATATCTATTCTGATCAGCAGCGCCCACTACACTACTACTGAAAAAAAGCAGAAAAGTAATGAACGTTTTCCTGAACCTATCTTGTAAGGCAACTGACCCAAGCATTCCGTTATTTGAAATCTATTTTCCTTTTCGCTTTATATGTTGTAGTATGGTTTCTTGGTACCCATGCTGTATTAAGTTTGTGCTTAAAATAAATACAACTGATGATGTCTCGTCCCAAACAAATGCAAAACGGAGAACTATACAATTCAACTATATACCGGGCACAATATCATTTGTGAATCGAGCTTGATATCGAAATTACAGCGGTCGAAATAAAGACAATAAGTTAGGAGATATCCTGAGTATACTGAGAATTTTTTCGATTTTCAAAATGAAAAAAACTGTGACATGCGTGATGAAAATCAGCCAACTACCAAAATGAATAAATAAACCTCAATGGAAAGATACAGTCAAATACGATTGACTTTAGGAAGCCTCAAAGGATGGGGCACACACTTACCTTGATTGCTTAAAGTACGCGTTCGACCTGTCGCTTCATCTATGTTCGCGTTCACTCTCGTTTTATTTGAAATAAGAGGTGATATATAATGGGGAACATTATCGTGCAAAAATTGATGTGACATCAGGAAATCAATCAGAGAAGTTTGATTATTATTAGTAGCAGTGGTAGTAGAAAATAAACATGTTTGTAGGAAGTCTTTGAAAACCGGTTGAGTCACCTCTAAACTCTCTAACAATTGAGATACAAATGGGGTTATGTGGTTCACATTGGTATAGGGTAGTGGTCCAACGAGAAGATGAAGTATAACAAAACCCTATGAAAAGTAAAGCAATCACAAAGTTTCATTTTTGAAAGTCTCATATATAGAGTATTTCTAAGAAATTCATCTTGGTCCAAACTATGCATTAGAACAAGACATATGCTTATACTGTTTTCAATTAGATCCTCCTCAGGCTTTGCTTTGATATAAACAGCAAAAATATACATAAAACTAAACCAATTACGTAGATTTGTCGGTTAACGTCATAAATTTTAAAAATAATGGTGATAATGAAAATAATAAAAATGATAGAGCTGACAATGTTCCCTAAAACAGTTGTAATTTAGACGATAATGATGACAAGAACCAAAAAAACATGAAAACGTAGAAATTCCAATCATATCAATGTGGGTCAAATGCTTAGAAAAATAAAAGCTGCGTAATACTGAAGGATGAAGTGGACAAATAAAGTAGTACAGATGATGCAGGATTAAAACATATATAACATCAGTGTTGCTGAACGGCTAATTGGTTGCAAAGAGTGCTAACTTTCTTGAAATAATTGCCATTTATTTTTCCCCTATTTCACTGATAACTTATCGAACAAATGGTGGCAAGAAAATGTATATGACAAATCAATTCTCACCATTCTTGAACATCACATCATTAGAACGTGAAAATCTTAAACCAGTAAACTTCGTTCGGTAAGATTCTTGCTTCTGTATACACGTTTCTTTTGAAAATAGACCCGCATATATTCCAGTCTTTCTGGATATGGATTGAGTAGGTATTCATAATGGTGTATGTTTGTTAATTCATCATATGCACTTAAAAACTGAGTTCTCCCAAAGGTCTGTCACTCAAGTATCGACAACTGTGTATCAATGTACTCCAGCGTAATTGATGACTTCCGGGTTCTTCGATCTCTAAATTATGTTGTCTATCCAAAGTGCATAAAGGTATTCCCCTCCATCTGATACTAGGTATGATTAATTTCCCTTACCATTCTATTGCGAAGTTCCTCGTTGAGATAATTGAAACAGCGAAGAATGAAATTTTGAAACAGCTTGTGTGACACATTTCACATTGTTGATTTTATCAAGAATATCAATCTGTCATCGGAGATAATGATTTCGCTGATGTCATCTCCGTGTTTACAAACGTCCAACTAACAGAAACTATTTGCTTTCTGTGCGACTTCATCCGATCCCATAACACAAACGCTGGTATCCTAAATCACTACTATTAAAAAATTCTTCTTAGCTTTACTTTCAATGTGAACTAGAGATTTAACAACAAAATCTACAGAAAGACAAAAGGCGCGGCAATAAGATCGCCTCTAGGACTCCTTTTGGCTGATTCTTTTATAAGAAACCTGGAAAACAAAACTTTTTCAAAAATATTAAACAAGTTCCACATCTACAAAGGACGTATATTTGTGACGATAACACTAAACTCGAAAACCTACTTAAAACATTCAATACTGCTCATCCCTCTATCGAATTCACTCTAGAAGCAGAATCAAATTTAAAATTCCACTTTCTTGATGCTCGACCGACAGCTGCTACTTTGACGTGGTGGTCAGGTTTGTATATCACAATGACCCAACGAGATATGCTGATGAAACGCTTGTTTCCTCGAGACCCTTCCATACCAGAAATGTCTGTTGGATAGCGGTTACACAAAAAACAGTTACAATTATAGTGGAAACTGCGACGGGATGGGGGTGAGAAAGTGAAATCGGATTATTGCCTGGACGGGAGTGTGACGGTATTAAGGTGTTACCGTTAGATGACCAGCAGTGCTATGCTGATGCTGCCTTCCCTATGACAAGAGGGTGTCAGAAAAGCTTGGCTCAAAAAATAACACTCTCCCATCACCTCATGGCATGCCGATGCCTGCAACATGGGTTCATAGACGGATTTTAAAATCTCAAACTTCCAAAAGGCGATGTGTGAGTGGTCTCAAGCAGATATCCCATGGACTTGAAGTCACACAATATCCCATATTTTCAGGTACCTCAATAAGAACTAGCCTTACACGATGCAGGCAGTTGGTAATTGTCAACCGCCCGCCCGCACGCTTCCAGTAGTACACAAAACCCAATCGAACATAACCTGTAGTCATAATGATAAATGACTTTAAAGCTCAAGTAGGGAATTTGAGCTAGTCGGAAAGGCATCACGGAGGTATATACGGAATCCATGCCAAAAAACCGACAACTGTGATCATCTGTTGCAATCTTGTCCAGATAATCACTTGTTTCTGGCCAGCACTAACTTTCAGCATGAAAGAGGCAGTCTTACATGGTATCAACTGAAGTCAAACCAGCAATGAGCACAGAAAGATTACATTGTTGTGAGCCATCGTTTAAGAAAATCGGTGGAGGATTGCCGCTCTTTTTGAAGTGTCTGTTTGGACTCCGATCATGCGCTAGTACGGACTTGTGTATGTCTGCGCCTCATTGGTCAATCGGAAGAGGAGGAGACTAAATGAGCATGTAGGAAGGAGTTAGCTAAGCATGTATCTGAACATGATAGCAATGCTCATCCTGAGGAAACCTGGCATGATATTAGGACTGCTGTAGGAAAAGTGGTAAAAACAGTATCTAACCTACACCCGAAGGTTAGCGAACGTCAATATGTTTCTCAACGTCATCCGAAGTGACTGATTAATGCGAGATTTATTCTAGCTGGCTATGACCACGATGAAGAGCGAAAGCACTTAAACGTAAGTTGACCAAGAGTCTTCGCAATGATCGCTAGCAGCCAAAGTGACGAAAGCAGAGATGGAGAAGACACCAGCAGTGAGTAACATCCGGTAATCAATTAGGCCTATTAGGACACCGGTAAGAAGACGATGGTTAGTGAAACCACCACGGAAAAGGATGGAACGCTAATTACCTCCCAGGACAAGCGGCTAGAATATTGAGCGAAACACTCTAACCGATTCTCAGCAACGCTTCAGTTGCCCAACATCCACCCTCAACTTGAATGGCACGTAGATTTCGATCCTACAACTTCATTGAAGTTGAGAAGGCGGTATTGAACCTGATATGGTTCAAAGCAGCAGGACCTGACAGTTTGCTACCAGATGTTTTCAAGGATGGAGTTAATAAATTGTAAATTAAAGTGACGGAGGTACTAAACAGTGTATGGGAATCAGATGTAGTCTCGTCAGACTTATCTGCTTCACTGATCATTCCAGTCTATAAGAAGGGAGATAAGTCTCCTTGTGACCATAGGCGAATTTGTTCGACTGATATTTTGTCCAAGATTCTAGGGTCCATAGTTATCTGATGGCTAACTGGAACTGGAACTTGAGAAAACCAAGTAAGTTTCAGGCCTGGACGAGAGTGCATCGATCATATTCTCACCTTCTGACAGGTCCTGGAATACAGGGACACTTACCGGAGGCTGATACTTGCCGAATTTCTCGGCCTGAAGGCAGCATTTAACTCAGTCGACCGTGAGGTGTGGCACTGTCTGACTGTAAAGGGAGTACAGGGCAAGTACATAACACAAATCAAAGCTCTTTAACTCACGCAGCTGTATCAAGGCTTATAGAGAGTTGTTAAGCGACTTGAAGACAACTAGTGGTGTCCATCAGGGATCTCCACTATCACCGTTCCTATTTAACTTCATCATTGACGTACTAATGGATATAACCTTAGGTACGTCTGACTTCACAAGGACGTCATTGCTTGACTTGGAGTATGCAGAAGAAATTGCCCTGCTGGATGAAGACACTGACAAAATCCAAGGTCTTCTGAACGCGTTGAGCAGAAATATGA
Source organism: Heterobilharzia americana (assembly GCA_944470555.2). NCBI lineage: Eukaryota > Metazoa > Platyhelminthes > Trematoda > Strigeidida > Schistosomatidae > Heterobilharzia > Heterobilharzia americana. Next base: position 46,609,189 of record OX104127.1, read on the forward strand.
GTATGAAAGGCATTCATCCCGCACCTGTCAAGTCCAAAATGATGCTCCAGAACTGGTCTGCAAACACTCTCAGTGAAATGGTGGAATGTGTCAACCACTTCACTAACTTGAGAACTTGCATCAGCTCAAACGGATTGCTCCTTTAGGAAATCTCAACTCGCATACAGAACACCCGTTTGGCATTCGCCAACTTGCGTCATCTCTAGCGCCCGCTGGCGAGATACCCGACTATCTATCAAAGGAAGAGTATACTGAGCTGCAGTCAGTTCCATCTTGTTATACTGCTGTAAGAGGGCCATTAAAAGTAGAAGACATGAAGTGAATACAGGGTTATGATCATAGGCGTCTACGTAGCATTGCTCGCGTCTGGTGGAATCCCTATGTGAGCAATGCTGAAGTCAAGCGAAGGGTACTAAGCAAGAAGGGCAAGTCAATTGATAAGATTATGGACCTCCATCAGCTGAGAAGACATGGATATATGTTCCAGATCCCGACCAACCGACTATCTCGACGTTCCCCGCTAGGGGAAGCTGGATTAAGTTGGAAGAGGGTTCAGATCAGGACGTAGCACCAGTTTATGAAGTCTCTGATGGTTGGTGTTGGTCGTGTGTGGGAAATGTGGACTACCTGAGTGGGGTCCAGGAGATGATAGGAATCAGTGGTTGATAACTCTTGAAGACGTGGCTGAAAGTCAGTCGCAGTGACGCAAATGTATTCACTGTCTGAAGTCTTCTAAAGCTTAAATATTCTCACTAACCTTCATCTTCAAATTGTTTATTCCCTCACAACTTTGTCCACTTTGCTATCACTCTTTTTTTATCCACTTGTCCCTTGTATACTACCATGAAGTGTGGCGACTTGAACCGATACACTTGTGTGCGAGGTTGTACGTTGATTTTGTGTCTGTCTGACTTGTCTAATGTCCCACTCAAAGAAAAGATTACAACTTAATCCAGAGATATATATACAGAAATTCAACTTGGAATGGACAGTTTATTTAACTTTCAAATTACTGTCTTACTAAGCAGAAAAAAGAATCCTATAAATTCACTCTCTTCATGAATGCGAAAAATATACACAGAGGTCACCACCGATGATGAATTAAATTTTGTATCGAGTATGACCAAACCACCCAAAAGGAGTAAGAATAATACATCTGCAAATAGCTGAAGCAATGGTGATTCCAAAGTTCAAACCGCCATTGTGCCTCAGAACGGAGTATTTGAAACCTCCCTCTTTTTCCCATGATCATCGTTAAAGGATCGGTCACTCTAGATAATTGCATCAAGAGTTAATTATATCTTTTAAGCACTTGTTGATTTGTCTATATATATTACATAACTTTTCTTTTTTATCCAATGCATTTTGACCTAGGCCCGAAAGTTACTCTGGAATGTCCTATCCTTCCTACTTATGTTCACTAATGTATAGCTAAGAGAAAGAGTTAAACGAAAACAAAATTTCATTTCCGTTGCAATCGTCTTCTCTTTTTTCTTTTAGTTTATAACACCAAAAAACCCTTCTGAGATCATTGCTACTAATCTCATAGTGTTGATATGATCCGTTAAATAAATTGTATACAACTCATACTTTGGCAGTATTTTGCAATTATTCTTCAGCATCCACTTGTATATCAACCGATCGACAACCCTACCAAACATATCTAAACTTAGAAAAGGAGCTAAAGAGTTACACTTTACGCACTAGTCAGCTTAAACACAACAGGCAATTAGATCTTGAGATATTACTTTTCGCGATAGGAACTGTTGATACACAAAGTTTACAAAGGTGGCAAAGCAATCACTCATTTAGACGTTGGAAGTGAAACGTAGTCGGTGACTTTAATGGACAAGGACGGCGATGTAACAATATTCCTAAAGACGTTTCGATTTTCTGAATTACAATACCGCAAACAGCCAGTCATCACAAATTACACAGAAAAAGAAAAACGATCTTCTGTAACCTATACAGGCATTGTCATGACCAACGAAATGAAGTATGCACTGGATTCAAAAAAATACGACAGCAACAGGCAAGCTTCAGGAAGTACAAATCATGTGCCGACCAAATTGCAACGCCTCGCATCATCAAAGAACGGAGTATAGAATGGCAGTCAACTCTCTACCTCAACTTCATCGACTTCGAAAAGGCATTCGATAGCGTCGACCGAGAGGTAATTTAGAAACTGCTTCAATACTATGAAATACCGCAAACCCTTATCAGCCTCACTCAACAACTATATGAAGACGCCATATGCCAAGTAGTTCACAATGGAAGGCTCAGTGAAGACAAGAAGGAGTAAGACAAGGCTGTCTAATATCACCGACCATCTTCTTGATTGTGGTCGACTGGATCATGCAACAAACAGTGGGGAGCCAGAAGAGGGCCATACGCCGGACTGATGAAAAGGCAATGTAAGATTTGGATTTCGCCGATGATGATTTATGTCTAATGCCTTATGCGCATAAACTGGAAGATCTATAGGCGAAAACTAACAAGTTGTCAGAAGAGGCAGCGAAGACAGGACTTCAAGTGAATATAGAGAATTTACGAAAAGGTCAATGAAGTTAATAGGAAACATAGGAATAGGAAGGGATAGAAAAGGAAAAGAAAAACATTCCTGGTATGAAAATTAAAATCAATACTACCAAGGTAGGTTCAACGTGAGTACAAATTGTTTTTGTATACATAAAGGGGGTTTAAATTTACGGATGGCAAGAGCTTCAATAAATTTAAGCACTCGGCTCTGACCACTTTTATGTAGTACTTTAAAGGCTGTTTTCATGTCTATCCTATGGTTAGTTTCTAGTATATGTTTAGCGATAGAGAAGACAGAGGTGATGAAGATACCCAACCAACAACAACAAACTCCAATCACCATCAACGAGAGATACTTAAGGGAAGTAGCCTGCTTCACCTATCTAGGAAGCACTGTCTCAACTACACGCGGTGGCACAGACGAGGATGTCAAAACCAGGATCGGTAAAGCAAGACAGACTTTCATTAGCCTGAAATCAGTATGGAGATCTACTGCACTCAGCATAAAGAACAAGATCCGGATTTTTAACACTAGGTCAGTCGAGTCAGTGCTTCTATATGGTTCAGAAACTTGGCGCGTCACGAAAAGCAATTCCAACAAACTACAGACATTCATCAACAACTGCCTACGCTGGCTCGTTACTGAAGATCAGATGGCCAGAAAGAATAAGCAACAAGGAACTTTGGCAACCAACCAACCAACCAAGAACCTATCACCCAACAAATATGCAGAAGAAAGTGGAGATGGATTGGGCATACACTGAGAAGGCCGACTAGGGACATCATGCTCCAGGCCGTCGAGTGGAATCCAAAGGGGAAACGACGAGTTGGGCGTCCGAGGCAAGGGTGACATGGAGGAGGTCATGTGAGGAAGAAATGAAAGCTTTCGGGCAGTGGTGGAGCCAGGTTGAAAAGACTGCAGAGAACAGAGTGCAATGGAGACGCGCTACTGAAGTCCTATGTTCCACTAGGAACCCAAGGGAAAAAGAATAATAATAATAATGATAAACCGTCACATATCAGATGTAACTCATTAGTCTCTACCGGGTCGTTGAGCTGCTGAGTGTAGATAAGTTATTTAAACTAATAGTAGTATAAAAGCACTGTTCTAATAATAACATCTTATCGTCTAGAATTAACTTTATTTTTTGTCATGGCAACTGCATTCATGATTATTCTTAATTTATAAATCTAGTTTAATTTGTGTCAATTCAGTCTTTTCGACTTTGCAGTATATTATATTGCGTTGAGTCACATCAATGAATATAGGTGAGTTGCTATTGAAATATATATGAAGGAAAATCGGTATTTATGTATCATAAAATGAAATTTTACGAAAGTAGTTCATCTTCCAGACTATTTCTTGTACTAACAGTTCAGGTGGTTGTCATATATGTGAGCTATTATTTCTTACTAACTGAAAGTTTTCAACCCGATAGCCTATTCTTACCTCTTGTGATGCTCTTTCATATTTAGTGTTTCCATAGTTTTATACCATACTAATGTCTGATTTAGCTGAGACACTACATTATTTCCAATCCAAAACTGGATAACGTCATAATTCCTCGTGTATTGATTACAGCGTATAACCGATATAAGTGACTATTTGGTGTACACACTTCATCCAGATTATTATTTTATTATTTTTCCCTTGGGTTCCTAGTGGAACATAGGACTTCAGTAGCGCGTCTCCATTGCACTCTGTTCTCTGCAGTCTTTTCAACCTGGCTCCACCACTGCCCGAAAGCTTTCATTTCTTCCTCACATGACCTCCTCCATGTCACCCTTGCCTCGGACGCCCAACTCGTCGTTTCCCCTTTGGATTCCACTCGACGGCCTGGAGCATGATGTCCCTAGTCGGCCTTCTCAGTGTATGCCCAATCCATCTCCACTTTCTTCTGCATATTTGTTGGGTGATAGGTTCTTGGTTGGTTGGTTGGTTGCCAAAGTTCCTTGTTGCTTATTCTTTCTGGCCATCTGATCTTCAGTAACGAGCCAGCGTAGGCAGTTGTTGATGAATGTCTGTAGTTTGTTGGAATTGCTTTTCGTGACGCGCCAAGTTTCTGAACCATATAGAAGCACTGACTCGACTGACCTAGTGTTAAAAATCCGGATCTTGTTCTTTATGCTGAGTGCAGTAGATCTCCATACTGATTTCAGGCTAATGAAAGTCTGTCTTGCTTTACCGATCCTGGTTTTGACATCCTCGTCTGTGCCACCGCGTGTAGTTGAGACAGTGCTTCCTAGATAGGTGAAGCAGGCTACTTCCCTTAAGTATCTCTCGTTGATGGTGATTGGAGTTTGTTGTTGTTGGTTGGGTATCTTCATCACCTCTGTCTCCTCTATATTCACTTGAAGTCCTGTCTTCGCTGCCTCTTCTGACAACTTGTTAGTTTTCGCCTATAGATCTTCCAGTTTATGCGCATAAGGCATTAGACATAAATCATCATCGGCGAAATCCAAATCTTACATTGCCTTTTCATCAGTCCGGCGTATGGCCCTCTTCTGGCTCCCCACTGTTTGTTGCATGATCCAGTCGACCACAATCAAGAAGATGGTCGGTGATATTAGACAGCCTTGTCTTACTCCTTCTTGTCTTCACTGAGCCTTCCATTGTGAACTACTTGGCATATGGCGTCTTCATATAGTTGTTGAGTGAGGCTGATAAGGGTTTGCGGTATTTCATAGTATTGAAGCAGTTTCTAAATTACCTCTCGGTCGACGCTATCGAATGCCTTTTCGAAGTCGATGAAGTTGAGGTAGAGAGTTGACTGCCATTCTATACTCCGTTCTATGATGATGCAGTTTTATGCCATTCAGGGCGTTGACATTCGTCAGACGGCCTGTGTTCACTACTAGTTCTCCCGCCCCTGGTGGTATTTCTGGACGAAATGCAGGTGGTGGTCGATTCGAGAGCTTTTTGAAGTGGTCAGCCCATCATTTCCTTTTCTTCTCCTCTTTGGTAACTATATTTCCTTCATCATCTTTGACTGGCTTCATCTGTGTTGATCTCTTCCCAGATAGTAACCTGGTTATTTGATATGATGTCAGGTCTCTCCTACCTACAGCCTGTTCTGCTTCACTTGCCAATGTGTCGTAGAAGTGTCTTTTCTCTTTGCCACACTCTTCTTTACTTCCTTGTCCAGTGTTTTGTACGTCGTACTCAGTTCTTTTCCTTGTGCATCCCTGCACTGCACTGGCTCATCTTCTGCTTCACCATCTTCCTCTCCTTTCTCTATCAGCTCCCATGTGTCCGTCGAGATCCATTCTTTGTCTTGTCTCCTCTTCCTTCCTAATACAATTATGGAGGTTTCTTTCCACATCCCTTTCAAAGAGTTCCAGTGTTCATCCACGCAGGTCCCTTCAGGGATGTTGCTCGATATCTCCCATTTTCTTCTGATGACTGACATGAAGATGTCCTTTGTAGTTTCGTGCTTCAGTTTCCGTTCTGGGCGTTGAACTTGAACTGTGGTCTATCACCAACCTCTGTGAAGGCTTCCAACTTTATTTTGAAGGTAGGTTCCTTGCACTAGACAGTGAGTGGTGTGAACCTACATCTGCTCCCCTTCTTGATCTTGTGTCCAGTAGACTGCGTCTCTACTTTCTTCAGATTGGGATGAAGTCGATCTGATTTTTAGTGTGTCCTGGTGTCTGGTAAAACCCATGTCGCTTTGTGAATATCCTTGTGCTTGAACACAGTGCCTCCAATCACCAAATCGTCGAATGCGCAGAAATCTGCAAACAGTTCTCCATTCTCATTCCTCATTTCACCGAGTGCTTCCCGACCCATGATGAGTTCTCTTCCTGTGTTGTCCGCTCCCAGTTTGACATTAAAACATGTCACCCATTAGAATTTTGATGTCGCCAGCTGGAGTCTTGACCAGTACTGATTGCAGTTGTCTGTAGAATTCCTCCTTCTTCTCTTGACCTGCATTATTTGTAGGTGCGTAGCATTGTACGATTGTGACTTTCCTTCCTTTTGAGTTGAATCTTGCTGTCATGATCCTGATACTGGAGAAGATTGGTTCCCACTGTATGAGAGCCTTCGATGTTCTTGGAGACACCATGATAGCCACTCCAAAACTGAGTGTGCTCGTGGTTGTCGTCTGGGTGACAATATCGGAGTAGATTATTGACTCTCCTCCGGTTGATAGTTTAGAGAGTCCACTTCCATTCCACCTGCTTTCGTAGATTCCAAGCACTTCAATGTGATACCTTCTCATCTCTTGCAATTTGGGTAGCCTTGGTAAGTTCAAACATGGTGCGGACATTCCATGTCCACATGTTTACTCTCGCTTTCATCAAGAGAAGATACATCAACTGGCGTCATTTCGTCTCTCCGATTCTAGCGACGAATTAGTTTGTTTTTATTTTTGATAATTTCTTTGTGCTTTGAAGTTTCTTTAGCGATTGGATTTGCTTTACGGTGTATGGTTGCTAGCCCTATGCCCAACCTTCCCTCTTTACCCAGGCTTAGGACCGGCTAGTAACTAGTGAACTAGCTAACCAGGCGAGGTTGAGGGTTTATCACGCTACTGAAATATTTAGTTTGAAACAGATGAAACGTGATTTGAATGCAGCACCCCAGATTTGAAAATCAGGTGTCTAAACCAACCAAACATACCTTCAGCTGCTAAGCTAATAGTGTCCAAATGAGACAGAGTAGCTGAGGTATCAGCAAGCATATGAATGCACCCCTTATCTCCAATTATTACCCACCTACGCTCAGGATGAAAATGACGATGGTTTGATTTTCTCTAGTTTAAACAAAATATTAAAGCACAAAGAATACCAAGTCAGTGATACATAAGCTCAACTGTTGTACATTTTTATCAACACCCAGATGGCGGCTTAAACTTGACTGTATTTCGTTTGCTTTCTTTGTCGCAAAAGAAGCTTGTTATAACCTAAATTGTCTAAGAGTTAATCAGTATTAACACATATAGGAAAAGACTTCAAAACATATAAAATCCAATTACTACAAAATTACTCACAAGTTGGTATACATCTCTTTGCTGTACAGAACGACCGGTAAAGTGAATATTACTTTGATACGCCTCTTTGGGCAAATGCATACCCAGTTGCTTAAGGTTTTCAGTAACCACTTGATCAAGTCTAAAAATTTTTTTTAAAAATTTCAAACTAATTAAAGGCTTTCCTGTTGAAATGAAGACAAAATATCACTTAGAATATTCGATATACGACTCGAAGATATGCGAAAAAACGTCTGAATATGTTGATAAATAGGCTGGTAAACACTATTTTTTTAAATCTACAGGTTTATTATGTGTACTGAACAGACTAAGTTTTTGTGTTTGATGCCATACATTGTATATCTCTGTTGTTGATTAGACCAAAGTGATCGCCCACTATTGGCATATAGGCTCCTGTGAGGATACTTCGATACTGCCTATATTTTCAGTTATGATACTAATGATGGACAGTGGCTTGTACTGGGGTCTAAGACGAGTGTTTTATCCTATTTAGGAGGCTGAGAGGTAGGTACATACGGCTGAAGAGTCCCATATAGGATGAAACACGCCCTGGATTCCACTGCTAGCCACTAACTACCATATCAAAGACTATACTACACCCGTAGTGCAAGCAGTGGCTATCATGACTCAGTGGCCTAGTGGATAACACTGGTGTTTAACGCGATTTGTTCTGGGTTAGAGTCCTAGTGGGAAAAACACCACCCATTGGAAGGCAGATACATCCGTATGGGGAAATGGAGATTATCTACCGCCAACACACTTGCAGTAGTAAATAGAACCCAATCAAACATAGCCTATTCTCCTAACCTTTGTCTTCTCCCATGCCCTCACTTCCTTCCAACTTTCTCAACCTCTCACTCTGCGACCGTTGCCGAAAATCCAAGCCATTGAAATGCCATTCCTGGTCTCCTAAGATCGCACTTCCAGATCCACACTAGATGCTTCAGCGTTCGAATCCTATGCCACATCAGACAGTAAGTATCTCTCGCCAGAACTTCGGTAGCTCGAGCTACGGATATATGCTGTTTCTCGAAGACACGTATACAGGACCCGAGTGTGGTTATAAAATTTACTTCACTTGATCACTGTATTAAATCTTCAAAATTCACTGTACGAGTGTCCAGAGATTCAATGGCTAGCTCTTATGAACTCGCTGGCGTAGGCATAGCATTGAGTTGTAGGGTAGAAAGTGCGTTTCTCGACTGGATACCAGTCAACAGCCGTCAGTGTGCTGTCCGAATGAATGCATCTGTAAAAACAAGGGTGAATTATGAAACGAGCCGATGCCTATTTGTAATCTCTACCAGCTGCTGTTCAGGTTATACGTATGATGACTTCTCCTATAGGTTGTCAATTTTGCTACATAAGTTAAAACTTTCAGATAGAGCATTATTTGTAAGAAACTTCAACATTCAAGTAGGAAAACTGATTCAACCCAGGTATTTACAAGGTATCTACGGTAACCCATGCCAACAAACAGCTAACAGCGATCCTCTGCTGCAATTTTGTTCTGGCAATCGCTGGTTTCTGGACAGTAATAATTTCAACCACAAGGAGAAGCACGGTCCCACTAGACGTCCGCCGAAATGAGGCCAACTATGGACACAAATACATCATACTGCTTTAAGACACTGTTGGAGAGGTCGGTGGACGATTGTCGCTTCTTCTGGAACACCTGTTTGACTCCAGTTACACGTTAGTACGGGCATGCATGTGTTTACGCCTTAGTGAGCGTAAAACAAACAATACGGAAGTCTCCGTGTGGTCTATGGGAGGACATTAAGTCTGTATTTCGTGAGGAGATTGTCCAGCATTTGTCTGAACATGGCAGCGACTCTGTTCCTGATGAAGCTGGACATAATATTCAGCTTGCTGTAAAAACAGTAGTACAGACAGTTAGTTGGTAACCTACATCCAAAAATCAGTGAAAGACAACGGATTTCCGCAACCTCACACGAAGAAGACTCATTCCAACTGGCTCTGACCACAGTGAGGAGCGAGTTATGACTTCCGGTAATAAAAATGAGTTTATCAGGTCAGAGGTCTTTTGAAACAACCTTTTAGGCTATACGTGATATTTGATTACTGATTTCCCTGAAAAACTGCTTGTTTATAGCAAAACCGCTGGGCATAGACTGTTGATATTAGGCTGTTTCAAGTAAGAAAGGCAAGTCAGTTAATGAAGTTGCAAACCTATGTCAACTGAAGTAGTTGGGATATACCTTACTTCATATGGCCTAGCAGGGTATACAACGATAGCTAGAGCACATGGTATGCAGAGAATAACTCAAAATGGTCAAAGAGTAACATGAAACAAGACCACGAAATCACTGACTGCTAGTTGGAAACATAAGAGTAACCGTGAACTTTTGCGCTAGACTAGGTAAAATGCTGGAAATTGGTATGATGCTGATCACACATAATTAATCGTTATCGAAAAAATACTATCACTCTGCATTCGTTAATTCTCGAATATCAATTTCACTTACAGTTGCCTACTCACACCATTTTTCTGGATAATTTCAATATCTTCCATCTCCTGTTAATTTTGTATGTGACCACTTGAATCGACTAGGTATTTTAAAAGGTTCTATACTTTTCATCTACGTACGATTGTACTCAAGAGTGTATCACAAAATAAAAGTAACGAAATTAAGACTCTGGGGTGCATAAACCACAAATCTTATTAGGGTCATATAATAACGTATGAAAATACAATAACAGATCTTAACTGACATCCCAAAATTTGCAAGACGCCCATTAAAACTATGTTAAAGACAAAAATACAGGAATTTTACCTCTTTAAATGTAAAAGTTATAATGATGACAGTTTCATGTGCTATGAAATTAATGCAAATCCATCAAAAGCTAAATCAACAGGTTGACAGTCAATTAAAACAATCGAAGATTTGAGCTATATTCAGTTATTACCTTGAAAAGTATTCATATCTCCATAGTGTAACATGACCCGATTTATCCACAAATATATTAGATGGCTGTAAATAAGAAAATAATGAAAATAGCTACACTTTACGCAAACACCTATACAAGACTGTTTAAGTAAGCGGTTTACCTCAACCTAACCACTGTAAATTATTCATTTGTCTACTAAGTTTAGGAGAGAATTACAATTACGACGGACTGTGTGATACCATAGGATAAGTTATAAGTTATACTGCAAGGTAGTTGAACTTGTAAATGTTACCTAACCGAATACCTAGATGGTTAGACAAAATTAATAATTGCTTTTTTTGTACCCTATAAAACACTTAAGCTTTCTATATGTTATATATATATCGCCAGTTAGTAGTAAATTTTAGAAGTTTCATCTTTCTGCACAGTAATCTAATTATCCTACTTCGTACGATTATCACTCAAAAAAATTATGAATTCACTCTGAGAGTTTGGAACTGGTTCGTGGACTATGCAGTGGGCCGAAAATACTGTATGATAGCTACCTAGATCTCAGTAAATGAGACAGGGACTGAACCCATGACCTGCTTAGCTACGTCTGTTAACTATTGTTCCACCACTTTGGATCAACCTAAAACATAATGTTCGTTTCCTGATTCATTTACTTATTTGGATATCTTTTAAAAAGTGATAGGTATTTATCATAAAAATAACTAAGAGCTCAGTAAAAACATGATTTCCCAGAGTTTTCTGTCCTTATTGAAATAAATAACAGGTCTGTTAGGAGCCAATTTCTCTGCTCCATAAAATTTGTTCGTGTGAGGATATACCACTGCTAAATAGTAGGTCATGATTGTAGCATTGGGAACAATCAATTTGCTTACGTCGACCTGTTTGGAAGAATGACTCTGATGGACACCAAAACGCAAGATGAACTTAATACACATGAAAGCGTGATTCAAGTCCAAACAAACAGGAATGAATGATAGCCATTGGCTATGTTGGATGAAGGATAGTTACATTTCACTAGCATCTTCTAGTGCTTTATAGCTCATTGGATGGGTTCCTAGAGATCACGTGACTCAGAGGACTGAGTCAATATCAAATACGGATCAGGATGGAAGCCAATAGAAATATTATTGCTATTTCATGTCTTTTATTATGCTTGGGATTGCGTCCCTAATAACCTATTCCTACTTTTGTCTCTGTTTCTCATTTTTCTCTTTTCATCTATATCACTTCTGTCTTAATGTTGTTATTTTATTTTGTATGGTGTTTTTCTTGTAACCGATATTGTACCAAATTTGTGTCTTAAATAAAATGCCAATAGTACTTTATAGTCGGGTTTCAAATTCGATTCAATCTTAAATTAGTTTGACCATTTAAGATTCAAGGTGTATGCATCATATTACTTTTCTCGAGATCATAACTTAAACTGTGGAAACAAGGGTTAATAAAAGTCACCATTTAACTCCAGCTTATTCAATAAGATGCATTTCATTCATTTATAACCTCAAGTAGAAGACAGATATGTCATAGCTTATTTCCGATACCATACCTATAAGTATGATCACGTGAAGGCTAAAATATTAATGCTCTATAGAAACCAGGTGTTTGTATAAGTCCATCTACTATAGTGAATCCTCCCACAAGTGTTGAAACTTCACTCTGTCCTTATTTCAAGGTAACACCAAGGACGTGCTGCCCAAATATGACAGATGACGTTAGTAGCCAAATATACGAGCTCGTATATGAATACTGAATTGCATAGTATCCATTCATTAATTTATAGAATACTTCCTCTGTCTGTGATGTCAATAGTCTTCTGTTTCAATTATCTGAATCTCATGATAAAAAGATTATTTACTATCGACTTACAAAGTGCAGCAAATATTATGTAAAAGGCTTAATGTAGACAAGTCATTCACGGACTGGTGGTGTGTTCCAGTAAACTAAGATTTCATTACGAATGGCAAGTAAATTTAAAGTATAGTGATAAAAATTCATTGCATATAACTTACGTGCAGATTTCTATGCGCAAGTGAGAGGGCATGAAGCCAAGATAAAGCACTGACAATCTGTCTAATCACATAACGCATCCACGTTAACTTTTTATCATCGATTTGAATAGGTTTTGAAAATAAATTAAATAATGAGTCAGGATCGAATTTATTATTTGTAACTGTATGAAATGCTCCACCTTCAACAACTTCTAAACTTGTTCCTTCTGGATGCTCGGTAATTAAACGAACAACATTCCAGTTTTCCCATAACTTCTCCTTACTTCGGTGGTAAACACTGGTATCAATACCTCAACAAGTAAAAAGAAAAGGTTGTGTTTTTAAAAAGGTTAAATCAGTCACTGTTTCTCCTGCATGTTACATATACCTCCTACATTTTGGTGAGTTTGAATACGATTTATGCAAAAATAGAACTTCTATGATACAGTTATTAGTTGGCCCATAGTAGTCGCACAAATGGAAGGCGACTAAGTAACTAGCGGGATCACTGCCCAAGCGCCTCACGTGGGTTGTTTTGTGATATTCAGTAAGTGAATAGTACTAACTATACAGAGAAGTAATTCCGAATTACAGCGCCTCAAGTTTTTTCTCTCCACCATACAAGAGGCGAAAGATAGTACTATCAGCCTTTTTCTAATGGGTTAGACGCTTTAAAAATCAATCTCCTAAGTATGAGTGCAATCTGAAATGAGTCTCAAATCACATATATAAGAACAACGGTATGAACACTGGATGATGTCTGCTTTATGCCGAATCGATACCAGGTTATCCAAGAAATTAGTAGTTAAATTTAATGGGCGACAGAATGCAAAGAAACGATCTCGGTAAACTGGAAAAATAATGGTTTTTAGATTGCATAAAGCGGCTTCACCAACTAATGAACAAATAGCAGACACCATGGGTTAGATAGCAAGTCAGAGACGAAGGAATCACTAGGCTATTTAGATGTTGTGGGTTAAAGTAATAGGCATAATAATAATGATTTAACTCTATCCAGTAGAGATCAATGTGTACTAAGCTATGAACCACACTTACAGTGTAAAGACCAACAATACCACTTGAGTGTCCAGGACGAAGTAGGTGGAGAGGCATTGGAAACAGAATGCATCACTTGAAAGTCAAATGCTTAAGTCAATGATTTATACGTGTATAACCACCCTTCTCTTTCTTAGATTTGAAAGGTAGGAAGCATGTATTAACTGACTTACAAACAACACATTACAGTATACTTTACCAGACGATATATTTACTTTTTTGAACCCATGAAAGTGCGATCGTGGTCTGATTTTGTCATCCTATAACTAGGAGTACAGCTTTTGTAGGAAACAACATTATGTAGCATCTCAAAATTTTACATGAATTCCATATTTGACTTCATAAACTCGCCCTAACGATGCCTAACCTGCAAAGCCACTCCAAGAAAATTACTAAATAATAATTCCCTCGCCTCTGACTGTTACTGACTCGTTTGACTTTATTTTCTCCCGGTTTATTTTGTTTTGTTCATGTTTAAGTAAGGGGATTGTCTGCAATAATCAATAATCAATAATCAGTACAGTGAAGTTTCCTGTAACTGTTAGTTGTTCGATCGCTAGTCACGATGAAGCAGCTGACATTCAAATAACATCAATAACTTATTATCCCAAAATACTTAGTGCACCAATTTTGCTCTGTATAGGCTACAGTACCGCTTCTAACAGTCTGCAACTTCAAAAAAGTAGGTGAAATAAACCAATTAAGTTGCATTCGAAATAAGGCGAAAAAGGGGGTTTGTATTAATCAAACTTACCACAGGCCGGCAAATTTCTCGTACATTCAACACCCAAGATCTTACACAGATTTGGATGTTGTTTTTGCCCAGAAAAATACGCTAACTGAGTCAGGAAACTATCCAAGAAATCTTTGTTAGTTAAGTGAGTATAACTGGTATGAAACACCCATTCGTGTAGTTGAAGTGAAGCACCGGTTCGCACATCTAAGCTATTAAAATAGCACACACATGGGAATACATCCGAACTGAGATTTCTAAATCATTTTTAAAGAATTAATTAGAAAATACCATCCTACTTCAACAGAACGGATTGATTATGAGGTCCATTTGCACAACAACCTCTTTGAATTTCAATAAAAACGGATTCAAATGATTTATGCATTGCTTCATACTGTTCAAATGTGGTATACTTCTTCAGTTTTGCGCAATTTCCCAAGTACAACATGCTCAAAGAACATACAGCCGAATGTCTACTTAATGGACATTTTCTACTAATAATAAGCCGAAAGGACTGTTTTGGAGGGGAGGATACTCCAGATATTTGAGCATCAGATGCGTTACCTTCTGAATTCGAAAAAATCCTGAAAATAAATAAAATTAAATTAAACCGAAGGATGTTACATAGTATAGTAGGTTCTTAGTTCTAGAGAGATGAATATCGTAGAATCATGAATAGTTTAGTTCATTTTCACTATTATTGAAAGCAATCTTTCGAATTACTGAGAGACATATAATACAAGTTGAGTAGCGTTTACACAAAGCACTAGTAATTACACAGTTTCCTGCAAGTTGACTATAATCAAAAAACAGGCTTTTGTTAGTAACAACTAATTTGCAGCCTAGAAAAGAAATAGATCAGTTGCAAACGTAACCCGTTAAACAACTCAGTTGAAAACGTCGAAAACAGGCGATGATATATATATATATATATATATATATATATATATATATATATATATATATATATATATAGGGTAACAATGCTATGGTGTTTTGAATAATCAATTTTTTTGCTTCTAGATCATCAGGCCGTTTGCTTCCCCTAATAGTACTTGGAAAACAAGGATCTCAGAGGTTGGCTGTATGGTAAATCTGAATATCCCACTCCTAGTAGCAATTATTGATCATTTTGTGATTCAGTATTACTTGTTTCTACCTGTGGTAGTAGCCTAAAACAACGTGTTACAACAGCTCAACGTAGCTTTTTCAATAACGAGCTGAAATCACTAGTTAAAATGAGCAGATAATAATATCAGGATAAGTTAGAGAACATTATTTTGGAATTTTTAATCCCTTTCTTGTGAATTTCAGATGGAAGATGTATAACCAACTATAAGTGTGTGCTCATACAACAAAAAAAGTTTTCTACTTCCATGAAACTAGTTACACATAGTGGTGATTGGAACTCAGATGAGAACTGCATAGTGCAACATTTTTACATACATACTTGAATCTTAGTTACAGAAGTTCACTCAACCAATAAACACAGTATTCGACAATGAGAGTTTTTATATTCGTCAGTAATCTAATTCTTAACTAATAATTAACTATATTTGATACATTTGTCTCTTAGGTAAGCGATATTAGAGACGAAGAACTGAAAGTACTCACTAAAGATATACTTTTTCAAAAACGTAGGATATTAATGCTTCTTGGGTACTCGAACTCAAACAAATTCACTCGCAGATCGTAGCCAAAGCCTCTAGTAATAATCATTACATCGGTGAATTAGGGCACATTTAACAGTATGAAAAGCACAAGGCAACTACCATCAAGTTATGTTTTGTTTGTGAGTAACATAGAAGTGGACTTAGATTGTCAATAGATTCCAT
Organism: Heterobilharzia americana; assembly: GCA_944470555.2. NCBI lineage: Eukaryota > Metazoa > Platyhelminthes > Trematoda > Strigeidida > Schistosomatidae > Heterobilharzia > Heterobilharzia americana. Next base: position 46,625,258 of record OX104127.1, read on the forward strand.
CTGATTCTCAGCGACAGGCGTTTACGTTCAGTGATAAAGTGGAAGTAAAACCTCGGGTAGGAGCGTTTACAGGGTTGGAAAACAGGTATGCACTACTCTTCGGTGTCATTGACTCAAGAAACTATATGAAAAATTCTTACACTTTCGTTTTAAATATATCCACAAGATACACAAAGTGACATAAATTAACGGACAATGAAACAGTAATCCAGCACGATGTGTACACATTTACTGAATGGATTCGAAATGACATTTACTTAGTACGGAATACAAAGACACCATGCATATAAGATAAGCGATAGCAAAACAGATTTTTAAAATTATGACATACTCAGATAACTGATCTTTTTCTGTTTGTTTCTTCTGTATTTCTGCCTATTAAAAATAAAGTAAGCTTTGGAATAATTTATGGCACATACACAAAATTAAAAATACCTGTGACACTGAAATAAAACCAAAGAAAAGATATTCACAGTAACAAATTGACCCTGGTAAAATACTCAATGTTATTTGTGAGGTCGAACAATTTGATCCAGTATAACAAAGGAGAATTACAAGTGCATCAACAAATAGTTACAAGATTGCTTTACTTTTCACACCGTTCATCAGTGTTCAATCGGTTGTACTTCTTACACAACTTACATCCTGATTGTCAGTCACTTCATTTAAGAAATATAGCCGTAGATTCAATGTATGCTTCTTGTAGATTCTTTTCTTCCAAATTAAATAAGGTGGTAAATGATAAAAGCCTTCTGGATAATTATGGAACATTTATATAAAATATCATACTTCCTTTCCGAAGTTAGCGAATATTTGGAATCTCAAAAGAATAAAGTAAATAGATTGCGATACTTTTATTATGAAACAATAAAGTAAGCAATGTATAACCACATAAGTTTGTAATCCAGGAAATAGAGATGTACTAGTCTATATCTTTTTTCCGAGTTTCATTGCTACCCATCAGTAACCAAACTTCATCAAAATAAAACCTGAGGCAATATTGAGAAGGTAATATTTCAAGACTGATCAATTTGGTCCAGTATTGTAATAAGTGGGAAATACAACCATCAGTAAATAAACAAAAAACGAATGCTTGCATCTAAACAGTATGATGGAGATATAAAACAATGCGATTGTGCCAACTATATTCAGACCAAATAATATTATAGTCATGCATTTCTGAAGTATTCCAGGAAAATGCATCTTTAAATATACTACCGAACAAACTGAGTAGTTAGGAATCAGTCAGGCTGACCTTCAGACTTTACCATCTAGGTCAGAGTGGGTCGCACACTAGCTTCTAAAGGCGACATCCAATCCCATCGATCAAGAGGTTTTATGGCAGCGTTTCTTAATGAAGGGAGTGCCGGGTAAGTGCATCACTCTGCTGAAAGTTCTGTATTCGAACACTGGTGGACATTTTAGAGCCTATGATGAGATGTCAGATGAGCTGGGTACATCAAAAGATGCTTCTCAAGGATATACATTCTCTCCATTCTTACTTAATTTTATCGTCGACGAGATTATGTCGGTCTCCTTCACCGTATCTGGTTTTACCCGGACTGAACTGGTCACAATAGAGCTGCAGTTCATTTGTTTATGCAGCTGATATTCAACCAGTGGGTCACCGGTTCGAACACCGCTCCTTCTACCGAGGTGCCGTCGGCCAGGCAGTACTATTAGCCGTCACACAATAAGTGTGGTTTATTGCCTACTGTACGGACGTGTACAAAGTGTATTCTATTTTTTGAGACTTTTGAGTAGAACTAGAGTATATAGGTGAAGTAATACTTTCGGGTGAAGCTGCCGACAAGATGAAATCTTCTGGACAAATTAAATGCCAGTTTGGAGAAGTTTAAAATGAGTTTCTTGCCACCTAAATGCGAATTGTTTATGAGTAACTGGTTTGTGTTGGTATTTTTCCTAACGAAAGGGAGTGAAGTGATTGGATGCGTTGACCACTTCACTTACCTGAAAAGTCAGACTAACCCTGGTGGGTCGCTGACAGACGAAATCTCTGCACGGATACAAATGATTCACTCGACTTACGCCAACTGACTCTATTTACGCTACTGTCTTGATATCCGATTACCTAATAAGGATGAAGTTTACTGTGCTGCAGTCCTTTCTGTTCTATTATTTCGCTATGAAACATAACCATTGAAGGTAGAGGATTTAAGAAGGTTTCGGGTGTTCGACCACCGTTGCTTTCGCATCATAGGCCACATGTCTTGCTGTCACCACGTGAGTAACGTAGAAGTCAGGTGTAGAGTTTTAAGGAGAATCGGAAGAAGAAGAGGTTGTGAACCTTTGTCAACTCAGATGACAGATATGTGCTACGGACACGTAGTCACCTTCTGTCCAATAATGCAATTTTAGATAAAGTAGATTCAGGTTGGGAAACGGTTAGAGGCGACCAGACATGGTGCAGTCCATGAAATCGATGATTGTTGGTTTGGTTTGTAGGAAAATGCTTCTAGCGACTGACTCACTTATTGATGAGAAATTACAAAAGAATAAATCACTGAAAGTGCAGTCTTACCTCATTTAATGATAAACGCCACTGAATAGCCTCATCAATATGTTCGATCTGAAAATTCAGAAGTTGATATACGATTAACAAGAGCTACATTTGAATTTAGCACAGTGAAAATGATAGGAAGGAATTTAAGATACGCCTAATATACTCACTTTAATGATTTCTAATTTTATTTGGTATCACCCAGAGAGAATAGTGGTTGTATTTAATTTCACTAATGCCAAACAATGGCTCTAAAATAGGGAGGACATATTTTCGCTTACAAGAGACCACCTGTCTATTAATACAGGTGTAAAACTTGGGTACTGTGGTAGAATTCCATATTAGATTTATTTATTTAATTTATAACACACAGTGATCTAGCATTATTTTCTTGAGCATAAATTACCCTTCATAATCATATCAATGTAATTACACTACTTTCAACATTTGATTTTTATAGTTATGTCACTTCATATGAGTTGTTTTTATTGGCAGTGAAATTTTTCATATCTCTGGTATAGGTGTTGCGTCATTTCTATTACACGTGTTGCGTGTAATCAAATGTCGAAAGTAGTGTGATTATATTGATGAAATGATTGTGAGGGGTAATTTATGCTGTCACTAAGAAAGTAGTGCTAGATCACTGTGTTATCAATCAAATAAACAAATCTAATAAAGATCACCTATCAACTTTTTTAAACTCATCCCAACAGCTAACTGTCATAAGTTGGTTTGAAGAAATCAGTTGTGATCTGCATATAAATGCAGTAAATGATCTCTATTATTTAACTTGGTGCAAACAAGTCCACAGTGACAACATAAATAATTCTTTTCTGAAACTAGATGTCCGACTTCTGCATTAGCACCACAATACTATTGAGGTACACTCAGTTGATGGTAAAACTTATTCCTATTTGAGTTTCAGCTACAATCCGCCGCTTTGCAGGTAGGGATCCCTCTCTTGCCAATTAATACCTATTCTACATGAACCCTTCAGGCTAGCAGTAAACATTTAACTGTCAATAAGTATCCGGTCGACCAATGCAGCTTTGGCTCTAGCGTTTAGAGTCATTAACATCAGCAAGGCTCTATATCAGTGCCTCACAATTCTCGGATAGGCACAAACGAAATGCTCTTTAGGCTGACAGAAACCTACGTCCAGGGCTTCCTGTCGGTTGATTCCCGAAATATAACGCTTAAATAGAATATAAATTTAGAGCATCTCATTGCATGTGGATCTCTGAGACAAAGCACATATTAGTAGAAAGGGTTTCCAGGGTTTTATCTGGACGACTGTTGCCCGATCTGCCATTAAGTAAAACCACTGATGATAGAAAGGCTAAAAACTACACTGTTATAGAATAATTATCAGGATTTTCTAACCCTTTTCAAGTATGCCCTCTTAACCCACCAATTCGACAATAGGCAGTAAACATCTTTCGTTTTACACTTTTCTGGAAATACTGTTGCCCCAGGAAGGCAGTAGATTAGGAATTTTGCAAAAGAGGTTATGACTACATGGAACTATTAGGAAATTTAGAGAAAGAGAGAGCAGCCTTTAGTCGTCGTCCCAACCGATAGCTGCTACCTTCACGTGGTGGTCGGGCTTGCATATCACAATGACCCAACGAGCTATGCTGGTGGAACACTTGTTCTCTCGAGGTCCTACCATACCAGAAAGGTCTGTTAGATAGTGGTTAGACGAAAAGCAGTTACCGTTGTGGTGCAAATTACTACACTATGATGGGGATCTGAGGGCGAAGTCGTACTGCTGTTAGTTGGATGGGGTGTGACAACAGTAAGGTGTTTCCTTTGGATGACCAGCAGTGCCATGCTGATGCTGCCTTCTCAATGGAAGGGGGGTTAGAAAAGGTCGGCCCCAAAAATAATACACTCCACCATGCTCCCGTCTGCCAGGCCGGCGGTGTTGGTTCATTTGTCGTTTCTTTTCGACCATCCGGACCCAAAAATACAAAAGTTCAAAATAATCATACACAAAAGGCTGCGTGTGACAGGCCTCAAGCAGATGTCCGATGGGCTCTGCAGTCACACAAATCTCTTCCAGGTACCTTAAGAAGAAATAGCCTTCCACGGTATAGGCAGCCGGGAAGTATCAATCGCCCTCACAACTCTGTCAGCACTCAAGTTTCCTCAGATTGCTATCCACCTTCCTCCTCCTCCTTACCTCCTAATCTTCCTTCACGTCTCTCAATTAACAATACTACATTATCTTTAATTTCTCTTAGTTCTGCAGCCTTCGACAACGATCTGAGTCCACAGAACAGCATCACTGGTCTCCTTAAACCATGCTCCAAGTTACGTATTGAAGTCTTCAATGTCCGCACCCTCCGTCAAATTGGTCAACAGGCTTCGTTAGCAAAGACTCTAGCAACTGGGGCCATGGATGTGTGCTGTGTTTGTGAGACACGCATACAGGACCCAAGTGTGGTTATTCACCTGACCTCTCCTGACCAAGCTGGTGAATCCGCAAAATTCACCCTTCTAGTTTCTGGAGATTCGATAGCTAGCTCTCGTGGTCTTGCAGGTGTAGGCATAGCATTAAGCATCAGGGCAGAAAACTCACTACTAGACTGGATCCCAGTTGATAGTCGCTTCTGCGTTATGAGGCTGAACGGCACAGTAAGAACTAAAAGGAATAGTGAGACTCGCGGTTGTCTTCTGAGTCTTCTGAACAAACTTTGAGTAGCAATTTGAGAATGTTTGGGATGCGTTTCTCACCACCGGAATGCAAATTGTTGCTCCAGGATTGGTCTTCAACAGTGCCACGGCTAACAATAGAGAGTTAAGTGGTTGAGCGTGTCGACCACTTCACTTACCTGGGAAGTAGGATCAGCCCTGATGGCTCAGTGGCCGATGAAATCTCTGCACGGATACAAAAGGCCCGATTGTATATTTTGCATATTGATTGAGCAACTTTTTAGTGCAATTATCTGTCACTTTACTCAGGAAAAATACGACTGTACAGCTTGATAATGAAGTCGTTGAAAAGAAATATTTCTTCGCTGATACATGCCTTGTTCTTGTTAATGAATAAATGGGTATATTTCGTCAGCTGAAAGAGTGCAAGAACCCAATGACAGTGAAGGGACTCAATGGGTTTCTTCGTTATTCTGTCAAACTTGCGCAAGCGAATGCGAAGGTCGATATACTAAACAGTTGTATTGCGAAACATGAATACCCAAAATATTTCTGGAAAGCTTTGCGTCGTAATCGTATTTATCTTAATGGTCGCACGTTGAAGCGATATGCTCTAAATCTAATTGATGGTATCCATATACGCCTTCCTGAACTGGAAAGAAATATTTCCCAGCGAGAGGATTTTGTTTTCGAGCCAACAAGTGAAGAGCGGGATTCATTTGAATCTTATGTATCAGATGTGATAAAGAAGAGATGTGAAGATGTAAGAATCAAATTACTGAAAAGTTTTAAAACTGCTGAGTCACAAGACAATTTTCCAGATGCACCAGAGAGATACGTGTTTAACCACTCCAGCATAACTCTGTCAAACATTCAGTTACAGATTGTCTTTGGGACCAAAGTTTTGTTGTGCTTCATCTAAAACCAGAGGACTTGACACAAAAGTGCAATTTGAAAATTTTATCAGCCAGACTAGAGACTTAATCCCGACGTCCACCGAAAGCTTCGAACGTTTCAAATCCACATTATTACATTGCTGCTATCAATATTTGAAAACACCATGCCGACAACGAGGTGTTGTTTCCAAAGAGCACAAAGCACAATTGGAAAAACTACTAAACAACAAGGATATTATGATTGTACGCCCAGACAAAGGATCGGGTATTGTGGTTTTGGATCGGTCGGATTATATTGATAAACTATGCCTAATTCTAAGCGATGACAATAAATTTCTAAAATCCAGGGATCAGAAGGATAGAACAGATGTTAAAAATCAAAAATCGAAAATCTTAAGAAAATTGAAAGAAGAATCCTTAATTACCCCAGATATGTATGAGCAGCTTAGACCATCTGGTTCAAACATGCCCCGTTTATATGGTCTGTCGAAGGTGCATAAAGATGGTCTTCCACTTCGTCCAGTACTTGATATGCTTAATTCACCTTATCATTCGTTAGCAAAGTGGCTTGCAAAAATGCTTGAACCGGTGAGATTAAATCTATGCAAGTATAGTCTTCCCGACACATTTGGTTTTGTTCACTGCATCGAAGATATCAACGTAATGGATAAGCATATGATATCGCTTGATGTTTGTTCTTTATTTACCAATGTTCCTCTTGTTGAAACCGTTTGTTATCTATGTGATTACATTGATTCTAATAATATTAACATTGGATTACCTACGAGCCAACTAAAAGAACTAATATTGAGATGTACGTTTAATGTACAGTTTAGATTCAATGATATAATTTATAATCAGACGGACAGCGTTGCAGTGGGGTCTCCACTAGGCCCTGTTCTGGACGATATCTTTATGGCAAAGCTTGAAAACGGGGCCCTTAAAGAAATAATTTCGGAACTTTATTTGTATAAAAGGTACATGGATGACACTTTTCTTATTTGAGACGAGACTTGTTCAGTGGACGAGCTGTTAAGACGCTTCAATGATTGTCACCCGTCCATTAAATTCACTGTAGAAGAAGAGTTAAACTCATCGTTCCACTTTCTAGACGTAAGGTTAAAGAGAAGGGATGATGGCTCTATACAAAGGTCAGTTTATCGTAAACCAACTTGGACTGGTCAGTTCACTAACCTTAATAGTTGGGTACCTCTTGATTGTAAGAGAAATCTCATTCACTCACTGTGTTCTAGAATCTATGGAATATGTTCAGAAGATACGGTGGATGCTGAAATCTAAACTCTTAGAATAATACTATCTAATAACGGATACCCTAAGAGATTTATTGATAAGAATCTGAAGAAACGAACCACTCCCCATCCCATTACAGTCCCTAAGAAAATTTTAACCATGAATCTAGAATTCAAAGGAGACACCACAGCGGAAGTGTTGAAAAATCGTCTGTCAAGATGTATCAATAGTAGCTTCTATGCTGCTAGGTTGAGATTGATATTCTCCAGCCGCCGTCTGATTCGTCAATGCGTGAAGGATAGGCTTCCACTTATGTCCACTTCTATGTGTATCTACAAGTTCACATGCTCCTGTGGAGCTGACTATATTGGACGTTGTAAGCGGGCCCTCCGAAAACGTGTTGCTGAACACTACCCGGTTTGGCTTACCAGAGGCGAGCAAAGGAAAACGACTTCATCCATATGTGAACACCTTGTTGAATGTGGACACTCAGCACCTCGAGATTCATCCTTCAAAATAATTTACAAAGTTAAATTGAACTACTCCAAAGGTTTACGCTTCCACCACTTATGCACAGCTGAAGCATTAGCTATACATGAACAAAAACCGAAACTTTGCATTCAAAAACGTTTTGTGAAACCACTTTCTCTACCTTGGCCTTAACAATTCATTTTGTTGATTTTGTCAATTTCAGTTCACTTCACTTTGGTATACTTCTCTTCTATTATCACCATTATCACCAATTTTCACTTCATTGACAACACTTGAACCATATTTCACTCTTTAATATCAATTCATTCCTTAATCATTGACCTAATGTACACGTTTCAGCTTAATTATCACCGTTTTACAATTCTTTGACAGCACTTGTCGCTTATCTCACCACTTGTTATCAATTCGTTCCTCCTTATTCAGTGACCCATTTTCTATCTCTTCCACTTGAACAAATACCACCACCCCTCCACCGATTGTATATTTTGCATATTGATTGAGCAACTTTTTAGTGCAATTATCTGTCACTTTACTCAGTATAAATACGACTGTACAGCTTGATAATGAAGTCGTTGAAAAGAAATATTTCTTCGCTGTTACATGCCTTGTTCTTGTTAATGAATAAATGGGTATATTTCGTCAGTCGATTGGCTTTTGCCAACTTACGCCACCTATGGCGCCGCCGTGATATTCGTTTGTCTATTAAGGGTCGCGTGTACTGCACAGCAGTCCGCTCTGTTCTACTGTATGGCTGTGAAACATGGCCATTGAAGGTGGAAGATATGAGAAAGCTTCAGGTGTTTGACCACCGTAGCTTTCGAAGTATAGGCCGTATTCCGTGGTGTCACCACGTGAGTAACACAGAAATCAGATGTAGAGTTTTGGGAAGGAAAGGCAAGTCAGTTGACACGGTTGTGAACCTTCATCGACTGAGATGGTTGGGGCACGTGTTACGTATGCCTAGTCACCGATTGCCTCGTCACACAATGTTGGCTGAAGTAGGTCCAGACTGGAAGAAGGCCCGAGGCTCTCGGCCAAACTAAAACATGGCACCAACGTATGAAGTCACTGACTGTTGGTTTGAGCCATGTAGGGTGATGCAGACTAGGTGGTTGGGGTTCGCGGGACAAGAGGAACCAGTGGTTGGAAACTCTAGGTGATATGGCTCAGAACCGACGTCAGTGGCGCTGATGTATACATAAATCATCATCATCTTAATGGCTCCATACCGAACCTCACCACTTTCTCATTCTTCGTTTCTCTCCTTTTGTGCTTTATATTTCTTTTGACTGCATTCTCTTATTTTCATCTTCCACCTCACTGCCTTTTTACTTGATGTACTGATATGAGGTATGGCAACTCGGACCGTTACGCAGTAATGTCTGGTCCTATGTTGATCTGGTATGAGTCGTCGTCAACCATGCCAAAGAATTCCCAAGTGACATACCCTTTCGTGGTTTAAAAAAACGATAGGAGATTCAGAATTGCTTCGTATTAAGACATTTTAGGACCTATAAAGAAAAACCAAAACTCTACAAAAGTGATAAGATTTCAAAAGGATTTTCGAAGTGTTTCCTTAAAACAAAATTTACCTCAGCTTTTACTGCTTTTTGTCTGGATACCTGTTGATTTTGAACATATTTATCATCATTTCCCACATTCAGATCGTGTTCCCTTCTTGGAGTTTTGAAAACAGTGGTGGGTATAGATAGAGACTTCATATAATTTTGACTAGCCTCAATCAACTCCTTCATGCATATCTGAAGTTTTAAAAAGATAGAAAGTCAAAAGCACTCATTGTTTTCAAACATTGAACTTCAAATCGACTTTAACTTCGATCATTTTCAAATGTCGAGCCCAAATGCATAAAGCAAGGGCTATTCCGAAATCCGAACCCTGGGACCAGAATAGATTTTTCATATCAAAACGATACCATCATAACATCAAATTCCTGAGAAAGTGAAGTGGTCATAGTCTTTTCACACTACTTCCTGTTTACTTCTTGAGATAGCTATCTAAAAAGACGTCTGAGTCTATCCCCTCACGCAAACGGCAATCGAGGGAACAGCAGTCAGAAACCTTGTTAGACAAAAAGTGTGTGGACAGTCCGTTTTCCTATTTATCATTTTTAGTGTTAAGACTTGAAATGTTTCTGACCTCCTACTTTTTAAGGTACTGTGCACTTGCCATATATTTAGCTAAATACAAATAACTGTTTTGGCTAACAGTCTAATTCTGTCTTCTTTCTGAGTCAGCTGAACTGACGTTAGTGGCTTTAGGATCAGTTCGCACATAGTAACTCGAGTATAACACTAGTTAGGACCAATGCCTGGCATTCCCCTTAGGCCGTTAATCATAGGAACCAATAAGAAACTTAAACCAAGGTTAAAACCAGAACACCGACCAAACCATCAAGAAATAGATACAACACTGTCTCCTTAGAAATTCAAATAACGAAGTCGTCACAAATTACCTGAAGTTGCTTGAAATGAATTATCATGAATCGGATATGAACAGAAACAGATTTCCCAATATTTACGTCTAGGGAAAAATGAACCGATTCCGACAAATCCAAAAAAAGCAGTCACTCTCAAAATGGTTAGTTGGTTTTTATGTCCTAAACCTTTCTCATTAGAAATACTACTGAGTCTATCATGAAGGAAACGAACGATTAAGAGGATTAAATTATCAAGTGAACTTACTTGGCCCTTCATGTTCTCAGTCAATTCTGTGAGTATGACATGAAGTGTATCCAATTGTCCCTTAGTGACTCTTTTACTGCCTTTGATGCGAAAGCTGAGCATACTGTAAGGAAAAAAGTTCATGAACCTTGCGGTAATAAATCAATTTGTCGTGAGGTACAGAAGTTCATCAAAAAGCTACAACACCTATAACTTATGTGGACAAAGATACTGCAATGACATTCAATTAGTTGTCGAACATATTAAATGGTCAAATTCAGTACTTAAAACCATGACTTTAATAACTGTGACTCATTATGATTGGATGGTGACTGTCTTCGAAACTTAACAGATAGATCCCGAAAGATTAAACTTGTGGTTAACCGAATTCAGTAATTTTCCTTCTGTCAACATGCAGTCACATGCACAAAAGATGGGACTGAGGTAACATAAATGTGAATTATTTATCAGGTGTCAGATAGCTGACCAAAGATAATAAGTCTGGAAGCAGCCAATAAATGCTGATTAAGAGATGTTGTACTATCCATTAACTTAGTCTTTTATCATTATTTTTTAATTACGGCGTACTAGTACGGCAAGAAGGAAGTAGTACGTATACCACAGGCAACGAAATAAAATTGCTGCTCCATTTTTTGTTCACAATTAAAGTAGATAACGAGCAACTGTTATTTTCAAAAGACTAACTTTGAAAATCGAAAAACCAGTAAAGATCAACCTTGCAAACTTTCTGCATCGATAAGACATCTCTACTTTCATAATCTGAGGCAGTTGGTGGGGAAAAGATGATTTTTACCGAAGTATACAGGTCATCCAAAACCGAAATAATCAATATTGTTATGTTAACGATACCAATGATGAGCATTAATGATGTGAGCAATACTACAAAATGGGGTTGCCTCTTTGTACAAATTGACTGACAGCCTCAAGTCAAAAAAGTAGGAAGACATTATTACGGCCAAAATGGCCTAACAACAAATGGGTCCGAGATAATATTGAAACGCCGATGGTACTTCTGCTAGGTGCTATCATGATTTGTAAATAATATTCTGAAGGTCTTACCAGTTTTGTAAATGCACAGTTGTTAAGTGGTGAAAGCGCATACACAAAAATAGGGATGAGGAGTTTAAAACCTTTAATTCAATTGTAATGGGAGCTCATTGACGTCTGAAAGACTCCGTAGAAATGATTTTGTACTACATAAGAGCGACTCCTTTTTGAAGCAACAATTCCCTCCAAGATGACAACACTCGTTTCAAACCAGTTCCAATAAGCGCGGGATCTATCGACTGCTTTCAGCTACTCAATAGCATACTTATTTCACATGTAACCACACATCAATATAGTCTCTATAATGTGATCCATTATGCCAGCGTGGAAAATATTTTGCATCTGCTTTCCTAATAGAGACAATATTTCAGTTCATCAAAATCTCACATCTGTCGCATATTTCCTAACCGAAATGTTCCCTTAAATAGTCAGTTTACGGAATAGTTTGTCAGTTTATTTTCACATTTCTGCCAATTTAAATTATTGATCCCCCTTGTAGGAACTCACTCAGAATGTAAAGCAAATAGATCCAATCTAATAAGAAATGTGCAGTATAGATTAGGTCAACCTCGAAACTATGGCACTACAAACCCTATTTGTGATTCACGATAACTTCAGTGGGTCCACTAATAAAGAATGTATGAAAAAACTTAACATCCTGCTCCTCACAAACTGATTTCAGTAGTCTATCAAACGAATCGGGGAAGGGCAGCAGGACCAGATGGACTACCTGCTGAGGTATACAAGAATGGTGGTAGAGTTCTCTTAGTCAGGCTAACGGAAGTGTTAGGTAGTATATGGGAATCAAATACGATCCCCTCCGACTGGTCTAAGTCACTGATCATCCCAGTCTTCAAAAAAGGCGAGAAGTCCTCTTGTGATAACCACAGAGGAATCAGCCTGACAAACATAGTGTCTAAGATCCTAAGTTCTATAATTCTCCAACGCCTGAGTGGAGCTCGGGAACAGCAAGCTCGAGAAAACCAGGCAGGCTTTAGACCTGGCCGTCGGTGTATCGACCAAATATTCACGCTGCGCCAGGTCCTGGAACATAGGCATGCTTACAGACGCCCGACAATAGCTGTATTTCTCGACTTGGAGGCGGCATTTGACTCCGTTGATCGAGAAGTCTTATGGCAGTGTCTCTCACTGAAAGGCGTGCCTAGTAAGTACATCACCTTATTGAAAGCTCTCTACTCGAACACTTGTGGGCATGTTAGAGCCTATGGTGAGTTGTCCAGGGAGCTATACTCATCAAGTGGTGTCCGTCAAGGATGCCCACTGTCTCCATTCTTATTTAATTTTATCATAGATATTCTTATGGAGGTTTCCCTCTCGTCACCTAATTACAAAGACGTTGACCCAATCACAGGTGAATTTTCTTTAGATCTAGAATATGCAGATGACATAGTCCTGTTAGGTGAAGACGCTGACAAGATGCAGAGTCTTCTGAACACTTTGAGTGGGAATTTGAGAATGTTTGGGATGCGATTTTCACCACCCAAATGCAAATTTTTGCTCCAGGACTGGTCTTCAGTGGTACCGCGGTTAACAATAGAGAGTGAAGTGGTTGAGTGTGTTGACCACTTCACTTACCTGGGAAGTAGGATCAACCCCGGTGGGTTAGTTGCCGATGAGATCTCTGCACGGATACAAAAGGCTCGATTGGCTTTTGCCAATTTGCGCCACCTATGGCGCCGCCGTGATATTCGTTTGTCTATTAAGGGTCGCGTGTACTGCACAGCAGTCCGCTCTGTTCTACTGTATGGTTGTGAAACATGGCCATTGAAAGTGGAGGATACAAAAAGGCTTCAGGTGTTTGACCACCGTTGCCTTCGTAATATAGGACGTATTCCGTGGTGTCACCACGTGAGTAATGCAGAAGTTAGGTGTAGAGTTTTGGGGAGAAGAGGTAAGTCAGTTGACGAGGTTGTGAACCTTCTTCGACTGAGATGGTTGGGACACGTACTACGTATGCCTAGTCACCGATTGCCTCGTCACACAATGTTGGCTGAAGTAGGTCCAGACTGGAAAAAGGCCCGAGGTGGCCAGACTAAAACATGGCACCAATGTATGAAGTCTCTGACTGTTGGTTTAGGCCATGTAGGACGATGCAGACTAGGTGGTTGGGGTCCACGGGACAAGAGGAACCAGTGGTTGGAGACCCTAGATGATATGGCTCAGAACCGAAGTCAGTGGCGCAGATGTATACACACATTATCCTCATCTTAACAACGCTATACCGAATCTCACTATTTTGTCACTCCTCTTTCCTTTCTTCTCGTACTTTATATTTCTTTTGACTGCATTCACTTATCTTCATCCTTCACCTCACTACCTTTTTACTTGATGTGCTGATATGAGGTGTGGCAACTCGGACCGTTACGCAGTAATGCCTGGTCCTATGTTGATTATGATGATGATGATCAAACGAATCAAAGGATAGGAAGAGTAGTCACAAGAAGTGGGACACATGCTCCAAACGCAAAAGTAGTACTAGAGCGAATCGGGGTGGAAACGGAAAATCTCAGCAACCACTGTAGCTTTATTTCTTAGTAGTAGTTTATTTAAGATATCAGGATGTTGTACTAAAAGTAACCGATATGCAGACACTCAGCATATGCATCCATAATGTCTAGACCTCGTATACAACAACCGAGAAAAGATATGACACCTAGTACGATTTTCTCTTCCCCTCTGAACGAATCCAGCACAAAACTTTAATAATAACGGCTAGGTCGTAAAAATATCGTGCTAAGCTATAAGAACAGAAAAAACACCGATAAAGTTTCAAAAGATACAGTACACCAATTTTACACGATAGTCAAGTGAAGTGGAACCGAATCACGTACGAAGTACAGCAAATTAACAGTTACCTAGAAAACTGTTGTCATACAATATAAACAATAATAAAGACGATGGGAATAATAATAAGGACAGAGAAAAGAAGGGCTTTGATGATACAACTGGCCGAACTATAAGGAATATTAAAATATATTTAGCAGGTATCTACATCATCACGAGTAAAAACGCTTATTTCGGATTTACAGCATAGAAGTGCCCGAGTTATAGATTTATATCTTAGAAGCAAGATAGAAATGAGCTCAACTTTAAGAACCCGAGACATTTTTATCACTACATGACATGTTTGAAGAATTCCAGGTACAAAATTGGGTTTTTTGCAGATATTTTTTCAGACCCACCAAAGTCTAGAAACCATGAAAAGGCTGCAAAAGCTATATAACAAAAACCACAAATTTTAGCACAGGACGCACGCTTTCGTATATCGACCCAAATCAAAGGCTTCTTTCCGCTTTTTCAGAGATATTTTAACAAATTCTTTAGCATTTAAACTTCGGAGGCTGCTGATTTTAACTATCGAGTCGAGAATAGGGCAACTATGCTCAAATATACTTACATATATGTAGTCATAACATTATAATCTTACGTGTCAGGATATTCAGTACCACAACAAAAATGGATACTGATCACCTTCTCCGGACCCCCTGAGCAGTTAGATGAACTTATCCTCAAAGTGACTTCGATAGGAAAGTGTGCCTTTTGTAAATCGCGAATCGAATCAAAAGGAATCTGTAAAAAATGTTACCCATGGGAAACATGAAAGTACATTCAGCCTCTTGATTCCAGAAATAGACGCTATCAAATCTGGGAATATCGAGCAGATTGCAAACAACTCCTCCCTCTGAATACAATCGCACATCGTACAAGTCACATTGAGTAACAGCTAATTCTGTCACAACGCAAAACTTCAAGCAGCCCGGCTGCGAAAAAAACAACCAATATCCAATATTGGTAGTGCGAGTGTAGAAAACTGGTAGTTTTTGATCTCTCGCGTCTAGTTCTTAGGGCTTGGTTCCAGTTGTTCGGTTTACTCCTGCAGTGGACGAGGAAATCCCCTCTGCTTTCTTGCTTTTAGCTTCGGTGAGGTGGATGTTTTGTGGGTTAGTAGGTTGTAATTTGTAGAGTGATTAGGGAGCTACGGGTTGCTGGGAAGTTTAGAGAACTGCCATGACTCCTGTCTGTGTAGGTACCTGAAAGAGAATAGTAAGGTAGTGGTAAAGGAATGAAGAGAGAATAAAGAAGAGAGTGAAGTAGCACCATAGAGACTCTGGGAGCTGGGTTAAGGCCGTATCGCTAACCATCCTTGCCTTTAAACAGGAGTTTACGTAGATAGCCACTCCCCCTCCTGCTCTATGTTCCCTGTCCCTGCGGAAGAGTTCCATGCCAGCAACACGCATCTCTTCGTCGGAGATGTCGCGAGAGCCAGGATTCGGTGATGAATATGATGTCGTAGTGCTGATGTTCACGCAGCGTCCTCATTTTGCTACCTTCCCTCTTAGCCCCCTAACGTTGCTGTACATACATATTAGAGTGTGCCTGATGAGAGGGGAGGTCTGGATGTGTATTTTCGGGGATGAGCGCTTACGTGGTTGATTTAGCCTCGCCAGTCCTCATAGGACTGGCATTGTTCCGTTTTTTTGTGTTTTGTTCTTAACTTGGGTGGGGGCTGTAGCAGTGGTGGCTTCTTTACTTGATGTATCTAACTCACTGGTCAGCGCCTGTGTGACGACCACTGACTCCAGAGGTCTTGGTGGTTGCCGTCTCTCCTCTTGCCTTGTGGGTCTAGGCTTACTTTCACATATACGTATTGAGCCACCCATGCGATCTTTCGCATTATACCATGCGTGCAGAACGTCTGTGAGGGAGGCATATGAGTCGAACTGGACGGCAAGTAGTCTGGGATTGGGTATGGTCTTCAGGTGCGCTGGCCTTGGCAGTCTACTGACGCTGTTGGCCGGTATACTGTTGAGACCAACTTTGGTTGAGAGCCATTGCCATTGTTGGACGTCGTGAAAGTACCGATCTTTGACCGAGCTGTCACTTGGCAATTCTGGAATCCCATGTACAACTATAGTGTTGTTTCTGTTGGGATTTCCAACCGCTGACTTTCTCTCCTCCTCTCTTATTGACCATGGCTTGTCAGGCCTGGCCCGAATTTTACAGGCATTAACAACGTCCGGTTGTCGCGAGAGGAGGAGTGTGTCTTCAGCCTCTTTGGCGGTATTTAGGGACACACGTAAAGGGGGTGGCTTATCTCGGGGTGCATGGCTTCCTCGAGAAAGGCGACACAAAGTTGCAGGGAGGGGAGGGAGTCCCAGCATCTGACAGTAGTCGGTCCACATTCGGCTGTCAAATTGTTCCCTCTCGACCAACAATGAGTCTGTCGATACATCGACGTTGAACAAAATGATCGAGTTGGTCCTCCTGTGACCTGGGTTCGTTGTGGGTGGCACGCCCGACTTCCCAATGGGTTTGAGTAATTCCACTGGTTGTTTCTCAGTCACGGTGTGGGGTGTTCGGAATGGGTTTCGTAGAGGCTTCGGCGGTCGATGTCTTTGGCCATGCGCTTGACGTCCCCTGGGGCCGGGTAGGGGTATGGAGACTTGACCTAATATGGTCCCCACGCGAGGTGGCGTGCCCACAGCTGGAGCTCTAGGTCTGTTTCCAGGTCTCTCTGTGTTATCCTTTGGTGTTAACCCTACTTTATTCGAGGATGCTGGTAGCTTTTGCGTGGCGGAGAGCATCTCCTTCAGGCTTTCTGTGCGGAGTGCGGGCATTTTCCTGCACTCTGGACAGATGTACCAGAACCACTTGCATGGTTGTCTCTTCATCAGCTTATAGTATTGTCGGGGGACTTTGGTATCGCAGTGGCAATGCGCCCATCGTTGACATAGGTTGCATGCAAATGCCTCATCGACTACCGAAACAACTTTGGTGCAAACACTGCAGCCATCGGGTGTCGTAATACAGCCTTCCTTCCATGAATAAGGTGCTACGGATTGTGGCGAACTGCTTGTGGCTGCCTTGTTCTGAAGCCTTTTACGTCGTCTTCTATTTCAGGCATGGTATGATCCTTGCTCAAGATAGGACTAGTTTGTGACGGGCTAGTGCTACTCTGTGTCACCTGTCTGATGGCGACTGGAATTCTAGAAACATGGGTTGGCCACTTCTTTAGAAGTTCGGTGTTCTGCCCTACCTCTGTTTGTCTTCTAGTACAGACTAGTGTGTTGTTTAGGGTGTTACTGGCCGTTTTGTGCACGACCGCGTTATCCGTGTCAAAGCTTCAGACCTAGCGTTTTGGGCAGACATGTCGCTATGATATAAACTTCTTGGGAAAACAAGTAGTTAACAACAATAAGAGGGTTGAAGACTGAATGCAGCAAAAGGACAGAATAGAAAAGGGAAGATAATTTATGTTGGCTCACCTTCAGACACTTGTCACTTGATCCTCTGCTCTTGACCAACGAGTTTAACCGTAAGCTCCAGATGCGTATGTATAACCAGGAAAGATATTTCCTGGGGAATGACCTCCGAGGAGAACCGAGAGCTAAGGCAGTTTGGCAGTTGAAACGCCCAAGAACCACTGACAGGAGGTAGACCGGTTGGTTCAAAGGAATAATAATGCCAATTTTCAACTGTTGAGGAGTGAGCTGACGAATGCGCAGGGGTGAGGTGCGTGGACGGACAGAAGTGCTGCAAACGTTCGATGTTTTTAGATTGAGTATTGCAAGTGGGAGTTTTTCATTGTGGAAAAATCCAAAAGCTGAGAGACGAGCGAAACACGTCAACCCGAACTGATTTCAAACCAAGTGGAGGAAACTTGCAGTTTTTGAGCTCGCTTCTAGGTCTTGAGGCTTAGTTCTTTTTTCGGTCATACTCCTCTGATGGTCTCAGAAGTCTTCACGTTTTCCTGCTTATAGCCTTGGAGGTAGTGTTTGTCTATTTGAAGGTGTTTTATTTGCAAATTGTAGCTTGGTCTGTTTAGAGGGGGGGCAACGGAGCTGCAACATTCATTTTCCAGTTTTCACTTATAAGGATAGTAGGCCAGTTGGCCTGTGTTAATCCTTGCAGAAGATATCTCTATGACGATCTAGTTTCTGCTTGAACGCGTTGACAGAAGGTGCTGATACTACTTGATGAGGTAAGGAGTTCCAGTAGTTGACAACATGATGGGAGAAAGGCAGATTCACGCTAAGTTGATTAGATCGCGGTCTTCGAATTTTCTTGCGATGCCCTCGGAGATAGTCAGTCCTAGCAAGGGAGTAAAAAAGATAGGACATATCAGTACCGAAGTCATTATTAAGAATACGAAATGCTAGTTTGAGTTCACCCCGTCTTCTACGGTAAGACAGTGGGAATAAATTTAGCTGATCTAGTCGTTCTTCATAGGACAGATTCGAAAGGCCTGCCACAAGCTTAGTTCCTTCCCTTTGAACACGCTCGAGTGCGTCAGCATTCTTTTTAGGCATGGGCTGGCCGCCTGAATGCAGTATTCCAAGTGAGGTCTGACGTAGACAGAGTATTCTAAACATGTCTTCATCAAAAAATTTGAAGGCCCTGTGGAGGGACCAAATATACGGAAGCCCTTTGCTACAGCTGCATTACAGCTTGTCGAGGTTTTCAAAGCATGACTAATGACGACACCCAAGTCTTTTATTTCAAGGACTGGAAGTAGTGGGATACTGGAAACAATTGCTATGACCAATGTGCATTATTGCACTTTTGCTAGGATTGATTTCCAAGCACCAACGTTTGGACCAACCTACTAGTTCATCTAAATCCGCCTGAAGTGCATACCTATCTGCATCACTGCGTATGGCTCTCCAAATCTTTACATCATCAGCAAAGAACAGTACTGAAGAGTTGAGCATTTTCGGAACATTCACATGCGACACTTTGTCGAATGCCTTACTGAAGTCCATAAACACGGCATCTATCGGCAGCTCGCAATCACACGCTGCAACCCATTCCTCCCTTGCGATAAGGAAGTTAGTTAGAAAGGTGTGTGCAGTACGAAAAACCGTTTTGCAGTGGTGCCAAAAGGTTGGTTGATTCCACATGTTAAAGTCTCCTGTCACGAATTATTTTTTCTAAAATCTTAACAACTATGCTAGTTAGACTCATAGGGCGATAGTTAGACACCAAATGGCGACTACCGGTCTTAAAGACTGGGCTGATTACGGTATCTTTCCAGTCTCTAGGGCAGCGAGTCTGAGTTGGGGACATATTGAAAAGATCAATGACTGGCTCAGCAATGATGTCTGTTAGCGAGGATAGAAGTCTGGGATGTAACTCATCGAGACCTGGGGATTTTCCAGGTTTAAGGTTAATGAGCAACTGTAAGACTCCTTACTTTGTTGTGGACACTATCCATTAGTGGAGCAGTGCTAACAACAGTATTTAGCACTTCATCGTCATGACCGACAGGGTAGACTTCACTAAAGTAATCCGACAGACTTCCCGCTTTGGACAGATTAGATTCCGCCAGACTATCGGACTTCTCATCCGTTGCCAGAGAGGGATTTCCGCCTTTTCTTTTGCCCCTCCTTCTGATGAATATGAACCGTCTTTCAGGATAATTTTGGCAATCTCTCACAAACCGTTTCACGTAGGACATTCCAGACTGTGTAATCAAAGTTTTTCAGAGATTACTGACTTCATCGTACCCAGTTTTAAATGTCTTCAGTCTACTTTCTGGAAACAAGTCCCACAAACGTTTCCTAATGTCTTTATTAAACCACTGAGGGCGATGTGAGGATCGAAGTCGAACATGGAATAAATGGCGTCGTTACCTTTTCAGATAGAGTTCTTAGCATATTCCATGCATCCGCTTCCAAGACCTAACAACCCGAAAAGGTCGTTTCCTCTATTAGCTCGTCAAGCCTTAGGTTCGGCAACAGCTTCTCTTTCTTTTTATGCAGTTCCCGAGGGGCCAGTCAGGTCGGATGCGAATATCCGAATTTCGTAGTCTGGATGCGTTACTCAAGAGTACATCCACTTCATTCTTGTTGCCTAAAACAACCTTTAATATTCTCTTCTCATCAGGTTTTTCGTCCGTTTTCTTACCTAGCCTAACTACTTTGGAGATGTGCACCCCTTTGGATTTTTCAAGCAAAATACGTCTGATGGCCGACTCGACTAGTTTCAGGTCATGGCCGTGACGTATTGAAGCACATTTGTCTGATGAGTCCTCAACATTCCAGAAGATTAAACTGGGTGTTGGAGTGGAATCCTTGAGTCGTGTGTTGACGACCTTCGAAACCTTCTCAATAGGTTTCATAAGCTTAGTATCCTCCGTGATAACCTTTGGCAGTCTCTTCGGACGCTTTCTTGGAGAAGTCCATGTAGGTTAGTTGACCGCTTTTATGGAGTCAATACTGCCACCAGAAATGCAGCCTTTTGGTGAATCCTCAGGTATTATAGCTGGTGTACCACTTGCTCTCGGTTTTCTCTTGCGTCGAGCACTCTTTGGAACTGGTGTGATTTCACCAATGAGATCACCAGCATCCAGTAGTTCTCTGGGAGTTCCTGTATCAGATATATTAACGATGATACCTGCAGCGTCATCATCTGATACCGCATTAGAATGACAGTTATCATTTCTGCATAGCTGTTTTTTGAAAGGTAAATTCTCAACGGCTTCCTGGCTGAGGGTTGGCAATGGCTTGCAGCAGAAATCACATAACCAGGATGAGGCTTGTTCGCTGCACGCTTGTACATGGTTGGTGTTAATCCTATATAGACTTTGTGGAACCAGCATCCACATGCATTACATTGCATACCTTCACCCACCGGAAATTTACAGCAGGGACGACCGCAAACATGATTATCACTGACTATGTTATTCACTAGTACCGTGAACTCACTGAAGTAATCGGTCAAAATTCCAGCAAAAAGACTTAAGTTGTGACGACATAAAGACCAACCTTAAGCCTCAAAAAATGATCAAACTTCAAACACTGACTAGATTAATGCAGGCCAAGGCTCATAAGAAAGCCTCTGACGTGGATTGCGCAACAAAAGCAAAAATGTCAGAAGCGTGGAATACTTCACTCCCTGTTTTCCAGCATCATCTAACGAAAGCGCCGGCAGAGGAAACTTGTAGTTTTTGATCTCTCGCTTCTGGACCTTAAGGCTCGGTTCTTTTTGTTTGGTTGCACTCCTTCCAATGTCCAATATTGATGGTGCGAGAGTAGAAAACTGAGTGTTTGATCTCTCGTGTCTTGTTCTTAGGGCTTGATTCGAGTTTTTCGGTCCACTCCCTCAGCGAACAGGGAAGACCACTCTACTTTCGTGCTCTTAGCTTCAGTGAGGTGGACGCTTTGTGGGGTAGTAAGTTGCAATTTGTAGAGTGATCGGGAAGCTGTGGATTGCGGGAAGGTTGGGGGACTGTCGTGACCCCTATCTGTGTGGGTACCTGATTGAGAATTGAAGGGCGGTGGTGAAGAATGAAAGGCATGGGGGAAAAGAGAAAAGGAAGGGGAAAAGGGGACAAAGAAGAGACATAAAAGAAAGAAAAAGTACGTGGGAGTAGTCCGAAGGACAAACGTAGGTAGCATGAATTTATTTTCTGGAGGAGAATTAGTGGGTAATGTGGGTGTATTACGCAGACTGACGGTGAGCGGTGGACAGAAGGGAGGTGAGAGTGGGCTAGAGAGGTTAGTGACCCCCTGAGTACGCCCATGGTGGACCATGCGAAATGTTGTAGCTGTCTAACAGTCTCTTGAGTGAGCTGAATGAGGGGGCTACGACGATGTGTAGCGGAAGGGCATTCCAATTCGCGCATAGCACTAGCGAGCAAACTTGGAGCTGGGAATGACGTTGGCTCTCTGATATCCCAGTCTTAATGGGGTTTCTTCGTGAAGACCGCTTCGTTACGGGCAAGGTTGATCTGCTTGCGTGGTTTACCCGATGAGCCACCTCGTGGGCCATGGCAAGGTCACCACCCTTTCTGCGATAACCCAAGGTAAATAGGTCCAAGTGTTTAAGTCCTTCAAGAACCACCTTACTCCTCGCCCCACAACCAAGTTCTTTGCTGTCCTTTAAATTTTTCAAGGAGATAAGTGTCTCTCGGGTGTTGGGGGACCACCGGTATTGAAAACCTCCAGGCGCGGCTGAAAATTGACCCACTTTGGTTGAGACGACTTAAGCTCAACCTTTTGCGTGGCATTGTTCATGCCTTTTGCGCTCCTACCTTTGAGCCTATGTCCTCACACAGTCTACGCAACCGTGAGCGCACCATTCCTGTCGAAAAACACCGCCTTAAACTTAGGTCACGATCCTTTTTGATACAGTACAGCAAGTTATGGAATAAGCTCCCACATTTTACTCTCTCTTGCACGTCCCTGTTTCAGTTTCAACGTCTACTCAACGAATTCCTCCTTTCACTGATATCCATAAATTTCTTGACACTCGTGCTGTATCCAAAAATACGAAGCATGATGGAGCAATCAACACTTAATAATAGTCAAGCCATTGCGTCCGCTGTGAACGTACACAGATCGTTAAGTGTATGAATCAGAGTTATTGAAGCCCTCCAGTTCCTTTAATGCTGACGGCTTTACGACTGCATACAGGGGTGTGAATGCCAGCTCCTCTCTGTATAATGAACTTAATGAATACAGTTTTCCCCTCAAAGCCACTACGGTACACCCCAAACACAGAAAATTTAAGAACCTTATCACGAAGAAACTATGTAGTAGACTCCATATACATACATGCAAGTGTACACAAGGTTCGAATAAGTCAAAAAGAATAGGGAATTCTCTCTCGTCCAAGTTGGATAGCGTATTAATTTATTTTCCATATCTGATGGTGCTTCTTCTTTCTTTTCCCGTCTACAAAAAGAGCTCCGTGTCGACATCTGATGCTGAAATTCAGTCTGAACACGATTATTTCGTGAAAATAATACCTGCACATTGACGGCAATAACTTGGACTGCTCCCACTCTTTCGCGAATTCTGGACCATCTTCACGATTGACTAAACTACTGGTCATCATTGCTTCTTTGCGACGAGCCGATTAAAATATCCTAACAGTACTAGTAGCAGAGACATTCTGAACAGATGAGCAAACCAGCGACAAATATACCCATTGGCTCGGAACGTGGCTTACCCGCAGTAGCTCCACACCACATGTTTTCTGGTACTCTGTTTTAAGTGACCTTTTCATATTAAAGTTAACGTGCAACAAATACACCTCTTGAATGATGCTGCTTGCGCTAATAAAAAAAGGTACCCGAAGTCTATGTATAAATGCTGCCATTTGGACTATTGGTCGTTTCAACTTCTAGATCAATCCAATACAACAAGTACTCTCGGTGGAATTGACTTCTGTTACCTTGAAGGGTAACGTGGTGAACTGGAAATGCATTGATATGGACATACACCCTGGTCATATAACTGTGGACACTTTGTTGATACTCCAGATTGTGTAAATGGGTCCTTTGTGGCTAGCAAAGCCGAAAACTGAGGATCGTTCTAAGGAATAGACTGTTATATTACCAAATAGCAAACTATGCGGATGGACCCAGAACGTCGGCTGGTTATAACTTGGACTTCGGACGCTGCGCGCTTTTATTATTGATAGTGGAACCGGTCTGTGTGATGGGAGATGAAAATCCATGTCCGTCCCATGAATTTCAACTACTTTTAATAAGATTATGCACGCCAGTGACTTGATATGTGAATTATTTAATGCTAAATACCAGTTTGTAAACTTTCAGAAATTATGAACTTGACGGTGCTTGTAAATTGGTATACCTCATGTTAAACCCATAATATGAGGATGACGTTTATTATTATCTAAACTTGAACACTCTGTATAGGCTGAAAAGTGGTATTTCCTTGCTCGTTCCATAACTAGCAGGATCTTCTGCTGTTTTTTATAGAGTTCAACGACATTCCGTCTGTAGCATTCAGGACTCGTAAATTTTTGTAGATATTTTGAGATATATCAGTGTGATAATGTCTATAAACTGGCTTCTCCCATGTTAAGTTTTTGATATGTGAATAAAACACTTATGTATTTTCGCATTTATTTATTTATGTAGGATTTGAAAACGGTGAGGAAGAATTCGGTTATCAGGACGCCAAGCTGTCTGCGCAGAAAGTGTAAAATTGCGTTCGCTTAGATTATCATACTTTTGTAGTTGAAGGTGGTGTTCAGGTTGTCCGAGAATTTGGGCCACAAGCCTTCCTCCCTGGACACTCTGGTGATGGCGCGGTTGCTCAGCAAGCACTGAAATTCGGTCGTACTCGCTTCATATTTACTGATATGCATTACTTTGCACCTTTCCAGGTCCAAGCTCAAGCTATTTTCCGACGACCAGAGTTCGAGTTGCTGCAAGTCATTTTGTAGTACTGTGCAGTCGGCTTCTTCGTCTGCTACTGTCCACATTTTAATATTGTCAGCGAAGAGGAGGATGGATGGGGATATTTTGCCTGGCGATCATTGACGAACAGGAGGAACTAAAGTTGTCCCACGGATTGCTTCCTGGGATTCTTCTGACGTTGATGGTCTCCGCTCCAACCTTATTCTCTTTACTTTGGTTCAGAACTGCTTCCTTTTTAGGTATTTCTTGAACCAAGAGAGTAGGCGTTCACTTATACCGGCTGACATGACCTTGTGAAGCAGGACTGTGGGTGAGACACTGTCAAATGTTTTGGCCAGGCCGAGAAAAACGTCAAGTACCGGTTTTCAGTTGTCCCAGCTGAGTGCTTGGTCGTCCCGGGCGGTTATCAAGTTGGTGGCACATTAGCGGCTGCTTCAGAATCCATGCAGAGAAGGATGGACAGTGTTTTCTTTGTTGAGGAGTTCCCAGTTAGTGCCAGCTACCAGGTTTTCTAACACTCTTGGCGCTACAGGGAGTACGGCACTTTAGCTGTAGCCGCGGGTGCGTTTTCCTCCCCACCCCTTGAAGATGGGTGAGAAGATGGCAGACTTCCTTTCCTTAGGGAGTTCGCATGAATCTACTGGGTGCTTGAAAATTTTTTAGTTTGGTTTTTAAACACCTTGGCGCAGTTTCTTGGGATTATCGGCTTTTGGTTATCATAGCCGGAGGACTTGCCTGCACGCAGCCTAGATAGTTTCTCCAACACCTTTGTCCCTGTGATTGACACGTGGCGGAGGTATTCGTTACTTACGTTCTGGTCACTGTTGGAACAAGTCGGTGTGGATTTGGTGTCAGTAGTAAGTTGGGCTTGGAAGTGTGGGCTCAAATGGTCGGTCATATCCAGAGTGCTTGGCACGCTCCCATCAGGACTTGTGATAGGATTCACTCCCTTACCGGTCGGCCTCCGCTTTGGCACAAAGTGGTGCAGGCTTTCGGGGCTGCTTTGTGACCTCCCAGCCACGTTTGTTTGACTTGAGAATTTATCACCGAGCGCTCTTATGTAATAGCGGTTGCGAATCCCATTGTGGTTCAAAAATTCAGACTCCCTGCTTGATAAATGCCGCTTGAACCAAGCCCGCTTCTCGCTCTGAATTTTTCTCTCTGCTCCGCGCCATAGTCATGAGGTTCTCACTGAGTGTCCACGTGTTACCCCTGGTACACTGTGGCTGATGGCGCCAACGACTATTTTCTTCACATGTAATCAGTGTTCATCTATCGTGAGATGAGTCCAGTCCACCGACCATGATGCATTCATGAGACAGTCCCTCATGGTCTCGTAGTTGCTCTCGCTGTAGTAGTGGAAGGTGCTGTGCGTCTCTATTTGCAAGACCTGCCCAGTAATCATGGAGAAGATTATTACTCTGTGGTCACTGAGGCCAAGGGGAAGTTGGGTAGATGCACCCACAATGAGGTCATCGTTCGTCAGAAATTAGTGAGGGCGCATTGCGCTTCCGTCGGGTCCCCAGCCTGTGGCATCACCCACTTCCCTGAGAGGGCAGCAGCCTTAACTCCATTCTTCAGCCTCTGACCGAAAGATATGATGTGTCTCCCTTCTGTCTCGAAGGAGTTGGATGGGGTGCCGAAATCTCAACCAGTGATTACGGACTCGTAATCTGCAGAGGAAGTCGCAAAGATTGCCTTGGCGACCGTTTCCCTATGTGTAAGGGAGCCAGTGGGGGACAGCTATACGACTACGAGCAGGCATTTGGCACAGCTGAGAGTAAAGTAGCACCATAAAGATAGTGAGAGCTGGATTAGGGCAGTGTCGCTAACCCCTCTTGTCTTTAGGCGAAAGCTTACGTAGAGGAACACTCCCCCGCCTACCGTGAGCTTTGTCCCTGCAGAAGAGTTCCATGCCGGTGACATGCATCTCTTCGTCGGAGATATCCGGCGAGAACCAGGATTCGGTGATTTATATGATGCCAGAGTGATGACGTTCATGCAGCATCCCCATCTCTGCTGCATTCCGTCGTAGCCTCCTAACTTTGCTGTACATACAAGTAGGGTGTCCCTGGTGAGAGGAGAGAAGTGGTTGTGTATTTTCGCGGGAAGGGTGCTCACGTGGTTGGATCTAGCGTCTCCAGTCCTTCGATTATCGCAGACGGCTTTGCGTTTTCGTGCTTATAGTTTTGGAGGTAGTGAGTGTCTATTCAAAGGTATTTTATTTGCTAATTGTAGCTTGGTTTGTTTTAGGGAGGCAACAGAGCCCCTGATAAGATCAATTAACCGTTTATGATCCTTGTTTTTATAAGCACTTGAAAATAAGTATGAAGCTTTGCTTAAAAAATGCTGGAAACAGGATGGATGGAGGATGAGAAAAAGAGGAGTGAAAGGTGCTTATCGATAGATAAGTGTTACTGGTAATAATAAGAAGAGATGTGCCTTGTTGAAGATGTTAGGGTTGGAGACTACATGGATGGAAGAGCACATCAGCAGTTTCTGGGGGCGGATGCTCGTGGTAAGGCATTTACGCTCAGATGCTCATCTAGCGGTTGTTTGAAGGAGTCGACCGATGTAGCTGTGTCCGCTCCCCTCGACAGAACGTTCCAAAGGGCACATACCTGTGGGAGAAGTCAGATATCACTCTCGTCTTTGCCCTGTGGTGGGGTGTGTGGGTGGGTTTCCTACGGGACTCTCGGTTTTGGGCGGATAACTTTGACCCATTTAGATCTAAAGTTTTGGTTTTAGGATGAGTGGGCGCAGTAGCTAGTAATAGTCATAGCAGTTTGCACCCATTTGAATTCACGGCTTCTGTCCAAAAGTGTTTGCGCCAGAATCAAGTATCGCATGTACCGTAACATAGATTCCAGTCGCTGACCATCCTGCTGGAGAATCTAAGTTCTACTCGCAGTCTATTCGGCCATTTTTTTGAAACTTTTTTGATGGGCTCCCAAGTAAGTGATCCTAGAAAGAGTAAAAAGATTAAAGAGATCGACGGCTAAATTGTTATCCAACATACTGTATGCCTATATGAGACCAGTTTTCCTACGATTTGATTTTGGGGGGGGATTCAGATTTTACGATCTCTCTTCATGGGAGAGTTTGTGATATCCTGTCTTTAAACAATCCTGCCTTTAAACAGTCACTCTTTTTACTCGCTCCAGAGCATTTATTTCATGGCTGAAACAAGGATTATCAGTGTGAATGTAGTGTTTTATATGAGGTCTCAAGTTAGTAGGATAAAGTTGTGGCAGTTAAAATGATTTAAAAATCTCTTCTGAGCACACTGACTACTGATATTTATTTGAATATTTTCACCCTCGTTATGGATATTATCCCTTGACCTTAACCGATGTAATATTATTTTGTCATCTACTTGACTTCTTTGGCTTAACACTAATTACTTGTCTTTCTTTTGATCGAGAATTATCCTAAGTGCTTTACTTTTCTGTTGTGGGATGCTGCACTGTTGACAATATGGCGCTGTTTACCGTTCTGGACATGTTGTTTCGGCTCAACTTAAGGTTGCACTGTGGCTTGATCGCCTGTCTTTTGACTGTCTACTGGCGGTGTTTATTGATTAACATGATTCTTGAACACAGAGTTTTGATCCCATTTTGTTGGGAATATTCTTGCTGATTCTCAGATGATTAGCAACCGTATTCGGTTAACCTATCTCCGCTGTATAGCACGTATTCTGTGGGACAGAATCTTTTGAACAGTATAGTTGCCCAGGAGCATTGTTCAGATAGTTGTTGTTTACTGGTACCACAGATCTACTACAAATCATGTTTTGATACTGTTTAATCAGTCTTTGTGCGTGACTCATGAGAGTTCGGAAACCATGTAGTAGGACTCAGGAACTCGTCTGGATTAAGCTCATTTGGTCCCGTTGAACTGTTTCCTGAGTTCGAACCAAAGTAGTTGGCTTTTGGTCGCAACAAAAGTAACCTCAGTTTTCTTCGTTGGACACTTAAAGGCCCTAATGAACGACCAGGGGATGCGGAACCACGTGGATGCAGCCAGTTTAAGGTGTCCCTTCGCTTTCGAGCTATGGCTGATAACATTCCTCAAATCCCACAGCTCCTTAAAGCAAGGCAATTATAACCCATATAATAGGTGAGGGTGATAAAGATCCTGACCGTTCAGCCGTTTAAGTCGTTTTGAAGTGGCAACCTCCCTTCATTATTATCGACAACTCTTCGAAGCTTGATGTCATCTGCACGTAGCAAGTGTGATAACTTAAGCGCAACTGATAATCAATTACTTACGAGCATGGACAAGAGGCCATTGTACAATGTCCTGTCAGTTAGCGCTTCGACCACTTTGACCCTTTGACGTATGCAGTCTTACACACTGCCAACTCTGCAGAAACTTATTAGGTTTCTCAGTGAGCCCAAGCGAGGCACCTGATCAAATGCTTTCACGAAATCAGTAATGGCCACCTCTGCAGGCAGTGTAGTCCCTTTTGCTCTACCGCGTTCGTTCCTAGCTAAAATCAAGTCCGCTAGTTAGTGGCACCCCGGCCGTGAGCCATACTGCTCTTGTACCAATCAGCCATGTGTCTCCACATTACATGGTAGCTCGTCCCTCATAAATACCCTTTAAGCCATCATAGCTATGCGAGTCAAAATGATGTAGCGTTAAGAGGTAAACATCTGCCCGCCGTCTTCTTCAAGGGCAAGGCGCAGTACAGTGTCTTTCCATTCTTTCAGTAGCCGAGACCCACACTATCTACGAGAAAGACTTTACTGAGGTGATTCCATGGATTTTCTGCTCTCCCCTAGCCCTATCCTTCTGAGAAGCATAAGTTTTTATCCTGCAGTAGAGTGGGTATTCCACCATACCTCCAGCTTCTGTACATAATATGTGAGTAGACAAGCGACACTGTTATGCACTCATCGCCTTTCGTACATTACATGCCATTTACTTCATCAGTCTTCCGAAGTTTGAGGTATTCTAACCTAAACATAACACAACTCGTTTCTGTAAGTGGCTCCCAGCAGCGCTTGCTCTTCCTCGACAACCTTTTGATTCGGTTATCTACCCCGTGTGTCCTTTTAGAGCGCTCCCATGTATTGACCAGGGAATGAGGATGGTTACCACACTTTAAGTGTTGCCTTAAATTTTTCCACATTCCTGTAGGCTGTGTAGTTTTTATCAACAGTCCAGACTACTGAGGCTGCGATTCTTGTGATCACTGTCAAGTCTGCACATCAAATATGTGGCCTGGTGAAAGCCGATCCGTAAACCGAGTGGTGCGTTTTGAAAACAGAAGCAATAACTAGATGGTTACTGTTTGCCAGTAGCAGAAGATGCTGGAGATAATTCATATCCTCATACCAGTGATTGAAGAGTGAAGACTGATGCTCTGGATCAGGGCTTTTACGTACGACTGCGCTTTGCACCAGAGAGCCTTCGAAGGTAGTTAGCTGCAGCTTGGTATCCAAACAGCTGTTTGGGTCGCAGTTGTGAGGTTCCTCCAACTAACATGGGAAGCATTCATGTCTTCCTCTATTAAGCACCCGGTAATAGTGCCCCGCTCATTCAAGTAGCTGTCAAGAATGAGACAGGTGACTCCAGCGATGACTGTACCTTTCTCCAACTCAGTGTCGCAGAGCGCTTTTTCACAAGTGCCACTGACGTTTACTTCTAACGCAGTCCAACGTACTTTTGCAGTCCTAAATGCACGGCGCCATACAACCACCCTTACGAATGATGACTCCATCAGTCTTAAAGCAAGTGAATAACGATGTAAGTGTTGTAATGCCCATGATATCTAATAACCATGTTTTCACCATTGCTATCACGTCAGATAGCTTATTTCTGAGGCATCTAATGGATGAGCAACCATGCCGAGTTCCTCCTCTGGTCCCTGTGGTAGCAACATTTGCAAACTTGATGGTCATCCCATTCACACAGCTTGCCAACAGTCTGGAGGAACGTGGGCACAGTGCATCAGGACTGGAACTCGTAAAGTCAAGTGAATAAGAAGAGCCAAAGGCAAACACTGCGGAAGTTTGCAGTCGTTGCCCGGCGGTAGAGTCGCTGTGATTTATAGATACAATGACAATCCTCTCCGTAACAGCCAAATGAAACTTTTACGCAATACTTGCGGAAGGCGATCGTCCGAAACGACAATGCTGTCCGGACACTGGAACATCCAGGCCTGTTTGGCTGCACTAGTTTCCCTTCCTTTGATCTATCACAACTCCACCACGGTGATTCGTTATGGTCCACTCTGGAGTGGGAGTTATATGATTAGAATACAATGTACAATCGTGACGAAATCACTTTACCAACCTGAGGAGGACGCAGAAACGTTTATGCTGTTTGCATTGTGAGCGATTTTTTAGGGAGTTCTGCAAATAAATTTTGGTTTCCAGGCTAAAGGGTCGCCTTCCGTTGTCGTGGGCTAGGGCGTCCACCATTAGTATCCTGGAGCTCCATAGTCATTGCAGCCACAGTAAAGTGCTGCGACTCCACTGACGGTTTTTGATCAAGTCAAACTTCTGTGCTGCTGTCACTGAGTTGTATATAGTCTGTTCTGGTATCATTGCATCTGCTTCCTGGGGGTTCAATACTGGGATTAACAGCACTGGAAGCCACATCTGGGAGTACGAAGGGATGGACTCAAACGGAAGTGAATTCAGTGGTGAGGAGCAATAACTCGCGTGGTATTACTGACGTATCTAGAGTTGTTTGTGATAAGAAGAACGCTAACCACGTTGCAAATATCTCAAGTGTTTGCAAAAGTTCATTGATCAGGTTACCAAAGTAAGAGTTAATAAGATTTAATGGTAAGCCAGCTGAATATCCCGGCTTCATGAAGGAGACGGAAGTTTTTCTGAGTGGCTGCAGGTCGGTTGATGAGATTGAATTTGTGCATTTGATGCGGTAGTGTACCTCAATGGTTAATAATGATATTTATTTGGCATAACTTAGTGTGAAGAATGAAATCTTCAGAAAATAAGACCGGCTTCCCTCATCACATCCGTATTCCAACATTCACCTCCCTAGAAATATAACTCCAGTGAATGCTCGAAAATTCGATTTCTAAGCCAAACTTCTTAAAATCCATAACTAAATCTATGACTATCCAGAATAACCAGTCTTATCCCTAATGTAGCTTTGCCCTAGAGTTCAGCGTAAGTAATACCCATCGTCTGTTCAACCAGAAATTTACGCTCTGGAAACCTCTGGATAATCCGTGTTTTACGGGTTTCATAAAACGGAAAATCCCTTTAGCTGTACGGTTGATGGCATTCTTTGGACTGCTACTACGACCAATAGCTAATTCAGCGGTAAAAGCAGTATAATGATACCCTCCCATCCCCGGTTTATGGCAGGCAGAAAACCCACCAGCCAGGTGGCTTGCGTCCTGAAAGGCCTAGGCAGACGGAACCCCTCCGGACTAGAGATTGCCAAAGCCTATAGCGCCACCTTCTATACGCAACTCAATACGTCCCTATCGAACCAAAATTACCAACTGCCCGACCAACATTCAGCACGGCCAAATGCAGTAGAGTTACCTGGAATGAAGGTAACTCCTGCTATGGCCCTCGAAAAACTGTCAAAGCTCCGCCCAGGGAAATCACCAGGGTGTGATAACATCCGACCGGCTGTGTTGAAACAATGCGCGGGTGCCTTGTGCGGTCCGCTGTGTAACTTGTTTCAACACCCCTTAGACGATCACATGTTTCCACGAGAGTGAAAAGTTCTATTCTGTGCCCAAAGGGGACAGGCAGAACCCAGAATGCTACCGACCCATAGCCCTCCTACCAGTGGTGCCAAAAGTAATGGAGAGTCTGGTAGACGACCATGTCAGGGAGTACTTAGAAAAGGGGGGATCGCTTAGTGATGCTCAACATAATTTCAGAAAGGGTAGATCCTGTGCCGCAAACATTCTGGCGGCAAGTGATAAGTGGATGGCATGCTGGGACCTCCAAATTCCTGTCCACGTTATTTTCCTGGATTTTACTAAGGCCTTCGACACAGTTCCACACACCGTTCTTATTCACAAAATAGAAAGGTTGGGCATCAAGGGACAAGTGCCTTCATGGCTGCAGGATTATCCAGACGGTAGAAAATTCTGCTCAAAAAGACAACGGAGTTTGCTCGACTTGGAGGACATCACCATCTTATGTATCACAAGGGGCAATTCTGGATCCACTGCTATTCCTTCTTTTGTGAACGACCTCCCACTGAATCTCAGCTCCCCAATTCTACTCTACGCTGATGATGTTAAGCTATGGAGAGCTGTGGCGTCAGAAACAGAATCAAGTGCACCGCAAAGGGGTCTCAGATTACTTGCAGAGTAGGTGGATATTAACGGACTTGCACTTAACCTAGATGAATGCCGAACCATGCCTCTCCGCACCCCAGACCCTCAGAAGGTACCCTATTCTCTCTGTGAAACACGACCCTCCCACATCACCACAGAGAAAGACCTAGGACTAATACTAACTGACAAACTAGACACTAGCCCCAATTATTCGGGAGATGCCTCCAGAGCCTACGCAGTACTGCGCTTCATGCGCAGACAACTGGGTACCCTGACCCCGGAACCCTTTTTGGAGCTGCATAAGATCGATATACGACCCCACCTAGAGGTACACAACGTCATCGCACCCCCATATCTGAGAAGAGACGTGAACCTCCTAGAGAAAGTCCAAAGGAGAGCTACAAAGGGTGTCGTGGGAATGAGACAAAAGCTATATCAAGACGGGCTGAAAGACCTTGGGCTCTTCTCCCTAACCTACCGTAGATTACGTGGTGACTTGATAATGGCTTACGAAATACTCAGTAACCCAAGTCATCAGAACAGTGGAATCCTACCGAACGGCCACTGTGGCGATCCTTGTGGTAACCCAAGGAGGATCACTCACCAAAGAGCGAAAACCCGTGTGGGTTCACACTTCTTCTCTCTGCGAGTTTGCGGCCACTGGAATGCATTGCCCGCTGGGATTGCTACTGCTCCGTCCGTTGACAGCTTCAAGAAGAGGCTGGGCAGTTACGCAACGACGCACGGTTTGCGCTCATCCAACTGGAATGTGGACCAGGTTGACACGGCTTACTAACTCGGTACGACCAGTCGTTACTGAACACTTTGTAAAACCACTATCACTGAGAACTTGGCTCAACCTTATGCCTTCCTATAGACGTCCACTCCAGTTCCGTCTCCTATCAAAAGAATTACTGTATTCTCATTCATCCCATCATTTTATTTATTATCCTCCCTTCTGACTTTACACTCTCAGGCTGTAACAAAAGCTCTCCTTTTCACCCATTCCCCATGAACCTACCAATGCTTCTTCTTCCATGCTGTTTCCTTTTTCCTAATCATTATTATTATTTTTCTTCCTTTTTCCTATTCTTCTTCTGTTTTGTCTCTCTCTGCACTCTCTCTCCCTTGATTTCTCTGCACATATTTCCCACCGTCTTTTTACAACCAGTCCAACCAATTGTCTGCTGGCACGACATTTGAGGAACCCATCTGCACCACAGTCCTCGGAAGAAAAAGCAAACAAACGAACAACACTCCCTACAAATCTAACAGACACCCAACCACCCGTCGGGCTAACCAGAGCTACAGCAGCCGAGTGGGTGGACCTACTGAATTGGAATCCACCAAAGGCCTGGAACCGCTCCGCAAGACCTAGAAGCGAGCGCGAAGAAATCAACCATCAAAACTCTTCAAATGCTCGTTTTTGGAAGGCAGGTTACCCTCTGATTAGAAACGAGTGGCTGTCGTCCCAATTTATAAAGGTGGAAACAAACTACTCGCCTCCAACTACAGACCAATCTCCCTGATCTCTTCAGTTGCGAAGGTCATGGAGAGTCATAAATGACTCACTACATGATCACTTACTTCGGAAATCAATCCTAAACGACTGCCAGCATGGCTTTCTACCAGGAAGGTCATGTAACACCAACTTGTTGATAGCTTGGAATAGCTGGACACTCTCTGTCGAGAAGAAAAAGCCTATACGCATTGGTTTACTTAACCTTTCTAAGGCCTCTGACAGGGTAAATCGTGATATCCTTTGTAAGAAACTCCAGCTCATGAGTGTACACGGAAAATTATTAATCTGGCCCAGAGATTATCTGTACACCAGGGTTCAGTCAGAGTCGGCTCCTCTCTATCTGATCGGTTCCCGATGCTGAGTGGTGTGCCTCAAGGTTCCATACTGTGACCACTACTGTTTCTTGCTTTTATCAATGACCTACTAGGGGTCCTTAATTCACATTCACTATTATATGCCGATGATCTGAAGATCTGGAGGGAAATACAGGAACCAGCGGATATTTCGATCTTCCAGGAGGACCTTACGAAAATCCTTAATTGGACTACAGAAAACCCGCTTCCTCTCAACTCGAAGAAGTGTCGAATTATGACAGTTGACAAACATAAAGGCAGTCCCAGTTCTTACTCTCTAGGTGAAACAAATATCTGTCACTCTAACATGGAACAAGATCTGGGAGTTATACTAAATGATACACTAGGAGCCCCTGTTCACTGTCGCCTTGCAGCCAATAGGGCTTATGGAATCCTGAGGTTTCTCTCGCGAACCTTAGGGTGTCTAACTCCTTCTCTTTCCACCATAGTGCATGTTCTGTACATTCGTCCTCATTTAGAAAAAAATTCGCTTGTAATGTCCACATACTTGAAAAAGGACATAGCCATCCTAGAACGGGTGCAGAGAAGAGCCACAAAGAAAGTGATTGGGTCACGGCGCAAACCGTACCCAGACCGCTTAGTTGCTCTTCAGCTGCACCCAGTACAACACCGGAAGATCAGAGGGGATATGATCATGATGTACCACATCGCCCATAGTCCCCTCCATCCCAACAGATCCCTTCTAAGCTTTAGTCGGAAATGCGACTTGAGGGGTCACCCATTAAAAATAGAGCATGAGAGAGCACGTACAAAGATCCGTGCTAACTCATTTGCAGTTAGAGTCTGTAAACTGTGTAATTCCCTCTCTTCAGCAGTTGTTACAGCCCCATCCCCTGATACCTTTAAAAGGAGGCTAGACGCACACCTCGAGTCCCACGGTACCGATGGGCTATACTCGAGAGGCTTTCCCCAAATCAGATGCAGTAATACTGACTTGAGACCAGATTAATTATTCGTATCTCTATCCTTTCAGGTTTTTCAGAACCGAGAAAGTAATTGTGACCATTCCAAACTCAGAACGTATTCCAATAAGACAGACGTAGAACCCAAGGAACCGCAGTTCGCTAATTCTACAACACGAAGTTTGAAGTTTGAACTGGTTTACACTAGCTCGTTAAAAGATATTGGGTATTGAAAGTGACCTACAAGTGCGTCAACACCATCTTTTCCTTACAAGTGCATCTTGATCAGTCCCGCAGTTCTTCAAAAGACAATAAAGATATTTTAATCTTAAATGTGAATGTTTGTTCATACTGCCATGGCCAATTCAAAACATTATAGCGTAGCATCATCCAGGTAAAGTTACCTTTTATTATTATTATTTGTCCCTTGGGTTCCTAGTTGAACATAGGGCTTCAGTAGCTCGTCTCCATTCCACTCTCTTCTCTGCAGTCTTTTCAACCTGGCGCCACGACTGCCCAAAAGCTTTCATTTCTTCCTCATATGGTCTCCACGTCACCCTCGCCTCGGACGCCCAACTCGTCGTTTCCCCTTTGGATTCCAGTCGAGGGCCTGGTCTAGCGCGTGATGTCTCCGAATGGTCTTCTCAGTGTATGCCCAATCCATCTCCACTTTCTTCTGCATAGTTGTTGGGTGATAGGTTCTTGGTTGGTTGGTTGCCAGAGCGAGTTCCTTGTTGCTTATTCTTTTTGGCCATCTGATCTTCAGTATCGAGTGAGCGTGGACAGCAGCTGTTGATGAATGTCTGTAGTTTGTTGGAAGTGCTTTTCGTGACGCGCCAAGTTTATGAGCCATATAGAAGCACTGACTTGACATTGGTGTTGGAAATCCGGATCTTGTTACACATGTTAAGTTCAGTAGTTCTCCACGCTGATTTCAGGTTAATGAACGCCTGTCTTGCTTTTCCGATCCTGGTTTTGACATCCTCGTCTGTGCCGCCTATAGTTGAAACGATGCTGCCTAGATAGGTGTAAGAGGCTACTTCCTTTAGGTTTCTGCCGTTGCTGGTGACTGGAGTTTGTTGTTGTTGTTGGTGCGGTATCTTCATCACCTCTGTCTTCTCTATATTCACTTGAAGTCCTGCCTTCGCTGCCTCTGCCGTCAACTTGTTAGTTTTCGCCTGTAGATCTTCGAGTTTGTGCTCATAAGGCATTAGACATAAATTATCATCGGCGAAACCCAAATCTTCTAGGGTCTTCTCATCGGTCCAACCAGCGTATGCCCATCTTCCCGCTCCTCACGGTTTGCTGCATGATCCAGTCGACCACAATCAAGAAGATGGTCGGTGATAGTATGCAGCCTTGTCTTACTCCTTCTTGTCTTCACTTCAAATGCTTCACTGAGCCTTCCATTGTGAATTACTTGGCATATGGCGTCTTCATATAGTTGTTGAGTGAGGCTGATAAGGGTTTGCGGTATTTCATAGTATTGAAGCAGTTTCTAAATTACCTCTCGGTCGACGCTATCGAATGCCTTTTCGAAGTCGATGAAGTTGAGATAGAGAGTTGACTGCCATTCTATACTCCGTTCTTTGATGATGCGAAGCGTTGCAATTTGGTCGGCACATGATTTGTACTTCCTGAAGCTTGCCCGTTCCTGTCGTATTTTTTTGAATCCATCATGATAGCCACTCCAAAACTGAGTGTGCTCGTGGTTGTCGTCTGGGTGACAATATCGGAGTAGATTATTGATTCTCCAGTTGACAGTTTGGAGACTCCATTCCCATTCCATCTGCTTTCGCAAATTCCAAGCACTTCGATGTGATACCTTCTCATCTCTTTTGCAATCTGGGCTGCCTTACTGGGTTCAAACATGGTGCGGACATTCCATGTCCCCATGTTTACTTTCGCTTTCATCGAGGGAGAGAAGACACAACGGCCAATTGGCTTCCCGAAGGCAGGCTTTCACCAACTGGCGTCATTTCGCCTCTCCGATTCCAACGAGGAATAATTTCGTTTTTATTTTTTATATTTTGTTTGTGCTTTGAAGTTTGTTTAGCGGTTAGATTTGTTTTATAGGGTAGTGTTGCTAGCCGTATGCCCAACCTTCCCTCTTTACCCGGGCTTAGGACCGGCTAGTGACTAGTGAACTAGTTAGCCAGGCGAGGTTCTTAATATATATATATATATATATATATATATATATATATATATATATATATATATATATATATATATATATTTAAACTATTTGTATTAGGGTTAAGCCTGAAGAGAATCTAATTGAAAACAATATTGTTCTAATTTACATGATGGGAATTTTTAAAACTAAAAGTAAGATGTGTTGGCGACTTCTCACTTGGGAAGTTGCGTCAACCCGGATGGGCTGCATGCTGACAATATCTCAACTCGGATACAGTAGGCTTGTTCCTCATTCACCAACCTGCATTATCTCTGGCACCGGGACAAGTGTACTTAACTGCCGTTCATTCTGTCCTGTTTCTTGCCGTGAAACTTGACCGCTGGAATTAGAGAATGTGAGATCACAGGTTTTGACCATAGGTGTCTTCGTATCATTTCTCACCACCGGTGGAACCACTATGAGAGGAGTATAGAGTCCAGACAATGGGTAATGGGCAAGTCAACGAATAAGATTGTGGACCTTCAGTGACTTAAGTAGCTTGGACATATGTTGCGCATGCCGATCCACCATTCACCTCGACTTGCGATGCTAGCAGAAGTTAAACTAAGTCGGAAGAGTGCTCATGATGGCTAGGCCAAGATATGCGCCAGTCCGTGAAGTTTGTGACTTAGTCTAACTTGTGTGAATAGGTGTAGAAAATCTAGTTGGGGTCATCGAGACCATAGAAATTAGTGGTTGAAGACTTGGTGAAATATTTAAAAATTGGCCCTAACAGGGTAGATCTATTCACTGTTTGACGTCTGAAGCCCGGAGTTTTTCACTGACCTTCATTTCTATGTTACTTCTCCTATACGATTTTGTCTACTTTGATATGTCTTTTTCTACATACTTGTTCTTTGCATCCTCCTGTGAAATGTGGCAACTTGGACAGATGCACTCGTATGCAGGGTCCTATGTTGCTTTGTCTATTTGCCTATACTTGG
Source organism: Heterobilharzia americana (assembly GCA_944470555.2). Lineage (NCBI taxonomy): Eukaryota > Metazoa > Platyhelminthes > Trematoda > Strigeidida > Schistosomatidae > Heterobilharzia > Heterobilharzia americana. Next base: position 46,664,225 of record OX104127.1, read on the forward strand.
ACATATCTGCTGTTGGATTCTGCATGTACCCTTGAGAATGGTTGTTTCATAGTAAATGGTCATCATTAGCGTGCTCTAGAACTTTTTGGGATATGGTTTTAAGTGAATGAAATAGGAATGGGTAAGTTAACATACCTAGTTCTACTGTTGAGGTTGATTGATGAAATAATTTATGACGTTTTCTCACTTCACCTCCATCGTTCCCTAAGTTGTCTATTTAGTTAGTTCACAGATATATTTTATCCCACTAGTCGAAGGTAATTTAATGTGATAGAAGACAATACTTCTTGTTCTACCATAAATGTAACTGTTCTGGCATTTCAGAAGGAGTGAAACAAACGATACATTGATTAGTCACTGGAGGGTAACCAACTTCATGTTATCTATTCCATAGTGCTGATTGAATCCTATCGATTATTTTGAGATGTGGCCACCAGGCTAGGAGACTCATCATCGCGATGCACTGAGATAGAGATTAGTCAGATGAAGGCGATCGACAGATAGCCTTGAACCTCAGACGGGATATCAGTTTCGTTGTGGTTGCAGATATGCCTTGCTGACGACTGCCGGAAAACACGTAACTTATGTTCAGCGCTTTTTGCCGATTGCCTCCATTTAACTATCAGAAACAATTATTCGTTATGAGCAAACATTTTCTTTGCTTTTCAAATCATGCAACATGCGTTACTTTAAATGTAACTGATAGCAGAAACTAAACGCTAGAATTTCACATACTGTTAGGGCTATGGGGGGTTTTTCTACGAGCATAACTTTGTTACAAGTAAGCCGTGGGTAGATATCAGCAAATAACGACCAAATAATGAGATCACAGAAATCTAACACTTATTTGAACGGCGAGTCTACTTTTAGTTAGCGGTTAAGCGCAAATAATCAGTTCCCAACCGATAGCTATAACCTTGATATCATAGACGTCCTTGCAAAACAATATGGCCCAACGAGCTACACTGACTGGAACTGTTGTTCCCTCAAGGTCTTACCATACCACAAAAGTCAGTTGGATAGTGGTAAGACAACGAAGCATCCACTGTTATGGTGTGAATTGTGACGCTATGATGTGCGTTCGTGGTCTAAGTCGTACTGTTGACTGGACAGGAGTGTGACAGCAGTAAAGTGTTTTCCATGGACGATCAAAAGTGCCACTTCAGTACTGTGTGATGGACCTCAACCAGACGTTTTTTTGTCTCTGTGATCGCCCACTAAATCTTCAGGTACCTTAAGGCCAACCAGTTTTCTATGGTGTGGGCAGCCGGAAAGTGTCGACTTCCCTCATAGTTCTGTCAGTAGTCAAGTACCATCAGGTCACTGTCCTCCATGATCAATATCTTTACCGTCTATCTTCCTTCACATCTCTCGATAAACCTCGCTACTTCATCTTTAATTTAATCCAACTCTCCAGCTATTGATAATGACCCGACTTCAAAAAACAGCATCCGTGGTTTCCTAGAACTGCACTCTAAGAAACACATTGGAACTTTCAATCTCCACACCCTTTGTCTAATCGCCCAACAAGCTACGCTAGCCGAAACTTTGGCATCTCGTGCCATAGATGTCTGCTGTGTTTGCGAGACACGCATACAGGACTTAAGTGCGGTTAGTAATCTAACCTCACCTGACCGATTTGTTGAATCTGCAAATCTTGTCCTTAGAATTCCTGCAGATGCGATGGCTAGTTCTTATGGTCTTGCAGGTGTAGGTATAGCAGGAGGTGTACTGCTCGACTGGATTCCAGTTGACAGTCGCTTATGTGCTGCCCAACAGTGAGGACTCAAAGGAGTAATGAAACTCGCCGTTGTTTCTTCACAATATCTACTTACGCACCTCTGACTATAGGTCGGATGAGTTCTGTCGAGGACTGTGTAGCCTCCTGATGAAAGCCAAACATTTAGCAAGTGGCTTCAAAGCTCAAGGGGGTAGCCTAATTCTGACAGGAAGATACTTGAGCGTCACTTTCGGTATCCTAGCCGAACGAACAGATAATGGCGATCACTCACCACAACTGTGCTTAGAAAACTATATATTTCTGACCAGCACGGTATTCACACACACGGAAAGACACTGCCTGACATGGCGACCACCAAGCTCAACTCAGTGATGAGCATAGAGAATAATGCCACCAGTTAACGCAGGAGAGGGTCAGTGGAAGACTAGTGATCCCCCTGGAAAGTGGTCATGCATCGTATGTCTATGCCTAAATGGACGCGGGAAAATGACAACAGCAAGACCTTTGCGAGTGATGCATGACGATGAGAATACTAGGGCTACTTTCAGCAGGGAGCTAGCTAGACAGTTGACAACACAGAACCAAATCACTCATCCAGAAGAAGTCTGGCGCCATCCACAATCTGTTGTAAAAGCAGCGTTGGTGACTGTGACTGGCCCTCAAAGAGTGGTTAGAAGAGTCTGTGGATCTTAACAACTTCCGAATTAATGGATGCACACGAACGTATTCCTGTATTATCCGAGCCCAATAGGGCGAGGCGACGATTCAAATATTGACACACAGAAATTTCTTGCAGTAACTACAAACACTGATGGGTGTCGAAAGCCAAAGAGATGGAAACGGCAATGGTGATAGTTAACACTAGGGAACTTGGGTGATGAGGTCACTGGTTGGTGAGATGATAGCAAAGAAGGATGGTTCTACGATTCACTAGCAGGAGAGACGAAAGTTGGGCAGGACGCTTCGAGGAATAGTTCAACTGGCCTTCAACTACAATTTTGTCTTCCGCTGTCCTGTCGTATACCGAACGGAACATCAAAATAAGACTCCTAACACTTGCAGAAGTCAAAGAACCTGTTAGTAATCGGAAACGAAGAAAGGCAGCATAGCCATGTAGAATTTGATGATGGTGGTTGAGGTTTATTGGTCAGATTAACTCATGTTAACTAGTGTTTGAGAGTCAGATATGATCTTCTCTGACTGGTCTCAATCTCCGATTTTTTAAGCCTTTAACAAAGGTGAGAAATCTTCTTGTGATAACTAAAATACTGTCTAAGATCTTAGGTTTTGTAATCATGAGGCGTGAGTGAGGTTCAGGTAAATCAAATTTGAGAAAGCCAGTGTTCAAACTTCGCCTTGGGTGTATCAACGAGATATTTACATTCCAGTATTTTCTAGAAAACAGACACTAGTGTTCGACGCTGGCCGTATTTGTCGATCTGGTTTTTACATTATAGTCAGATGTTTGAAAAATCTTACGTCAGTGCCTGTCAGGAAATTGGGTGCTGAGTGCGTACATCATTCTTTTGTAAGTTCTATACCCCGATACCCGCAGGAGTGCTACAGCCTTTAATGAGTTGTGTTTGTCTAGTGGTATCTCTCAAGGACATCTACTGTCTCTATTCGTTTGCAGCTTTATCTCAAACGTACCTATAAGTCTGTTCCTCATACCGTCTGACTTCACAGGAGAATCTTAGGTAGTTGCCAAGTGGATAAGTGACATGGCTGTGTTAGAATACGACTATGAGAATATGCAGAATCTTCTGGACAGCGCTAATATTTTAATGACTTTCGAAATCTCTACACGAGCAAAAGCCTTGATTAGTTTTCGCCGAACTATGAGATTTATGGCTTTATCGTGATATCCGATTGTCTATTGAGAGTCGAGTTTACTGCATTAGGACTCACTCTGTTTGACTATTTGGTCGTGAGACATGATCATTAAAGGTAGAGGGCGTGCGATAGCTTCAGGTTTTCGAACACCTTTGCTTTCGTAGCACAGACTGTGTGTCTTGGTGTCGCCTCATCAGTAATGTGGAATTTAGGCACTTCGAGTTTCAGGGAGGAGAGGAGAGTTAGTTGATAAGATTGTTAGCCTTCATCGACTCAGGTGACTGGGACATGCGTTTTGCTTTCCTAGTCACCGTCTGCCTCGTCGTACAATGCAATGTTAGTTGAGATAGGTTTAAGCTAGGAAAATGTTACAGGTGGCCAGAATAGAAAATGGCATCAGTGCACAAAGTTTGTGACTGTTGGTCCGAGTCGTGTAGGGTAATGTAGACTTTTGAGTTGGGGTTTGTGAGACAATAGAAATCAATGGTTGGATACTGTAGGTGATATGTCTCAGAATCGATGTTAGTGGCGGAGATGTATCCAGACTTTATCTTTATCGTAACCATTATACTGAATTCACTATTTTATTGCTCCTTCCCCTCTTTTTACTAGTTTTGACTGATTCTTCTTTATTTTGTGATCTTTCATCCTAGTGCATTCTCGCTTGATATGCTGAAATGAATCGTGGCAACTTTGACAGTTACACAGTAATGTCTGGCCCTATATTGATTTAGTCTGTCTGTCATGACAAGTCAACCGTTGTACTTCAGGATGTTAGATGCACATTAACTGAAATCAAAATCTGGAAAGGTCCCTTCAGAAAGGGAGAAATCCTGCATATGTGCATGATGTCGTTTTTCGCTAACATTATTAATTTGTAGGACAGAATATCAAACAGCACGCTTCTGGCAGTTATTTCAGAGCTTCGAGGCTAACAAAAATAGGTTGTAATGTATCCATAGGCAAGTTATTATTTTACGTGTGATCGACAAGGTACCTTCGGATATCCATACAGTTATCTACCTAAATTGCTGATCACGAGCTAGCTTACGCCAGATATCATGCAGGCTTTCTGGAATATACTCACTTTATGATTCAATGTATCTTTGGTTGCAGCTGTAGTCCACGTATGTAAGATTGACGGGAGCTTGTACCTGCACTAGCTTCTGGTGGTGAACATATAGGAAATTTTTAGAAAGTCAACGTATCTTAACATCTGTATAGTTCTTGAAAGTATATCGAGATAAGTGGCATTATACGCTTATATGTATCATTCTTGGTGACATTAACTTGGCTATAAAAGGTCGAGTGTACAACGCTTAGGTGCGGAAAGTTCTGCTGTATACCTGTGAAACTCGAGCTGCGGCTTCCAGAAAGTGTGTGCTTGACCATGATTTTCTTCATACTACAATTTACTTTCCGTCTCAATACAAGAATTGGTAGCACATGCTTGGGAATGTGATTTTTCAACCCCGACTTCAGTGCCTTGGGCATGTGGTACTCATGAATAAGATGAGCCAAATTTGCCTGTTTTCTGATTCATACCAGGTTGCGAGAAAAGATAATAAAGTCACACTTTTCGCGTGGTTTTAGAATATCTCAATCACGTCTTAAATGGAAAACAATTCTATGGAACGTTTGTCGAGGCACTCCAAGTGATGCATATAGATTAACACCTTCAACTGTGACAAGCTTTTTAGTGAAATAAGAGTAGTAGTTAGAAATAGTATAATCCCTATTGGCTTTATATTGTACAAGTAGTATGTTTTGAAGATATTGGTCGACTGACAAATGGTAGACATACATTGTATGCACTATTCAGGCATATTTACTAACTTTTTTCACTAATGTTCCTCCTTTATGTGTTCTCTTACAAAGTTAAAATTTCTCTAGCAACTGCCTTATCAGTGCTGACACAACTTTTAAAACAAGTGCGGTGGTTAACACAACTGATTTACTTCCTATCCTTAATTTCCATGCTTTATTCATTTATATGGTGAAACCGCTTTCAATTTCCACTGTATTCTCTTCTCTCATGTGCAACACTTCTATTGTTTGTCGGTAGTATTCAGAAAACTAGGATAAATGTTCTTTTTACCTTCTTAACTGACACGAGTTATATTGTTGGATAATCCTAAAAAAATGTTCGAAGCATTTTTCTCACGTCTTTAAGGTTTCATATTGAGTAAAATTATCCGAATTTTGTATTACTATTTTATTCTGTTATAAGTTGGTTCGTTTGACTCGTTAATTATTTCAGATGACATTGTATGAAACTCGATTTCGTGAAAGCGAAACAAATACAGAGTGTTCCTGTTTTTCGTTCAACACTGAAGATGTGTACTACACATATAATGGGCGAATAATTGACTATCTTAAAGATGTTCCAAAAGATGCACTTTTGCAGAAACATTACCGTCTTCGTGGTGGTAAAGGTGGATTCGGGTCAATGCTGCGAGCCATTGGAAGCCAAATTGAGAAGACAACCAATCACGAAATGTGCAGAGATTTATCAGGCAGGAGAATGCGTGATGTAAATATGGAAAAGAAGTTAAAAGAATGGTATGCTACAGCCGATAAACGGGAACGTCAGAAAATGGAAGAATACCTTGAAAGACGACGTAGACGCCAAGAGATATTGCAACAGGGTCCATTACCTGGACACAAATTTTCTGATCGTGATTATGAACGACAGAAACGTAAGATTGCATATGAACTGCAAAGCGCCTTGTATACAGGTATATTTAATTTGTAAAAACCAAGTTACTGTCTGTTTAGCGATAGAAAATGTTTCAAATGAAAAAAAACAAGTGGCAAGTACATCCTCAAGTTCCTCGACAGGGCAACCAAATGTGAAGCGTACTCGGTTGTGGATAGAAGAATTAGATGATGTGCTGTGTTCCGACTCCAGTGAAGATGAGAAGTTGGAGAGCGAAGATTCTTTATCATCCGTTGGTGCATTCAATTTTGTAAAAGAGAATGATAATCAGCAGAATACAAACTCTAATGAAGTAAATATAGATTCTGCAGAAATTAACAATGATGATAAACAGCAAAGTACCAGTAAGTCACTTCCCTATTCATTGACTGAACAGTGTATTGACTTTTGTGCATGTCTTGGAAAATTATCAAGTCATCTTATTAGTTATTTACCAATCATAAAGTTAGGCTCGTATTTTGTTTGTCACAATCCTCTCTTATCAACAGAAAAACTAGATATGTAGATATAGCTCATGGTTTATTAAAATAACCAACTACTTCAACCATATCTTCTAAACACCTTCATGGTTACTCTTTTTGCTGCTCAAACCAGGGGCCTGGGTACAGTGTTTTGGGTAACGTTAGTGAAGGAAGTGATCACAGCTGGTAGTGCGATCAGAAATCATATTTTATATAATTTCAGGCTTTTCATTTTAATACGCTGACATCCTAGTAAATTCTGGCATTTCGTCGCTGGACTGAGATACAAATAAGCTTTGTCCACTTGGAAAATAAAGTTGCTCGTACATGCGACCATTCGAAAAATGAACTGGCTGCTTCAGTCAATATTAGGAAGTTTCAAGATCTAGTGGCATAATAGTTATGTGCCTGATTAAAAACTGCTGTCAGTTTTCTTCAAGACTTTCTCACCGCAAAATCTCGGTATTCTGTGAGATGTTCTATGCTAGTTTCCTCTGTATATCTTATCTGATATGAAGAAGTCATGATTAGTATTGAATCTGAAGATCACTTCATATTTACAGCAATTCTGTTGCATACCAAACAGTATTTTCTAAGTAATTGCGTCCTTATGTTTTACGCTTCTGATTTCAAAAATGTTATTTTCACTGGCCTCACATCTAAGGTTTGAATGAAACCAGTCTGTTATGGGCTAACATCCCCATCAAATTCGCAGATACGTCTTGTTGACGAATGCTAGTATATACGAAACCTAGGTGTGAAGCAAGACTCTGTCCTTTGTTTCCAACCTCCTAGATGGAGTTGAATTTAAGCAGTGAAACAGTAGTTATTCCGTTTCAAGCACATCTAGTCTGGATAGCTAACTGAACTGGTAAACTATATAATTGAAAGATGATGTGTGTGGAGCTGTGGCTCATTAATCTAGGCAGTCAACTTTCAATCAGTGGATTACAGGTTTATGCCCCACTCTGCTTACTGAGGTTTGGGAAGCCAGGTAGTAGGATTAATCTTCACACAGTGTGACTCATTGTCGAGTGTATGAACATGCACGTGGTTGCTGAGAGGATATATGGTAGTGAATTTTATCGGAGGAGGGAAATATGGTTTATGCAGCTTCTTCGCCCTCGCTGATTGCTGTAAGGTCAATCCACACAGATACTTTAACCGCGCTGTGACTCCATGTTTTCTCTTTTGTTTTCAATTTCTTCGTTTTTCTTAAACATATCATTGGTTGTTATCTTCATCAATTTACTGCTGTCTCGTGCATATAGTGATGGTAATTATTGTCGCTGTTATCAGTATTAACATCAGTCACATGACTGACCTAGGATAAAATTCACTTCATTTTTATTGTATTTATATAGTTTATCTTCCCTTTAGTTGAATCTCTTCTAAAACCTGCAACTTTTCATATTGTGAAATTTATATATACACATTATCTCCCAAGTACCTAGTATTGCAATTCAGTTGACTGTCCAAATTGTATGATGTTAAACTGCGGTCAACACAAAACTGACAATTGTTCCATTGTCTAAATTCGGCTGAATTCAACTCCACATATCCTTGCTGCAGACTGACTCGTGTTGTTTTAGCTGTAGTGATAAAATAGACTTGAGTTTATAGCCATGTAACCACGGGAAGTTATTATTGAAAGCACTTGTTTGATCGAATATTTGGACTGTCCAAAACTAGGTGCTAGGCTGTTTTTTCTTATAAGAAAATTGAACATTTATAAATAGATTCATTAAGTAAATGTATGATGGATCCAGAGCTATTAGAGATGAAGTCACCTGCAATCCACATAATGAGCTACAAGAGTTAAAGCAGTCACTACTGAAAATATGAATACCGTATCGCATTGATATTGTATGAAATTACTCATTTCATTATTACACATTGATCAGCATAACATACTCTTAAGTGCAAAAACTTAAAAATCTTCGACCAAGCTACTTCGAAGTGTGTGAGAGAATTGTTTGAAGCAGCCGTCAGAATAACAAAAAATCAACATGTAAGTCTGGACTCAGTGTATGAATCTGTCAAAAATATGTTCATGAGAAGAACCTTCCAGTTTGATGGTTTTTTTAAGGTTAACCCAATAGAGCAGACATAGTTATAGTTTTTAAATAACGAGAACTAGATATGAATTCCACTCAAATAATAACCACTAACCTGAATTAAAGAAGTAAACGCGATTATCAAGTAGCAAGCAAGATAAGCACTTGCCAACAGACCAATCAAGTGGTTTGTCGGCCACCTACTCTAGTTGAAATCCATCTTTAATCAATACACATAAACTACATATCTCCTTCATTTTTCATAATGCTAAAAGTGATGCCTAGGCTGATGTATATAGCTGTCTCTGAAAAATTGAGCTCGTGAAAAGACATAGCTACTAGTTAATCCGAATTGTTCCATCAGCTACTTCATGAATTTTTAGTAACGTTAATATGTATTGCTACTAAAAACATTGGGTCACTCCGCATATTGTCATTAATATATTAATGTATACGTTTACTTTATCGTTATTATTGAATGGTTCAAGCACCGTGTTTCCTAATCTTCATGCATTCACCTATCTCCGATGAACGGTACTAATTCGTCAAGTTTAAATTCGCAATCCATCATAGTTATAGATTGCCAGTTGGCAGTCCGGGATATAGATACACCAATTTTTGAGATATTAGAATTTGTAGCTCAGGATCACAGTGACAATGGTTCGATGTTCTCCAACTTTGATATATGATCCTGAACATTTCATCACCAGATTTCGTAATGTCTCTCCACTGACTTAGTGGAGAAGTCTCCGTAGTTGGAGATTACTGAACGCGCTAGTTTTGCTAATGATAGGTTATATTGTGTAGATGATTTTTGCAAATTAGGATACGCGGCGACAATCTCTTAGGTCAAATTTGAGGTTAGGTATTAATTGATTTCTTAACTCTCTACGTGTAGTCCTGAGGAAAACAAATTCAGTTGGATTATGTGTGCATAAATTCCTAGTCTATTATTTCTTACCGACTTAAGACTAATATACAATACATACTGCGCTACTAACATACTGTTTTCTTCACATTTTCAGTTTCGGATGAGGAGAAAAAGCAAGAGGGAAAACCATGTACAAACGCCCAACCAGATGTCGTACAGCCTTTAATGGACGAACAATTGCATGAAACAGATACTGCAGAAAGTCTGGAGAAGTTTGGCTTAGATGTTCTTAAGGCAACCTTAAGTGCCCGCGGCTTGAAATGTGGAGGGACGTTAAAAGAACGAGCTGGTCGACTATTCTTAGTCAAAGATTTGAGTCCAGATCGATACCCTGTAAAATTACTAGCAAAAAGCAAATGACTCTAGTTTTTGCACGGTTTTTTTAATAATGCATATAGGAGGTAAATACCTACTTTATGTACTTAGTAAACTAATGCCTCTAGCTTATTTCTTTGAATTCATTGGATATTAACATGTACAGTGACTCAGATACACTATATTGATACATTTTGTTTACGATTTTTTTATATATGAGAAGAAGAATAAGTTCGTTTTTATAGTTCGATTGACTTCAACCCTAATCATGTTACTGTCAAATAAGTTGCCAATCTTGCAGCATCCATGTCGGTTACAAATAAGCATTATGCACCGTTTACATCCATGAATCAGTTATGAATAATGTATAAATCACACTTTCTAGTCATCATAAAAACTTGCAAGAATTTCACGGAACTTTTATTATCTCGAACTATAAACTCTGAAGAATATTTACGCTGACTTTTGGAAAAGCTGTCTTCAGTTTAAATCCATTCAAAAGAATTATATATATATATATATATATATATATATATATATATATATATATATATATATATATATATATCATTCACGAGTAAGACAGAGTAGAGAATTCTACCGCACAACTCACAACTATTTTAGAAAAAAATTAATGGAAAGTTCGGCTTATCTGAAATAAATAAATGAAGAAAAACAAACAGCAGTATAATTGAAGCTTTAGGCACAAAACGGCCTAAAGAAAACAAAGTAAAGTCAACTTTCACTCGCTTTACGACTGTAAAAAAATGGCAAGCAAGAAAGATTATGTGGGAAAAGAGAAAGGGAAGTCCCCTGAGACTGTACAACGTGGCGCTGCAGCTGGGAACCGTTGGAAAATACTATTATATGAGGCAAATAAATGTGTGCGACACTGTTTGAGAAAAAACAAAAGGAAATGAAATTCTGAACAGAATTCGAGATTTAGAAATGAAGAGAAAGCCGACGTTTTTAGAACATGAATCACGGCCTACTACTACTGTACAAGCAAGTTTGACTAAACTGACGATCACTGTAGTACACAGCTTTTGTCGATTCGACGTCTTCCAGGTGACAAAAGATTTGTATTCTGTTCCAACTCGAGTTCTTCAGCCAGTCTGTAAGGTTTCAAAAAACATAAGAAACAAAGTTGCAAACAACTTACGCTTTTTCATGTAGGTCCAGCTCCTGAATCATATCATCACGTTCATTGACCAGTCGTACAAGATCCCGTAAAAGTAGGTCCTCTCGTTTTCGATCACTGTCCGTTTTCAAATATTCTAATTTGGTTAGGAAAGTAGTCAGTTCGAAATATGGAATGAGGCATTGCAAAAAAAATAATAACTTTTTCTCATTTCTGTTCACAGGTAGGCAATACTAATTTGGTATTCTGCAGAAAAACATATGTAAACCTAGAGATACAAGATCCGTTGAAGTTACTTCACTTCACAGTAGCATGCAAAGAACAAGTGTATAGAAAAAGACTGGTATCAAAGCAGATAAAAGTGTAGGGAGGACAAGGAATTTAAAAACGAAAATTAATGGAAATGTTCAAGCCTTAGAAGACATTAAAGAGTGTTAGTTGGGTAAGGGAAATCGACAGGAAGCCCTGAACATGCTCAATACCACTCGTCAGCAAGGCATATCTGCAACCTTACGGAACTGACATACCACCTGGGGTTTGAACCCGCGTGCTGCCTGCCCCGACTAAATCCTGTTGGACTGGATTAGGTGCATAGAATGGTCATTAAAGGGGGGGGGGGACGTGACAAACTTCATGTTGTCTAGGCCTGATCAGATTCTACCAACCACTTTGCAATGAGGCTACCAGGCTAGGCGAGTAAGCATTGCTATCCACTTTAATGCATGTTAGTTAGATGACGGCAATCGGCAGAAAGCTTCGAACCTCAGATGGGACATCAGCTACATCGTGGTTGCACACCTAGTTTCCTGCTTTTTGGCACTCTCCAGAGTGAATACAACCGCCTCATTAGGACTAATTTTTGAAAATTTCACCAGGAGCTTCCAACCATTGGTTCCTGTGGTCTCCAGAACCAAAACCAAGGAGTCCACAACTACCTACACAGAGCAAGCCAACAGTCGTAAACTCCATAGACTGACGCATGTCTTGGCCTAGCTATCATGAGCACCCTTCCAACCTAGTTCAACTTCTGATAGCACCGCACGTCGAGGTGAATGGTGAATCAACATGCGCAACACATGTTCAAGCCATCTCAGTTGCTGGACGTTAGTAGTTTTATTCATAGTCTTGTCATCCTTTCCTAATACCCTTTGTCTGACCACGATATTGATCACAGGGCGATTCTACCGTGCACGGGCAATGCCTCGAAGACACCCATAGTCAAAACGCTGTAACCTGTTCATATACTCTACCTTTAGCGGCCATGTCTCACAGCCACATAACAGGAGAGAACGAAATGCAGTGTGGTAGGCTTGTCCATTATTGAATAGTTGGATATCTCGTCGCTCGATGTCACAGATGATACAAGTTGACAAATGACAAACCGACCAAATGAAATTCCATCAAAAACCAACCTGTTCGGGCTGATGAAACCCCCAGAAAGTGAAGTGGTCGAGGCATTCCACTCTCTATCCTTAAACTAGGAGTAGTTCCAGACCAGTCCTGATCGACGGAGTCGAATGCCACCTTCGGGTCAATAAAAGTGGCGCTTGTCAGTCACGGGCAAGTATGCCTGCATCCCAGGACCTAATGAAAGGTGGAAATTTGATCGATACACTCTCCTCCAAGTCTGGAACCTGTCTGGTTTAATCGGTGCAGGGCGATTGAAGCGTTGCTGTAATCCAGTTGAACTGTGCCTCAACGTATTCTGCTAACGTTCCTAGCCATCTGTCCTGAGAGGTTATCAGCGTCCCATCCTTTTCGGTGATGGTCACCGTCTTCTTGCAAGTGTCCTAAATAAGCCTCAATAGTTGCTAGGTGTTTCCTAACGCTGATGCCTTCTCCACCTCCTTCGCTTTCGCCTCCACCACTGCTAGCGATTGTGATGACTTCTCATCAATTTATCCTGATGCTGCTTTCTCTCCTAACTGTGATCAGACCCGACTGTAATGAATCTTCTTGCACCAATCAGTTCGGATAACATTTGTGATGTAAACCCACATTTCTTTGGTTGTCAGAAGATCAGTGTTAGAGATTTATCTTTTGTTCAGTACATACTGTGTCTACTGGTTTCTTCATTTCAGAGAAACAAAGAAATTTAATTCATTTGGATATGTTATGATGAAGTAACTAATATGTGGAGCATTTATGTGGCCGGAGTAATCACGCTTGGAAATTATGTTCAAGGTACTGACATAATATAATGGAAACATGGAATTACATCTCAGATACTGCTGCAACTATGAATTGATTAATGATGATGTAATGACGATAATGTCTAGGTTAACCGGATTAATTAGCCAAATGGCATACTTACAACAATGGTGGAACGGTGATTATCCCTAAAGCCTACCTAAAAATATATCGTACAATAACCCAGAAAAGACAGAAATAATAATGAACACAAACGAATTTTATGCATCAAGGATAATAAAAAAGTCAGTAAGTACTCAATAAATTCTTACAAACAAATAAAAATGCAAATCAGCAGCTAAGTACAAACACCTTTAGTAGACTGTAAGCCAACCTCCCCTGGTTAACTAGTTCACTAGTCACTAGCTGGTCCTAAGCCCGGGTAAGGAGGGAAGGTTGGGCGTAGGGCTAGCAACCATACACCGTAAAACAAATCCAATCGCTAAAGAAACTTCAAAGCACAAAGAAATTATCAAAAATAAAAACAAACTAATTCCTCGCTAGAATCGGAGAGATGAAATGACGCCAGTTGGTGAAAGCCTTCGCGAAGCCAATTGAGTGATGTATCTTCTCTTGATGAAAGCGAAAGTAAACATGTGGACATGGAATGTCCGCACCATGTTTGAACTTACCAAGGCTACCCAAATTGCAAGAGATGAGAAGGTATCACATTGAAGTGCTTGGAATCTACGAAAGCAGGTGGAATGGAAGTGGACTCTCTAAACTATCAACCGGAGGAGAGTCAATAATCTACTCCGATATTGTCACCCAGACGACAACCACGAGCACACTCAGTTTTGGAGTGGCTATCATGGTGTCTCCAAGAACATCGAAGGCTCTCATACAGTGGGAACCAATCTTCTCCAGTATCAGGATCATGACAGCAAGATTCAACTCAAAAGGAAGGAAAGTCACAATCGTACAATGCTACGCACCTACAAATAATGCAGGTCAAGAGAAGAAGGAGGAATTCTACAGACAACTGCAATCAGTACTGGTCAAGACTCCAGCTGGCGACATCAAAATTCTAATGGGTGACATGTTTTAATGTCAAACTGGGAGCGGACAACACAGGAAGAGAACTCATCATGGGTCGGGAAGCACTCGGTGAAATGAGGAATGAGAATGGAGAACTGTTTGCAGATTTCTGCGCATTCGACGATTTGGTGATTGGAGGCACTGTGTTCAAGCACAAGGATATTCACAAAGCGACATGGGTTTTACCAGACACCAGGACACACTAAAAATCAGATCGACTTCATCCCAATCTGAAGAAAGTAGAGACGCAGTCTACTGGACACAAGATCAAGAAGGGGAGCAGATGTAGGTTCACACCACTCACTGTCTAGTGCAAGGAACCTACCTTCAAAATAAAGTTGGAAGCCTTCACAGAGGTTGGTGATAGACCACAGTTCAAGTTCAACGCCCAGAACGGAAACTGAAGCACGAAACTACAAAGGACATCTTCATGTCAGTCATCAGAAGAAAATGGGAGATATCGAGCAACATCCCTGAAGGGACCTGCGTGGATGAACACTGGAACTCTTTGAAAGGGATGTGGAAAGAAACCTCCATAATTGTATTAGGAAGGAAGAGGAGACAAGACAAAGAATGGATCTCGACGGACACATGGGAGCTGATAGAGAAAGGAGAGGAAGATGGTGAAGCAGAAGATGAGCCAGTGCAGTGCAGGGATGCACAAGGAAAAGAACTGAGTACGACGTACAAAACACTGGACAAGGAAGTAAAGAAGAGTGTGGCAAAGAGAAAAGACACTTCTACGACACATTGGCAAGTGAAGCAGAACAGGCTGTAGGTAGGAGAGACCTGACATCATATCAAATAACCAGGTTACTATCTGGGAAGAGATCAACACAGATGAAGCCAGTCAAAGATGATGAAGGAAATATAGTTACCAAAGAGGAGAAGAAAAGGAAATGATGGGCTGACCACTTCAAAAAGCTCTAAAATCGACCACCACCTGCATTTCGTCCAGAAATACTACCTGCAGCCACAGAACTACAAGTAAACACAAGCCCTCCGACGAAAGTCGAAGTCCTGAACGCCATGAAGCTACTGAAATGGGGGAAAGCAGCAGGACCAGATGGAATCCCGCCATAAGCACTGAAAACAAATGCAGAGACAATAGCGGGCATGCTCACATCACTATGGCAGAATGTCTGGAAGGCAGGAAGGGAAGGTACTGGGCGACTGGAAGACGGTCTACCTTGTCAACCTCCCAAAGAAGGGAGACCTAAGTCTTTGCAAGAAATGGCGCAGAATCATGCTCCTGTCCACCCCAAGCAAAATATTAAACCGTATCATCCTGGAGAGACTTAAGGATACGCTGGACTCAAAACTACTACCCGAACAGGCTGGATTCAGGAAGTACAAATCATGTGCAGATCAAATTGCAACGCTACGCATCATCATAGAACAGAGTATAGAATGGCAGTCAACCCTCTACCTCAACTTCATCGACTTTGAAAAGGCCTTCGACAGCGTCGACCGAGAAGTAATTTGGCAACTGCTTCAACACTACGGAATACCAGAAACCTTTATCAATCTCATTCAACAACTATATGAAAACGCCACATGCCAAGTAATTCACAATGGGAAGCTCAGTGATGCCTTTGAAGTGAAGACAGGAAGGAGTAAGACAAGGCTGCCTACTATCACCGACCATCTTCTTGATTGTGGTCGACTGGATCATGCAGCAAACCGTGAGGAGCGGGAAGATGGGCATACGCTGGTTGGACCGATGAGAAGACCCTAGAAGATTTGGGTTTCGCCGATGATAATTTATGTCTAATGCCTTATGAGCACAAACTCGAAGATCTACAGGCGAAAACTAACAAGTTGACGGCAGAGGCAGCGAAGGCAGGACTTCAAGTGAATATAGAGAAGACAGAGGTGATGAAGATACCGCACCAACAACAACAACAAACTCCAGTCACCAGCAACGGCAGAAACCTAAAGGAAGTAGCCTCTTACACCTATCTAGGCAGCATCGTTTCAACTATAGGCGGCACAGACGAGGATGTCAAAACCAGGATCGGAAAAGCAAGACAGGCGTTCATTAACCTGAAATCAGCGTGGAGAACTACTGAACTTAACATGTGTAACAAGATCCGGATTTCCAACACCAATGTCAAGTCAGTGCTTCTATATGGCTCATAAACTTGGCGCGTCACGAAAAGCACTTCCAACAAACTACAGACATTCATCAACAGCTGCTGTCCACGCTCACTCGATACTGAAGATCAGATGGCCAAAAAGAATAAGCAACAAGGAACTCGCTCTGGCAACCAACCAACCAAGAACCTATCACCCAACAACTATGCAGAAGAAAGTGGAGATGGATTGGGCATACACTGAGAAGACCATTCGGAGACATCACGCGCTAGACCAGGCCCTCGACTGGAATCCAAAGGGGAAACGACGAGTTGGGCGTCCGAGGCGAGGGTGACATGGAGACCATATGAGGAAGAAATGAAAGCTTTTGGGCAGTCGTGGCGCCAGGTTGAAAAGACTGCAGAGAAGAGAGTGGAATAGAGACGAGCTACTGAAGCCCTATGCTCAACTAGGAACCGAAGAGAAAAATGATAAATAAAATAAAGACCATACGCCATTGACATAAGGCTACTGAAGGACTGTAGTTTGAGTCGGAGAAGTGACGGAGTATTATCGGAGAGACTCGCTCAATTGTTGGTAGGAGGATGGGAAACTGAGTTTGATCCATAATATTATTGTATAATCTGTCCGTATCTTCATCTTATATCTTGATACGACAGTATGAGGTGTTGCAGTCGGATGGTTATGTAGCACTGCCAAGTTCAATGTTGTCGCTGACTGACTAACGGTTATAGACATAGATATATGTACCAGCGAAAATTAGGTTTCCAAACCCTTGTAAATGATGGCAACACAAAACCCACCTATTAGACATGAAAAGAATATTATTTGACAAGTCTAATTTCGCATTTCTTGATAAACAGCATTTTATGAGATTGTAATCCGTAGAGTATGAGCAAAAGGGAAACTATCTAGGATCCTGTATTACCGTGAAACTCGAAGTTATTTGGCCAAGAAATTAGACCGGATTCGTTACAGAAACTGATTACACGGTAGAAAGTAATTAAACAATGGACTACATATGACATGAATGTCTACAATATTATCTGCCTGGTTAAGCGAAAAACTCTGCGTTATAATTTACACCTGTTGCAAAAATGAGTGCTTAGACCACCGGGTTAGCAAAACACCTATTTCTTAATCGTAGTTGGGGTTGGTACCATTTTATTTGTGCGTTTCGCAATAACGAATAGTTAATAGTGTCAGGTCCACAACCAAGCTACTTTCAAAAAATATTTCACAGTTACCTTCAACTGATAAAATCGATCGTAACTCGTCCTGCAGCATATGCATTTTCTTTTTTAAATCATCTTCTTTCTCCCTGAAACAAGAGATGTGAATGTTCGACGTTTGCGAAGTTGTATAAATAAATAAAATGAGAACAGTGACCAACGATAATAACAAGCAATTATTTACAGAGTCACATAAATGAAAATATATCGGACAGCTTATGATTATCCCATCAGTTGAGCTGGTAAAGTAAACTGGTCTATTGCCACACAAAAGAAGCACTGGATACTATAATATAGTGAAATAACTGGGATAGTTAGCAAGCTCGAGAAAGAGAAAACTACCGGACTTTGAGACGACGACAGTTTTCTAATCGATAAGTTTCCTAGAAAAATGCAACCACTTATCAACAACATCAAAATAGGACCAGGCAAAGTTACGCAACGGTTGTCACATACAGCATGGAAAAATCAAGCGAGAATGCACTAGGATGAAAGATTACAAAATAAAGAAGAATCAGTCAAAACTAGTAAAAAGAGGGGAAGGAGCAATAAAATAGTGAATTCAGTATAATGGTTACGATAAAGATAAAGTCTGGATACATCTCCGCCACTAACATCGATTCTGAGACATATCACCTACAGTATCCAACCATTGATTTCTGTTGTCTCACAAACCCCAACTCAAAAGTCTACATTACCCTACACGACTCGGACCAACAGTCACAAACTTTGTGCACTGATGCCATTTTCTATTCTGGCCACCTGTAACATTTTCCTAGCTTAAACCTATCTCAACTAACATTGCATTGTACGACGAGGCAGACGGTGACTAGGAAAGCAAAACGCATGTCCCAGTCACCTGAGTCGATGAAGGCTAACAATCTTATCAACTAACTCTCCTCTCCTCCCTGAAACTCGAAGTGCCTAAATTCCACATTACTGATGAGGCGACACCAAGACACACAGTCTGTGCTACGAAAGCAAAGGTGTTCGAAAACCTGAAGCTATCGCACGCCCTCTACCTTTAATGATCATGTCTCACGACCAAATAGTCAAACAGAGTGAGTCCTAATGCAGTAAACTCGACTCTCAATAGACAATCGGATATCACGATAAAGCCATAAATCTCATAGTTCGGCGAAAACTAATCAAGGCTTTTGCTCGTGTAGAGATTTCGAAAGTCATTAAAATATTAGCGCTGTCCAGAAGATTCTGCATATTCTCATAGTCGTATTCTAACACAGCCATGTCACTTATCCACTTGGCAACTACCTAAGATTCTCCTGTGAAGTCAGACGGTATGAGGAACAGACTTATAGGTACGTTTGAGATAAAGCTGCAAACGAATAGAGACAGTAGATGTCCTTGAGAGATACCACTAGACAAACACAACTCATTAAAGGCTGTAGCACTCCTGCGGGTATCGGGGTATAGAACTTACAAAAGAATGATGTACGCACTCAGCACCCAATTTCCTGACAGGCACTGACGTAAGATTTTTCAAACATCTGACTATAATGTAAAAACCAGATCGACAAATACGGCCAGCGTCGAACACTAGTGTCTGTTTTCTAGAAAATACTGGAATGTAAATATCTCGTTGATACACCCAAGGCGAAGTTTGAACACTGGCTTTCTCAAATTTGATTTACCTGAACCTCACTCACGCCTCATGATTACAAAACCTAAGATCTTAGACAGTATTTTAGTTATCACAAGAAGATTTCTCACCTTTGTTAAAGGCTTAAAAAATCGGAGATTGAGACCAGTCAGAGAAGATCATATCTGACTCTCAAACACTAGTTAACATGAGTTAATCTGACCAATAAACCTCAACCACCATCATCAAATTCTACATGGCTATGCTGCCTTTCTTCGTTTCCGATTACTAACAGGTTCTTTGACTTCTGCAAGTGTTAGGAGTCTTATTTTGATGTTCCGTTCGGTATACGACAGGACAGCGGAAGACAAAATTGTAGTTGAAGGCCAGTTGAACTATTCCTCGAAGCGTCCTGCCCAACTTTCGTCTCTCCTGCTAGTGAATCGTAGAACCATCCTTCTTTGCTATCATCTCACCAACCAGTGACCTCATCACCCAAGTTCCCTAGTGTTAACTATCACCATTGCCGTTTCCATCTCTTTGGCTTTCGACACCCATCAGTGTTTGTAGTTACTGCAAGAAATTTCTGTGTGTCAATATTTGAATCGTCGCCTCGCCCTATTGGGCTCGGATAATACAGGAATACGTTCGTGTGCATCCATTAATTCGGAAGTTGTTAAGATCCACAGACTCTTCTAACCACTCTTTGAGGGCCAGTCACAGTCACCAACGCTGCTTTTACAACAGATTGTGGATGGCGCCAGACTTCTTCTGGATGAGTGATTTGGTTCTGTGTTGTCAACTGTCTAGCTAGCTCCCTGCTGAAAGTAGCCCTAGTATTCTCATCGTCATGCATCACTCGCAAAGGTCTTGCTGTTGTCATTTTCCCGCGTCCATTTAGGCATAGACATACGATGCATGACCACTTTCCAGGGGGATCACTAGTCTTCCACTGACCCTCTCCTGCGTTAACTGGTGGCATTATTCTCTATGCTCATCACTGAGTTGAGCTTGGTGGTCGCCATGTCAGGCAGTGTCTTTCCGTGTGTGTGAATACCGTGCTGGTCAGAAATATATAGTTTTCTAAGCACAGTTGTGGTGAGTGATCGCCATTATCTGTTCGTTCGGCTAGGATACCGAAAGTGACGCTCAAGTATCTTCCTGTCAGAATTAGGCTACCCCCTTGAGCTTTGAAGCCACTTGCTAAATGTTTGGCTTTCATCAGGAGGCTACACAGTCCTCGACAGAACTCATCCGACCTATAGTCAGAGGTGCGTAAGTAGATATTGTGAAGAAACAACGGCGAGTTTCATTACTCCTTTGAGTCCTCACTGTTGGGCAGCACATAAGCGACTGTCAACTGGAATCCAGTCGAGCAGTACACCTCCTGCTATACCTACACCTGCAAGACCATAAGAACTAGCCATCGCATCTGCAGGAATTCTAAGGACAAGATTTGCAGATTCAACAAATCGGTCAGGTGAGGTTAGATTACTAACCGCACTTAAGTCCTGTATGCGTGTCTCGCAAACACAGCAGACATCTATGGCACGAGATGCCAAAGTTTCGGCTAGCGTAGCTTGTTGGGCGATTAGACAAAGGGTGTGGAGATTGAAAGTTCCAATGTGTTTCTTAGAGTGCAGTTCTAGGAAACCACGGATGCTGTTTTTTGAAGTCGGGTCATTATCAATAGCTGGAGAGTTGGATTAAATTAAAGATGAAGTAGCGAGGTTTATCGAGAGATGTGAAGGAAGATAGACGGTAAAGATATTGATCATGGAGGACAGTGACCTGATGGTACTTGACTACTGACAGAACTATGAGGGAAGTCGACACTTTCCGGCTGCCCACACCATAGAAAACTGGTTGGCCTTAAGGTACCTGAAGATTTAGTGGGCGATCACAGAGACAAAAAAACGTCTGGTTGAGGTCCATCACACAGTACTGAAGTGGCACTTTTGATCGTCCATGGAAAACACTTTACTGCTGTCACACTCCTGTCCAGTCAACAGTACGACTTAGACCACGAACGCACATCATAGCGTCACAATTCACACCATAACAGTGGATGCTTCGTTGTCTTACCACTATCCAACTGACTTTTGTGGTATGGTAAGACCTTGAGGGAACAACAGTTCCAGTCAGTGTAGCTCGTTGGGCCATATTGTTTTGCAAGGACGTCTATGATATCAAGGTTGTAGCTATCGGTTGGGAACTGATTATTTGCGCTTAACCGCTAACTAAAAGTAGACTCGCCGTTCAAATAAGTGTTAGATTTCTGTGATCTCATTATTTGGTCGTTATTTGCTGATATCTACCCACGGCTTACTTGTAACAAAGTTATGCTCGTAGAAAAACCCCCCATAGCCCTAACAGTATGTGAAATTCTAGCGTTTAGTTTCTGCTATCAGTTACATTTAAAGTAACGCATGTTGCATGATTTGAAAAGCAAAGAAAATGTTTGCTCATAACGAATAATTGTTTCTGATAGTTAAATGGAGGCAATCGGCAAAAAGCGCTGAACATAAGTTACGTGTTTTCCGGCAGTCGTCAGCAAGGCATATCTGCAACCACAACGAAACTGATATCCCGTCTGAGGTTCAAGGCTATCTGTCGATCGCCTTCATCTGACTAATCTCTATCTCAGTGCATCGCGATGATGAGTCTCCTAGCCTGGTGGCCACATCTCAAAATAATCGATAGGATTCAATCAGCACTATGGAATAGATAACATGAAGTTGGTTACCCTCCAGTGACTAATCAATGTATCGTTTGTTTCACTCCTTCTGAAATGCCAGAACAGTTACATTTATGGTAGAACAAGAAGTATTGTCTTCTATCACATTAAATTACCTTCGACTAGTGGGACAAAATATATCTGTGAACTAACTAAATAGACAACTAGGGAACGATGGAGGTGAAGTGAGAAAACGTCATAAATTATTTCATCAATCAACCTCAACAGTAGAACTAGGTATGTTAACTTACCCATTCCTATTTCATTCACTTAAAACCATATCCCAAAAAGTTCTGGAGCACGCTAATGATGAGCAGACATCCATGGCACGAGATGCCAGAGTTTTGGCTAGCGAAGCTTGTTGGGTTTTTAAAAAAATAGAAGCTTTACAAGCTTCTGAAACAATGCTTAATGAATATAACAGAATATACCAAGTGGAAGATAGATTGATAGACACAGTACGATGAAATGTTGCATTTTGGCTTTTTGTACCCGTAAAGATGCATAGAACGTTACAGAGTTATTCTCTATTTTTGTTGGTGCTTATGAGGATAGTGTATTTTTTTGAGGTTCTAGGAAGATTCAGATCAAGGGAAGCATTCAAACATGAGTTGTTTAGCCTTATAGAGCTATCAGGCTCAATTCAATGGTACTGAATTCAAGCAGTAGATTGCAGTCAGAGCATAACAACACTGCAATCGCGTCAGTGATTCCTGCGGAAACGCAATCTTACAGGAATTTAGCGAAATATTTCAAAAACGCAGTCTGATTGGTGTATATTAGTGGGAACATCCTTCTTGGGAAGAGCACGATTTTCTTTGAAATGAAATTTACATGCTGTTTGTAACAAACAGTAAAGCCAACGAGGGGTTTACTGACCGACATTCAACACCTGAGATAGTAGAGAGAATTTGCGGCTCAAGATGAAAATTATAGTTGTTTAGTGTTCTAATTATATGTTTATTATAGTCTTCTGCACTCCAAACTGGGCAAATTTCGAAATTTTAATTAAGCTTAGTTCTGACTATTTTGACTACTTAGTGGTACACATTTCCAGATAATTTATCCCCTTCATTTTAACTCAGATTTTATCACACTTTATTCACTCAACTTGACTGAAACATCTACTTTCATTTGCATATTGGTTCACACATTAGAAAATCAATATTACTGTAACCATTATCGACCACCAACTAATGTAACAATATGCAATTATAAAAATAAAATAAGCTAAATACTGTAAACAGTTACTTTAATTAATTACTTGCCAATTGAAAATTCTTAAAACAAAATCATTCACGAATCAAACTAGGTTTTTGTAAAAGTTATTCATTAGCAACATAATTAATAACAAATTTCACAATCAGAATTATCAAAGGAAAAGAGACAAGTAATCTTACATAATATTTAGTTGAATACCACGACGGATTAGAGCATTCTTTTTATTGACTAAAATAAACCATCTTCTTAACAGTTCTTCTTCTAACGCTGTGCCTGGTTCACGTGCCATTTGTTGACGTAGTCTTTGTTCTAGTACAGCTGCTTCTTTGTCTAATTCTTTTTGAGCCTGTTCAAGCTCAGCTTGTTCATTATTAATATAGTTTGAAATAGAGAGATCTGTATTCGCTGTAGTATTGTTGACTGAAGAGCCTGTCATGAGATATAGGAGAGTAGATATATACAAAAAGTGATATGCGCACAGCAGGGTCATGTAAGAAAATAATTGCAAAAAGGAAAATTAGAGTTTTCTTATGCAACATGTGTTCAACTGATTTCACGATTTCTTGTTGAAAAGCTTAAGCATCTATAAATGGCATGGTGAATCAAAATGATGCTAAAAATGTATGGTAGGAGTAAAAATACGGAGCAGCCGCAAAGTGATTGTGAAATGAGTACAAATATACTTCAGAAAAAAGAATGAACATTAGGAATATTGATTCTCAATCACATCTGCATCTGAGAGAATAAACATAATACTTTTAATAAAATCCGGCTGGTTTATTAGTAAACACTCAACTCAATGGATGATACATTTTACTTTCAATCGTGGATCGTCGATTAGGGTCCTGCCTTTGCTATTGATATTTTGGTAACCAGGCAGCATTACTAACCATCAAATAACAAATGCGGTGAATAGGTTCGTAAATTAATCTGTTCATGATTGTTGAGAAGTATGCATTTCTGAACATTAAGAAACAACCAGCAAATCCTGGCTTTTTTAAATTAATCACATCAAGGTTCAATACGGAAAGTGTATGTTAAATGTATTCAACTCATCGAAGGGTTTGTAACATGGAAAGTTTACTCGAGTATGCATTCTAACTTCATCAAAAAGCATGAAATTTGAACTGTGAAATTTCTAGTGACAGTAAGAAAATATGAAAAATACTACAAAAACTAAAGTGATTGAACATAATAAAGGGGAGAATCTAATAGCTGGAATGTCTTTGATTTCGACACGGGTCAGCTTTCTAAACTGGATTATTATAAATATCTAAACCTCAGACGGAGACTGATCATTTTAGTAGCGTCCACTGATTTATATGGATTTCATGGACTGACATCGGTTGTTTACTAACCTGAAATCAATAAATGAATCCTCATAAACCTCCAAATGGAATGATTCTAGCGCTTATTGGTGACTTGCTTCGAGAGGTGAGAAGTTATGACCAATGGGGCAAACCTAGTGGGATAACCATACATATACTCAACGACAGGACTGAATGGAGATCGCGCTGTTTCGTGAACTAACAGAAGTAGGAAATATAGACCACTAAATTCTGACCCATTGGCTCAATGGTAACCTGCTGGTTGCGGAACCTGAAGTCCTTGGATTTGATCCCTGGAGAGATCATGGGTGTGCAATGCTGAAGAGTCCCATGAAAGGACGAAACAGTTGTACAGTGTTCCTAGGTTTCCAATGTTTCTGCAGCTGATGTTATTCCATGATGAATACCAACCTGAAATCAATACAAAAATTCCCACAAACCTCCAAATTGATTAAATAGATCTATCACATAAAACAGAATCTACAGTTCAAATTTACCTTCTGGTTTCGTTCAAGTATCAGTCTAACTACGGTCATTTCAGATGCCGCAGCAAAACTGTTGATAAATACCTGTAGATCCGTAACAACATATTTCTTAGACAAATTAAAATTTTCGAGTTACTAATAGAGTTTTCTAGTGACTGAGCTACCAGGTATTATTTTCAATTCAATCGACGAGTTTTCTGTGCACCTGTCATGTGAATTAGAAGTGCACGACGGTGCACCTACCATAAAAGTAGCGAACTTACCAGATTTTATCATCCCAGTCAGTATTGAAATGAATCAGAGACGAAAAACAATCAACGAAGTCTTGTTTGATAAACAGATTCTTATTTTCACAACAGCTGGAAGAAAAACTTATGTCAAAATGAAAGTGCAACAAGATTAAGAGGTTTTCGAATCCTGTTCACCTACGCATTAAGCAAATAACCCGGGGACTGTTGATTCGAATCCGTCTGTTAACAAATTTTGTACATCCGTAAAATTTAACACAGTGTGCATTATTTAACTAACTGCTATGTTACTTGCTTTGCCTGCTTTCCCTCGTTACGCTTAAATCCATCAAAGCAATAAGATGTATAGGATTTTCATTACCGTACCATACAATCATGACAGAAAGTGAGGTAAATTTGCCAACCATCTTACTTGAACTTAAAAACTGTCTAAAATGGTAAATACAAATAACTTGGCTAGGTGATATTCAGTTATTCAAAAAGCAGACACATAATATTCTGATTCGTCCTAGTATGGGACTCCTCAGCAGTACGCACCCACGACCTGGCTAGGGGTAGAACTGAGGACCTCCAGGTTTCACGGCGAACGCGTTAACCATTCAGCCACTGGGTCGGTTCCCAGTGGTTCACAATTTCCAACTTCTGTCAATTTACGACATAGTGCTCCCAGATTTTCAATGGTTCCCCAACTGATGTCAGTCCATGATGAATACTACTTCTAAATTAAAAATCCCCACTCATCTCAAAAATACATAATATTCTGTTAATTAATATCATAGTATAAGTTAAGTATTGCAGCAGAATGTAATATCACATTAGATTCTTTTACTTCATGCAGCAAAAAAAGATACAGCATGTACCAGAAGAATTTTAGGGTACAATTCATTGATATGACTATAAGAAATCAATTACACCAGTAAGTAATACTGTATTATGTGCTAAACTAAATCAATAAATCTTATGTTAAACTAATAATCTCATACCAACCAGTCTACCACAATTTACTCATATTAATTGTATTACAGGTTGAAGACAGACGAATAGCATCACCCATATGGAATTATTAGGTGTGAAGTATAATCTAGTAATTAAACACCTGTAGTGGGCTGAGTTGCATTATTTATTAGTATTATTTACTATACCATATTGTTCTAAAACGGCAAGCCATTTTAACTATCTTTTGACAAAAGTAGCTACACTACTATCAAACTGAACACTTCTCTTCTCGTGAGGGAGAGATTTTTAAAGGAAAAATATACGCGAAAATTCATGGATATTTGAATTCGCTGTAAAAGAACTTAATTTCACATATCTTTATCTCTTCCTCCCTTCATAACAAAAAAATTAGCATATACACCTGAACCCTTTGTCTGACCACGATATTGATCACAGGGCGATTCTACCGTGCACGGGCAATGCCTCGAAGACACCCATAGTCAAAACGCTGTAACCTGTTCATATACTCTACCTTTAGCGGCCATGTCTCACAGCCACATAACAGGAGAGAACGAAATGCAGTGTGGTAGGCTTGTCCATTATTGAATAGTTGGATATCTCGTCGCTCGATGTCACAGATGATACAAGTTGACAAATGACAAACCGACCAAATGAAATTCCATCAAAAACCAACCTGTTCGGGCTGATGAAACCCCCAGAAAGTGAAGTGGTCGAGGCATTCCACTCTCTATCCTTAAACTAGGAGTAGTTCCAGACCAGTCCTGAAACATCATCTTACATCTTACAGATGCAAAACGCATGTCAAACATACTCACATTTCTGCTCAAGGCGAAGGAGATCCTGCATTTTGACAACACCTTCATACAGCAGTACAATATTGTCTGCGTACGCGAAGTCAACTAGGTGCCTTACAGAGAGAAGATCAATGCCCGTGAAGCCAGACGTACCTAAGGTCACGTCCATTAGCACACCTAAAACAACAGTAAGTAGAAACGGTGACAACGGGAATCCCATGTGGACACCACTAGTTGTCGTCAGTTCAGATGACAACTCTCCAAAAGCCCTAACATGACTGCAAGAGTTCGAGTAACGAGGTTCGAATAGCATAATACACTTGCTCCATACTCCTTCAACAGTCAGACACTGCCACAACATATCATGGTCGACGGAGTCAAATGCCACCTTCGGATCAAGAAATATGGCAAGAGTTAGCCACCACCGGTGCATATATTTGTAGTCTAAGACCCGTTGAAGGGTGAAAATACGATTGACACACCATCTACGTCTGCAACACACCTATTTTCCTGCTGTTTGTCGTCCTCGAGCTTCACCATGGCGCGGAATATCTATGGACTGAAGAATTTTGAAAACGATATCATCATCATCAACATAGAACCAGTCATTACTGGGTAGGGGTTCACGTTTCCGCTCCTCACATCAGCAGATCAGAAAAAAAAAGCAATAACGTGAAGATGAAGAAGCAAAGAAGGATCTAACAAAAGTAGCAAAAGAGAGGAAGGAGCAATAAAATAGTGAATTCAGTATAATGGTTACGATAAAGATAAAGTCTGGATACATCTCCGCCACTAACATCGATTCTGAGACATATCACCTACAGTATCCAACCATTGATTTCTGTTGTCTCACAAACCCCAACTCAAAAGTCTACATTACCCTACACGACTCGGACCAACAGTCACAAACTTTGTGCACTGATGCCATTTTCTATTCTGGCCACCTGTAACATTTTCCTAGCTTAAACCTATCTCAACTAACATTGCATTGTACGACGAGGCAGACGGTGACTAGGAAAGCAAAACGCATGTCCCAGTCACCTGAGTCGATGAAGGCTAACAATCTTATCAACTAACTCTCCTCTCCTCCCTGAAACTCGAAGTGCCTAAATTCCACATTACTGATGAGGCGACACCAAGACACACAGTCTGTGCTACGAAAGCAAAGGTGTTCGAAAACCGTAAGCCTTCTCATGCTACTTAAAGTTAATGGTAATGTCTCACAGCTATACACAAAACAGAAGGAATTGCAGCGCAGTATATTCGACTGTTAGTAGAAAAACAGATTTTGCAACGGCCTCACAGATGGTATAATTTGGTCAAGGACAGCCGAAACGTTTGCATCTGTGCAGAGATCTTTCCGGACACTGACCACTAGAACTGGTTTAATTTCGCGGTTAAAGTATTAAACGTACTGAACCAATTCAGTCCCTACCGGTAGTCAGAGCACCGCTGAAGACCATTTCTGGAGCGAAAATTTGCATTTAGTTGTTGAGAAACGCATCCCAAACACTCTCGAATTGCGACTCAAGGTTGAAAACGACATCGGTAAAACAGATTACATTACGGTTATCACAAGAAGGCTTATCTCCTATTTTATAAGCTAAGATGATCAGCAAAGTAAACCAGTCTGACAGAACTACCTCCGATTTCTATAAACTACCTAGTACCTCAGTTATTCTAATTAACAATTAGATAAACACTGATTGAGCGGAGAAATATATTTTTTTTCAATTAGGTCTTCATCTTGGGCTCTACACTAATATATAGGTTTACAGTTTAATCAGATTACCAATCACGTGGTGATGTTTCGGAAATAATGATGTAAATAATCAATAGAGCTACTAAAATAGGAAATATGAATATTGATAGAAACAAGAAGGGGAAGAGGTGTACAAAGTAAACCTAGAAGTTACATCATGTTGACGGCCATGGTAATGAAAGTGGTCGAACAAACTTCTTTTGGATACAAGGGCTAGGTTTGTGAAGGTGGATTGCAACCACCTCTGCTATGTGAAGTAACCGAGTGCGTAATCCATGAGGTAAATTAGTTGGAATCTGATGGATGATTTTGAAGGCTTTTCCAGTAACCACTTGATGTTCTGTGTCAACTAAGTGTGCAAGTATGGAGCTCTTTATAGTTGTAATTTGTCCCTTGTTCAACCATGATGGGTGGTGCTCAGAAATTCGACGATGGAACTGCCTCATTGTACGCCCAATATAACTAGCTCCACAGGAGCAGTTGAATTGATAAATGCACATAGAAGTGGCAGAATCAGGCAGTTTGTCTTTATTTCTTGCACCTAGAATCGGGCGGTTGTAGAAGGTGGGACATAATTTAGCGGCTGGGAATGCTTATGCAAGACTCTTTTTATGCGTTGCGTGATGATCTCACTGGCAATATCACTCTTAAATTCCAGATTCAAGAAGATTTGCTTCTTAGGAACTGTTGGCATTGTTTTCTTAACCCTCGTAATATTCATGTGCTTAGTTACAAACTTGTCTGGGTAGCCATTCCTACTAAGCAGATCACGGATGGTGGCGCACTCTTCCTTTATAGCATCCTCTGAGCAAATAGCTGATGCACGGTATGCTAAGCATTTCACTAGGTTCCTTTTGTATTCGAGGGGTACAGCACTACAGAAGTGCGTATATTGACCTATTGATGTTGGCTTTTTGTAAACACTTCGCTTTAGGGTTCCTACCTTCATACTTAAAAACTTCGAGTGGCAAACAGTCAGGTCCTACTGCTTTGCGTTGTTTCAGGTTAGAAACAGCCTTCTCAACTGCAAAAATAACTAGAGGACCTAAATACATGTCCCATCCAGGTTCAGGATAGATGCTAGGGGATTGAAGCGTTGCTGTGAACCAGTTGAACTGTGCTTCAACATGTTCTGCTGAAGTTTCTTGCCATCTGTCATGAGAGGTTATCAGCGTCCCATTCTTTTCGGTGATGGGTTCACCAGTCATCATTTTGTTTTTGCCGGTGTTCTTAATAAGCTTAAATGGTTGTCGGGTGTCTCCTAATGCTGATGCTTACTCCATACGTTTCGTTTTCACCATCCACTACTGCTCGCGATCATTACAAAGACTCTTGGTCAATTTACTTTTCAGCTGCTTTCTCTCCTCACAAAAGTCAGAGCTAACTGAAATGAACCTTCTGATATCAACCAGTTCAGATGACGTTGCGGAAATCCATTAACGTTTGCCAACCTTCAAGTGTAGCTTACCAACTGTCTTCACTGCTTTTTGTACAACAGATCGAACATCATACTAAATTTTCTCAGTACTAGAATTACCGTCGCGTTCAGATAAGTGCTTCGCTCTGTTCTCCCTGAATATGTATTTGATGTTCTCATCCCGGAATCGAGCATGCACAGACTTGAACGTCGGTTGTTTTATACGACCAGTGCGCTGCAGAACATACACGTGCCCGTAGTCCAAACTGGTACTGAAGAAACAGCATCACTCCTCCACCGATGGCTTATAGAAATCTGATCTATCTCCACCCATCGTTGGTTTGATGTCGATGGGCACTATATGAGACAGTGTCTCTCCTTGTGCCCAAAGTTAGTGCTGGCTAATAACAAAATGGCAACAGACGATCGCCCTTATCGGTTCGTTTGCATGGGGTTAAGTAAATAATGAGATATCTTTCCGATTGGTTCAGTTTTAGTACTTGAGTGTTAACGTCACCCGACATTATGACTACATCTGAACGGTTTGCTTTATGCATTAAAACTAATAGCTTCTGATAGAATTCATCCTTTGCGTCATGTGAATCTCTGGATACTCTTAAGGTGAATTTCGAAAGTTCAGCGCAATGATTAGGTAAAGTCAATTTAATAACCAAACACGCGTTCTGTATATGTCTCAGAGATACAGAATACTGCTGCAGACACTCGAGATTCCAGATCTGACGAGTGATGTCTGCTGTCTCATTTGCTAGAGAGTTCGGACGTTGAAAGGTCCTCTATGAGATAGATAGTGGGTAAATAGGAGACTAGGAATGAAATTTTGACGGCTTGGCTCGTTGGCAATGGTCGGAGAGTGAGAGGTTGAGGAAGTTGATGGTGGTTCAATATTGGTATCAGGAGCTGAATGCAAATGAGCAGATAGAGTTCAGGAGGATAGGTTATACCTGATGAGATGTTAAACACTGCTATAGCAATATCATAATATTTTTGATAACTAATTTTTGCGACAAAATACGAATGTAGTGTTTTGTTGTTGTTGAAAGGAACTGAACATTTATTAAAATAACAGCTGTCAAACTTAACACAATCAGTAGAGTGACAGGTGCTTGGCATACTAACTATAAATTGTGTATTACTTGCTTAACAAGAAAAATATTACCATATACTGGATCATACTACAAACAAAATGACTTATTCAGCTTTGCAGATTATTTTTACTCACCGTGATTTTTATTCTAGATTGATTGTAAATTTCACAGATTGTTGTACACGCCAAAGAACATTGCATTAGTGGACAGAAAGATAAACAAAAGAAGTAAAGAATTAAAATCTATATAACCAATACTTCAGGTTGTTACGTTTAATTATTTTTGAAAGCTCAAAGTATAAACTGAACGCGAATGTGAAGATAATAAAACTTAGGTTTTATTCATCAATGTGCATAAGTGACCGTGTGAGAACTCATAACTCCTCAAAGATATGGGACCAGATTGTTTAGTATTGAAGCCAGATGGATTAATGATGAACTAGAATAACTACAGTTGAACTCGATCAGTAAGTATGGTTATCGCTGTTGGCACAAGACCTGGAAGTATAAACGTTTGTCGACAGAGAAAAGAAACATGGTGAATTAGCTGCATTAACTATTATCGATTTGTATGAGAAAAGCAACAGGAAGCATAAGTAAAAGTGAACCCTGATTAGTGGCGAGGCTAATAATTATGTTTGAGAAAGTGAACTAACCATCCAAATACCATTTGTTTGAACGTAGTTGATGCATTAGTAAGCATTACTTAATTGCCATCCAACCCCTCAAGCCTGGATAGAAAATATTAGGGGATGGAAAATACCAAGCCTGATCCACCTGTCAAAATCCTGTGAACACTGTATCGCTTCAGGTGAAGGCATGATATCTTTCATCTTAAAGTACCATATCTTAGAATCAAAAATTTAAGTTGTAAGAATATTTCAGATCGCCGTGAAATCCATTTCGATGAGAAGTGTGGAAGTTTGTAATCAGAAAAAATATACCCTTGAGGATAGCACTGCGTAAAATGCACACTTTGAGTGACAAGTATTCAACATACTCAACTGTTAAGAAATTGTGTCAAAAATTCCAGGTACATATTTTCACAAATAAGATATGGAAAGATATCCGAAAACGTGAAAGTCAATTATTACACTACAACCTAATTTAGATATGTTTGTTATTATAAGATGAAGCAACTGTTAACACATTCGATACCTAGGGAAATTTGTCAGATTTATGATTTTACTGACAAGTATAAATATGTGAATAGTGGGGACAAAAACACCAGATGAATACTGTTACACTGACCACATAGTAATACTCAAAAGGTGTTAGGTTTTTAGGACAACTACCTACTGGTGAAACGAGGTTGCACGACAAGAGAATTAAAATAAAACAATAGTGCACCGATTAGTAGTAAACTACATTTATAAAACCTAAATAAATAAATGAAAACAGATTTTGGGATCGTCAGACATCATCCAACCAAACTATTCGTACTTCAAAATTCTTGAAATAGATCAGAAGGCTAACATTTTTGCAATTATACGAAAGTGAGTGAAGTACCGAAGCACTTCGGTTACCGGATATCAGAGAACTCAAGCATGATGTGTTGAGTTTGCAGAGCTTGGAATACACTTGTAATCTCAATGGTTTTCTATGAGATGGATTAAAACGTAACCATAGGATAATGATAAACTTATTTCACAAATATATTCCGCTTTACGAACACTAGAGTAGAGTCGGAACAACGATTGACCTGGTTGACTAATATTCTACTGTTTCTCTGATTCATTGGTACCCTCTTTGACAGCCCGTTTTCTCAAATTATACAAAATTTTGATAATGGTTCTATTAACTCAGCACAACTTAATAAATTATTAAAAAATTTGCCTGTCATTCATCATCAGCTAGCTAACTTGTTAATCCTTTTGCATAACATTTTGTTATTATTCATATCATTTCCGGCAACTCTTTTTTGAATCAAATAACTGAAACTTCGTAGCATGTCTTGTTAACTTTATCTGGATGTTAGTACTCTTTATTAAACCATGTCGTTCTCTGTTAGCTAACTTCATTTAATTGCAAAGAAGTATGTTCAAAGCCTTTTGTAATATGATGTTTTAGGATGCAAGCAGCTGACGAAAAACTAGCGAAGTAAAGTAGGTTTATTAGTAAACAGATACAATTGCAAGGATTCTTAACCAAACTGTAAGAATAAACTCCCTATATATTATATACACAACAAAATATTTATAGTCAAAAATATTGTTAGTATAGAAATGTATTTGACATCGTCTTAGTTTGATGAAGCAGTTACAAGTAATGGGGTGGTAACTGAAGTTGAGGCGCTTTATTTAAACAGTAAACGAATTAAGATTTGCGTTTAAACTTCAATCACAAAGACATTATTTGATGATAAAAATCTGCTACATTCTTCATATAACCTTAGTTATTAACATCCCACTTAGTGTAGAAACATTTCAATTACGTCCACCCAACTGAGATTACAATCCAGAAAGCCTTGAAAGTAATTTTCACCTTGTTCACGTGATAAGTAGCTGCGAATTGATCTTTTTGTAACGGTTATCGACAAGTTTCAGCATTTCCTTGAGATATCAACAATAATGACGACTCAAGTGATGGTTTGTGGGGATTGGTTGATTTCAAGACAATATACATCGCAGGCCGGACTCGGTTGGAGAACCATTAATAACCAGGGAGCTCTCCTTAGCCGCTTCGTCCTAGCATGGTACTGATCAGCATTACAAACAAACAATTTTATGGAGGTTCGAGCCCAGGGCCCTTAGGTTTCGGAGTCAGAACGTCACCATTCAGTCAATATGTTGCAAACCCAATTTGTGACAGGATGTGACCCCAGTCCAGTGCCATCTTAGAGTGCTTGCCCTCAATTGGTTGACACCACAGGCAACGGCTTATCCACAGAAATTGAGGGGATCTATTTAGAAACATCTTACTAATGAAGTAGAGACAGCAAACAAGTTAGTTCTTTGAGAACAAATACTTCACAAAAGAATGAGATATTGGTAGAACAATATCACGATATAGAAATATGAAAATGTTAATCACACGATTCCGATATATTGAATGCATGGTAATGTGTACTTTGTTATATCAGAAAGTCTTTACCTCGAAACTCACGGTGGTCCCAACCAACAACTGATGCCTTGATATGATGATCACGCGTCCATATCACAATGATCCAACGAGCTACACTGGCTGAAACTCTTGTTCCCTCGAGGTCTCGTGATCCTGTAGCTGCAGGTATAGCACAAGGTGGACTACTATACTGGATCCCGGTTGACAATCGCATATATGCTGCTTAACTTAACAGCTGTAGGCATAGAGAATAATGCCACCAGTTAACGCAGGAGAGGGTCAGTGGAAGACTAGTGATCCCCCTGGAAAGTGGTCATGCATCGTATGTCTATGCCTAAATGGACGCGGGAAAATGACAACAGCAAGACCTTTGCGAGTGATGCATGACGATGAGAATACTAGGGCTACTTTCAGCAGGGAGCTAGCTAGACAGTTGACAACACAGAACCAAATCACTCATCCAGAAGAAGTCTGGCGCCATCCACAATCTGTTGTAAAAGCAGCGTTGGTGACTGTGACTGGCCCTCAAAGAGTGGTTAGAAGAGTCTGTGGATCTTAACAACTTCCGAATTAATGGATGCACACGAACGTATTCCTGTATTATCCGAGCCCAATAGGGCGAGGCGACGATTCAAATATTGACACACAGAAATTTCTTGCAGTAACTACAAACACTGATGGGTGTCGAAAGCCAAAGAGATGGAAACGGCAATGGTGATAGTTAACACTAGGGAACTTGGGTGATGAGGTCACTGGTTGGTGAGATGATAGCAAAGAAGGATGGTTCTACGATTCACTAGCAGGAGAGACGAAAGTTGGGCAGGACGCTTCGAGGAATAGTTCAACTGGCCTTCAACTACAATTTTGTCTTCCGCTGTCCTGTCGTATACCGAACGGAACATCAAAATAAGACTCCTAACACTTGCAGAAGTCAAAGAACCTGTTAGTAATCGGAAACGAAGAAAGGCAGCATAGCCATGTAGAATTTGATGATGGTGGTTGAGGTTTATTGGTCAGATTAACTCATGTTAACTAGTGTTTGAGAGTCAGATATGATCTTCTCTGACTGGTCTCAATCTCCGATTTTTTAAGCCTTTAACAAAGGTGAGAAATCTTCTTGTGATAACTAAAATACTGTCTAAGGGGTTTTGCCTACTCAGCGGTCTGAGCTGTCATTTTACGTGAATAACAAACTTCATTGCTGAAGTTGATTTGTAAGTAATATATTATCAAAGTGAAGTCTGCGAAATAATAACCTTATACATATAAATAATTTGACACGCTTGTGTATTGAAAGAAATGATAAGTAGCAGTAGCACTAGTAAAAATATAAAGAAGGGGTCAAAAAAATGTTAATACTGTATTGTTGCTTTTCAAAAGAAAACTTCATAAGGTCAAGCTAAAATCAACTGAAATGAATCATATGAATTCAAATGTGTAGATATCACTTTGTATGCTAATCCATAAATGCTGAGGAAAAAGAACATATCACAAGGTGTAAAACAGTTGTACTGATTTAATTAACTACGTAAAACATGATTTTCTTAAAGCCAATCTTGTGAACAAGAGGAGTAAGCAATGCTCTTATTCTGTTTAATATGGTGACGAACCAGTGTATATATTTTGAAGAGAAATAGGATATAAATGTTATAGCTAACAGATAGTAACCAGTGTCATGCACCAACCTTCAGTGCTGATCGAGGACCTACAAATTAAGGAATGAAAGTGAATTACATAATCTTGAATGTCATATACTATCTGTCCGGTCAGCAAGAAATCCTTGCAGTTCCATATACACTTTGCAGACAGTTTTCAACAAGCACCAACCAAAATTTGTGGGATTTTATCCTGACCAACTTCAAAGATTTAGCAATGAGAAGTGTGGTGTAACGGACCTCACACAAAAACATCATATTTAGTGGGAATTTTGAAGATAAACTACTATTGAATAGGACAGACTAATCAAACTTGCCACCTGTTGATTACGCTACATCAGGCTAAGAAAGCAATAGCATCTCTATCCTGTTATCGTTAAGTGTGATAATTTGTTGGTTGGGAAGTTGAAACTCGACTTCATTAAATTACTTAAAATAAAGATCGCCTTCACTTTTGAGATGCAATAGATAGGAGTGAATTGTCTCCTACTACTAAACAATGTGTGTTTATAAAGTAAATACAAATGAATACTAATCTTTAAGTGATCCAGGTAATTGATAACCTCAAAAAAATTTGAGCTAACTTTCACGAGATCAAAAGTGTATATTTTGTCAACAACGAATAGCAGTTATTAATCAAGATAAACCAGAAATTCGGACCGACTGGAAATGAATCCACTGACTTTACACAACTACGGTCATGAGACCAGTGTTTAGCTGTTCCTGTTGTCACATTTAAACACATAACCTTGATAACACGGTTTCTAACTGATAAACTGCCAGCTGCAAAATCAAAAGTTTGAATAAAGGCAGGAGCACTCAATTATTCATTGTATTAGATTTAAATCAGAGAGTATGCATAAACTTTAGATTTAAACTTACATAGATATGTGATAGAGTAGTTTGACTAAAGACAATAATTCATTGAAGATAGTGGCGTTTACCAACGAATTTTTCGTTGATCGCAATTCCCTATAACAACCGTCAATAATCAAATGCAAACCAAACTACAGGGAATTTATTGCCTTCAAACTCACAAAATATTCAAGAGTGAATTGATTCGAATTACTAGTAGGGGTAAAAGCTTACTCAGTAACGTTTTCGATGCTTAAATGTACGGTGATTAAATAATGATAAGATAGTTTGACTGAAGACGACTATGACGTAAAAACCAATGCAGATTGGAGTAAAAATATAAACAAAGTCAAAATTCTAAGACTTTCAACTAATAACTCTTCACTTTCGTGTATCATTTTAGGACAAAGCAGCTTAGCGACCTCGTAAAAGTTTCTATATCATGCTAAATTCTACCCAGTACGGAAGTTTACAGTAATATCTTACTTTCTAAATTAAACTGTGTGGAGTGGATTTGACCGAGTAAATCAACGTTCAGTGATCCAATGTTCAAACGTCTGAACTAAAATTTGACTAACAACACTGATTGACAAAATCAATGTAGAACCTTTCATAAAGGTGCATCGGCTAAAGTTGCTACACTTTACAGTAGTACACAAAGAACAAGTAGATGGAAAAAGTGGCATAAAAAAGAAGACGAAGCTTTGTGAGGAAATAAGCAATTTGACGGTAAAGGTGAGTGTGAGTATTCAAGCTTTAGAAGGTTTCGAGGAGTGTATACATCTACCCCATTGTGACTGATTTTCAGCTATGTTACCAAGAGTCCTCAACCTCTGATTCCTATCGTCCCGGAGACCTCAACTAGGCAGTTGATATTTCCCCACACGGCTCAAATCAACAGTAAGAGACTTCATCAAACGGTGCGTAGTCTTAGTATTGCCACTCTGAACCCTCTTCCAACCTAATTCAACTTCCTCTAGCATGGCAGGTCGAGGTGAAGAAATATTTTCATTTTACA
Organism: Heterobilharzia americana; assembly: GCA_944470555.2. Classification (NCBI taxonomy): domain Eukaryota; kingdom Metazoa; phylum Platyhelminthes; class Trematoda; order Strigeidida; family Schistosomatidae; genus Heterobilharzia; species Heterobilharzia americana. Next base: position 46,702,225 of record OX104127.1, read on the forward strand.
CTTCAAGTAATATGGACATAAACCTTCAAAATACCACATAAGTTACATCTATAGCTAAATCACTCGCTCATCATTCATGAATCCATCTGCATACAAGAACCAGAATAATTTTTGATAAAGCTTTCACTTCTACTAGTGAATTTAGTCAACTCAGTCACGTAAATTTTCTAAATACAAAATCCATGTCATTCATCTCTGTAGGCTCCATAAAACGTACATCTCAGTAAACCATCTAAAAAACAGATAAACAGAAATGCTTAATGACATTAATACATTAAATATCGTCTCTACACTAGCACGGAGTTGGAGTTGTCCGATTTAGCGATATTAGGAAAATATCAGACATTAAAAATCGATTTCATATGCGACCTGGAGCGATTGAAGCTCGACAAACGATTTTCCGCTAAGCATCAATTCTAACAGTGAAGGCTAGCAGTGGACGTTGTTCTGATTATATTAACCTTTAAAATGTATTCATCCACCATAACAGACAAAAAATGAGCCTTATATCTACGGATAGGAATCTATTTGTTGTCTAATACAAAGTAGCTCAGATACACCGTTTGTGCATGGGTAATTGTTTTGTTTCGTTTATATTCTGTTCTCAATCGACGTACACAAAAACGTAGCCAGTCAAGTAGCAGTGCGATCTGTTAGTATTTGCGTAAGTTGGTCTTCGAGTTTAGTTACTTCTAGACAATAGAGAAACAATAGCTTTATGTAATGAGTCAAAATATTGAGTTCAGACCTCTAGTGCAGACAAATAGGTATTATTTCAACATTTCATTCCACCAAGTATCACACAACAAACTGACCATATGATGTTGGGTAAAAACTTCGTCAGTTTCTATGTGAGGTTAAAAACGATTTCTGTTTTTATTTAGATCAATGGAAACTTCCCTTCAGGGGTAATGATCAACCCGGATGATGAAGATAAAAGAAAGGTTTATCTCAAGTGATTCTAAAGGACACCGTAGGAATTCTAGAAGTAACCAATGGATTGCTCTGTTTAATCAAGAACTATCTTTGCAGTAAAATAAAAAACTCAATTGGTTGTTTTAGTGGTTGCCAGAGTGGGTTGAAAGTCACTTTTTGTCTCTATCATTTGAGATGAATCAGTCAGAAATTGAATCTACCCTTCAGATATTAAAACGGAAGAAAACACAAGAACAATCAAAAGTTCAAGAAAGTAAGCCCACAAATGGGCAACTAGTCATAAGTGTTTTGATAATGTGCTTCCAACGAACCTAGTTTTATAATGCAGTTAAATTCATCATTGAATTCCACTTTTTGAATATGAGCATTTCTACATCGGAATTTTCCACATAATTCGCTTTACACATAGGCAGCTACAAGCCAAACTAAGTGCAGTTGATAAACAGTTATGGCCACGTTTTTAACCAGTTAAACTACACTAAAAGTTACTTAGGCATTGGGTTAGATTTGAAAGCCAAATAAATGGGCCAAACATAAATTTTAAGTAGTCAATATTTCATTAGAATTCCGACTATATTAAACATTGTCCACCAAGTAGTAGGAAGGTATTAGACTGAAAACTTACAAGACAATTACTATTACATTTTCCCTGAGAAGTGAAAAAAATTACTACTTCTTGATACTAAATATCGGTGAACAATTTTCAGTTTTCCGTAAAACACTGACCATATAGGTGCTTTCTTTTCGACGATATACGGAATCACTCACAGCCTACTTTACGAATTCATTGTTTACAAACAGCTGTGAGTTCATATTTTCAGTTCCAACAGTTTTGAAAAAGAAGTGGTAACCTTTGCAAACTTCTATCACGTTTAACGCGTGAAACAATATACTAACATTGAAATAATATAAAAAATATCTAGCTTAGGTGAGACGCGAAAACAGCTTGTTGTTACAAGTCCTAATATCTTAACGTGAACGTCTCAACCCATGGCCAGCTAATTTGTCCGCAATCACTTCACTAATCTCAGAGAACACGAGTGACTCTAACAGCCACCAGAAAAACTAACGTACCTAATTAGAGTTCGTCATTTTATGTAAAAATACTTAATCAGTCGCTATAAACAGGACTGACAGATTGTCATCATCATCACCAAAATCCATAAAGAACCAGGAATTACTGCGTAACGGTCCGAGTTGCCACACCTCATATCAGCACATCAAGTAAAAAGGTAGTGAGGTGAAGGATGAAGATAAGTGAATGCAGTCAAAAGAAATATAAAGTACGAGAAGAAAGGAAAGAGGAGTGACAAAATAGTGAGATTCGGTATAGCGTTGTTAAGATGAGGATAATGTGTGTATACATCTGCGCCACTGACTTCGGTTCTGAGCCATATCACCTAGGGTCTCCAACCACTGGTTCCTCTTGTCCCGTGGACCCCAACCACCTAGTCTGCATCGTCCTACATGGCTTAAACCAACAGTCAGAGACTTCATACATTGGTGCCATGTTTTAGTCTGGCCACCTCGGGCCTTTTTCCAGCCTGAACCCACCTCAGCCAACATTGTGTGACGAGGCAATCGGTGACTAGGCATACGTAGTACGTGTCCCAACCATCTCAGTCGATGAAGGTTCACAACCTCGTCAACTGACTTACCTCTTCTCCCCAAAACTCTACACCTAACTTCTGCATTACTCACATGGTGACACCACGGAATACGTCCTATACTACGAAGGCAACGGTGGTCAAACACCTGAAGCTTTCTCATGTCTTCCACTTTCAATGGCCATGTTTCACAGCCATACAGTAGAACAGAGCGGACTGCTGTGCAGTACACGCGACCCTTAATAGACAAACGAATATCACGGCGGCGCCATAGGTGGCGCAAATTGGCAAAAGCCAATCGAGCCTTTTGTATCCGTGCAGAAATCTCATCGGCAACTAACCCACCAGGTTGATCCTACTTCCCAGGTAAGTGAAGTGGTCAACACACTCAACCACTTCACTCTCTATTGTTAACCGCGGTACCGCTGAAGACCAGTCCTGGAGCAAAAATTTGCATTTGGGTGGTGAAAATCGCATCCCAAACATTCTCAAATTCCCACTCAAAGTGTTCAGAAGACTCTGCATCTTGTCAGCGTCTTCACCTAACAGGACTATGTCATCTGCATATTCTAGATCTAAAGAAAATTCACCTGTGATCGGGTCAACGTCTTTGTAATTAGGTGACGAGAGGGAAACCTCCATAAGAATATCTATGATAAAATTAAATAAGAATGGGGATAGTGGGCATCCTTGACGGACACCACTTGATGAGTATAGCTCCCTGGACAACTCACCATAGGCTCTAACATGCCCACAAGTGTTCGAGTAGAGAGCTTTCAATAAGGTGATGTACTTACTAGGCACGCCTTTCAGTGACAGACACTGCCATAAGACTTCTCGATCAACGGAGTCAAATGCCGCCTTCAGGTCGAGAAATACAGCTATTGTCGGGCGTCTGTAAGCATGCCTATGTTCCAGGACCTGGCGCAGTGTGAATATTTGGTCGATACATCCACGGCCAGGTCTAAAGCCTGCCTGGTTTTCTCGGGCTTGCTGTTCCCGAGCTCCACTCAGGCGTCGGAGAATTATAGAACTTAGGATCTTAGACACTATGTTTGTCAGGCTGATTCCTCTGTGGTTATCACAAGAGGACTTCTCGCCTTTCTTGAAGACTGGGATGATCAGTGACTTAGACCAGTCGGAGGGGATCGTATTTGATTCCCATATACTGGCTAACACTTCCGTTAGCCTGACTAAGAGAACTCTACCACCATTCTTGTATACCTCAGCAGGTAGTCCGTCTGGTCCTGCTGCCCTTCCCGTTTCAGGCTACCTACCGCTTTCTCAACTTCTTCTAGTGTTGGGGGACCTGTCTCTATGTCCCATTCAGGGTCCGACTGGATAGCGGGCAGCGCAATGGTGGCTGGAGGCCAGTTAAACTGTTCCTCAAAGTGTTCTGCCCATCGTCCCAGTCGCCTTCCCTGCGAGTGAATCGCAGATCCGTCCTTCTCCGCTATAACCTCACTAACTGTTGTTGACCATTTCCCCCCAGTCTCCTTAATAAGTCTAAATAACTGTCTACTGTTACCGATCGCCGCTGCCTTTTCCATCTCTTTAGCCTTTGCTGCCCACCACTGTTCACGATCGTTGCGCAGACTTTTCGTCAGTTTATTTTTAAGTTGCGCTCGCTCTTCATTGTACTCAGAGCCTGCAGGGATGCATTCACGTGCATCCATTAGTTTGGAAGAAGCTGCTGATATCCACTGGCTCTTTTTAGCCATTATCTTGGAGTCGGCTACAGTCTCCAGTGCTGCTTTTACAGTAGACTGAAGATGGCACCAAGCTTCTTCTGGATGAGTGACAGTCTTTTGTTCCGATAACTGCCTAGCCAACTTCTCACTGAACACGGCTTTGGTGTTTTCGTTGTCCAGCAGAACTCGTAGTGGTTTTGTTGCCAAATTTTTTCTACGTCCATTGAGACGCAGGCATATACGTGCTCGGACCAACGCATGATCGCTGTCCAAACACGTACTCCAGAAGGAGCGGCAGTCTTCCACCGATCCTCTCCAGCGATGACTAATAGCAATGTGGTCTATCTGTGTCCATCGCTGAGTCGAGCTCGGTGGACGCCAGGTCAGACAGTGCCTTTCTTTATGTCTGAAATTTGTGCTGGCTAAAAATAGGCGGTTATCTGAGCATAGTTGTAATAGGCGATCACCGTTATCTGTACGTTCAGCTGGGATTCCGAAAGTGCCACCTAAGTGCCTTTCTGCCTCACTCAGTCTACCCACCTGTGCGTTGAGGTCACCTGCAACAACCACTACGTCCGAACGTTTGGCTTTCGAGAGGAGGTTAGACAGTTTATGGTAGAACTCGTCCTTCACTTCATCCGAACTACAGTCAGTGGGTGCGTAAGCAGAGATTACAAAGAGACAACGGCGAGTCTCACTATTCCTTTTAGTTCTCACTGTGCCGTTCAGCCTCATAGCGCAGAGGCGACTATCAACTGGGATCCAGTCTAGTAGTGAGTTTTCTGCCCTGGTGCTTAATGCTATACCTACACCTGCAAGACCACGAGAGCTAGCTATCGAATCTCCAGAAACTCGAAGGGTGAATTTTGCAGATTCACCAGATTGGTCAGGAGAGGTCAGGTGAATAACCACACTTGGGTCCTGTATGCGTGTCTCACAAACACAGCACACATCCATGCCCGAGTTGCTAGAGTCTTTGCCAACGAAGCCTGTTGGCCAATTTGACGGAGGGTGCGGACATTGAAGGCTCCAATATGTAATTTGGAGCGTGGTTTAAGGAGACCAGGGATGCTGTTCTGTGGACTCAGATCGTTGTCGAAGGCTGCAGAGGTAGGAGAAATTGAAGATGATGCAGCATCATTAATTAAGAGACGTGAAGGAAGATTAGAAGGTAATGATGGAGGAGGTGGATAGCAGTCAGAAGTAAACCAACACCGCCGGCCCAGCAGACCGTGGGGTATGATGATGGAGTGTGTTATTTTTGGGGCCAACCTTTTCTAACCCCCCTTCCATTGAGAAGGCAGCATCAGCATGCACTGCTGGTCATCCAAGTGAAACACCTTACTGCTGTCACACGCCATCCAGCTAGCAGCAGTACGACTTCGCCCTCAGACCCCCATCATAGTGTAGCAATTTACACTATAACGGTAACTGCTTTTCGTCTAACCACTATCCAACAGACCTTTCTGGTATGGTAGGACCTCGAGGGAACAAGCGTTCCACCAGCATAGCTCGTTGGGTCATTGTTATATGCAAGCCCGACCACCATGTCATGGTAGGAGTCATCGGTCGGGACCTGATTGATGATTACAGTCGTTGCTAGGGGGCCTTCAAAGCCACTTGAGAATACCAACAATTACCATGCTCGACATAACGATCATTGGCATATTATAAACAAGAAAAAAAGTTTATCTTAAAAAATGTTTTCTCTAAAATGCCGACTGGAAATTTTAAAAGCAAATGAGGATTTAGCTGTTGGATAGAATCAATTATCGAGAAGACTTGTGGAATGAAGCCTCACAACCGCAGTCATAACAATGAAGTTAGTCTGTAGCGTTAACGAAATTTATGCGTCGAGTGATCAATAAACCTGTAGTGAGGCATCAAGTTATAAATTAGCTTACCTGATAATCAGAATTTATTCAGAACTAAAGACAACAACATGATCATTATGAATTGAGCGATTGAAGATGGATACTATATTATAATAACTAAAAAAATAAAACTTAATGAATACAGTAACTAAAATATATAAACTTACGAAACCAGGAACACAATGATGATTGTTGATTTTACGGTCTAACCGATGTTCGCCAATACGAATAGGTACTGGTGCACCACTGCCTCGACCAGAAGCGAATAGATTCATTTGTGATAAGCGTAAGCGTCTTACCTTCATCTGTTCCGGAGAACTTGTATCGATAGTTGACTGTGGCGTGGTAAATGTTGGAAAGATATTACTAGTTGAAAATCGAAATGATTTGGAATTGGAATTTAACGAGGCATCAACGCTGGGTATACAAATTGTGCCTGTAAGTTAACAAATACAGTTGGAAAGTATATATATATATATATATATATATATATATATATATATATAAAGCAAACAAGCGAGAGAATGGAAACAAAAGAAAGCGAAGAGAGGAAAGGATGTATCAACAAAAAGCCTTGACTCGATGTATTTACATTGGGAATTCTTATCTTTAATGTATGACGTGAAGTTAATCTTTTTGTGGAGAAAAATTCGACAGTTATCAAGAGGGTAATGGTTAAGGAGTATTCAATTTTGCCACTCCTGGAATCCTAGATACCGATAAGGTGTTAATCTAAAGAGTCATCAGCTAATTTCTTGGCTTTGGATGGATCGCTTCCATGAAGTTCTTAAGAACATTCCCCAATAAAACTATCAGTGACTGATTTTTAAGCTCGAATCCATTACTTGGAACCAAGGTACCCAGAATTTGAACCACAAATGGTTTACAATTGAAATAAATAGCCGATATATTTTTGCGAACAGGAACTTGAATTCATTTTAATTTTAGTAAAGTATGACTAGATAATGGTTGAGCGAAACATGTTCATTCCTTAAGTTTTTTATTCCTGATATTTCAAAACATATGATATATTGGCGAGATAACAAGGCCTCTCATCAGTAAGAACAAAAAAGATAAAATAACTCAAGATAAAAACATCAATAACAGGGAGTTACGATCGACTATCAAACCAAAGTCAACTGAAATGTGTGACGTTGAAATGGCATCCATGCTTATTTGAAGTTCTTACTTAACCGCCGTATGGTGAGTGCAACACTAGCCAAGTAGAATTAATCACAGAATAATGAAACCAAGTTCACTAACTATCATTTGTTGGCACTTATGAACACCAGTTGCTTTACCAGACCGAACTGGTCGATATTTGCCAGCATATGAGCTCCTATGACGACGCTCCGATGTTGCCTGAAGATTCATTATGGAGTAGTTTGTTTGGTGATACGTGGCAGTGGAGTCCAGGATGCACAGTTTCGTCCTTCATGAGACTCGTCAGAAACAGCACAGCAATGAAATTCGTGTCTGAAGCTTGAGTGCTGTCTTTTACCCAGTTAATCAATTCAAATTCTTTAATCATCTAAAATAAGCCTATGCAGATTTACTAACTGACATGTAAGAGGCCCGAACGATATTCAGATTACGTACATAGATAAAATGGTAATGATAGGTATCCACTGGATGAAGTTAGTTAGTTAGCTGAATGAGAACACACATTAAACACAGCTCAAGGTTATAAATTACTTAGTCCTAGCATGGTTCATTATAGAAATCAGTTAGGTTGTCTGTCTGGTGACCAATATGTTACATGACGTGTTGGAAAACGTCGCTATTGAAAAACCGCCCACCTCATTTTGCTCCAGAAAATCACAGCAGCAATAAGATTTTAGGATAGACAAACAGACTCCTCAGGATGCGAATATTATCACCATAAGTCTTCGACAAATGTCAATCATAATTTAAAATTGGATAAATCAACAATATCTACGATATATAGGAAGGAACGGTGTGCCACATATGCCTCTTCTTCTCCAGTATTACCGTCTGTTTACCTAAATCTTACAAAAATGAAGTGAGCTGTCACTTAGATATTTAACATCGTTGCCCTGTTACGAATATGTTGAAAGGATGTCTTTAAAAGTGAGGACAGGAAATAACAATCACTTGCATATTTTGGATATTTGAAGCAGCTGCCAGTGTCTACATTTTCTCTATTTATTTCTCGTATTTAATGCTCAAATACCACAACTGGTAGTACCTTTTCTATACCTTTTTCGGGGAATTTAGTCCGTCTCGAAAGTCAACGACATCCAAGTACATTTAGAAGATACTGTCTTCGATAGTCTAAAACCAACTACCATTCCTGGATGTTGTAGTCAGTAGGACAAATGCCGGAAAGCTGGAAACCCAAGTGTACAGAAAGCCAACATACACTGACCAAATCCTCAACTACAGTAGCAACAACCTAACAACACACAAAATCAGTTGCGTGTAGACTATTCAAAAGAGCGAGAACATACTGTAGTACAACAACTTCACGGAGGAACAAAAAAAATTACTTGGTGTTCACCCTAGAAAAGAACGGCTACCCACGAAACTTTAGCAGGAGATGCCTATCCCGTACATCATCAGCTACAAAGCCACCAGCAGAAATCAATAAGCACATCATCCTACCAGACATAAAGGATATATCAGAAATCACGACAAGATTACTGAGACCGCTTAGAATTGGTGTGGCTCATAAACCAACAAATTCCCTGTAAACACTATTATGCAAATCAAAGGACGGAACAACCAAAGAAGACAAACCGAAAATCATCCACAAAATCAACATCAACTAAAGAAAATTACACCAGTTTATCTTTCATAGAGTAAAAACATACCTTGTTTCCTTTCATAGACTTTAATTACTTAAGAAACATCGAATCCATACTAAATTCAGTGGGTTAACTACCGAGCACATACATATACATTTGCATGCAGGCTGATACATTTTTAAAGCTGTCAACAATAATGAATATTTATGTCATAAGAATTCACGTCTGCTGCTCACATTCAGTGAATGACGAAAATAAATAATAGGATATAAATGAATGGAGCGTAGGAGTACATCGTAAAACTTGGCTTTATTTTCACTATTGTGAATCAGTTCAGTTCGGCGAAAGAAAACTAGAAGTATGAACGCAGATGTGGAATAATAAAAGCTGTCTTATTTTCAGATAGTATGTTGACCAAGAAAGATTAGAATTAGATTTATTTAAAACAAAAAAAACAGTTATATTAAATGCTGAAAATTCTGTACAATATTCTAGAAATATCTTACATGATAAAGAAATTATTATGATTATTAATAAGTGAAGAAATATTTCTTTTCAATTAGGTCTTCGTCATCGACTATACAACAACATATAAGTTTTACATTTATTAACATAATACCATTTAATGGTCTTGGGTTAATTATCTAAAATAATTATAAATTGATAGTTACTCATTAGGCTAACAATTAGAGAAATGAAGATGCAAATCGATGAATACGCTAATTCAATAAGATTAACAGAAGTGTCACATAAAGTAAAACGAGTTGTTAATTCACTGATGGCATTACAACAAACATGAAAGTTTAAAAACTTGGGGTGAGTGGATACATGTTAGCAGAATTACATAATAATAGGGAGACTGAAAATTAGGGAAACAGGTGATATCGATTGAAGAGGTGGGAGAGTTCTCTGCCAACAAACCCTAGTCCATTCGGTAAAAAATAAAGTAAATTCAAGTTAGACGTTAATATACGCTGATAACCAAAGTAATGAAAGAGGTTGTACATATTTCTTCTGATTACAGAGATTCTGTTTGTAGAGGTGCATGGCAATAGCTACTGTCGTGTGTAACAAGCAAATAGGTAGACTAGACACAAGATCAGATGGTAAGCAGCAAATGACTGTAAAATCCTCACTTGATAACCAGCATCGACCAAATGCGCAAGTTTTGAGTTTTTAATTGTCCTTTACTCAGCCGTATAGGATGGTGTTTAGGTATTCTACAATGGAATTGTCTAACTGTACGCTTTATGTAAGTTCAACTGATAAATGCAAACAGAACAGACAAAATCAAGTTTATACCCTGCACACATAATTGACGGACTGTAGAATATAAGACAATCCCGAAGCACTGAAAATTCTCAAAAAAGCTCTTCCCAAATATTGTGTTATAATCTCGCTTATGATATTGCTTTTTAGTTCAATTTTCAAAAAAACAAGTGTCTTAGAGACTGTAATCACGATTGGTTTAGATTTCTTTCCTTCAAGTGCTTAGTCACAAATCTGGTAGGATATCCAATTTTACCAATCAGGTTGCGAGTTATGTGAAGTTCCTATTTTAAAGTATCATCAGAGCAAATGACTCTTAAAAGAAGAACCAAGTACTTAACCAGGTTACATTCATATCTCGGGGGTACAGAGCTATAAAAGTGAGTGCGTTGGACAGTCGATGTTGACTTCCTCTATATACCCTATGCATCTGGCCTTTGTAATAATAAGACATCTAGAAAGGACATGCAGTCATTTCGCTCATCTTCTATTGTGAAAATGATAGTTGGATGATAGTCATCACATTTATCGAGAGCAGTATTCCTATCATTTCGGAGAAATATATACATATCATTTATATAACGGCCATAAGTTTTCAGATGACTAATTGTTTCTTCAAGAAGTACATTTTCCAGTTTTACCGAATCTTTGTATTCAGAAGAAATTTGTACCACCTGTCATTTACTTGAGCATCAGGAAAAGTTAACGTCTAACTTCAATTTATTTCACTCTTTGTCCAATGGATTATAGTTTTTTCGCAAAGGACATACACGAACTACTTACTTCAGTAAGGCCATGCCACTTTAAGCTAAGTATAACAAACGTCACATAGTAAAGCAGTTTTATTTACAGCATAACGTTCCGCAAATAATTTACTGCCCATATATTCATATCAGGTGATATATATATATATAGTTTTATTCTTAGTTTATTATTTCTTGGTTTCAGGCTGGTATTCATCATGGACTAACATCAGTTGCAGAAACATTGGAAACCTGGGAACACTGGACGTCCATTTCCTCTTACTATAGGAGTTTAAAGCAGTGTGCATCCATGACCTCGTCAAGGAACGAAACCAAGAACTTCAGGTTACGCGGTCAGCATGTTACCATCAAACTACTGAGTCAGAATGCAATGGTCTATATTTCCTACTTCTGCTAGTTCCCGTAATAGCGCAACATCCACTTAACGCTGTCGCTGAGTAACTGCCCTCATGTCCGACTTAGTTGACCCTACCGGTCAGAAGTAGGAAATATGGAGCACTGGATTCCAACCCAGTGCCTCGACTGTAACGTCCTGGTCGCGGAACTTGAAGGTCCTGCGATCGGTGCCTGGCAAGGACATAGGTTCGCACTGCTAGGGAAGTTCTATACTAGGACGAAACAGCTGTTCAGTGTCCCTAGGTTTCAATGTTTCTTCAACTGATGTCAGTTTATGATGAATACCAACCTGAAATTAATAAATAAATCTCTGCTAACCTTTAAATTGAACATTTTGAAAACAAACTTTGACAGATACCCATTTCATGTAGTAGATTTCGTTTCAATAAGGGTAATATAAATAATCAAAACACTTTTGAGAACTCCATGTTTAAAAGAAGTGAACACATAAGAGGTTATAACTGAACCATCAAACACAGCTGTCGCGTTATTTTAAATCAGCACATACAGTATTAATCTGGTAAATTACACATTTTGTAGATCAAAAACTGACTTTAATTGAGATACTGTAAATAATAAAAAGCTGTTAGTACCAAATAACCTCAAGGTTTTCAGACAAAAGAGGTAAATGTCACAAACTACACTCAGTAAAATCTTGCTGAAAATGCAGAAATCTCCTTCCAAATAAGTCCGTAAAACTATTTAACAACCCATATAAAAACAAAGCGCTAAATTAACTGGCTTAATTAGGAATACAGGTGCATGACATAATTCTCTTGCTCACGGATGCTAACACAAGCAAGGCTCCAACTATCACGTACGGATGTGACTGTATCAAATTTATTTGTGCTTTAGATATCTGGTAACTGTGTTTGCTTGTTATTGTATAAACATAATGGTGACTATAATAATACGTAAAAGTAAACCTATCTCTTTAGTGAACCCCGCCTGGTTGACTACTTCACTAGTCACTAGCTGGTCCTAAGCCCGGGTAAGGAGGGAAGGTTGGGCGTAGGGCTAGCAACCATACACCGTAAAACAAATCCAATCGCTAAAGAAACTTCAAAGCACAAAGAAATTATCAAAAATAAAAACAAACTAATTCCTCGCTAGAATCGGAGAGATGAAATGACGCCAGTTGGTGAAAGCCTTCGCGAAGCCAATTGAGTGATGTATCTTCTCTTGATGAAAGCGAGAGTAAACATGTGGACATGGAATGTCCGCACCATGTTTGAACTTACCAAGGCTACCCAAATTGCAAGAGATGAGAAGGTATCACATTGAAGTGCTTGGAATCTACGAAAGCAGGTGGAATGGAAGTGGACTCTCTAAACTATCAACCGGAGGAGAGTCAATAATCTACTCCGATATTGTCACCCAGACGACAACCACGAGCACACTCAGTTTTGGAGTGGCTATCATGGTGTCTCCAAGAACATCGAAGGCTCTCATACAGTGGGAACCAATCTTCTCCAGTATCAGGATCATGACAGCAAGATTCAACTCAAAAGGAAGGAAAGTCACAATCGTACAATGCTACGCACCTACAAATAATGCAGGTCAAGAGAAGAAGGAGGAATTCTACAGACAACTGCAATCAGTACTGGTCAAGACTCCAGCTGGCGACATCAAAATTCTAATGGGTGACATGTTTTAATGTCAAACTGGGAGCGGACAACACAGGAAGAGAACTCATCATGGGTCGGGAAGCACTCGGTGAAATGAGGAATGAGAATGGAGAACTGTTTGCAGATTTCTGCGCATTCGACGATTTGGTGATTGGAGGCACTGTGTTCAAGCACAAGGATATTCACAAAGCGACATGGGTTTTACCAGACACCAGGACACACTAAAAATCAGATCGACTTCATCCCAATCTGAAGAAAGTAGAGACGCAGTCTACTGGACACAAGATCAAGAAGGGGAGCAGATGTAGGTTCACACCACTCACTGTCTAGTGCAAGGAACCTACCTTCAAAATAAAGTTGGAAGCCTTCACAGAGGTTGGTGATAGACCACAGTTCAAGTTCAACGCCCAGAACGGAAACTGAAGCACGAAACTACAAAGGACATCTTCATGTCAGTCATCAGAAGAAAATGGGAGATATCGAGCAACATCCCTGAAGGGACCTGCGTGGATGAACACTGGAACTCTTTGAAAGGGATGTGGAAAGAAACCTCCATAATTGTATTAGGAAGGAAGAGGAGACAAGACAAAGAATGGATCTCGACGGACACATGGGAGCTGATAGAGAAAGGAGAGGAAGATGGTGAAGCAGAAGATGAGCCAGTGCAGTGCAGGGATGCACAAGGAAAAGAACTGAGTACGACGTACAAAACACTGGACAAGGAAGTAAAGAAGAGTGTGAGCAAAGAGAAAAGACACTTCTATGACACATTGGATAGTGAAGCAGAACTTGTCAACCTGAAACCAGTGAGATCTACTGCACTGAGAATAAAGCGTCAACAAGATCCGGATTTTCAATATTAAGTCAGTCAAGTCAGTGCTTCTATGTGATGGTTGAGAGACTTGGCGCAGTACGAAAAGCATTTCCAGCAAACTACAGACATACATCAACAGCTGCCTACGCTCGCTCGATACTGAAGAGCAGATGGCCAGAAAGAATAAGTAACAAGGAACTCTGGGAACGAACCAACCAAGAACCCATCGCCCAACAAATATGCAGAAGAAAGTGAAGATTGATTGCGTCGAGCATTCACTGATTCGGGACATCACGCGCCAGGCCAGGCCCTCGAGTGGAATCCAAGGGGGAAACGACGAGTTGGACGTCCAGGGTGAGGCTGACATGGAGGAGATCATGTAAGGAAGAAATGAAAGCTTCTGGACAGTCGTGGAGCGAGGTTCAAAGGACTGTAGAGAACAGAGTGCAACGGAGGCGTGCTACTGAAGCCCTATTTTCCGCTAGGAACCTAAGGGACAAATAATAATAATAATTTTTCCGTAGCAACTCGTACGTTAATGAGAAATAATTGAAATTTCTGAAGTTTATCTCATATCAACCACAGCCACGTTTTCATTCCAATGTTCTGAAGACGAAAAGTTGATATAATAATGTAGGTGAATGCTTCTTCTTTGAAGGACTGACATAGGCAGCTGTTATTTATTTTGTTTTGAAGTCAGATTCTGTGTAATCACAGACTGCAGCATAAAACAGGCTGATTATGTTTGAAGCCAGCTACTTAAGTGAAAAACCTCTCCATAAGTATAGTTACCATCGAAATCTAAGCATACGAATGAACGGAAGACGTCATCGTCTAAAAAATATGTGAATTAACACTCTATTGAACGATCCAAAATACTATATTCTAAGCCATAAGATATTAACGCGCCCGCTTTTCGTACACTCTGATTATCCAGCTCAACACAGAAACGGATACAGTAGAATATCAGTCCATGTTTCTAAACGTTTTATAGGCGTAGTGTAAGTGAAAGATATGAAATGAAAAATGTCATGTAGAATTTCTTTTTTTTTGAAGGAAATGAGAAGTGAATACATACACAGCAGTTTATCTGAAACCTAAAACTACTAATTTAAGCTACTCCAAACAGGTCACTACTAGTCTACTCATTTCCTATTACTCACAAAGGCAAACTTTTTCGAAAAATTATACAAGAGCAATGCATATGACAACACTTTTAAGCACCATAAAATATGATTTAAATGTATTTACTTCAGTTAGGTAACATATTACTACCATTTCAGTTGATTTATTAGATGTA
The DNA here is from genome assembly GCA_944470555.2 of Heterobilharzia americana. Taxonomy (NCBI): domain Eukaryota; kingdom Metazoa; phylum Platyhelminthes; class Trematoda; order Strigeidida; family Schistosomatidae; genus Heterobilharzia; species Heterobilharzia americana. Next base: position 46,717,272 of record OX104127.1, read on the forward strand.
TTGCACGGTGAAACAGCATTGTTTGCTAGATTACGCTTCGGACACAAGTTGTTAATCTCTAGTCATATCAAGAGAAATCTCCAACTTTGGGACATGGTGTATGTAGTTCCAGTTCTCTCTCCCTTTTTGTGATACAGGTAATAGGACTTCCCATATATCTGGAACAGGTGCTGAGTCACTCACGCATTTGGTGTTGATTCGATGATAAATCTCTCCCTCCACACGCTCAGTTAGTTTCAAGGATTATCACTGTGCCTCAATCAATTGCGTGGCTGTGTATAACTGCATGCATACTACGATCTACCAACTTTGATTTCACTACGTTTTGTGTTCGTGCTGGCTCCACATCACCTCACCATATTTCGGTTAAAGTAGGTTTAGTAAAATATCCGAGTGTCAGAGTCAAGAAACCTACTAGTAAGGCAAGAAATCAGATGTTTTAAAGACACCTCATTTATGAATAATTACTCTCCTAAATTGTTGAATTAGTCTATTGGTAATCGTAAGAAAAATATGACTAACAGTAGTAACACTGGGGTTAATAATAATGGCAATACTGTGAACAGAGAATTCAAAACCACTACAGTATTACCATACAAGGAATGCACAACAAAGATATGAGGTAAGAATCTCGATAAGCTAGGATTATAGTGGCATTTAAACCTACAAACTCACTTAGAAATAAGCTTTGTAGGTTTAAAAGGTCCTGATGATCCAAAAAGGTAAAATAATTTAGTTTACCAAATCTCTTGCTATGATTATGAGGTCAAATACATAGGTCAATGTAGTCGGCCAGAGTCAATTAGGTTATCCGAGCACAAAAACCTAGATAGGTCAAGATTGGTAGATCCTAGTAAGACAGACAATCTAGAAAAAGCTGGAGTATGTATGCAATTACACATAACTACACAGTAGGGTGGGACAGAGTGACAATCCTCAGAACTAACTGAGTGGGGTGGAGGGATAGATAACGAAATCTTTGTGATCGAATCAACACCAAATACGTGCAACAAGAATGGCTCAGCACATGTTCCAGATACATGTGAATTCTACTACTCATATCACAAAGGAGGAGAAAGAATTAGAACCAAATAAACCACTGCATCACCCGTTGGAGTGCAAGTACATCCAGTTGAAGAGTCCCAAATAGGACGAAACGTGCGTCATGGATCTTTCTGCTAGTCATCAAGACCTAAGTAAACCACGTTTTAAAGTTGTGTAGTTATCTTGATATGACTATGGAGAACAAACTGCGTCCGAAACGTAACCCAGTACATAATACTGTTCTACCGGGTGATACATCTAATAAATCAACCAAAGTGGAATTACATTCTACCACAGCTTCCACGTTTTACTTGTATAAAAACATTATTAGTTATTCAGGTCAAAGAAACCAACTAAAATGAATATGGTTAGTGTAAGAAATAAGTAACCACGATCGTATTCCATTTCAAATGAGAATGAACGTGCATTAGGACCTCCTCTCCGTTTGACTGTTCATTAAGTTAAGTTGTTGAACGGCTACAAAAATCAAGTATTGGAAAGCACATCGAATTCGTTTTTCATAAAAGGATTTCCATCCCTTAAGGAGATGAGGTAATGGAAAATGTTGATTTGGTGTTCTCCGTGCTTTTTTTCCGGACGTTTTATCACCAGGCTTTGTGACATCCTTAGTACTAACTTCATAAAAAAGTGAAACATATTCGAATAATACACGAACATTCAGGTAGTCTTTTTACTGAACTTGGATGTTGTCTGATTGTAAGTTGGAGAAGAGATTTTTATTACACCCTGACCTATGTAACCTTGCATTTCATTCAATCACGCTGAAAGAATCTTTATCAGAATGAAATTGTGCTATTTCCTACTGTAACATTGGGCTTCATCATTTGATTTGTTTAGTCAATCTGTCCTTGGTTGATAGATGGCTGTTTTCTTTCTAAGTAAATTGAATCTATATCCGCATGTCTGAGTGACTTTTAATCTGAATCCTATACTTCCGGAAATTCTCTTCCTCCTTTCTAATCTGCTATTTTTAGGATTTCTGCATTCTCCTAATCGAATTTGTGACCGATTGTATGTGTGCATCGAAACCAAGGAAACTTTTATGTCACTTTACTGCTAATTGATGGTGAAGAATTCTTTGGGTAATCCGACTGCTAGAGTAGCCAACGTTGCACTGTGAACAATTTTTGTAGTTGCTTTTGTGGGTCATATTTGTTTTATCTCCCTTTGGTAACGGGTTTTTGGCATACGAAACATGTTGTGTACTGATTTCATTGGTTTGTGGAGTACTCCGATTTCAAAAGGAGGAACCAGTCGGTTGACAGTTTCTGAAACATCTTTGATGTAAGGTAACGTAACACACCTTTTGATTTGAGCTAACTACCCCATCTTTTGTTCGGTTGATAAACACTTTTTGATAAAGTTGAGTGGATGATCATTGGTTTCGAACACTTTTCATCGGTATTTTTTTCTCGACTACTCGTAGTGCTTCAGTGTACTTTGGCCCTTGAGAAGTGTTTATGCACAGCATTTTTTATGAACTGTAGAATGATTACTATTACAGTTCAAAATGTGATCACTGTTTGTGGTTTTTATGCCGACTCAAGTTTGTAAAGTTCAGCCGATTTCAGTCCAGTCCTTGAAATGTTTGGTTGAATATTTATTTTGAATTTGTTTTCTATTTCATTCTCCTTGAGAATTATGAATGTATCATCAACGTACTAAATTCAAAATTTGGTCCGATGAGAGGGATGACTATTTATTCCAGCTGCTGCACCATTGGTTCAGTAACCGATCCGGATATTGGTGACCTCGTAGGTGTGCCTTTTATTTGTTTGTAAATCTTCCCATTGAGTTGTAAACATGTCGTGAGACATAGATCGATCAACTCTATTAGGTTTAATATCATGCGTTTCGTGTACTCAGAAAGAGTTTAGTAGTTCTTCAGAACAATGAGGACAAGTGAATTGTGTGGATCCGTTCAGATTTTACAACTGCACAATACAATGCTTGAAGACGTAAATCTTGATCATTTTATTTAAATCTATTACTGTGAATTTTAACCCGGATATTTAAAATTGCATAAAAGTCTGGCTTTATAGTTTTATTCATTTGATGACACAAAACAGAGATTCTCCAGTATCACATAGGACTACTGATTTTCACTCCAAACTTAGTCATCTCTATAATACCATAGCATGTCTCTGAAAATTTCAAAGACCTTTAAAAAACAAATCATTAAAGGGAAATAAGTTGTTACAGGGTAATAGAGCACAAATATAATATGCAAAACAAAGTATTTTTACCATCTGAATTGAATCTATACAATGTTTTACGTGATTTTTTACGTCCTATACAAACCAACAGTGTTCATCCAGTATTTCAAAAAAAATTCAGAATTCATGAGTTATTTGTTTGCAAGAAGATGAAAAAGAAACCCAAAACAAAACAAGACACCCAAAACACATAGCAAAAGCAGCATTCATAGGTACACGTACGCGTATATCATGTTAACAGTAAACAATGCAGAAAAGCAGAAGCAGATTGTACGTTCATACACACATATATACATTTATTAATGTATATCAAGTATAGAGTAAGTAACAAGCAAAACAATATCATTTAATAGGGAAAAAGAAAAACAATGAACAAATGAACAGCACGTAAAATAAACATGCAGGGTGATATAATAATAAAGTGTGAGAGTACACGCCAGACAGTATACGGGTTATAGAAAGGAAGTGCGCGCGTGCAAGCAAGCACACACATGTTAAGGAACCAGAAAAAGGAGAAAAAATAAATACAGCATTATTAAAAGGCATTGAATTACATTATATCAACAATAAAAAGCACTTGACTCATCTTTCAAATACAATTTTATCAAAATCAAATATAGTAAGGTTACAAATAGAAACAAAGCTGGTTATCATACAATAGTACAAAGTATAGAATTAGTTAACGAACTAAATCAGTGTGTTAATTATCTTAATTGTGGTTATTACTGAATTAATTACATTTTATATGATTATGGGGAAAACAAATAACAGCAAAAGAATATTAGCCTATTATTCATTAGAATATTTCCGTTCACAACACTAACCTGTTGATAAGGGCTTGATTAAAACAGCTACCAATCCATCAAATGATGACGTTTCTATACATGCACACATACACACACACACGTGTATATTCATTCATAACAGAACGAAAAGAAATTTACTTCAACAAAACAATATGACAAATTTATTTCAGTGTAGTATTTCTTTTACGCATCAGTAAATTCTACATTCTGACAGTTATGTTAAGTAGACTCAGTTATACTTTTACTGAAGAGACGTTCAGATGTATGTATTTTTGTGCTGTCGGCTATAGCGTTAAGGGGGAAAAGATGTCCCATAGGCTAAAAAAAATTCTTTATGGTAACTAGCATTGGAATCAACGATGTACGTTTCACCCTATTCGGAACTTACAGTTGGATCCATCTGCATAGAAAAAAGCGATGGTATTCCAACTGGAAAATGAACAATAAAATATTTAAAGTGGAGAACGTTCTAATGTTTGCAGGGAAAAGTGCTGTGTTTCAGTCTCAATAAGAACACTATTAATAACTGGTAGGTAGGGGCAATTTGTAGATGAATGATGAGGAGGAAGTAACTTGCGTCCTGGATTCCCTTGTTAGTTATCATGAATAAAATTAGGATAAAACTTAAGGAAGTAGAGAGGCATCCGTTCAAGGATGATGCTACGAGACGGATTACCTAGGTTGAATAAAATAACGAGATATGATGATCGTGCATAAATGATTGCGGTGAGTTAAGTACCATGATATAGTGACTATCAATTAAATACTAAAATCAATTAATTACAATTACACAAATAAAAAAAAGATATAAGATAACTAAAAACTTTGATATCGAAGTTAAATGCTCAGTAGAACTATTCTGAGATACTTAAATGCATTATTCAATGTACATGTTTGACAATGCTTATGTATAGAAACAATGTCTACAAAGAAGCATTGCTGAGCACCAACAAGTACGATGCTTCCTACCTACTGAAACAGCATCTCACTCCAAAATAAAGACTGCTTTACATGTCATTGAATCATGATAACTGTATTCCACCTACGCATTTGTCTTTTTTATCAAAAGAAGGATTTGAAGGCTTTAGACAACGAAACCATCATGTACTCTAAGTTATCGTTTTGTATAAGAAGTAGAATTACTAACTTCATCATCTCCACCTCGATAATTCGGGAAATCTCTAAATTCTTGAACAGCCAACTAAATCAATCACAGTTTGATGATTCTTAGTCTGATTTCAACAAATCTAATTTCAAACATGAAAACAGGTTACTTTACACAACTTTTAACGAATCCCCTTGTCCCTTTATGATATGAATGATGTGTTACATCAATTTTCTTAGTGCAAAAATCATGTGTTTTAGGTTACACAAAAGTGACTAGTTTCTGTGGTCCAATATTTGTTGAAGAGCTATTCCAAACAACGATGCGACCGATAGTTGAGTGGGTCAATAGCTCCTTCTGCAATAGAACTCCGGATCCTTGGCTTTGATCACACACTATTGGTAACCATTTGAAAAAACATTCATTGGAACTTTGGAAGAAGCGTGTTGTTTGTGATGCATGAAAGTCAGAAATGAAGATATATATTGGCTAGTAACATTATGAGACGTTTGTGTAGCATTACAAAAACAACGACATCAAAAAGTGCTGACCAACTTTGTCTAGGCAATAACATAGTTGGCGAACGAACTGAAGATCCTCTAACTGATCGACAAAAATAGGTGGGTGTGACGTCTGATTCAATCTAGAAAAAAAATTGTTTCGTATATCTAATTTTTTTGTCAGAGACATTCGAACATATGTCACCTCAGGTTTAGGAAACTAATTTAATTTAACAATTTAAGCATATCGACTAAAACATGAATATTGGAGAAAATTAGAAAAACTGCAATTCAACATAGGAATAAGACCTTACTTGTCGATAATTTTGTATCATTTAATCGGTGACTCTGTCCATCAGCTGCATTCATAAAACCTCCTTCAGCAATTGAATTTCTATACGATTGTTCATCTGTTGAATGAATAGCTGTCAATGAACCAGATGTAGGATGCGTTTTACGCGGTTGCGCTAATGGTGGCAAAGCATCAGGTCTACTTGTTGGTGCTAAATAATTTGAACGGGACTGTTGTAGCAGACTGCGTGCTTTCGCTAACATATGTTCATAATTCATTGAGGAAATTCTCTGCACAAAAGTAAGGATAATATTCATAAATAAGCGAACTATCTTACGTAACTTAGGCCAGATGTTTACTATTCACTACTAATAAAAACAATCTGAAAAAAGAATATTCTTTTTGATGAATTCTCATCACGTTATACGATTACAAAAAGCAAGTGTACAACGAAAGAAAAGCAAGGTTTGAGGCGAATACATTTTCAAAGTGTAATGAGAGTTAGGGACTGTAAGGAAATCAAACTTTCTTCTTAAATTTGTCAGTATTCAGATGACATATATACACAAGAAGTAGATGATGGCATTTAGAAAAAACACCCAAAAAGACAGGAGTGGTCTTAAATAAACGGAAGGTCAAAGTATTTACGCTATCTACTGTCACTGCATACTGAACAAAGCGAACAGCTCTGACTACACAACATTTCAGATGCGTTGCAAACGGATCTCCCCAAAAATTAAAAAAAATAGATATATGTGCATGCAATAATATATGGCTATTTGAACAAGCAGAGGCCTATTGAAGCTGCAATTTACAGCAAGAAGTATAGAGAGAATTAGAAAGCCGCGACGCAATAGGTTTCAATGATAAAATGAAGTATAACAAGGCAGATAAGCCTTTAAACTTTACTATGTTAGAGGCATTCACCGAAAAGGATGATATCGCGATAACTTCCCACGACAGGCAGTTAAAACGTTAGGTGGTACACTTTGAAGCCCAGTTCAACTAATGCACAGCAGAGCTTCAGCTGCGCAGCATCTAGTCTGAACCTGGATGGGACGGAGATGTCGGTTCTCCAAAAGTCGTCGAAGTTGAGAAAGCTGTTTTCAACCTGAAACAAGAGAACGCAACAGAACCTGACGGTTTGCCACCAGACGTCTTTGGGAATGAAGGTAGGGAATTACTTATTAGAGTAACGGAAATGCTACGTAGTATATGGGAATCATAGGTGGTCGCATCACACTGCTCTACTTTGTCGATCATTCTAGTCTATAAGTGAGTAAAGTCTTCGTGTCCTAACCATAGGGAATTAATTTATTATCAATATATATTCGTGATGAATATCTACACACAATGAGTACACACACTTATGCATTACGTATTAACATGTATTACAAAAATATTTATAATAAATGTAATCTCTCTACAATGCACAAATTTCCCATGGATACCATTAGGAATAAGTTTGACTGATACCGTGTCCAGGATCCTACGGTTGGTAAATGTCTGACAACTAACTGGAGCACTACAACAAAAAACTCGACAAAAGCAGGCAGGCTACCATGCTTAGATAAGAGTGCATCGATCACACTTTCACCCTTCGACGAGTCCCGGAACACACGCATTGCTTCAATCAATCAATCATTATATACATAGGACCAGGCACTACTGCCTTACGGTCCGAGTTGCCACACCTCATATCAGTTCATCAAGTAAAAAGGTAGTGAGGTGAAGGATGAAGATAAGTGAATGCAGTCAAAAGAAATATAAAGTACGAGAAGAAAGGAAAGAGGAGTGACAAAATGGTGAGATTCAGTATAGCGTTGTTAAAATGAGGATAATGTGTGTATACATCTGCGCCACTGACATCGTTACTGAGCCATATCACATAGAGTCTCCAACCACTGGTTCCTCTTGTCCCGCGAACCCCAACCACCTAGTCTGCATCACCCTACATGGCTCAAACCAACAGTCAGTGACTTCATACGTTGGTGCCATGTTTTAGTTTGGCCGAGAGCCTCGGGCCTTCTTCCAGTCTGGACCTACTTCAGCCAACATTGTGTGACGAGGCAATCGGTGACTAGGCATACGTAACACGTGCCCCAACCATCTCAGTCGATGAAGGTTCACAACCGTGTCAACTGACTTGCCTTTCCTTCCCAAAACTCTACATCTGATTTCTGTGTTACTCACGTGGTGACACCACGGAATACGGCCTATACGCGACCCTTAATAGACAATCAGATATCACGGCGGCGCCATAGGTGGCGCAAATTGGCAAAAGCCAATCGAGCCTTTTGTATCCGTGCAGAAATCTCATCGGCAACTAACCCACCAGGTTGATCCTACTTCCCAGGTAAGTGAAGTGGTCAACACACTCAACCACTTCACTCTCTATTGTTAACCGCGGTACCGCTGAAGACCAGTCCTGGAGCAAAAATTTGCATTTGGGTGGTGAAAATCGCATCCCAAACATTCTCAAATTCCCACTCAAAGTGTTCAGAAGACTCTGCATCTTGTCAGCGTCTTCACCTAACAGGACTATGTCATCTGCATATTCTAGATCTAAGGAAAATTCACCTGTGATCGGGTCAACGTTTGTGTAATTAGGTGACGAGAGGGAAACCTCCATAAGAATATCTATGATAAAATTAAATAAGAATGGGGATAGTGGGCATCCTTGACGGACACCACTTGATGAGTATAGCTCCCTGGACAACTCACCATAGGCTCTAACATGCCCACAAGTGTTCGAGTAGAGAGCTTTCAATAAGGTGATGTACTTACTAGGCACGCCTTTCAGTGACAGACATTGCCATAAGACTTCTCGATCAACGGAGTCAAATGCCGCCTTCAGGTCGAGAAATACAGCTATTGTCGGGCGTCTGTAAGCATGCCTATGTTCCAGGACCTGGCGCAGTGTGAATATTTGGTCGATACATCCACGGCCAGGTCTAAAGCCTGCCTGGTTTTCTCGGGCTTGCTGTTCCCGAGCTCCACTCAGGCGTCGGAGAATTATAGAACTTAGGATCTTAGACACTATGTTTGTCAGGCTGATTCCTCTGTGGTTATCACAAGAGGACTTCTCGCCTTTCTTGAAGACTGGGATGATCAGTGACTTAGACCAGTCGGAGGGGATCGTATTTGATTCCCATATACTGGCTAACACTTCCGTTAGCCTGACTAAGAGCACTCTACCACCATTCTTGTATACCTCAGCAGGTAGTCCGTCTGGTCCTGCTGCCCTTCCCGTTTCAGGCTACCTACCGCTTTCTCAACTTCTTCTAGTGTTGGGGGACCTGTCTCTATGTCCCATTCAGGGTCCGACTGGATAGCGGGCAGCGCAATGGTGGCTGGAGGCCAGTTAAACTGTTCCTCGAAGTGTTCTGCCCATCGTCCCAGTCGCCTTCCCTGCGAGTGAATCGCAGATCCGTCCTTCTCCGCTATAACCTCACTAACTGTTGTTGACCATTTCCCCCCAGTCTCCTTAATAAGTCTAAATAACTGTCTACTGTTACCGATCGCCGCTGCCTTTTCCATCTCTTTAGCCTTCGCTGCCCACCACTGTTCACGATCGTTGCGCAGACTTTTCGTCAGTTATTTTTAAGTTGCGCTCGCTCTTCATTGTACTCAGAGCCTGCAGGGATGCATTCACGTGCATCCATTAGTTTGGAAGAAGCTGCTGATATCCACTGGCTCTTTTTAGCCATTATCTTGGAGTCGGCTACAGTCTCCAGTGCTGCTTTTACAGTAGACTGAAGATGGCACCAAGCTTCTTCTGGATGAGTGACAGTCTTTTGTTCCGATAACTGCCTAGCCAACTTCTCACTGAACACGGCTTTGGTGTTTTCGTTGTCCAGCAGAACTCGTAGTGGTTTTGTTGCCAAATTTTTTCTACGTCCATTGAGACGCAGGCATATACGTGCTCGGACCAACGCATGATCGCTGTCCAAACACGTACTCCAGAAGGAGCGGCAGTCTTCCACCGATCCTCTCCAGCGATGACTAATAGCAATGTGGTCTATCTGTGTCCATCGCTGAGTCGAGCTCGGTGGACGCCAGGTCAGACAGTGCCTTTCTTTATGTCTGAAATTTGTGCTGGCTAAAAATAGGCGGTTATCTGAGCATAGTTGTAATAGGCGATCACCGTTATCTGTACGTTCAGCTGGGATTCCGAAAGTGCCACCTAAGTGCCTTTCTGCCTCACTCAGTCTACCCACCTGTGCGTTGAGGTCACCTGCAACAACCACTACGTCCGAACGTTTGGCTTTCGAGAGGAGGTTAGACAGTTTATGGTAGAACTCGTCCTTCACTTCATCCGAACTACAGTCAGTGGGTGCGTAAGCAGAGATTACAAAGAGACAACGGCGAGTCTCACTATTCCTTTTAGTTCTCACTGTGCCGTTCAGCCTCATAGCGCAGAGGCGACTATCAACTGGGATCCAGTCTAGTAGTGAGTTTTCTGCCCTGGTGCTTAATGCTATACCTACACCTGCAAGACCACGAGAGCTAGCTATCGAATCTCCAGAAACTCGAAGGGTGAATTTTGCGGATTCACCAGATTGGTCAGGAGAGGTCAGGTGAATAACCACACTTGGGTCCTGTATGCGTGTCTCACAAACACAGCACACATCCATGCCCGAGTTGCTAGAGTCTTTGCCAACGAAGCCTGTTGGCCAATTTGACGGAGGGTGCGGACATTGAAGGCTCCAATATGTAATTTGGAGCGTGGTTTAAGGAGACCAGGGATGCTGTTCTGTGGACTCAGATCGTTGTCGAAGGCTGCAGAGGTAGGAGAAATTGAAGATGATGCAGCATCATTAATTAAGAGACGTGAAGGAAGATTAGAAGGTAATGATGGAGGAGGTGGATAGCAGTCAGAAGTAAACCAACACCGCCGGCCCAGCAGACCGTGGGGTATGATGATGGAGTGTGTTATTTTTGGGGCCAACCTTTTCTAACCCCCCTTCCATTGAGAAGGCAGCATCAGCATGCACTGCTGGTCATCCAAGTGAAACACCTTACTGCTGTCACACGCCATCCAGCTAGCAGCAGTACGACTTCACCCTCAGACCCCCATCATAGTGTAGCAATTTACACTATAACGGTAACTGCTTTTCGTCTAACCACTATCCAACAGACCTTTCTGGTATGGTAGGACCTCGAGGGAACAAGCGTTCCACCAGCATAGCTCGTTGGGTCATTGTTATATGCAAGCCCGACTACCACGTCAAGGTAGCAGCTATCAGTCGGGAGGCATTGCTTACCGGTTGCTGACGCCTGCCATACTTCTTAACCTTAAGGCGGCATTTGACTTTGTCGACCGTGAGGTGTTATGGCAGTATCTGATTGTGAAAGGAGTACCGAGAAAGTGCATTACGCTTTGCGACGCTCTCTAAATGAACTCATGTAGTTGTGTAACGGCTTATAGAGAGTTTGCATCTTAATTGACAGTAACTAATATTGTCCACCATGGATTCCCGCTGTCACTGTTCCTATTTAATTTCCCTAAAGAAATGAACAAACGAAAATAATTTTAGGCACGCCTGACTTCACAAACATTGATCTACTCTCTGGTTGACATGGAGTATGCAGACGATATTGTCCGGCTGGGTGAAGATGCTGACGCAATGAGGGATCTTGTGGACACGTTGGGCAGAAATTTGAGTACGTTTGTCATGCGTTTCGGACCTGTCAAACGTAAGATGAGACTCCAGGACTGGTCTGCAAACTAATTACAGTTTCATGGTGAGGAGTGAAGTAGCAAAATATGTCAACCACTTTACTTACTTGGGAGTTGCATTAGTCCGAACAAACTGGTTGCTGCAGAAACCTCACCTCGGATACAAAAGACCTATTTGACATTTGCCGACTTGCGTCATCTATGATGCTGGCGAAATATCCGAGTATGCTGCGCCTCAGTTCGTTCTGTCCTGTTAAACGGCTGTGAGACATGGCCGCTAAAGGTAGAGTATATGAAAAGGTTACACCGTTTTGACTGCACTGAACATAAAGCGTCAACAAGATCCGGATTTTCAATATTAAGTCAGTCAAGTCAGTGCTTCTATGTGATGGTTGAGAGACTTGGCGCAGTACGAAAAGCATTTCCAGCAAACTACAGACATACATCAACAGCTGCCTACGCTCGCTCGATACTGAAGAGCAGATGGCCAGAAAGAATAAGTAACAAGGAACTCTGGGAACGAACCAACCAAGAACCCATCGCCCAACAAATATGCAGAAGAAAGTGAAGATGGATTGCGTCGAGCATTCACTGATTCGGGACATCACGCGCCAGGCCAGGCCCTCGAGTGGAATCCAAGGGGGAAACGACGAGTTGGACGTCCAGGGTGAGGCTGACATGGAGGAGATCATGTAAGGAAGAAATGAAAGCTTCTGGACAGTCGTGGAGCGAGGTTCAAAGGACTGTAGAGAACAGAGTGCAACGGAGGCGTGCTACTGAAGCCCTATTTTCCACTAGAAACCTAAAGGAAAAATAATAAAAATCTCTTTAGTCAATGTTCTAAAATTCCATCATCATATATAAAAAGGATTCGTTGGCGGCCACTAGAAGATCCAAGAATTTAAAGATTCAACGTTGTGTCAAACTTTCCCCCAATCACATTAAACGTTTCCGAGTTCAAATGTTTACGTTGTACAAAAAATAGAGGTCTCTTTGGTACTAAGAATCATGTAACCCTTTAGATAAATAGATGTCTTTAGAAAGTGTCAGTACGATGCTAATTGGAAAAAATTCAAAAGAGCGTTAATCACTGAAACGGCCACATTTCTACAGTAACTGATTTCTCTCATGTACAGACAAACTTCATCTAAACCCCTGCGATTTTGCGTCTTTTCAAAAGCTCAAAATCCGTTTCGAAGTAAGTTATTATTGACCACTGGCTCCTTAGACAGTTTTGAAGTTTGCAGAGAATTGATTAGTTTCCTAACAGGAGTTTTCACTCCAGACCGACAAACGCTTTTAATTAATTACTTATGTCTCATTAATGTAACTCAGAAAGTTGACTGATGTTTAAGCAGTAAGCCAAGTCAAATTTAATATGTGCGAGGTTATGCTAGTATTGGTTATCCGGGCTAAAGTAGTAGCAAAAGATAATTCTAATCCATACTCGATATTTGGTGCTTGGAAATCCAAAAGATACCTTCATATCTTTATTCTAATCTGTAGAGCATTAAGTTGATGATTTAAGTAAAAGGAGTAAAAACGAAAAGATTATAAAATACGAATTTACTCATAAAGTTACTTTTTTAGTAGGTGTTGATGCAATAGGTTTACTTTCGTGGATTACATTATTTTCTGCACCATTCAGTTTTTCCGCTATTGAATGATCAACTTGCTGAGGATGATGATTCGATATCGATGACGCTGCTGAGCTATCAGTGAGAAAGAAAGGAATACTAGATGAGATTGAAATACGAGCTATAATGTGTCAAAGTTAAATATTCGAATTTCATAATTATTTATCTTTGTCCTAAGAAAAGTTTGATACTAATTTATGCTGATTATTACCACCACATACACAACCAAAAACTTACAACATTGAGACATTTCGTCAATCAAAATGGTGAAGCGAATGCAAACGAATAAAAAGTCAGTTATGCTACTTCATAAGAGGTGGCATAACTAGTAAAGAGTATATATACTGTGGTGAATATGGACTCAAAATTGAAGAGGAAACATGGAAGAAGGACACGTAGAAATATCTATATGACAGAGAAATTCCGATAACACAGGAGTCATTAATTCTACTGCTACATATCATCAACTATTATGAAATCAGTGAATTATAACTGACTTACAAATTTAAGGTCCCTACGGAAACTAGATTTCACGACACAATAATAAACCAAATCTTTGCTTCCATAATACAGTTTTCAAATCATCGTTCATTAGCAGCTGACTACATATTAACTTTTAACAGTAAACTGTGTTATTTCAGGATAATAAAAAAAATTAATGTGTTCATGAAAAAATGTGTACGATGTAGAAGCGTACAGTTTACTACATTGAAGAATGGAGATTACAACTACAGTTGTTTATTCACGAATGACGGAATTACAGCAGTGTCAAAACTTAGTAAACATTTTGCTTCGATAAGAATCACTGCACACGAGATATAACCGTTCAGTATTTCAAAAACTAAAACAGATATTTGAAATTAAGTTGCAGGTCGCAATTTATGCTTGGACCGATGAACCGATTTCGCACGAGTAAAGAAAACGATTATTCTCCATGATCACTAACATCTTTGGAAAATACTGTATTTTAAAATGAGTTAATACTTATCATTTAAAACTTTTCAATCCATTTATCTTTCTGATTTAAGTCAAAAAATTCTGTAGCACTGGAAATTTTAAGCGGACGTTCAGCTTAAGTGGCAAATAATGATTACTAAAAAAACCAAATGTTACATGTTGTGGATGTCCCGTAGAGTACTCGATCATTGGGCCTACTACCATAATTACCAGAAAGCTTCAAATACATAAAAGCGCACTCAGCAACCTTGTGTATATTCGTGCACCAGGCAATGAGCCACACCAACTGTGTTGGCGCTAGTGATACTATCTGGCTGCCCAAATCTCTGTAGGTGGAGCGGGTTTCGAGCCTGTGCCCCATTAGTTGGAAGTCATCTCCCTAAGCTAATGAGCCATAGCTCCACCTTCGAATACATATTAGTATACTGAAAACTCCTATGAATATTAACTATATAGTGTGTGAAAATTCAAATGATACAAAATACTATAGTGAAAAAAGAAATTACTCAGAATTCTTCACAACGGGAATCGGTTTGCTAACTTTGGCGAAACAATGTTCAATAACTTCACTGAACACTGATTCACCATTTGAACATGTAGAGCCCACATTGTTGTTGGTTGTTCGTTCACAGCACAATGTACGAATTTGATGTAAATAAGTCATCATACTGAGAAGATCAGGAGGACGACTTTTCGAAACCACTTCACTTGGATCAAGTACCCGTGGTATTCCCAGTTTAGAGGCAACATCAAAAGCCAGTCGGCAATTTTGAGAAGCATTATCCGGAGACAATGAAACATAATCACTTAGAAATGTTTTTGAAAAAAAGTATAAATACAATATTTTAACCAGTAAATAAACATTATTCTTTTGCAGACTAAAACGTTAGATGCTAAAGAAATATATACCGCTACATCAACTGGCTACAATGTATGGTAATTTCAAATACGAAAATCGATGAGTTGCTGACTGTTTTATTCATTATTTATACTTACTTTTGTTAAATCTATTATAATGTAGGAATATTATCTTGTATCCCTTTTAACTAGAAATTCGTTGATCAACTCAGCTGATGAAAAGAGCAGTTAAAAAACTCACTAACATTCAGTAGGTGATTTGAGCAGAAAGATGAATCCTAATTTACAATACACTCTATGATCACATTCAGTAATGGGACTAACAAATATCTAACATCAATAGACCTCCCAATCACAGATTACTGACCTACTGTCAGTGTCTTCAATCTGCAGCAAACAATGAATCTTTAAACACAGATTAAAAGTCAATCGTAATGTGATGGTGCTTGAACAAATAGCTACTATATGTTTCGTTTTCACACTTCAAGTCATCCATAAAACCAGGAACTTGCAATTCCCCTACTATTATCTCTAAATCATCTTTTTCTTCCATCAAGCCATTAGGTGCTACAAAGAAAATAAGCGAAGGGAAATCACTTCTTCGCACGAAGAAAACTATGAAAGCAACGATCAGGCTGAGGGATTTATGTAATGAGTTTACCAGTGATTGATTGACAATAAATAGTACAGCTGGATACAATATACACAATATGCAATACAGATATTTACAGAGTAGCACTTTGTTCTCATCTATTGTTCAACAACCATTAAAGTATGTAGATGTTTCTGCGAGACACAACAGGTCACCAAGTTAGTTAACTTCACTCGATGATGAGAACAATAAATGCAACAATTAATCTAATTCAAAACGAAAGTTTTCAACATTTAAAGATAAAGCAAAACGGTTTAATGCAAGAAATGCGTGTGCGATAATATCCTGTATCATCATTTGACTATATGAGATAGCCATAGTTTGGCAGACTAGCATTTATACTGGGTAATGATTGAAGGTGGGATGAAAATTCGGACTGTTGCCGGATTCGAACCAGTGACCACCTTCAATCATCACCCAGTATAAATACTAGTCTGCCAAACTACGGCTATCTCAGATAGTTAAATGATATTCAATATGATGCTCCCCCTCTCTGATTCAGTTAGATTTGGATTGGAATGAGAAGTCCTGGACTAGGCAGCCAGCGTGAATACGATCAAGTGGTAGTAACGCGTCACGAATTCACATAGTAGTCGGGCGTAAACCCTTGGTGACTGAAGTGAAGTAAAAATGTGGTTAG
This sequence comes from Heterobilharzia americana, assembly GCA_944470555.2. NCBI lineage: Eukaryota > Metazoa > Platyhelminthes > Trematoda > Strigeidida > Schistosomatidae > Heterobilharzia > Heterobilharzia americana. The sequence continues at coordinate 46,733,683 of OX104127.1, forward strand.
CAGTCGGACCTTGTAGCTCAGTTGGTAGAGCATTCAGCCGGAAACCCAGTGGTCGCTGGCTCGAATCCGGCCGCGGTCTAAATTTTCATTTCACCCACTATAAATATCCTGAATACTGTAACTAAATAAATAATTTGGTCAGAATACTACAAATGAATTAGGAATAAGATTTTAAATGTAAGGATTATATCATCATAGATATTGGTTGTGTTAAATTACGGTGATGCAACCAATAAAGACGACATCATATGTTCGATCATTATGACCATCATTACGAAATATTTATTTATACGCTCATGCCGAGTTGAAACCATCAGGAACAATATATAGCAAAATAATTTAATCATAATAAAAACTTTAATGATAACTTGTGAGATTATTAATGGTTGTAGCCAAAATGAATAACACATTCAACATACTGAAAATAAATAAGTGAATACGATACAATCTTTATCGCTAAAGTGTGATGGGACTGTCAAGAAGGTAGAATTGAAGTTTGACTCTGAGTTCCGTATACAGATTGTAAGTTGGTCTGTAAATCTATTTATCTGAACCAACTACGGTGATTTAGGTGAGTGAATTCATGACATTTATGTCTTGTTCGAGACAGATTATGATTCTCCTTTGAAGAACTCAGAAATGATTCTAATTCCATATTAGATTAGTTTATTTGATATACAATGTTATAGTGATACTTACTGGATGATGTTTCGAGCTCAATTCAGTGCTTATAATCATATTAAGGTAACCATACGACCTCTTAACTTGGCATTTTATAACTCTACTGCCTTCTCGTCTTTGACTGCGTCTGTACTGGAATTATCTACATTTCTAAAATCGGTGTTAGATCATTCCTAGTTTACATGTTAGGTGGTGATTCAATGAAGTACAGTTCGGTGATTAGTCTCTCTCTCTCAAACTAATTATTATACCGGTCTTTAAGACTGTCATTTTGTCATACCCTATTGTGTATCGACACATGCACATCAATGGCTGCGTTTTTTTGTGAGATTTGAAAAGCTGTGAGCAACCCACTGCGCTGAAGGTTCTTAATGAGTTTCTGAGGTATAACTAAGCTAACAGAGGCATTGTATTGTATCACTATCAGAAATGGTTTCATAAGTTATTGCATTGCAGCAGAGTTTAAACCAACTAAAAAACTAAAAACATACGCCTTAAATCAGACTGACTCTTTTCGCACGTACATGTACATACAGAAAATACAAATGAATGGCTTTCGAAGACAATATGCAGTGGATGAGCTTCCAGATCACCTAATATGTCCCTTTATAAAATGTCTCATAAATTACTAGAAGATGAGAAGAGAAAAAACTAATCCAACTCAAAGAAGGGCTTGACAATCAAGGGGTTGCAAGCAAATTCCCAACAAATCAAACGAAATACGTACAGTTTTTCAGATGTTATCTTGAAGTACTATCTGTGGGTCTTAAATTTTGTAATAGATCAAACCATATCAATCACACATATTTTTGATACACAATTTGAAAAGCTATCCAGCCAGACAACTGATCTACAGCCATCATCCAGTCTAGAACTAGAACGTTTCAAATATAATCTGGTTGATTGCTGCTATCAGTATGAGAGCAGCAAATATAACTGTAAAAGTATTTTGACTAGAACCTGTAAATGACGAAAAATTCCTAATTACTAAGCATGATAAAGGAACAGGAGTATTTCTTGATAAGTGTGATCAAATAAGCAAGATGAATGAAATACTGAACGATAAGATGAAATTTCAGGAATTAAACGTCCAAAAAGACCTGAATGATAAAACAGAAAAAGAATTAATCAGATCTCCGAAGAAATTTGTAGAGCAACATATAATATCATCAAGCATGTATGATGCGTTGACCTTAACAGATGCTTACATACCGAGACTGTATGGCCTGTCTAATATATACAAACCAGGAGTGCCGGTAAGACCAATTCTTAATATGCAAAATGCTCTAGCGAAATGCCTGATCACTATTCTCTAACCTTTACACAAACAGCTAATAAAACAGTGTGAAAGACGTTCGAATTTATACGTAGAACTAAGGATGCTAATAACGTGAATAAAACTATTATATCACTGCATGTAGCATATCTATTCACTAATGTTCCTCTTCTTGAGACAGTTAACTACGTAGGTGAACAGTTGGAACAAACGTCTATGAACGCTGGAATGCCAGTAGATATCCTCAAGGAATTATTGCTCAAATCCGCGATGAATGTCAACTTTAAATTTAACGGTGGATCATACAGACAAGTGGGTGGAGTCACAATGGGATCGCCACTGAGCCCCATATTAGCGGAACTTTTTAACCGAAACTAAAGAATGGCTTGCTTGAAAGATCTATTGGATAATTTTTATTTTACTGCGCGAGAAACAACATGGACTGGTCAAAGATACTCAACAGATTCAACGCAGTACACTCAAAGATGAAGTTTACATGTGAGGAAGAGTCAAAAGGTAATTTAGCTTTCCTTGATATTCTTCTCTCAAGACGAAAAGGTAGGTTGATAAAAAGGAATCTGTTTAGGGAACTTATGTGGACAGGGCAGCAAACACATTTTTTCAGCTTCGTCCCCCTTCAGTACAAACGAAATTTAGTGACTATTCAATGTATTTTCACTGTCACTATTTTTATTCGACCTTACGATTACTGCAGTAATGAAGACAAATTTTGAGGAATATAACTTCAAACATTAGTTTATATAGAAGTCGATTTCTCTTAACTTATAATGACAGATATTTTTTTACTAGACTAGTTTGGTAGTTAGGTAAACCCTAACTTTGAGTGGTTCTTGGGTGGAAATATTTACTAAAAATCTCCAAACAGATTAACCACATATAAAGAAAAAGATACAATAAATTATGAAACACAAATCAGTAATTACATTTGATTAAAAACTTACATTTTATCTGGGAAAAAGTGATGCAAGATAGCGCAAAAAGCCAAACCATTTTGAAAGGATGTAGTGAGATCAATAATCTGTATATTATCATAAGATTTTGTCACCTGTTGACACCATACAAGTAAATCATATCGACTTTGAGTCGATATAGGCTTCACTCTAAGTCGTATTCATGTTTAAAAGAAAAACAAATGAAAATGAGAAATAACTACATAGAATAATTTAATTGGGTAAAATAAATAGGATAGAAAAATACGATGAGGATTGATCAATAGATAGTCATGTCAGTAAATCATTTCGATCAAGTGGATAGTTTTCTTTGTTTACAAAGATCCATTATCTTACTAGTAAGGACATTATTTATTCAACTAACTAATGAATACTAACTAGGCTAAATAAACATAAGTTCATTGTCGTTATATAGGGCCGAATTGCTTGACCTACGCTGGCAGACGGATTTCTATGCGGAGGCCTAGATACTGTCGGATACTCGTGATGGTGTATTCATCCTGATGACTCGCAGTGGAATCTAGGACGCACGTTTCGTCCTATTTCGGGCTTGTCAGCCGGGTATAGCTGCATTCCAGCGAGTGATAATGTCACCATTGGGACTAGAACTTCGCACCCATCGCTTCAAACGCCAAAGTATCATTCGCTAGGCCACTTGGGGCACGAAAGCCACCACCTGTGCACTAGGTATTATTTCTTGTTGTTTAATACTTCTAATTTCCTGTTGCTATAAAGGGTCAAGTTGCTCGACTTCTGTTGGTATAACTTCCGTTGACATAATTCCATGTGATAATGTTGGTTTCGAATTAATTTGTTGGTAGCTTCATTAAAACCTGCCATGTTAGCATAATTTTCTCTGGTGTAAAATTATACTTCCTAATGACCACTTGAAAAACCAGCCTCTTACTAATACAGAGATATTTGACTAACTTCTACTAGGTATGATATTGCCAAGTTGTTCATAGAGCGTCTAAATCTTCCAATAAAAAATAGAGTTCAGTTCTCGTTTATACAGCTAGAATTCTACTCATAGTAATTATTTTGATCACTTTAAAATCACAGAGAGCTCTATTTAGAATTCCTGTGAATGAGAGATATATGCGACTACTGTTCTACCACGTTGCTAGTCCCCTGATTTGACTGCCATGTCCAACTTAGAAATTTCAATAAACTTGGCTAACTGTAAATTTGCACAAGGATGATAAATGAATTTGGAACAAAAACAAGTACGACAAAAAAATTCAAAGCGATTGCATCCACCAACCACCAACAACAACCGCAAACAGATTAGGTATACTGAAATAGCGTAGCGTCGAATCATTAGTGATGAGTATGATGGCTGTAACTATGAAACTTTTCGACTTTATCTCATAATTTATTATCTAAGACATGTGGTTTGGAAACAGATACCCAAAGGTAAGATAAATACGGTTGCCTTTACTTCTTAGTGGTAAACAAAACTTAACACAGCAATGATATCAAGAACTGCACCAAAAAACATTACAAAACAACTATATGAAGTAAAACACGAAGCGATGAGAAAAGAAAAAGATGAAAGAGCAAATATTTGGTGCTGTAAGACGTATTTAAAACAGCTTTTATTGCATCTGTATGACTTTTCACGAAGAGAGGATACAAGAAAACTAAAAATGATCACCATTGGTTTGGATCTTGAGCCATAAATGACATTACCTCACACCACTGAGTCATATGACCTCTCAGACCTTATACAGCAAGTTTCAAGATGCCAACAGATGCTAACTTAACAAAACTAACGTTCACCCTGAGGGACTACGTCATACACCGACTATCTGTCCGTTTGTTTCAACCTGTCCCATGGGGTGATAAGCAGTAAACAGTATGGGAACTGCTTAGACGATATACATAACACATCCCAGTCACTGAAGCCGGTCTTCCAGGTTAACTTTATTCAGTGAATAACGATCTTTATCACATATAAACATGCGCTGCTGCACACCAGAATTACTGAAATGATGTTTATATTAGAAGTTAGCAATTCTGTGGAAATGACGGTGTTGGAGCAAGCAAATTCTTCGAACATTCTCACCTGCGCGAGATAATGTTTCACAGATATAGAGTATAAGCATCTGCGACAATGCACTGCATAACCAACCTTTCACGGTCAGGCTGATGTCACAACAGTGCTGAATGTAACCCGAATCGCCGTATAATATCACTTTGGTTTGCGATAAATGTTTAGAAATTTAATCAGTCGCACCTCCAATAGCACTCACACATACCTAGGGTTGTCCTGAATGGTCGAATGAGTAAGAAACAACAATTCCTATCACATTACGTGTCACCGTGTAACGTGCATTTTTAAACAATCCAATCCATCGTTGATCAGGTTACTTTCAAGCATATTACGATCATTAAAATTTGAGTGTGTAGGACATATTCGAATAATCAATATGTTTAGTCGCGATATCGTGAACACAACTTATTTTAGGATAACCTCACAAATATCAAGCTTGGGTTAGTCACATTCATCATTTAAGCCTTCAACTACTCACAGTTGATAATGATTTGCAGTTGTTATTCTTTTTTAATCTTAATAATTTGAGCTTCATTGGATTGTTAAGCGATCTTTAAATGCTACTTAAATATTTAGCTGTTAGAAACTGCCAATTTTCTTCTAGGTTACTTCCAGTTATCCTTAGATTTCACACCGACTGTAAACCACTGCACCGCTCAAGAGCCTTAATAAAATATCTCATTGGAAGTATGCAACAAAAAGCCCTTCGACATAACAGCGAATAGCATATAAGGAATAAATGATAACAATGATGATCAACACTTAACTATCCAAGACAATGGGTTTTGGTAAATGCTAAATAAGTTTGCTCAATAAATAGCTTTTTTCGTAAAATGAGAAAAAAAACGTCATTCTTCACACGATTCATTACGCTTGCGTGTATTTAAAAACCCACTACACTTACCTGGTCATCAAGATACTTTGCCAAGTGAACTTTCATAATATAGCTCTATGATCATAGTGACATTTCAAAGAGCTACACTATACTCCCACTCGAACAAATATTACAACCAGGTAATTAATTACCATCTCTAATAAGTGAGGGAAAAAATTATGAAACTCAATATCTTCGCTACGTTTATGGTTTACTTTAATGTGTACAAGTCACTCCAGTCTTCCGAGTTCAACTCCCTGACAATCATCCAAAATATATGCGTAAATGGTAAAACCAATATGATATTTTGACTTCATGATAAGTCAAATTTGCCTAACATCTAAAATATGGAGAAATTGAATGCAAGCAGAATGCAGATAGACTGTACTCTATACCATATCAGCGGTTTTTACTCCATACTATTTGAATGTAGACTATCCGGTCGGGGTTATCAATATGTTAGGGATCAGAAGTAGGAGATATATCATATTCGCTTTTGACTGACCAACAGTTGTATCAAATACTGTTTAGAATGAAGTGATCACTATTACTATCATTATTACTATTATTAGAATATAGTAAAATAGTGATGTTGGATGGTGGCTATCAGTGGAATCCAGGACGTGTTTCGACCTATTTGGGACTTGGCAGCTGGATGTACCTGCCTCTCAGTGAGCGATATTGTTTCCACACAAGCAACATCATTTAATGGTGTTCACTAAAACTGCAATGAACACTGGGAACATTGTTTGTCAATCTGTAATGAAATGTTAATATCTATGGTCAACAAGAAATCTATTCATTTGGATAAAAACGGTAATTCATTATAGGTTGATAAATTAGGGACTCATAAAAGATTGAAAACTATTTTCTTTTTATTATAGACCAATGTCATATAAACAGCAACTGTAACTTGGCATCATTATGATTCAACTACATTATCTTTAGTCAATATTCATTTATTCATCACATGTCCAAGTTCAGTTAGTAGCCATTGAGCTTGATAACTAGTGAATACCTATGACTAACATAAAAAGTCACGTTACTGATAAATTACACAAAGCTACTCAACTGACATCTGTTTGTGATCGATTTACTAGAAATGCTCAATTAATCAATTAGAAATGCATTAATAGTAACCATTTATTAACAGTGACCTAACGCATGAGCGAGTACTTGGGAATTTAGTGCTCATTGGTCATATACACTCTGACATTAGACGGGTCATTAATATGAACTGATTGCTGTTGGAAGTGTAAACCGTTAACATTCACTGATTGAAAATTGAAGTGTTAACTATCAGACCCCAAGGTATGAAGCAGAAGCTTATTGGTGTAAGTACCAAAACGGATATATCACTAGTTCGAACCCTATTCTACGCATTAAGACTTGGATACCAGGTAGTATGATTAGCCTTTACACCACAGGTGTAGTTCACAGAAGTATTTAGTTGTTGGATTGCATTGCCTTAAACTGTAAGGACCTTAGCTTTTTTGACCCTCATAAGGATTGTATATATATATATATATATATATATATATATATATATATATATATATATATATATATATATTGTGTGTGTGTGTGTGTGTGTGTGTGGTATAGTACAGCCCGAAAATAAAATGATGTATCTGCCCAAAAACATGGAGACATTGTGTTTAATCCATTGATATGCACTAAGATGATAACTCCTTTCATAAATAAAACTATTCATTTCTTACTCAGCCGGACTAGGAACTGCTTTTTCAGATGAAACATTAACTGAATTTCCCAACATATTGTCAAAAGCGGATTGGGATGAATCTAGCAGGGAGAAAATAATATAACAATGTAATTGTATCCATAATATATTACGTACTGTAGAATATTATAATTCAAGAAGTTAATGAAAAATAAAGAACGCTGAATGACAGCTCCCTTCAATCTAGAAAAAACCTCAGCTGTATCACATCACAATGAAAACGATGGCTCTTGTGGCAACTCGGACGCCTGACAACAAAGTATGCAAAATTTAAAGATGATTCACACCATTTTACGAATTGATTTCAGTGGGAAATGACAGGTGAAAAATTTATTGACTCAAAATTAAGTGTACCGCATAAAAAGCTTTAACCCTAAAAGGTTGATTTAACACGGATATTCGAATATGAGCAGCTGATACCTCTTAGGACAAAAGAATATTTCAATACTATTAGGTTTTTATCGATTATCATCATCATCATCAAAATCAACAAAGGCACTACTGCTTAACGGTCCAAGTTGCCACACCTCATATCAGCACATCAAGTAACACCAATGAAATGGAAAATGAAGGAAAGAAAAATCGGGTAAAAGAAGTAGAAATTAGCATAAGGGAGGAACGAGGAAATGATGAGATTAAGTATAGCAGTGAAGATAGGAGTAATGTGTTTATACATCTGTGCCACTGACATCGGTTCTGAGCCATATCACCTAGAGTCTCCAACAAGTGGTTTCTCATGTCTTACGGATCCCAACCGGCTAGTCTGGATGGCCCCACATAGCTCATTCATTGATGCCATGTTTTAGCGTGGCCGCCCCGAGACTTTTTTCAGCCTGAACCTACTTCAGCTAACATTGTGCGGCAAGGCAGACGGTGACTAGGCATGCGTAATACATGTCCCAGCAAGTCATCTCAGTCAGTGAAGGTTAACAACCCCATCAACTGACTTTCCTCTCCGTCTGACTTCTGCACTTCTCGCACAATGACACCACGACACACGGCCTATGCTACGAAGGTAACAGTGACCAAACACCTGAAGCCTTCTCTTGTCTTCTATTTTTAATGGCCGTGCTTCGCAGCCATACAGTAGAACAGCGTGAACTGCAGCATAATATACTCAACCTCTAACATACAATCGGATATCGCAGCGGCGCCACAGATGGCGTAAGTTGGCAAAAGCCAACCAAGTCCATTTTATCTGTATAGAGATTGTTACTCAAGGTGTCCAGAAGACTCTGCATCTTGTCATTTTCACCTAACAGAACTATGTCATCTGCTTACTCTTCATCTATCAAGGATTCTCTTGTGACTGGATTAATCTGCATCAAATCAGACGACAAGAGGTAAACCTGTATAAGAACTCCTATGATAAAATTTAATACGAATGAAGAGAGTGGGCATCCTTGACGGACATCACAGCTCACCCGACATGTCATCATAAGCTCTAATAGGCCTACAGGTGTTCGAGTAAAGAGCCTCCAATAAGGTGATGTCGCCCTTCCAGTGAGGGATATCACCATAAGACTTCTCGATCGACGGAGTCAAATACCACCTTCAGGTCGAGAAATACAGCTAGTGTCGGGCAACGGTAAACGTGCCTGTTCCAGGACCTGGTCGAGTGTGAATATTTGGTCGATACATCCACGACCAAGTCTGAAGCTTGGCTGGTTTTCTCGAGCTTGGTGTTCCCGAGCTTCACTTAGGCGTCGAAGAACTATAGAACCTAGAATCCTAGACACTGTGTTCGTCAGGCTGATTCCTCTGTGGTTATCACAAGAGGACTTCCCGCCTTTCTTGAAAACTGGGATAATTAGTGGTTGGGACCAGCCAGAGGAGATCATATTCGACTCCCATACACTAGTTGACTTCACTAAAAACACTCTGCCACCGTTATTATATACTTTAGAAACTAGTCCGTCTGGTTCTGTTGTCCTTCCTCGTTTCAAGTTACCTACCACTTTCTCAACTTCTGCAAGTGCTGGGCAGCCTGTCTCAATGTTCCATTCAGGATCCGACTGGATAGCGGGCAACGCAATAGTAGATGGAGGCCAGTTGAACTATTCCTCGAAGTGTTCTGCTCATCGTTCCAGTTATTTTTCCTGCGAGTGAATCTCAAACCCATCCGTCTTCGAAATAGTCTCACTCACCATTTTTCTTTATGTCTGAAGTTTGAGCTAGCTAGAAATAAACAGTTATCTAAACCCAGTTGTAGCAGACGATCACCTTTATCTGACCATTCAGTCGGGATTCCGAAAGTACCATCTAAGTCCCTTTCTGCCTGACTCAGCCTACCCACCTGTTCATTGAAACCGCCTGCAACAACAACCACGTCTGAACTTTCGGCTAGACAGTTACCGGTAGAACTGATCCTTCACTTTATCCGAACTGTAGTCAGTAGGTGCGTAAGCGGAGACTACAAAGAGACGGTGGTGAGTTCCACTATTTCTTTTAGTTTTCACTGTGCCATTCAGCCAGACAGTGCATGGGCAACTGTCAACTGGGATCCAGTCTAGATGTGAGCTTTCATCCATAGTCCTTAATGCTATGGCTACACCTGCAAGACCACGAGAACTAGCCATTGAATCTACAAAAACTCGAAGGGTGAATTTTCCAAATTCGCCATACTGGCCTAGATAGGTTAAGCGAATAACCGCATTTCGGTCCTGTACGCGTGTTTCACAAACACAGCGCACACCCAAGGTCCCATTTGATAGAGTTTTGGCTAATGAAGCTTGTTGGTCAATTTGACGGAGGATCTGGACATTGAAGGTTCAAATGTGTAATTTGGAGGGTGGTTTAAAGAGACCAATGATGCTGTTCTGTGGACTCAGATCGTTGTCAAAAGCTGAAGAGCTAGAAGAAATTAAAGATGCTGCAGGAGTGTCAATTGAGAGACGTGGAGGAAGATTAGAAGGTAATGGTGAGGGAGGTGGATAATGTTCTGAGGGAAATTGAGCCCTGACAGAGTTGTGAGGGCAGCTGACACTTCCTGGCTTCCCACACAGAGGAAGGCTATCCCTTCTTGAGGTACCTCAAGGAGAAAAAGATTTGTAGGACCGCAGAGCCCAGAGGACGTCCCCTTGAAACTGGTTACGCAAGGCCTTTTTGATGCCACGACTATTGGCTTGTATTATGGAAGATGTAGTCAAACACACGTCCTGTGGCTTTGGATCACTACTAACCACTGATGACTGATCTAAGCCCCCACAATGAATCATTTCTTTGCTTAAGAATATGTCAAGGGTAACTGCTCCCTGTCTAATCACTATCCAACAGACCTCTTTAGTATGGTGGGACCCCAAGGGAATATGCATTCCACCATCATAGCTCGTCGGGTTATCGTGATATATAAGCCCGACCACCACGTCAAGGTAGTAGCTATCGGTCGATTAACATTGATATGTAATGAAAATCAGCTTACGGACAATTTTTTGATATAAATTTATGAGTTCTATCACTTAAGTAAGTGTTGACTTATTCGTTGCACCTTGTGTGAAGAGTGATGACTAAGCCAAGGTATGAATCGGGAATAAATAACAAACACAGATACAATGTAGGCATACATACCAACAGTAGTTAGAATATCGATATAAATTTATGAATAATACAAGCAAAAGCATATGAGTTTCCTAACCGCCGTGTTTTAGAAGTATCCACAATGGGGACCTTTTTGCCTAACAGGAAAATTATGATGCGAAATGCCAATAGTTTGGCATAAGCACTAATATCAGCATATGCTGATGTACCTATTTTCCTCAAAATGCTGTAAATAACTGAAGAAATATTCGTGAAACTGTTAGAGCTAGATACACACGTGATATATTTCATTATGGAGAAAAAGTGCATAGATTCATAAACCTGGTTGAGACCCATATTTATTGTACCAATCAAACCAAAACAAATGAGGGAAAAGCCTGAAGGCGCCATCCGGTGGATGAATGTCAGGTCTCGGCAGTCATTGAATTTGAACGGTTACACAAAGTTCACTAAATCTAATCCGGATGCGAATCATCAGTGTTCTTGCATATATAATAGGAATCTGATAGCTGAGTATTTACTAGTTGAACGGAAAAAAGTTATGAAAAAAATGAAAATGAATATATGCACATTACCATGATTTTGTGATTCATTTGATACAGATTTGGAACTGTTTATATCTGAAGTATCCTGTATAAAATTTCCATCTAGTTTGACAGGAGATTCTTCAAGCAGATCTATTTGACGTCGTTCCAAAGCTTGTAGTTTAGCCGTTAATTCACTAAGATCTGTGTGAAAACTACTATTTGAAAAAGAATAAGAATTGAAATCATCCTTCCCAGTAGTTCTAGATGCCACTGGTGAAAATGCTGCTACACCACCGAAATCATTAATAGTTGATGAACTGCCAACATTAAAACTTCCAGTACGACTTAATGACATAAGTGATGCAACGGAAATCATGTCTTCATCACTATATAAAAGAATGAACAAAAAGTTGAAACATTTATCACTGTGATGACAATGACTAGAAGTGCGAAACCATACGCACCTTTTCTCATGAATACGTGAATGAACGATTCTAATCAAATACAGATAAGGGTTTTATCAGGTTACATTTTGCCAAATTTCTGAAAAAATAGGGAAGTGTATCAAAGAGTACAAATTAGTGAATGGTGAAAGATATCGTGAGAATAGTTCTGGATGTCTTTTGTGATAACACCGGACAGTAAAACAATAGCATGCATCAGGTCCACATTTCAATATCATTAATCTTGTTGCAATTATGCACAGGATTCTCTAGACCCCAATATGTGTTCAAGTAACAATGGATTCAAGCAGAAACACTTCGGATGGCAAACCTTTAGTTTCTGCTGCTCTGCATTGTGAGCCAGTTGAACTGGGCTTCAAAGTGGTCCGCCAGACACCTTAGCTATCTGTCCTGAGAAGTAATCAGGGTATCATTCTTGTCAGTGATAGTTTTAACAACAAACGTTTTCTTCGCACCGGTATTCTTAATAAGCCTAAATAGTTCCCGGCCATGGCTTAACGCTGATACCTTCTCCACTTCATTTGCTTTCACCACCTACCATTGGCAGCTTCTCTACTTCAATGTTAAAGTCACCTGCCATTATGATCACATCCCAATGTTTTGCTTTCTTTGGCAGGATTGACAGCTTCTCTTAGAATTCATCCTTTGCATCATTCGAACTGCTGTCAGTGGACGCGTAAGTGGGAATTAGGAATATACATCACCTAGTCTCACTATCCTTCATAATTCTTACAGATCCATTCAGTCGAGTAGCACACAAACGGTGTACGGACGGTTGACACTTCCCGACTGCCAACACCATAGAAGGCTATTTCTTCCTAAGGTATCTGAAAAAGGTTAATTATGTGACCGCAGAGCCCATCGCACACCTGCTCGAAGCCTGTCACACACGGCGTTTTCCGGGTTGCTGGTATGAGATCGATATGACTGTTTTAACACCAGATAGAAAAAACCTGTAACGCCTGCACCGGAAGGACCTGGGGTGGGGAGTAGACTATTACCAGGGCCAAGTTTCTTTATCTCCTCGCCTCCCAGTAGAGAAGGCAGAATCAGCATGAAATTGCTGGCCATCCAAAGGTAAAACATTACTGTCGTCACACTCCCGCTCAGTCAACAGTATGGACTTCACCCTCGGACCCCGTCATAGTGTAGCAATTAGCACTACAATGGTAACTGCTTTTGTCTAACCACCATTCAACAGACCTTTCTAGGATGTTAGGACATCGAGGGAACAAGCGTTTCAGCCAGTGCAGTTGATTGGGGCACTATGATATACAAGCCCGACGACCACGTCAAGGCAGCAGCCATTGGCGACGTCAAAGACAAATAATAATTATGGGACCTTTTTCCATCAGTAAAGATGTTATTCTAAATAATACAGAAGTAGAAATGTGTGTACTTTTTCGTTTTTTCTAAATAAGGAATTTTGTACATATGTGTTCCCTTTTGAAAAAAATATTAGTTTCACAAGCACTCCCAAGAGTTAAAAATTCCAAATATGTCTGTAATTTATTCAACGAATCTACGCTTGACAAACATAAGACGTGATCAGTTGAACAGCTAACATGAATAACACTCAAGTAGAAGAGAAGTAAATTATTCCAACCATTGAGTTATTGGCCACTCGAACGTTTTGGAGTGGAATGTCAGTGAATCTTTGAACAAAAATGTCTGAACGTAAAACTGCAGCAAATGGAGTAATTAATGTTCGACCTTCATCAATCACAATCTTAATCGGTGTAACCGGTTCTTACTATGGATGTGAAAAATGTGGAGGAACATTGAATTTTTTGCACTTAAGTAGAGGTGGCTTAGGAACTTGACTTTGACGCAATGGTTTCGGGTTTAACTCCCGCTCTATCTAATTCAGCTTCGATAAACGGATAGAATAATAAGCCATCACATAACAAGTAGCAGGTTGAGTTACAATATATATTATTACATTGGCAAATACGTTAAGAAAATTTCACTGCGAAAAACCTAAACAAGAACATTTAACCAAGGTTAACTTGTAGCAGTGCTTGTTGTGTAACAAAAAAAGAGCTTAGGAAAAGCAGCGAGAAACGTTTATCAATAAACACGTGATATTCTCGTTTTTTACCACCCACTGAGACACAGAACTTAGTTTAATGGAGTGGCGTACAATTTTTCAAGCGAAATCAGTATACCATTTACTTTCTCATTTTCGCTTCAAAAATGCGTTAATTATTGAAATGATTTCAACATATCGAAAACCATGAACAACCTTACAAAACGCTAATTTGCTTACCAGTTTAACATCTTGTTAAGAGACATGAGTGGGTTTCCAAACTCTGATCACCGCGATGCTAAATTCCAAAACCATTTAGGTCGGCAACTTAAATATTTCAGAGACCTCAAAGAGAGCACGTTTTATGATACTTTCAATTACTACCTTTAAACAAAATGTCTCTTTGTTGAAACTAATTGCAAACATATAGGGTAAAAGAAACACATATTTTAACAGTATATGCACACCGACTGACAGGCTGTGAAACAATCAGAATAGGATGATGGTGCAAAATATGAGAACTTATAATAAAGACAATGTAACACGCCACAAGATGCAAATAAAAGACAATATGATGAAATATCAGCATTCTTATCAATGAAGAAATTTTATGCTATTTATTTATGATTTAGATTTTCACCACGCGTATTTGATTCTTTGTTACACTAGTGCAGTTGGGTGCGGTATACCATGTTGTAAATATCACCTTAAAATAATCCTACATGTGGTTGCTTGTAGTGTTTTTCATGCGGCTTCTGTCATAACAACAGAGACAACCTAGGAAATCCGACCAAGTAAATAAAGTTACCGAGAACGAAAATGTTAGGACCTTAACCAACCAATACTCGAGGTGTGAGAAAATATGTTACGTAGACTCGATTCGTCTTTCTCAAGTATAACAATACAACCATTTGTATGCAAGCTAGTAGCTTGAGTACCAAAACAGTGAGTACTATCACACGAAGATTTTATTAACCTATCCTTTCGGTTATCTGTTTGTCAGTTGCAACATTATTATCCCTCTAGATGAATTTTTTAAATGGTGAGTTTCGGGTTTAAAAAACAAAACTAACGTGGCATCGCCTTCTTTTACAATAACTGAATTTAGAGTAAGTAGAACGATCGCAGATGTTAACTTCTTCGAAGCGAGACGCATGACTACTTTGAGATTGGTTTGAACAGGCAAATTTGAAGCAAATTCAGCCAGATCAATTTGTCTTGTAGCAAGTACACGTCGTCTAGCTGAGGATGCAGGTCCAGAAAGTAAACCTGTACTTCTAGGTCCGACCTGAAAATAGAAACCACACCAGTATCACTAAGTTATTACGTCGTATAACTGAAACACTATTACTACTAGTTTAAAACACAACTACAATGTTATAAATTTAAATACTGATTTCAAGCAGTAAAGAATTTTTGGACATCCCACTTACAATATAGTATAAATAAGATAAATAAGCCGGTCGACTACTCTACTCTTGTCTTACATCCCAGTTTAGACAGATGGAGAAACTAACTCGCAATTAAACGTAACAGTCTGACAGAGACACGATAAAAAAATTTCAGCACCATCTGCTGGCTTTATACACAGTAGTCTATTATAGCATTAGCCTAAAAAGTAATTAAATCATGCTACCTGGACTACGACAAACCACATACGGCACTAAAGAGCTGTTTTCTGATAGGCTAATGTCACTAAGCCCTTATGCAATAACTTACGTTCAATGACATTGCACTTACTATATACACACAGATTATTTTGAAAGTTGAAATGAGCCATTTTAGAGTCAAGTACGAAAGTGCCACATGAATTTCAAAGAATTTTCATATAGCCTTAGTATTAGAGCAACAATAAAAAACTACTAGTCAGTTGTATAGATACAGGGACTATAAGCTGACTTTAGTCTCATAATCTATCATAAACTGAAGATACTAACCCAAAACTAAAGGGAATTAAACGTAAAGAAAACCAAACAAAAAGCTGAAATGGAGGATGATATATTACATCCAGAAATTTAATAACAACCGAACAAATACATCCAGCTTGCAGGTTTGTGGGGATTGAGTAGTATAATTCAGCAACCACATATTGGTTCTCTTAATATGATGATGATACGCTGAATACATCAAGCAAACGGCGAAGTTTAGCGGCATAAATTCCACAGCATTAACGTTGAAAATATTTTGCATTATTTTACACTTAGAGGAACAAATTTTTGGTGATGGGAAAGGAAAACACATAGCATCTACTTGTATACAAAATCCAATACTTACGTCTTCAATTTGACATATCCATTCTTTCTCTTCGTATTGGATTGCTTTTTCACCTCGATATAAAGTTGTGACAAATTCTACATTTTCTGGCATTGACCATACATATTTAAATGAGTTCGAGTTATCTGATGTTTTGGTAGGTTCAAATGCCTAAGTTTCGATCAGTTGAAAATAAGTTTTCAGAAAATGATAATGATTTTAAGTAAAGTATAGCAATCTTCTGCAACGAGAAACTGAAGAAATCATAATATAACTGAAACTTTTATGTAGGCATTTTTCAATGATGCCAGTTGGTGTGTTAAACTGACACTTGAACATATATCAGCCTTCATAATGAATGGGCTTGATATGAATCAGATTTAAGGAAGTCGATATCAAATCTAAAATTAGCAAATGAATTTTAATAATTTAAATAATTAGTTGACTAATGTAACTCAACTTTTTACATGTGTTTATGCATTAGGCTTTGGAGTCACACTTACTGTGAAGATTTAGGATACTAACCGGTAGTCCAACCCGAACTACGTGTGTAGCAGGGCTTGAAACCAAGATCCAAAGCTTGAAAATTGAATACTTAAGTTAATGAACAACAGATCCAGATAAAGAAGTGAAAACTTGTACATCAAGTGGTCGGCTCAATTTTTAACACTATTCAAAAGCGAGGTGAAATATATATTCAGTCAATTTTTTAATAGGTTTTTAAAACCTCGAAAAACATCTCAGAAGCCTACTAAAATGCCAGTAAACCATAATAGCTGGTGGGATAATAACTAGGTTGCATAATACTAAATTAAATGTCAATTCTTGCGATACAGCAACTGCTAAACTTACTCGGATAGGTATATCTAATAAAACATCTTAAAATATACAAAACTTTCAGTTGGATTCCATGAACTCTAGTTCACTGGGAAGTTAGGGCTGCCTTTACTTACTTGACACAGGTTGACCTTGCAGGTTAACAAGGCATTACATTGTAAAGTATGAATTCAAGGCAAAATCAATGAATCTCAAGGATGTAAAGAGACCCCATATACTGAACGGTAGATACATTAGTTCCACAAGCACATGACAGAACAACAGATTAAGCAATAATCTTTAGAGGAGGCCTTGAAGTAAAAGTGATGAATTAGTTAAATATGCCCCATCTGAAATGTTTTAGTAGCTGTGAACAGTGAACTGAGATTTAACGTTAATTTGAGTAAAGCTATAATACTATCTAAATGAAATCCTCTCCTAGAAGCCTCATCCACATGAATGTGTAGCTTTTCTGACTGCCATCCCGCAGAACAATAAATATCTGTAAATAACGACTCTGGGTGATATAGAGTAAAATCATTCCTATCGGTGATGCCCTTAATTTTTATCCTGTTAATTATCTCACAACTCTACACCTATTCGTTCGGCTAATGGATTACTTAACTCCACTTTACACTGTTCAGTTTACCCTTCAGTTCGTGTAATAAAAGGAGCATCACCATTCCAAATACTTCTAGACAAACTAAATCAATATTGTAGGGCTAATCTCTTAGTAAATCGAATCCAAGAAATAGTAGCATTTGGACTGATACAATTTTCAAGGTAAAAATGGAATTCGAACAGTAAAAAATGCATGTAGAGAAATATACTGCTAAAAAACCACATGTTAACCTTATCAAACTAGAAAGTAACTGAACTATTTACGTACAACTCAGTTAACGTCATAAATAAAAATAAGGAAAGACGGCTTAGAATACATGCAAAATAATGACATTCTAACACAGAATACTAGCCTAACAACAAGATATCTATAGTTTTAAATTAGTATATATATATATATATATATATATATATATATACATTAAAATTATATTTATCACGGGCAGATGAATTACCTTGGTTGAATACCTGCGACTGCGACGAGACCAAACTACAATCAAACTTCCAGGGCTGTATTGACGCGAGCATTCTATGCTCAGTTCGTGTAAGGAAGCTGTGATCTGAAATTTCGCTGCTTTCTTCCCAACCCTCTGGAGTCTGCGCCAGACACTCATTTAATGTTAAGTGTAGTTAAGAGCCTAAAATCATTTTTTTAAACTGCTTAGTATGATAACACAAAGAATTGAATTCCTATTAATAATTATGTTTTATCCTAAAGCTTTGAGTATTCATTCTCTAACTGATAAGTCACAAGTGTGAACCCATTTCGGTATTGGTAACCAGATGATACTAACTGTCTTTATAATTTGTTTAACTCATATATTGGTAGATAAACTTCGTTATGAATACTAAGATGTATCCATTTTTCGGAGACTTGCTGATATGGCTCAAAATTGAACGCACATATGTACACCCTTGAATGTTTACAGTAACTTTCATACACTTACTCCCTTAACTTTCGTGCATTTTTGTCTATCATTATATCACTTTTTTATTCATTTGTTCATTGCATGCTATTTTGAAGTGTGGCAAGTTGAACCAGTGCATTCTTGTGGCAGATTCTACCTTCATTGGTCTGTCTGGTTTTATTACACATCACTGGAATGGGTAACTAAACTACACGTTTTGTGCATTGCCATATACAATATGATCGAACAAGGACTGCATGTTTAACAGTTAACCCACAATTTGTTACCAGCATTACAAAACTGATTCGGAATTACACTCTTGTTGATACAAAAGCAAGTTATTCAGTAGACTAATAAATACTTTGGCGAAATGAAAACATTTTCATATGAAAAATTTTATTGTATCTGCTTTTGTTGGATAAGTAGTAAGTGAATACTTTAGATGGCTACCGAGATCTAACGGCGGTGTCCCTCACTGATAAGCGTTAAAGACTGTGTATTCAAACACCCGCAGGCGTTTTCGAGCATATCAGGATTTATCATGCAGGTGAGTCGTGTACTTTGAGTGACATCTGTCAAAAATATCCACTCTCTACTCCTATTCAACTTCATAAAAGACGTACTTATGAAGGTCCCTCTCGTTATCCAAATGTACAGCGATTGCTTTTATCACGAAATCACTTAATAGACGTATAGTACACAGATGACATACTCCTATTAGGTGAAGACACCGGCAAGATGCAGTCTTCTGTAAACACTGTTTGGTGATTTGAGAATGAGATTCATTTCACACCACCCAAATGCGAACTGTTGCTACAGGTCTGATCTTCAACAGAGCCTTGTTTGACAACAGGGGGTTAAACAGCTGAGCGCATTAACCACTTCACTTACCAGGAAAGTTGTATCAATTCTGGTGGGACAGTGACCGATAAAATCGCTGTATGAATATAGAAGGCTCGATTGTCCTTCACCGATTATGGTGCCTCCATGATATCTGATTGTCTGTTAGGTTCAAGTATACTGCGCAATAGCTCACTCTGTTATACTAAGCGGTTGTGAAACATGACTGTTAAAGGTAGATGATATGAGGTTTGAGGTGATCGACTACTACTGCTTTCGTGACATAGGTCGTGTGTCGTACTGTCATAGAGTAACGTAAAATTCATGCGTACAATTCTAGGGAGAAGTTGTGTCTTCATAGACTCAGGTGTTTCGGACGTGTGTTATGCATCTCTAGTCATTATCTATCCCGTCGCACAATGTTGGTTGAAATAAATTCAGAATGGTGAAACGTTAGAGGCGGCTGGATTGAAAAATGGCATCAATTGTTGGAGTTTGTGACTTCGGTTCGAGCCGTGCAGGGAAATGTGGACTTGTGAGTTAGGGTCTACACGACAACAGAAACCAATGATCGGAGACTCTAGATGACAGAGCTCAGATGCTCCGTGGCCCAGATGCATCCAAACATTTTCCCAATGTTATTTGTCATACAGAATTTTGGTACTATCCCTTTCTTTTTTGCCCTTTTTTGATTACTTTTTATCACTTCTGACTGATTGTCTCTCGATTTCTTTTATCTTTTATCTTAGTACATTCTTGATTGATTCAATGATATGGAGTGTGGTAACTTGACCCCCACCCACTAACGCCTGGTCCTGGTCTGTCTCGGAAAGGTATTATGAAGTTTATACTTAGAAACCACCGTATTAATTGCTACTCTCAAACTTCCAACCCTGTTAAACAATCAATGTTAGAAATCAATTTCCAGGTCATGTACGCTTCGTCTTATTATTTACTAAAACGTACCACTCTGGATCAGTAAACCGCTTACTGTAGTGGAAACATACAAATAGATGTAACATACGTTTTTAATAAGTATGACTGCTTTCTAAAACTTTCAGTAAATCGGTGGTTAACTGGTAACTTTGAGATGAAATCCTTTATTAAACCAACTGCAACTAGTAAACAGGTGAAAATCATTGAGCCTGTGAAGCCCGTTGAAGTACTACCGTTAATTGTGACAACTTAGATATTATACGGTAATATCAGCCCTAAGTTATTGATCCCTTTATTGGTCTGTTACTGAGTTGTTCTATAATTAGAAACAAGGATGCATATATATTACTGTGGGAATATAATTTTAAAATAAGTTTCATTTGCACTCTCTATAAGTGTTAGTAAATTCTCATACTAAAAAAGTATGAATAGTTTGGCCAAAATCCAAACGTAGTCTCATGTTTTAAAAATGAAAGTAGGCTTTCCGTCAACCCTCACTTTCAACTAACTGATATGCTAGCTTTTTCAAAAGACAGGTTATTAGATCCAGTTCATAAAACTCACACTTAAAACCAGGAATCAAAAGAGAATAGTCAATATCAAGTCACTAAGGTCAACCACTAAAATAATAACATCTGCAAGTCCTGCTTGTTGTCAAAACACTGACGACTATTCGTAAAACTGATTTTTCGGTCTAAAATAACATCAACTGATGTGTAAGCGACGATTACAAACATATACTAGTGTGTTACGATGCTGCTGAGTTCTAAGAGAAATTTGACCGAACACCATATAAATTACTGCCAACTATGTGTTAGTTAAGAAAAAAAAGCCTTCTGTCCAATG
This sequence comes from Heterobilharzia americana, assembly GCA_944470555.2. NCBI lineage: Eukaryota > Metazoa > Platyhelminthes > Trematoda > Strigeidida > Schistosomatidae > Heterobilharzia > Heterobilharzia americana. Next base: position 46,755,059 of record OX104127.1, read on the forward strand.
ATTTAGTGCTTTCCCTATTTATAATGGCTCAGAAAAAATGATCTGATCCTACAATACTACAAGAATGGTTCTAACAAATAAATAGTAAAATAAAATAGTCGTGGCCTGCTGTCGAATTCTAAGCAGTCTTGCGTAACCATAGAGCCCAGGTCAACAGTGACAAACGCAAATGTTACTCTGACATGAACTTTAGATCTTGTGTACTTATCAGCAGCATAAGGACCCAGTCCCTTACAAAAACCTTAATTTACTTTTGTTGCCTCAAAGTATAGGTCAGTTAACAAGGCTTGAAACCTGAAAAACGTGTCTTCGGCTTTACTGTATACTATTCAAAATTTTATAAATTTTCCGAGTGTTACTCTGAGTGATGAAATAAACTTTAGTAAATGACATGACAATAAAATAATACAACACAGCAAGACCTGCATTCTAACGTACTATTTCAATAATTATACTAAGTGGCCTCAGCTATAAGAAGACTATACAGTAAAGCAGTGTCTCATAACGGGACTTATGAGAAATGCACACTCCTGACTATTTGGAGTACTGCTTAAGACATTCAGGTCTTACAGTGAGAATACTAATATTGAATCGCTTGGTTCAGTTGATAAAAACCATCTACTTTACTGCCCAAGACTTGAGATGGTGAAACGAATGATTTATTCTTATAATTGCATTGTCCCTGAAAACCGAACCTTGATGGAATACATTGCTTGAATATATGTGATATAACTAAAGGGGAAACAATTGCATATATCCGCAAGCAAAAAGTATATTACCGATTGTCTACTAGGGTTCGAATCTGCTGAGCAGAAGTTAGTCCAGTCTTATTATGTTGCTGTGAAACATGGCCATTAAAAGTCAGGGAAATCGATGGTTCCGGGTGTTCAACCACAGATGCCTTCGTAGCATTGCCTAAGTTCTGGAACCACCACGTTAGTGATGTAGTGCTCAGACGTAGTAAAGGAGATGAATCAGTCAATGAGGATATGAACTTCCAACAACTTCGATGGTTGGGACGTGTGATACGCATGTCTGCTCACCGTATACCATGATCCATTATTTTATGACGTAGGATTAGACAAGAACTATGTTTAGGTGGTTAAAATAAAACAAGACATCAATCTGTGACGTCCATAATTGTTGGTTTGAATCGTGTAAGAAAATGTAGGCTTCTCGGTTGTGACCAGTGTGAAATCAAAGACCAGTGATTCGATACTAAGCGATACAACTTAGAACCTATCTGTGTAGTATAGATCCATACATACATTGTTTTAATCCTCATCACTTCACATTTCATTATTCATATTACTTTTTCTTCGTTTTTTGATGACTTTCTACAACGTTCGATTTCATTTTTTTCTGTATCTACCTTTCGTGGTGACATACTAGTGAATGTACTATTTGGTCAGCCTGCATCAAAATAGGACCTGGCACCACTACACAAAGGTCTATTGCCGGGTAGTACACTGAACCCTTAGAAGTCTGCCACATATCTCGCCAATGCCACAGAAGACATAAATTGGTAAAGTTTAGGCGAACCTTTTATATGCGAAAATCTCATCTCCCACTTCCCCATTAGAACTAATTCAACTTCCCAATCAAGTGAGGCTATCAATGTGCTCAACCACGTCATGACTGATTGTTAGAGGATACAAACACAGACTAGTTCTAAAGCAACAGTTTGCATTTAGATGATGAGGAACGCATCCCAAACATTTGCAAATTGTTACTGAAGGTGTCCAAAAAACTCAGCATCTTGTCAGCGCTATCATCTAACAGGACCGCGTCATGCTCGTACTTAAGTCTCTGCTAAGTCAAATGAGGGCAGTGAGATCCTTTTAAATGTATGTTTCTGAGGAAATTAAATGAAATCGAGGAGAGTGGACATTTTTAACGAACATCACTATGCAAAAAACCCACCTGATGCCTCATCGCAGGCTCTAGCATTTGCACAATGCAATGGAGTCAGTAACCACATGCACTTTCGTGCAGTAGGCAATGAGATACACTTATTGTCCAAGGGCTAACGATACTGCCTGGCTCTCCAGACCGCAGTAGGTGAAGCTGGGTTCAAACGCGAGACTGTGGTTAAAATTCAAGCGCCTACACCAATGATCTACAGCTTTAATAAATGCCCACGGGTGTTTAAATACAGGGCCTTTAATATTCATGTGTTTACCCAGAATTCTGTTCTGTAAGAGACTGTTATAAGACCTTTATCGATAGAGTTAAGCATCACCTACGTGCCAAGATATGCAGCAAGTGTGGGGCACCCCTGGTCCAAGACCTGGTGGAGGATGAAGATCCAGTCAACACATTTTTGGTCAGATATGAAATCTGCCTTGTTTCCTCTGGTACGTTCTTCTCGAGTTTCACTTTGGCGTATAATTACAAAACTAAGAATCTTAGATGCCATGTTCTTCAAACTGATTCCCTCGCAATTATCACAGGAGGATTTCACTCCTTTTTAAGACTGAGACAATCAGAGACTGATACGAGTCAAACCAGACTATATCGGGTTCCTATACGTTAGTTGACATTGTATTCGTCGGGACAAATATCCCTTAGTAACCAACCTTAAACATCTGTCCTGCAGCCTATTGAGTCCTGTTATCAGCCTTCGTTACAGGTTACTCAGCGTTTTTTTAATTGCTGCAGCAGTTGGAGGGCCTATCTAAGCATTCTATTTACGATCTGACTGGATAACGGGCAACTAAAGGCTAGCTGGAGGTTAGTAGAGTCAATCACCAACATCGTGGGGCAGCATTATCGAGTAACGGCCGGTTGTCATGCCTCATATCAGCACATCAGGAGAAAAGAAACTAAGATGCAAACTGAATGGTTCCACCTATTGTTCCAGTCATATCTCCTGCGACTGAATTGCAGACCCATCCTTTTAGCTATAGTCTCACTAACTATAAACTGTTTCATCCCAGTTTCTTTGGTTAACATAAACAACTGTTTTTATTACATATCACCTCTGCCTTTTCTGTTTTATTCTTAGGCTTTACTATACACCATAACCTATTGTCATTGCGTAGACTATTAGTCTACATTTGAGTTTCCTCCACCAGCGAGAGTGCGTTCAAATCCATTCATTAACTTACATGAAGCTCGTGAGATCAACTAACACGTCCTAACCTTCATCTGATAATCAGATATGTTACTTTACAGCACCAAGATTCATTACTAACAATGTTGTAACATCCCGATGACGATTTAGCCAGTTTCTCTTTGAAAGTAACTTAAGCATCCTCATAAAACTGTGCTCAAAACGGTTTTTTAGTCGTAGTCTTTCTACGTCTATTGAGTGCATATGGATGCCCCTAGGGTAACGTGTAATCATTGTTCAAACACGTGCTCCAGAAGGAGAGGCAATCTTTGACCGAGCTGAGGTCGGGGAACGTCACTTCAGACAGTGTCTGTTTTTGTCTAAAGTTTGTGTCAGCCAGGAAAAGATAGTTGTTTGAACACAGCTATGGCAGATGATTGCCATTATCTGTTCGTTTGTGTGTGATTCCCAAGTTGCCACTTAAATAACTATCTGTCGAAACTACATATCTTACATAAGCACAAAACAGCCAACGTTAAGCTTTCAGTTGGAAGGTAGACAGTTTACAGCACAACTAATTTTTCATTTCAACCGAACTGCAATCACTTGACCCGTAAACAGACATCGCAGGGAGACAACGGCGTATTTCACTTAGTCTTATTACACCACTCAGGTTGACAATGAACCAGTGAGTCACCTAAAATCTAATCGAGCAGTGCACCTTCTCCTATATCTACACCAACAAGGCCACAAGAAATAGTCATGGAACCTTCAAAAACTCGGAAGGTGAGTTTCTCATATTCATCACGTTGGCCAGGTGAGGCTATGCGAATAATCATACCTTGGATCTGCTTGAGTATCTCACAAATCCAGCACGCTCCCACAGCCCTAAATACTGGATTTAAGGATGAAATTTCTGGTTTGATTAAGCCAAAAAAGCAGACGCTGAAACCTCCCATACGTAGCTTAATAGGTAGTCTTAGAAAACAAGAGAATATTTTATGAAACCTAATTGTTATTAAGGCTTACAGCTGCAAGGAAACAAAGATGAAATATAACCACTAACAAAAGAATGGAGACAAGTTTTGGCGACAACAGTATGAAACGTCAATGGTAATAATGCGGAAATTGAGCGGGGATAGAAATATGATGGCGACTGACAGTTTGCTACTGATAAAACAGTGAGGGTTGAAAGGGAACGTTTATTAGTTTCCCAAGACCACTGAGCACCCAAAGGGAAGTCTGCTCAAGGAGAGTTCTTGATTTAGGTTTAGTTGCGCCCAGTCCTGGCTTGAAAGGTTCAGACCACCTGTTTGCACTGGAAGAACGCTTATTACGACCAACCTTTCATTACCACCTGTTTGCTGAAGCAGGGTGAAGCAGAATGAAGCACTTTCCGCCCACAGAAAACACCTTAACTTTATCACAACCTTTACAGTCAGCAATACAGCAACACCCCCAGAAACCCATCACTGCATACGGAATTAACACCGACTCGAAAAAAGTTAAGTCCCAAATATCGATACTAACTTCAGATTACTTGAATTCAATCCCGCAAATTACTTAACATTCATGATAAGTGCTTCAAGTAAGAAGACACTGATACACACAAAATTAAATGAACATACTCTCTACAACTACTCATAGTAACGCAAATTTAGGGCGACTAGAAAGTACCGTCTGAGAAGAACACAGCGCTTTTAATATCCAATATCTTTTAACGAGCTAGTGTAAACCAACTGATTTCTTCTCGCTCGCTTCTAGATCTTATTTCCAATATCCAATATCCAATATTGATAGTGCGAGCGTAGAAAACTAGTAGTTTTTGATCTCTCGCGTCTAGTTTCAGCTTATTTCAGTTTACACTAGAATGTAAAATAGAACGATTTCTAAGGCCAACTCAGAAACTGATAAAACAGCCAATCATGTTTCTCCATTCTAGGAAAAATTATCTTCCTAGCCAAAGTACCTCAACTCTATTGGTTATGTTCGCAGTTGTTAGGGTGACCTTTCAAATGGTCAAATGGTTGTTGATGGAATAGAAGAAGCTTTCGTTTAACTGGCCTCCACGTCTACGATCCATGGATCACTACTCCTTGTGTTCGCTAATCTGTGTACAAGTAAAGAAAGAGGAAAAAGTGGTAATTCAAGTGTGAAAATTCAATTAGTTTTCGGCAGGTCCCAGCCACATGTCGATTAAGTATCCAGCCAGCGTTTAAAGGATTCAGACGACGTAGCCTGGATCACATCAACAGCATTCCAGGGTTGAACAACTCTCAGGAAATAGGAGCTGTGCTTGACATCTGCTTTGTTCCAGGCTTAGTTTTTGTATGTATCCTCTGAGATCAGCGTTGCAGCTAAGATTTAGTATGTGATGGAGTGGGTGTCCGGGGTTGCTCAGAATGTTGTAAGTCATTACCAAGTCACCTCTTAGCCTTCTGTATTCCAGAGGATGCAGATCCTGCTCACCCAGTCGTTCTTAGTATTTCTAGACCTGAGTCCTGGAACAGATTTTGTCGAATGCCTCTAGAAGCGTTCCAGCCTTAGAACCATGGTCCTAACCATGGTTGAGAACTGCAGGTGAGGCCGTATGAGGCTATTAAGAATTCGGTGGAAGCATCTACAATCGAACTGTCCGAGAATTCATCTTAGAGTTACTAGCGCCAAGTTTCCGCGAAATGCTTTTCTGTCACTGTTGCCATAGGATTTCAAGACTTGAGAAACTAAGACGCCAAATCCTTCACCAGCAGCTACGCTCTAAGTTCCATGCCATTTAAGCTGTATACATGAGACACGCCATGTTTTACATTTATCACCTAGCATTTCTCAAGATTAAACGCAAGCCCGGTGTTGACTGCCCAATAGTGAAGTCGAGTGGAGTCTTCCTGTAGAGAACTACTGTCTTTCTCAATTTCGATTTCTCTCCACAGATCCATGTTGTCAGCAAAAAGCAGGATCCCGGGAGAGACCTGTTCAAGCAAGTCGTTTATGTTTATTAGAACGTTGAGGAACACCACCAGGACATTCTGTTCCTTCAGACACAGGGATATCCACCCGAACTCTAAATGAACGGCCCGTAGATATGAAGACAACCAGTCAGTGAGTGGAGGTTGAATCCAAACTAATTTCAATTTATCGATAAGACGGTCGTGATCAACAGGATCAAACGCCTTAGCAAAGTCTAGATAGGTAACATCAGTTCTTCCTGGACGGTCAGCAATGCTAGTCCACCCATCTACCGCAGTGAGCAAATTGTTAATGAAGGAGTACCCCTTCGGAAATCCATGTTGTCGGGGCTAAAGAAATTTATCTTTATGAGGCAATCACTCAGTCCATCGTGAATTAACGATTTCATTGCTTTGAAAGGAATGGATGGAAGTGTCACCATTCTTATTCCTTTGGATTACATCTTTGACCCCTTTGAAGATTGGCGTTATGTGGCCCAGCTTCCAAAAGTCAGGTGCTATCCTCCGACTCAGAGAACTATTAAACACTTTACTTAAGGGTTTGGGTAAGATTGAGGCTGCCTCCCATAGTACTGCCAGATGGGATGTTCGTAGGCTCCCGAGTAGGTGGACGATGACGAAAAGATTAGCTGGTGCTGGTCGGCCAAGAGCTCAGCTGTTTCAGCGCGGCTATTAATCAGCCCATTCGCACCTAGTAGTTGGAAGACCCCCTCTTCAGCTTGCCGGAATGAAGCAGCGTAGCGGAAGGGACCCCTTTAGTTACATACAAACATGTTTGTAAGTCTGACTTCGTTCCGCCGCCGATCGGCTCTTAAAGCCTTCGTACACATGGTTCTTGTCTGTTTGAATTGTTTGTAAGCACATTTGGTGCCAATCCTTTTGTGTTTAGCCCAGTGGTGTCTCTTTAACTAAAGTGGTTTGGCAGTGTGGTCCCTTATTGCTTTAGGTAACTTGAAGCACTTCTGTCTCGAGAGTGGGACAGACCGACTGATCACAGTCATGATCTTGTCACGTATGAATTATCAATGGGTGTTCATATCCTGCCATATATGGTTCACCTCCCAATCTGTCTGTTCCAGTGCGGTTAGAAAAGCTGGAGTATCAAGTCGTCTGAAGTTCCAACGACGTTCATTGAAGGGTCCGTTTAGATTGGTTTCGCAAACAAACCGGGAGCCGATAGCAGCGTGGTCACTTCTGACAAAGGAGGAAGGATTGCTAAGTTGTCTGTCAAAAATTCCTCACTTGTGAAGACGCAGTCTAAGAGAGATGGAATTTGAGTCTCCCTCACTAGCGTTACCGTTCTCACATTTTCCGTAACCCCCAGACCCTCAATCAGATGGAAGAATCAGGCTTCAGTGGAATCGTCACTCCCGCCAAACGTGTGATCTGCAAAGTTAACCTTGGGTAGGTTAAAGTCTCCTAAACTTAGTATATGTGTAAGCTTCAGTTTAAGGGAGCACTCCACTGCCTCCAGCATCTTGTTGTCATACAGTAAGCCAGCAGACGGCTTTCTATAAGTGGCTCCCACCAAGCACTGTGTAGTCTCGGACGGCTTTATGATGAACCAAACGGACTCTTCGACGCATCCCAAATCTTTGATATGGATTTGGTGGGCTGAGAGTCTAATATCCAATATCTTTTTAAGAGCTAGTGTAAGCCAACTGATTTCTTCGCGCTCTCTTCTAGGTCTTGCTGAACGGTCCCAGGTCTTCGGTGGATTCTGATGCAGTAGGCCTACCCACTCGACTGCTGTAGCTCTGGTTAGCCCGACCGGCGGTTGGGTGTCGGTCAAATCTATAGGGAGTTTTGTTGTTTGTTCGTTTCTATTCCGAGGACTGCGGTGCAGGTGGGTTCCCCAGGCGTCGTGCCAGCAGACAATTGGCTGGACTGGTTGTAAGAAGGGGATGGAAAATATGTCCACAGAAATCGAGAGAGAGCGTGAAGAAAAATAAGCAATAGAAAAAACGGTTAAGAAGAAACATCTGCAGATTCGTGGGAGAAGGGTGATGGTGGGAGCCTTTATTAAGGTGTGAGAACGTGAAGTCAGTAGGAAGGGAAGGAGAAAATAATATTATGGGACGGCTTATGGGATTATTAATTCTATCGGTAGGCGACGGTAGCTGGAGTGGACGTCTATAGGAAAGTACAAAGTTGAGCAGAGTTCACGGTGATAGTGTTGTGGCAACGTATTCGATAAAGGGTTGGCCGTACTGATTTTGTAAATCGCGTCACCCTGGTCCACATCCCAGCTGGATTAGCGCAAACCGTGTGCCGCTGCGTAACTGTCCATTCTCCTCTTGAAGCTGTCAATAGACTGGGCAGTAGCAATCTCGGCAGGTAATGCATTCCAGTGGCCGCAAACTCACAGAGAGAAGAAGTGTGAACCCACATGGGTTTTCACCCTTTGGTGAGCGGTCCTCCTTGGGTTACCACGGGGACCACCACGATGGTGGTTCGGTAGGATTTCACTGTTCGGATGACTTGGGTTACTGAGTATTTTGTAAGCCGTTATCAAGTCACCAAGTAATCTACAGCAGCTTAGAGAGTAGAGTCTTGGATCTTTCAGCCTGTCCTCATAGAGTTTTCACCTCTTTCCCTCGACACCCCCGTAGCTCTCCCTTGGACTTTCTCCAGGAGGTTCACGTCTCTTTTCAGACATGATGTTGCCATGACTTTGTGGACCTCTAAGTGAGGTCGTATGTAGGTCTTGCACAACTTCAAAAAGAGTTCCGGGGTCATGGTTACTGATTACTTGGTAGGCTCTGGAGGCATCTCCTGGATAATTGAGGCTGGTGTCTAGCCTGTCAGTCAGCATTAGTCCTAGGTCTTCCCCGTGGTGGTGTGGGGAAGTCGTGTTCCACGGAGAGAATAGGGTACCTTCTGAGAGCCTGGGATGCGGAGAAACATGGCTCGCCACTTATCCAGACTGAATGCTAGTCCATTAACATCCACCCACTCTGCAAGTAATCTGAAATCACTTTGCAGCGCACTTGATTCTGTTTCTGACGTTACAGCTCTCTATAACTTAACATCATCAGCGTGGAGTAGAATTGGGGAGCTGAGATTCAGTGGGAGGTCGTTCGCGAAAAGAAGGAATAGCGGTGGACCCAGAATCGCTCCTTGTGATACACCAGATGACGATGCTCTCCAAGTCGAGCAAACCTTGCTGGCTTTTGTTCGGAATTGTCTGCCGCCTAAATAGTCCTGTAGCCAGGAGAGCACTTGACCCTTGATACTCGACTTTGGTATCTCGTGGTTAAGAATGGTGTGCGGGACTGTGTTAAAGGCCCTAGCAAATTCCAGGAAAATAACATGAACAGGAATTTGGAGGTCCCAACATGCCGTCCACTTATCACTGGCATCGGAGTGTTTGAGGCGCGGGATTTGCACTTTGTGAAACCACGTTGGGCATCACTCAGTGCCCTTTCCTTCTCCGGGTACTCTCCGACATGACCTACTACCAGGCTCTCCAGCACTTTTGACACCACTGATAGGAGGTCTGTGGGTCCATAACACTTTGGGATCCACCTGTCTCCTTCGAAGATATGGGACAGAATAGCATGTTCCCACTCTCGTGAAAGCACGTGTTTGTCTAGGGAGCGTTAAAACAGATTACTCAACGGACCGCACAAAGCACCCGCGCATTGTTTCAACACAGCCGGCCGGACGTCATCGCATCCTGAATGGCTTTCCTATGCGGTGCTTTGATAGCTTTTCGAGGACCCTAGCAGGAGTTACCTTCAGTCCAGGTAACTATACTGCATTTGGCCGTGCTGAATGTTGGTCGGGCAGTTGGCGATTTTGGTTCGATGGGGATGCACTGAGTTGCGTATAGAAGGTGGCGCTACAGGCTTTGGTAATCTGTAGTCCGGAGAGGCTCTCCCCGTCTAGGCCTTTCAGGACTCAAGCCACCTGGCTGGTGGAATTTCCGCCTGCTACAAATAGATATTGGTTTTCAAGGTTTGCCTCGAGCTCCCGGGCAGGGCTTGTCTGGAACAACCTCCTGTCTCCCCTCACTTTGATGTTACATCGATTTCTCAGGGCCATATACGCGGTGTGGTCAGACTCTTGTCTACAGATCCTCCACTTATGCCAAGCTTTCCTCTTGGCTCTTAGGAGGCGTTCAGTGCCTCTCTTCAGCCATCAGGTTTGCCTCCGCGGTATTGCTGTGATAACTGGGACGTTTGCAGAGATAGCCCTCTTGATGATATTTCTAACTGGCTCCCATAATTGATCACTCGACGGGTTACTCCACTCCTAAGGCTGCGATAGTATCGGCAGATGTCGTTTCATCGCCACGTAGTTTGCCTTACTTCGCCAAAGACAAGGCGAGATCCCTTCCGTGACAGTTGTTCGATGAAAGCAAGGTCGAAAACCGCCACACCGTGATCGCTGCCGCCAAAAGGGCTCTGAACCTGGGCGTCTTCAGCCGGTGGATGGTCGCTGGTAAGAAGGTTGTCCAGTTTGGACAGTTTCACGCTGAACCCCCAGAAGGTATCATCCACGATATTCTCATGCAGTCCAGCTTTTTTGACAGTGTTGAGTGGGTTCCGGTCAAACCTTTCACCTGGGGTCCTCTTGATCTGCCCGGGATTGATGGTTGGAGCACTGAAGTCCCTGGCTATAGTGACCAGATCATATCACGTGGACGTCGCCGCAGACATTGCTTGCAGCCGTTGCCGGTTATCTTCCACGTTGCTAGTAGGAGTTCTGTAAGGGCCCCCTACAAGGTACTCGATGTGCCCAACCGTAAAGTTACACCAGCTGGAGTCTGGGAGCCCTGAAAGTAGAGTTGCAGTTGCTCTTTCACGTTTAAGATCGTCACCCATAAACACGCCACTCCACCTCATTCCGTAAACTCCCTGTCTCTCCTGAACAGATGCACACTTTCTATACTAGTTTCGACGTCAATAATATCCGGTGGTAACCAAGTTTCTGTTAGGACTGTGACCTTCGGAGCAAGGCAGGAACAGAGAGATCTTAACTCCCCCATCTTACTTCTAAGTCCCCTCACATCACCGTAAAGACACCTAGATATGTTTCCAGCGACGTGGGGTTTCTTGGTGGTGGCGGACTGAAGGGGGTTGCGTGCAATGGCGAAACTTGCAACAGGACGGCCAGCTGCAGTGTAACCGACCCAATCATATTTTTCCCTCAGTGGTTTCTGGAGATTTTAAAGAGTTTAGACAAGTTTCTACACCTCGTCTGTTGACAGTGATGGTGACTTCGGGAGTAGAAAGAGCCGTCGTTCGCTGCTACCGCAGTGTCCTGGGCCTGCTTTCGCAGTAGCGAACGTCCCTGCCGATGTTGTCTTTTATTGTGGACCAGGTTTGCAGCACTTTGTTTGAAAGCCCTTGACGACCAAAGTCAATAGCCATCAACCGGGGTGATCTCATCGTCGCCAGATGTGAGGGACGTGGCAGCCTGCAGACCGCCGCTGCCACTATCCCATTTAACCCTATCCTTGCCGATAACCACTCCCATTGCCGGACGTCGTGCGCATACTTCTCTATCGATTTGCCGGCTGTTGGTTTCGGCATGCCGTGGACAACCAAGGTTGTTGGTTTCAGCGTGTGGGGTGCCTCGCGAGACACGTTTCTCGCTGAACGTGGCCAGTGTGGTCCGGCCATAATGCTGGATGACCGGTTGATGACTGGTGTGTACGGCAACGACAAGAATCTTTCCGCTTCCTCGGCAGAACTCAGGATCACCCTTATCGGTGGGGGCTTTCATTGATTTGAGTGGTTGCACGCGTAGAGCCGCACAGCTTTGCTTCTGGGCAGCCCGGTCCTGGTATGGTGCATACCGTTTCCCACTGTTGCTTGTCGGAAGACTCTCTGTTCTCAAGAAGGCTATCACATGTAGACTAGTGTTTGGGCTGGTGGTACCAGAAAGACATGGTCTTCGATTGACTAAGGCACAAGGAATTTGACTTTTCCTAGGAAGCGGTTGTTGCAACTCTCCTCCTGAGGTTGACTCGTGATCCTTTGCCGCGGCATTAGGCCTCTGGCCTCCATCCCCGGTCACTACTAAGGACAGGGAGGTTTGTAGCTGAGGAGAGGCTTTACCCGAGTTGTTCCTGATACCAGATTTGATTGGGACTCGGCTATTACTCATTTCCACAGGTGATTAGGACGGGATATAAATGAGATACACAGATGGTTGTATCAAGTGAAAAGTAGAAAAGCAATGATAGATTAGGTAAGTTGTCAACCTTACCTAGGATTGCCCAGTTGTGCGACACGGAAGAATGCCCAAAGCTTCCCACAGGTCCAAGGTGTATGATTGAGTGAGATAAGTAGAGCTGCAGATGCCGCAACCTGAGCTATAGCGTTTGGTCGGGACAGTCAGACCTACCACACAGCTGTCCGTTTGGAGAGTGTTGGTATGGACAGATTGAAGAATGTACGTTCCGTAACAGCGTTTTTTCCGGTAAAACCGTTACTCTCGTGGAGGAAATATCGGATTGGAAAGGCTTGTATATGGTTATTTCCGAGTAAAATGCAGACTAGTTAAAACGCGTCAGTAATCAAAACCCCTCAAAGTCGCTCGGAAAATACCGCGGGTCCAAACGATTCCTCCGAATACTCAATATTTTTCGTACAGGGTTCTGGAAACTTAGGCGGTCTTGACGTGTCAGACAATGACAATTACCTTATGTAGCTCTGGTAAGTTAGATTGTCTTGTTTATTAATTTACCTTGAAATGTGTGGCCAGTATTTTACAAGCTGCTACACAATGGCTTTTCAGCCTAGTTTTAGTTTCTTCGAAAGGTTTTTTGGTCATTGGTGTATGTCAGTGTAGCAGGTCTGGCTACTGACCGGACACATCTTTTATGAACTGTAGTAGGTCTTGTGGAATGGTTCCAGGTCATTGGTAGACCGTGGTAGAGTAGATCCACGCGCTTTTACGACCCATTCCGCATCCTAGCTGGTTGAGTACAAGCCGTGTGCCGCTGTGTGGCTGTCCAGAAAGACGGAGATGCGTCAACCCTGGCTGGTAATGGGTTCCAGTGGCAGAAAACTTGAAGATAGAAGAAGTGTGAAGGCAAACGAATTTCGCCCTCCACGTTGAATTCTAACGCGGTTTCTGTCATCCGCTATGAATCGGTTGTTTTGTGTACTGTAATATCTACTGCTACCTGAAAAATAGTAGTACACACGTGTATCATATTTGGCTGGCGAATTCGTTTGGCTTTCCGTGCCAAATAACCACTCGTTGGCGCAACACAGAAAAAACCAAAATCCATACCTTAACTACGGGAAGAAATAAAGCTAAGCGTTCGAAAGCAGACTGTCTTCGCGGTAATTCTAAAACAATTACTTCAGGATCTGCCTCTAAGTGCAATTAGATAGATACATCAGCCTGTATTTCAGATTCAGGAGAGATTACTTTCCGAACACCGACCATCAGAGCCTCGGAAGCTGTCGCCAGAATGGATGCAAGACTCGAGGAAAACCAAAATGATATTGCCAATATTAGGGTTATCTTAGATGATGTTCAAGGGATGCCGGAGAAATTCTTCACATTAGTTTGTTTGTCTGGCCAGGCTAGTACGCTATCAAGTGACAACTTGCAGAAGGTCAACAGTTTAGTAGATTTCACTGTTACTGAGGCAATGATGTGAATGTCATCTCAGCAAGCCATAGTGTAGAATACACCGGACAACATGCATTTAGAAACAGCTGAAAGTAAGATCCTACGAGCTCGCGGTATGATAAATATACCCTGTAAGCGTAAACGTCTATGCAAGAAACTTTCACAAGGCAGTTGCCCCATGATCTTCGGGCTTCTAAAGCCATTTCACGCCAAAAAATTTATTAGGCTGCAGAACACCACTAGAGCTAACTGAAACTTCGAGGAAATAACTGTTATGCAAGATGGAACACCATGTCAACGTATAAGGCACTTTAAGGATGATCTAACCTATCAGTAGGGAGCAAAGACATGATGATAGGCGAGCTGTCTCACCCAATAAACTTAGATGTCACAAATCCACCCACTATCTTGTCAACACAAACCAATGCGGAGTCTCAGTTTGCTTCTGACACACACCACACATCATCTATGGGCACACTACTTGTAAACGAAAGTAATGAGATGGGTATAACTGATATTGTGGGTAAGTCCGTCAGTCATAGAAACCAATTTACATTGTTACTCATTAACACGCGCTCCCTACCTGAGGAAATATCTGCCCCTAACACGGCGGTTCTAATCACCAAACCGACGATAATACCCATAACCGAATCGTGGAGTCCACCTAGCATCTAGATCGCAGGAGTGGAGGTGGCTGTCTCACTTACAGATGTAACCAAGTTACGGCAAATAAGGTTGGAGACAATATACTAAATGCAGTGCCTGACTCATTGTGGGTCACCTTACATGGTGACGAACATGAAGTGCATAAACGTTGCGTATATCCAGCGCCATGTTCAACAGCGGAAATGGACAAACTTCTAGCCAAATCATTCACTCATGATTCCTCATATAGTGCCAATTTAAAGTTGATTGGTGGTGACTTCAATCCCCCCGAAATTAACTGGATAGCTGGTTATCGTCCGCAGCGCTTCGCTGGGATACTTGCTGTGATAGATCTCTATGGCTAAGAGCGACATACCTACGCACCTACTCACGGTGACAACACTTTGGACCTAGTATTTTGCCATGACATCACCCCAGTAACTGCCTATGTAAGTGGCGAATTCTCCAGTAGCGATCACGGAGTGGCATTCTGTTGTCTACCTATCCGAGCACTAAGTGCGGGTGGTAGGCAAGCCTTACGGTTTATTGAATATCGCTGCCATAAATGTATGGACTGGAAACTGCTCACAGAGCTCCTAAGGTTCTCTCCTTGAGACGACTACTTTACCACTGACTTGCTAGCAAGCACCGTATCCCTTTTTGCAGGAATGTTAAATCGTGCCTGCAGGCTCGTTATCTATCTTTTGTTCTCCACTTAATAGGTTCCTAACAGATGATGGTCCATCACTCCCTTGGTCTGGACTGATTAAAATATGCTAGGAGCTATAAACGTGTAAATCAAGGCTATCATAGACCTCAAGTACCTTTAACCTCAAGGGACTCAAAAAGATTGTTTAATTACAAGTCCGTCTGGTTGGATTGTGCAGTATAAACACATGGTCAGTGCTTCCTTTGGGTTTACTGACAAAGACTGCCTATCCAATAACTCGCGTGAACTTCATGTCAGAAAAAAAGGAAGAGACATTCTCATACGTATAAATCAAAGTTTACATGTACTTCGAATGACTCTAGAAAGATAAGAACTTCTCCCCTCCCGGTTTGTTTTGCGCTATATTCCATTGTCCAGTTTCTCCTTGCGTTTTATCCAATCTACCGGTTTTAGTACCAACCTGAGAAATGAGTCTTGGCATCAATTTGATCAAAAAGTATCAACCTACTGGAAATCCTACTTCGTATGCAATAATAGAAACCGATGTTAGAATTATCCAACTGGCTCGCCCGGATTTTCCTGTTTCTTGAACAGCTCAACAACCAACTCACCTCCCTACCAGTGTCCTAAATGCCACCACATACGAAACCTCAAGCACAATAACCGGTCTCTGATTTCTGGTCCGTGACAAATGTAGCGGAAATCTGAATAAACAATCAAACTCGACAGATCACTTTACCTAACGGCAACATACCCATAACAATGCTATGCAACAGATTTCTCTGGTACTTCGTCTTGTATCAATCCACCTGATAGAAGTCAGTTAACAGCCAATGTATCTCCTTGACAATGTTGCATAATTTATTGTGAAGTCTATGAAGTTTTACACATGTGTAATATTTACCACTGTTGAACGACGATGCTTCCAGTCTTTAATTACCTACACCACAACAAATATTTTCAGTATTGCGGATCTGAATTGCTGGGAACGATAACACTTGAAGAGTGAGAAATGCCTGGACTTATATATGCACCTGGATTAAATGATTTTATGGATACCTACTTATTCCTGAAATCATTGAGGTAGGTTGTTATTGGTCAATAAAGCTACGAACAAAAGAATTGGTGTTAAAATCGATGTTTACCTGACGAAACACTAGGTTTTGCAGGCCGGTCAGTCGTGCCGACTACCCATAATGCAAACACAGAATATTGCACTGTTTGATGCCGCTATAGTATGAAGAAAAGAATTGTGAGTAGGAATGATCCAAACTCAGAACGATGTGTACGTACTGCAAAGTGACATTTCCCTGCTCTTTTCATGACTTTAAGACACTTGATATGACGATGGAGTTTATTGTCCTTCCTTACGTACCATTAAAGACTGCCAAAACTTTTATGTTTCTCTGCATTTATCAGTTTCATGATTCCTGTAAACCAGCTTCTCTGATGTTAAATTCATAACCTGAGAATAAAAATATTTATTAACTTATCCCTTTTTTACAGGAATGTTAAGCCGTGTCTTGATACTGCTGCCTTTGTGAAAAATGCGAAACGACAACGCCACTCAGAATACATTCCACACATACACCGCAAAAAGCCCAGGTAACTGTCGAATCTGTACCACTCCGCCAAGGATTTCTCCCCGCTGCAGGCGATCCATGATACCCTGCAATCAGTCAAGGGCCTACGTGCACAAAAGGCCCGAAATGATGAGTTACAAGCCCTCAGAACAAGCTCCAAGGTGTACAGCCTAACACCACTTCTAAATAAATGCCTTCAAACAACAAGGGTTACACAGTGGTTGCTTCATAACGAGGCTGTTTACAGAAACCCAGTCATGATCAGTGACCAGTTTGGGGACTTCATTTGCGAGACGCACACTCCTACCAGTAGCATGCCACTCTCAAGCAACCATGCTGAGACTGCAGAATTTGCTTGAGAAAATATAGCTGAAGCCATCAAAAACCTACAACCTACAAAAGCAATGGGAATAGACGGCCTCGGTTCAGTAGCCCGGGGGAATAGTAAACAAGGCCTCCTCTTGATTCTACTTATGTTGTTCACTCTTTTAAGGGGAAATGGGACGTATACAACTGAATGAAAAACAGGCTTTGTAACTCCACACTACAAATCTGGGGGCAAGGCTAGTGTCAGCAACTAGGGACCCATCAATGCAACTCCAGTCCCACCACGAAGCATGGAGATAGTTTTAGAAGACAGTATGTCTGAACACCTGCTTGCAGAAGATTTTGTAACAAAGTCTCAGCACATCTTTATGGAAAACATTACGCATTAAGAGTCATCTCGACTTCTTCAATCTCATTACCAGTAGTCGTGAGGCAAGCAAAACAATCCTTGTAATGTACTTCGACATATCGAAGGCATTTGACATGGTCTCGTGTAATATACTATTCGAAAAGTTAAACGCACTAGGTATTAGCAACCCTTTGCCAAGGTGGTTAGGATCATTTCCCAGTGACCGTACCCAAATTTCGCCCGCCGCTCGCTTTCGTTATACATTTGTCAGGTCTACCTAACCAGTTCTTCATCCATATGAGATCCTAGCGATCTCATTTGTCAGCGTGGAACATGCCACCAAAACTTTAAGACGAACTCACACAATCCAAGGTCACAGCTGTACCACCCACCCTACCTTCAAGAATATCGGAAGATCCAAACAATAACCGACTAATTCCTGTTTTCGATCTAGGCTTGCTTCAGTATGATGGACACTTATGTTGGTGTTTGTCTGTTTTATTCTTTTCTGTCTGAGAAACATAAATGTTCCTTCTCTGGACGCACCTCTTACGTTCTGTGAATAACGGTACCTAATGTATGGCTTAACACTGCACATAGCAGTCACTTCCCATTACCAAAGCGATCAAGCCTGTAAATTGGTTTGTATTCATGTAACTAATGTTGTGTGAAGCATAATATTCTTATCATTATTAACACAAATAAATTCGTCCCTGTCTACTCCAAGATGCATAACAAGTTGAGTTGTGCAAGAAAGTGTTCTCTGGCCTCTTTTATCTATTTTTAAACATTAACATTGTTTGCAACCACTTTGCCGCAGGTGGCATTTATCTGCATGCCGATGACCTAAAAGTCGTTCACCCTTGTTATGGCCATGAGCTATGTGACGCTATGACTGCTGTTCGATACCCTTCCACAGTTCAACATCAACAAACGCGGATGGATCTGCATTGGTAACAGTAACCCTGACTTGATATTTGAAGTATCTGGATAACAGTCACCAAAACTTAGCTCCGTCTCAGACCTAGGGATCGGATATTCCAGTGATTTGAATTTCTCCCAACAGGCAGCGTATAGCGAAACTAAGTCACGCAGACTCCGAGTATGCATCGTTCCCAACTTTTATAGTGCTAAATCAAGGGTCCCACTCTACAAAGTATGCATCCGTCCTATCCTAGATTGCTGCTCATTTGTCATAAGTAGCTTTGGAATAGACGACAAGCTGAAAATCAAAGGGGTGCAACGCCACTTTACGTCAGGAACACTAGGAGCCGACTGCAACCTTGACTACACCCCCAGATGCGACATGCTAGGACTAGAACCTCTCTGGAAGAGGCGACTAAGAATGAACTACTTTGTAAGCAAATGCACTCATGCGGTCTAGGAATTGAAATAGTTGTAACACCTACTTACAATATGCGTAATCACAAACAATTAGCTAAAACTGAGTGTTGTAAGACCAATGCGTGAGGTAATTTCTTGCTCAATAAGTTCTCTCACATCTGGAACAGACTTCCTGAGGAGATACGCACCGCATGTTCATTATCTCTCTTTCGCTCCTCACCTCATAAGCTCACAGATGATGAGTCTATCACTCGTTTGGTCACTGTATATACGTTCTGGGCTGATGAAAATACATTAGGACCCCTAAACGTGTAGAGTAAGGCCATCACTAACCCCAAGTACTTTTTCCTTGATGGACCTTAACATTATTGCACGGGGCATTTGACCGATGTTCCACTAGCTCAGGTTGTGTTGTCAGTAAAGTACACACTATTAAAGGATATATCACTGGTATAGAGTCAGTTTTACCCCCTACATCTACAAATAACATGGTATATCCAAAAGCTTGTACGAATTTTACCTAGGAAAATCATAAGAGTTATGTTTATATGCATGAATTAAAGTGAACATACAACTCGAGTGTCTCTAAAAAGATAGGAACTTCTCTCTTCCCACTTTCGTCTTGTGTGGTATATCACTCTCCAGTTCCTGCTCGTGCTTCCCTTTTCTCCTTCTTTTTTTAGCGGAAGTTTGAAGAGAAGACCTTGAGCATAATTTTGACCAGAATTGTCAACCTGCTTTACATACTACTTCGTATCTGATACCAGAAATCATTGAAAGAATCCCACAAATGGTCTTTCACAATTGATTTTCAACTTTCTGAAACGTTCCACAGCAAACTGGCGCAGTTGCCAACAGCCTAGATGCAACCATGTACGGATAAACAACTACAATAAATGATCTAAGGCTTCTGGACGGTAATAATGGCAGCAAAAATCTGGACAAACAACTAGGTTCAAGAAATAAACTCACCTGGTGTCTCAAAGTGAGACATGTTCGCAAACAAACTTCTCCAGTACTCCACCTTATTTGAATCCGTTTCATAGAAGATAACAGTCAACATACCTCCTTGGTAGTGCAGTATGCTCCAATGTCAGGTCTATGTACAAAACTCCATCACCATTGGATAGTAGCCCTTCAAATATATGTTTCCCTGCACAACAACAACTAATTCTGATAGATTACATCTGTGTCGCTGGGTAAGGTCACACTACGAGTGGGAAATGCGGGGACTTATATATTCATGTGGATAATATGGTTATGCTGACACTTACTACTGCTTGAAATCGATGAAGTGAGTTTTTGTTGGCCAACGATATTATAAACATGTGAACTGACGTTAAAATAAACGGTCAGCTGACGAAACATGGAACTATGCCGCCAGGTTAACCATCTTGGTCACATGTAACGTAAACGTCGAATATTGTACGATTTTGGCATCACTTTATTGTAGGAAAAATGGTGAGTGGAGACAACCAAAACTCATAAGCAATCTGTATGTACTGTGTGGTGATATTTTTCTGTTCTGCAGCCACTTTTGATATCATGATAAACCCTGATGTGACACCTTCTGCATCATTCAGGACAGCTCAACTACTGGAGATTTCTTTGCCATTATCAGTTTGGTGATGCCTGTAAGCTGGCTCCTCTCATGTTAAACTCTTAAATTGAGAATAAAATATTTGTTGTTATTCTCCTTAGGTGTCAACAAAGAGTGCCAGCAGTAACCGTCCGACAGAATTCCATCTTACAGTCGACGTGGATAGCGACGATGGAGTCCTGACACAAGAAGTAAAGAGCCAGCAAAGGATCGAAGATATGAGTAACATCATAGAGGTGAAGAATACTGATTTGTTGTAATGACGGGAGGGGCAACAGAAGGATGACCCTGCAGAATTTCTATACTGCCAAATAACCCCACGAAATCAAGAGCCTACAGTTCGATGACATCCGGAATTGACGCCAACCTTTACAGTTACTGAGGCCTTACTGAGCGTGGGCACATGGTCAAGCATTCATACCATCTGAGAAGGTCTGTTATGTATGCTGTTCCGCCTAGCTACTCTGCTGTGTTCTTCCTTGGTCTAGCACTCGCGGGTAAATGGCTGTTAGGAATGATTAGTCTTTGGATTCATCTCAATTCTGGTGAGTTCATTCCTTCTCGCACCTGTGCATTCCTGTTTTCAGATTGGTAACTTTTGTCCAGTAATATCGTAGACTTTCGTACTCATATGCCACCAGACTCCTAGACTTATATGCATTAAACCAACAGCACACTCAATCCAGCTAGTGCCTCACTGACCGGACAACGCAGAAACTTGGTTTCTGTTCACCCAAGCTGACATCTAAATGCAAGGCTCCAGGGATTCTCATTCTCGATATTTCGCTGACGCGCGACCATTGCCGCGAGAATTAAGCGGGCACGTGACCATCATGACCAGTCTTACCATATGCTGGCAACTAACAGCCAAGCGACCGTAACCTTTAGGAAGAGGAGTGTCTACCCTAACTTAGGCTTGCGTAAGGCAGTTGGCCCGATATTTGCTCTAGCCGATGTTTCCACCTCAGTCGTCGGCAATGACTTCCTTAACCACTACCACCCACTCATAAATGCCCGTTGAGGAAAATTGATAGACAGCGACACGAAGTAATGGTAATTTATTTTTTCATATGCGAGCGCGTGTAGGTGTACGGGCGTGATTACATAATTAAACCATTTAAATTTCCATGTCGGTACAGCACTGACTATCCAAAATAACCCATTATGCGAATGGAAAAAATGTGCCAAGCTGTCAACAAAATATCAGGTTCCGGTAACCAAAAGATTTAACAGAATAATCAAATTTGGAAAAGGCAAAAGTTTTAAATCATAAGTGTGGCATATGCCGTCAGTCTCGGTGACTAGAAATTTGAGCGGGCACAGTGGAATCTTTTCAGAAACATTTAAAATATACCGAGAAAACGTTGTAAACAGGGGCCGAAGCATACAGACTACTGTTTTAAGCTAGTTCGAACAGTCTGTTTGGTCACCCCATAAGTAATCAGTGTACTAGAGGTATCTGTAGTTCCCTTTCCAAGTAGGGATGCCAATGCCGTTACATGCTGGCTATGAATTGGTGCCGAATTTGGCTGCCGCGGGAAAAATGCCGCTTCGAAGTCCTAGCGGAAGATCTATGATAACCATTATGTCCCAAATAACTTATCCAGGCCCGTATCAATCAGCTAGCTTCACAACTAAGACAGGTATGGGAAAAAACAATCTATTAACGGAACCCCCTGCGTAGGTTTCAGTTTTGCCGTTGTCAGGACGAAACATCCCATTGTCTCATCCCTCCTGACAAGCATCTGGAGTTGGGCAAATCGACGTGTAACTTGCCATGCGAAACCAGTCACCTTATCCATCACACCATAACGACAGGTTTCCCTGTGTTATCTGCGGTCCGATGGGCTCAGAACGGCGAAAAGCGAGTTCGATCACATGCCTGAAGTGGCCATTATCAAACCGACAGACAGTCTTTAGACCTAGCCGTCACGTTCACCGCCGCAAAGGGATAGCGACAATTGGCATCTCAACGGTGATTACCAATTCCCCAACGCTATGGCAACACTGGACTGTCGACCCATACCTCGAAGTATGAAACTGGCGGAAGATGCGATCACCGAATCTCTCAACTACCTAACTAGTGAAATAGATACGGGGTCATCTTCCACACAGCCAAAAACACATTTGAATCGAACCGTTAGGTTTTCAGAACATGTAGGAACACATAAGGCCGTTCATCGTTCTTGAAGGTGTGTCATTTTTATCTCTCAACAAGGTTTTCCCGTGACATCGTTTTTATTAGGAGTGCGAAACGTTCCTTACTATTCGTTGTTTTGGTATCTTTTGGCCACTGGTTAATGATATCCTTTCCAAAAAGTCCGAAGCAAGCTGGGTAAAAGTGTTTTCATCGAAGTACTTGCTTTTTAAATGTAGCGCCACATTTTTTTGTGGCATAAAAAATTTCGTTTCGATTCCGGCCGCGTAACAAAATTGGACGCAATGTGGAAGCACCACGTAGGAGGCAGTCAGCCCACGTTTTGATTGGACGTTTTATTTTATCGACCGCACTCTATAGTAGATTGGAGCAAGCTTAGAGTTACCGCCCACAGCCGGACTACCAGAAGAGTTCTACTTCTGGTGGAATCTCTGGGTCTTTACTTCCAACTGGTATCATCTTAGAGTCCTCACAAACGTACCAAGGGAGGAGTGGGCTGTGGCGGCAAACAACTCATCATATTGCTCGGGTTTTCTTATTATAACTAACATCCGTTTAGAGTTGGAGATCTTTCTACGGTGTAATGATCACCAGACCCCTGCAGTGAACCACATCCATGCGTCCAAACACAACTTAGGCAGTGTATCGCACAGCTAATGGAAACTGGTGGCGACAGGCCGCCAGCCTACGCAATAAGGGTTATGTACACATGAAAGGGAACACAAAAGCAAAAAGATAGCATATAAAAGCGGAAATGGGGTTCCAACTCCTCTCCTCAACCACATATGCGAACGATTTTTTCATGAAAAAAATTTAAAAACGGCAGTGTGTTTGAAAAGACTATGACACCATAAATTCGTGAATTTCAGTACTACTCGTTAGTTGGATAGTCCACATGCCTCATTATGTCTACCGATAAGCAATGCTAAAGGGTATATATTTAGCGTGAACGCAGACATCGATTTAAGCATAACAACATCAAAATGAACAGTTTTTGTAGGTCAAATGGTAGTGCAAAAGGCAACGAGGAAAGTTCAAATTTAACGGGCAGAAGATAGGCCGCATAATTGATTATGACTTTACATTGGGGTGTGACTTAAAGAATGACGCGGATTTTGGATAAGGATTCGGTGATGGTAGTAGTAACAACAATACGGACATTGGGGTGAGAAAGTAATCGGTCTACAGTAGATTGCGTCAGATAGCCAGAAAGTTGGTAGCTACTTAAGATGACATCGTAAGTAAATCACATGTGTGCTGAGATGAATCACAGTGGCAATAATGATAACGGCGGTAATAAGAACAGAGTAAATTAAGCGAAACACATCATGGAAGAGAGACAGGAGCATAAGGTAGGGATTATAACTGAAGACAGGGATCAAGTAGGAAGGAGTAAATATGGTTGGACGCCATTGTAAACCCGACCCTGTCAGAGCCACTCTAGCTACCATTTCCCCCTGGGAGTAGAGGTTTGGTTTGGCAACTAGAATGGCACTAACTTCCGAAATCGGGGGTAATTTCTTATTTGGATGACATCGAAAGGCTTGCAGGTAATAATATCGTGCCCGTAACCCATTAGGTGTCACGTTAACAAACTCCTCATGGTCTTCTTTTCAGCGCGACTCAGACGCTTAGGTAGGCGCCAACATCCTTGCCTCCACAGACATATTCAAGTCGTTACGTGCACCTGGATTTGTTGGGGATCGGCTATCTGTTCCCCCTGGGTGTTGCAGCACCCATTTGGTGGCGCTCAGGGACCCTAGTTCAGCAGTATACCAAGTCATTTCGCTAAACTTCTCCAGTCTTTGAGAAACATCACCCTATCTCTTTTCGAAAAGCTATCACGCCGTACTAAAATTCTCCTTGTTAACCAAACAAAACTGCAAGTGGCTATTCCTGAAGTCTCTCGATGTTGGCAAAGAGTGAACTACGAGACCATGGAGCGCCACTTTCCAAGCGTGTCATGGCCATAGGAGGCGGCATTCTCTTTAGAACGAATATTGGACACAGCCGAAAAATAATGGGAAGAGTGTCCCTGAACTGAGCTGACGAATAGTGTTAGAACATTCACCTAGCGGCTGTTGTGTCACAAGCAAAATGGGAGTCTTGTGCGAGGGGTACACTTCACGGAAAAGTGCAGCAGACCTGAACTACAAGAGGTTCTCGCAGGAAATGTAGGATCAAGGTTTGAAATAGAACAACCTGACGACCCAAAGAGCCTATACCTTAATGTAATGATGCAAACTAATGTATAGTTGTATATTTCTTATCGCGGGAGGATTTCTGACCGTGCTTGGAGATGGCAGGACTGTTGGACAAATGGCTTGGTTAGCAGTCCAAAGTAGTATTTTGCCCTCCACTAACATCCGGTCACGTAGCAGGACTGCACCCTAAAGTTTTCGCCAGGCTAAGTGTGCACGGAACCTTCCGCTGTCAGGACGAAGAAATCACCCGTTTGAAGATATAGGGCCACTGTCCAGAAGAGATTGTTCCGATGTGCATTCCTTTTGAGTACTCATTGAAAGTAAGTCAACTCTTAGAAGAATGAAAACACGCTTTTATCTCAACAGCGTTCTGAGGAGCAACGTAAACAAGAGTCCCATTAACAGCGTGCACAATTATACATCAGTGGAACCACCTCGAAAGAACGATATAACTGGTCTCATTGGAACCCTGCTTGCAGCTTAGAGGTTGAGAGTGCGGTTAGATCTATTCCGTTTTCTCACCCAGCACCTATATTATGTAATGCTCTCTCAAGAAAGTAGCCGCAGCCCACTTACTGACACCAAAAAGCTAGTAGTTCATAAACGGATCAGCACGCACGGGCTACCAACAACGCGTACCGAAAATATAACCTCTCACACTTCTACTGTCTCACCTTACTATCTGCATGACTCACTAAACTCTCTACGTATTACTACTAGCATCTTTATCATTCTCCGCAAGACCTTTGTTCTACTCTGTATATTTTCAAAAGCCTGATAATTCGCAATGGTCTCAAGCGCATACTTTAGTGCTTCATGCAGCTTCCTATGAAGCCAAAAATTCTGAAGCATTTATTGATCGTACTAGTGGCCTCGCAATTTTGTCTAACAAAGGAAATAAATTGAAACAGAAAGCCCTCAGGCAGGCAGTCATGGCCTCCATCTCCGTACGCAAGTAAACTTAATGGAGCTCCGCGGTGAGTGAAAGCGCATAAAGTACCAAAAGGAACCACTCCTACCCATGAAGAAGGTGATTTCAATGAAAACTGACTATGCCATCTTAATTGAACCACCACCTTTTCCTTTTCTTCGTGTTGCACATAGGAAGCCAGTTAATCGAAACTTCGTTCCACTCCATCACCATTTTGGAGCTTCAAGCCGCGGAAGTGACAATTCCAGTTGAAAATTAACCACATAATGGTGAATAGTGCTGGATATTGGGATGCATTCATCATATTTAGGACCGAACGGCACTGATACAGGCACAAAACCCACGATATATAAGTTGAAGCTTTGAGCCACGTTGCGGTTGATGAGCCAGCTGAGATCGCATACCTCCAAACGAGAAGTATTAACATCCTGATTGCCAGCCTTGTACTAATTTAGGATTTGTCCTGGTGCGAACTTGACAGACGCAAAGACCAGTCACCAATTATTCAGACTCGCTATATACCCGCGAGTACGAGACAAAGGAAGAACACGATAGCGTAGTCCGATGAGTAGTATATTTGGATGGTTGTGCCAAAATACCGATGCGCTCCAACTAACTGGCTAGAGAGTCGAATACGAGCCGTAGAACGTAACACGACAGCGTGCCAAATGGCGAGGATGCTTGACCGGGTGCCTTCAGCTTAGCGAGTCCAGTTAAACTATCAAGGTCAGCATCAATGTTGAAAGTCGTCAAACACTAGGCTACTGATTTTGGGGAGGTGTGTGACGCTACAGATCACTCCCCCCTAGTGGGTTCGTGAGGACCTTAAGACGATACCAGCTGGAAGTAAAAACGCAGTGGTTTCCCCAACGGTAAAATTCTTCCGATGGGCTTACTGCGTGAAGTGCCCCCTGGTTGTCTGAACTTATTCTATAGTGTCGCGGCAATTAAATAATAAAATACAATAGATCAAATTGTACGTCGGTCGCGGTCCTCAGTTCCTTTTGACTCTCCGTTCAGTGCTCGTTGCACCTGGAATGTAAATAAAAGTCTTTATTACCATGAAAACGTTTCGTAAAACTGAGAATTATTTATACATAAACATATCGAAAAACAAATTTTCGCTTATCTTCACCGTTATTTTTAAAAGTTTCATTATATGGTAATAAAAATTGATATGAAAAGGCAGCTTACGAGGGTTTGTGCATTGCCGGTCAATGAGAAAAATAGCGCCTCGAAAAATAAAAGTATGGCTGGCACACACACTGCTAAGTTGAATACAACTTCAGATACTCCGGGAACCTGACGGTTCGACCTGATCGTGTTTTTGTTGCACCGGTGGTTGTTGTATTTGTGCATTACCAGGTAGATCGTCAAGAATTTCGATAATTGGGCAATCCGCCGGTTGGCTATAGCGAGCTGAAACGTCACTTACAATGGGGTTGCCTTCGAAATAAGCTGGTTTCAAACGGTCGATACTGACAGTATCTTCACGTCCGTCTCGCTCAATTATATAGAATTTCTCGTGTCGCTTGATCACTTTGAATGGCCCATCGTAAGGTGGTTCAAGTGGTCGACGAACTGCGCCGTGGCGAATAAACACGTGTAATGTCTTCTGTAAAACGGGGTGAACGAAGACACCAGTCATTTGAGGTCTAACTGGAGAAAGCCTAACTGAACGCATTGCGTTTGTAAGCCTAGTCATATAAGATGCCCAGTCGAAAACATGTTTGAAAGTTGAAGGGGAAACAAACTCACCTGGTAGGCGAAGAGTGGTTCCATAGACGAGTTCTGCAGGGGTGCATCCAGCATCAACTTTCAAGGCGTTACGAATACCTAGTAGGACTAGAGGCAGAGCCTCGGTCCACTGAGGTATGTTTGCAGCTGAAAGGGAAGCTTTCAGCTGTCGATGGAAACGCTCTACCATGCCATTTGCTTGTGGATGGTAGGCTGTCGTTCGGAACCGGGTGCAACCTAAAAGTGCCGTTAGAGCGTGAAATAATCCACACTCAAATTGGCGCCCACGGTCGGTTGTGACGTAAGATGGACATCCGAAGTTCGCGATCCATCTTTCGACGAAAACACGAGCTACTGTTTCAGCAGTAATATCCTTAACAGGTACTGCTTCCGGCCATCGTGTGAAACGATCAACACAAGTGAAAAGGTAGGTACATCCATTAGATTCTGGTAGGGGTCCTACAATATCTATATGGACGTGGTCGAAACGCATGTCTGGGGCTAGAAAAGAGCCTAAAGGGCTTTTCGTGTGTCGCGTGACTTTGCACTTTTGACAAGCTAAGCACGACTGAGCCCACTCCTCAAGGTCTTTGTTCATCCCAGGCCAGCAGAAACGTTGTGCGATAAGCCTAATGGTGGCTCGTACACCTGGATGAGAGAGTTTGTGCAACGTATTGAAGACGTTGCGTCGACAACTCTTCGGAACTATTGGGCGTGGTTGACTAGCAGAGACATCGCACAAAATTGTATCCTTGTCTGATCCCACTGGACACAGTCGCAGCTTGAGAGTTGTGGACGACAACTCATGATGCAGCTCAAGGTCTTCTTTTTGACGCCGAGCTAGTTCAACGAGATCAACGCCCTCGATACGGTTTATCGAAGCTATTCGAGATAGTGCGTCGGCTACGGAGTTATTTGCTCCAGAAATGTGGCGGATGTCTGACGTGAACTGGGAAATGTAATCCAGCTGTCGCGACTCACGCGGGGAGTATTTGTCAGACGCCGAGCTAAGAGAGAAGGTTAACGGTTTGTGGTTTGTGAAAATAATGAAATCACGACCTCCCATCGAATGTCGAAAGTGGCGTACAGAACAGTACATGGCTAGGAGTTCCCTACCAAATGTACTGTATCTTGTTTCCGCGTCTTGCAGCCGCCTCGAGAAAAAGGCTAACGGTTGCCACTGGTTGTCAGTCAATTGTTGCAAAACTGCTCCAATTGCTGAATCAGATGCATCAACAGCAATACTCAAAGGAGCATTGGGGTCATGATGCATAAGCATGGTTGCGTTCGAAATGGCTTCCTTGACTTTAGAGAAAGGAAAACCAGTCACGTTGTCCAGAGACACACACTTCGTGGTTCCTCGAAGTAGATCCATGAGTGGTCTCATGACAGAGGCACAGTTGGGAATAAACCTTCGGTAATAACTTACCAGGCCATTGAAAGTGCGGAGATGTTTCACAGTGGTCGGCTCTGGATAGTTTGTGATAGCCGCCACTTTATCTCTCAATGGGCGTATACCTTTGTTGCCCAAGGAAGCTGAGTGATTCAACTCCTATTTCACACTTCTGTAAGTTACTGTGATGCCATGTTTTTTAAGTCTTTCGAATGCGAGGTCCAAATGTTGAAGGTGAGTTTCCTTATCTGGACTCGCAATTAGACAGTCATCGATGTAGACATGAACAAAATTCAAACCACGGAAGACATCATCCATAAAGCGTTGGAATGTTTGTGCTGCATTCCGAAGACCAAATGGCATGCGCAGGAATTCAAACAGGCCAAAAGGAGTAATAATGGCTGTTTTCGCGATATCTTCTGCTGCCATAGGTATCTGGTTGTACGCTTTGACCAAGTCGATTTTGGAGAAAATGTTCATTCCGCATAAGGTTGCAGTCAAATCGTAAACGTGAGGTATCGGGTAGCAGTCCGGAGTTGTTTTGGCGTTAAGCCTTCGGTAATCACCGGTTCGACGCCAGTCGTTGCTATCCTTTTTGGGAACCATGTGCAATGGCGATGCCCAAGGACTGTTCGACGGTCTGATAATGCCCAGTTCGAGCATGTGGTCGAATTCGCTTTTCGCCGTTTTGAGCTTATCGGGGCTAGGCGGTGCGCTTTGGATGCCACAGGTGGACCTGTGGTTGTGACGTGATGCATAACATTGCGGGTTATGCACGGAAGAGTGTGCCTCGGTTGTCGCAACTCTGGATATTTCTCCAAAACTGCTTGGTAGGACGCGTCGCCTGATTGTTTGGTTCTAACGATGGCTAAACTCGGACCCATATAGGTGGTGCCGCCAATAGATAACTTTGTGTTGCTATCTATCAGTCGTCGACGGCGAGCATCTACGAGTAGATCGTAATGGTTTAGCAAATCTATGTCAATGACGGGCACCGAGACGTCAGCAAGGAGGAAGATCCAGTGGATAGGTTTACGTACACCTAAGTTGAGGTAAGCATACCGTCTCCCAAATGTCGCGATTGCCTTGCCGTTGGCTGCTTGGAGATTGAAGGATGGGTCGTGATGACGCTCTTTTGTCGGTGCGGGAAGAACGCTAACTTCCGCGCCAGTGTCGACGAGGTAGCGGACTTTCTTTTTAATATCCGTGACGTAGAGCAAACGGCTGTTTCCACCGGCTATGGTTGTCATGAACACGTGCCGGCGTGACCGTTTCCCGAGTTTGTGTCCTTGTTAAAACGGCATGGTTTCCGACATTTTCTGGCTTCGTCTCCACAAACATTATGAGACCAGCACCATTCAGGGTTTTCCACCCTGTTAGGTTTAGTTTTGGGGCAACCACGCGAGTTGCTGCGATGCGCTAAGACGCATTTCTGTGGGGTTCTATGTGAACTAGGACTTCGAGATCTTAGCAACTGTTTAACAGAGTTGCACAGCTTTGTCACCTCTGAATCTTGGCGCTCTGGTTTGTCGCAGACAGAATATACGTTGGAGACGGGTCTGCTGGAAATCTCCAGTATTTTATCTGTCGAGGCTGCCAGGTCATCGAGTGGGACTGACTGCAGTGTCACCAACACGGTTTGCACCGGTTGTGGTAGTTTTGAGAGAAATAGTTCTCGGAAAGGCCATCGTAGAATGTTCGTGCCCCATAACTTCTTGCATGCATGCGAGGACTTCAGTAGCTGAGTGGCTGCCTAGCTAGACGTTACGAAGTAATTCGTCTAGACGCTGGCGATCTGTCAGATCGCTTTTCTTCAACAGTGCGGCCTTGTGAAGTGCATAAGGATCACTTACTTCAGGAGTAAACATGTGCGCTGTAACATGCCTATTTAATTACCGCGGTAGTGAACGTATGACAGCAAGAAATCGAGAATGGGGATCTGAGACGTCCTGTTCTCCAAAATCGGCCTCGGCATACAGAAACCATGTTTCTGTATTGCCTGGCCAATGTGGTACGAGTTGGATCGTGTTCGTAGTCGGCTTTATAAGAATAAGCTTGGGAGTGTGGTTGGACATGAGAGAGTGTAGTAAATGGATATATAAATGTTATCGAAATGAAAACAATGAACAAATATAAAATGGAACAGGCTCACAAATTCAATATTGTTATTGGTCGGGATATGTGATCAAGTCGGGATATTTGATTACGTTGGGCTAACCAATTTAGGATTTGTCCTGGTGCGAACTTGACAGACGCAAAGACCAGTCACCAATTATTCAGACTCGCTATATACCCGCGAGTACGAGACAAAGGAAGAACACGATAGCGTAGTCCGATGAGTAGTATATTTGGATGGTTGTGCCAAAATACCGATGCGCTCCAACTAACTGGCTAGAGAGTCGAATACGAGCCGTAGAACGTAACACGACAGCGTGCCAAATGGCGAGGATGCTTGACCGGGTGCCTTCAGCTTAGCGAGTCCAGTTAAACTATCAAGGTCAGCATCAATGTCGAAAGTCGTCAAACCCCAGGCTATTGATTTTGGGGAAGTGTGTGACGCTACACTAATATCATTTTCTGGAATAACCAATGACTACTATAATCGTCCCTGCTTCTTTCCCTCCATCTGATACTCCACACCACCACATTCAATAAGGTCCTCCATTAGACTATGCCCTTTCGCATTTGACGCGAATTTACCAGGGTTTTTAATTCAGCGTCGTTTTTATTTTTCCCTTTTTTCTCATTTCCTCTGCTTTACTTTTGTCGGTCCTAAAACTGTCAGGTGATGAGAAATTTGATGGACATATATAAACCACAATCCCAGGACAAATACACTTCCTTGTAAATTAAACCGATACCGAAGTACTCGTTAAGTTTACCACAGCTACAACAGACTAATGAGTGGATTCACCTCGCTGGAGCCCAGCAACGGCCTGCAACCTAACCATAGGATTCAAAGCTAGGATGAAGACATCATTTGGTTATAAGAAGCTCATGAAACAGATATTGGACATCACAGTGACCTTGACAACTAGTTGTAGTGTTGAGACCTTGCTTATCCGCATGGAAACTTCGGCTCTTAGGCTGCGTCAATCTTCCGCTTCGAATCACTAACATTCGTCGACTATCGTTTATTATATAATGTAAATGCATCCTGTGTACTTGCTGAGTCTTCAGTGCACGTTTTTCATTTCCAGATCCTCGTGTTAACTCTCAAACAATTGTCTGAGTGGACATTCATCGCCGAACTCATGCACAATTATCTCTGTGTCCTCTTGCCGTAACATACACACAAGCTAGTCAAAAACCTACCAACAGCTATTCGTTACAGTAGGTTTTGTAATAGTTCTGATAACGTGCATTATGCTCAACACGTCTGACGTAACTACATTAACAGATGTTAATACAAAACACAAGACCTAGAAGCGGGCGCGAAGAAATTAGTTGGTTAACACTAGCTCGTAAAAAGATATTGGAAACACTTAGTTTTTGTGGAGTCCCCTTGGTTTTGATTGAAGTTGGTGCATCACTGAAAAGGCATACGACTTAAAAACTATACTGGTCACTACCTTTATACGTTTAGTAAGTACTATGTTTTATCGTACTGGAGTATTTGACCTCAGGATCGTGCATGATGATAAAAACATGCTCAGCGGGAGTGAGAGATTTAAAATTACTGACAGTAAAGTAGTGCTAATTTTAGTGCTACTGTATCTAATTATCGCGTAAACTGGACTTGTAGAGTACTTCCGAGACGATCTGTCTGCTGGCATGATACTTAAGGAATTCATCTGCACCACAGTCCTCAGAAAAAAAAAACACCCTACAAATCTAACCAACACCCAACCGCCCGTCGGTCTAACCAGAGCTACAGCAGACGAGTGGGTAGACCTACCACATCGGAATCCACCAAAGACCTGAAACCGTTCCGCAAAACCTAGAAGCGAGCGCAAAGGAATCAATTGGTTTACACTAGTTCGTAAAAAGATATTGGATCTTGAGATTTTATTAGAGGAACTTAAATGTCGGTCTTATTGCAGCGTAGGGGATATTACAGTGTAGGACAAATCGATTATGAAAGCGCTCTAAATCCTTGAACACTAATTGTGTGGTCTTTTTGGCAGACTAAAAACACCAAACATTACTGAGAAGACAGTTAAATGTTACAGAGCCATGATCAGGCACATGGCACGACGTCTGACTACGCAAATTTTGTCTGTGATAAAGCCAAACCTCAATTGTTTTTAGTATCACAGAGAAATGGAATTTAGTCTGCTTGTCCTATCATGAGCATGTTGGCGGAATGGAACGACCAAAACGACCTTCAACTGCTATTCTCTTGACTGCTTCCCAGTCTGGTTGGGATTGGGAAATTGAAATAATACTCCGAGCACTTACAAAAGTCAAAAAGGCTGTGACTAGTCTGAAATGAGGAAAAGCAGCACAGCCTATGGATTAATACCGGAGGTTTATATGGGCGATGATCACAGTTTACTGATCTAGTTAACTAATGTATAAGAGTCAGATATAATCCCTCCCTCCTGGTCTAAGTCACTGGTTGTTCCAGCCTACGAGAAAGGCCAGAAGTCATCTTGTGGCATAGGTATCCAACTTTTCACTTGTAAATAACTTTCCCTATTCAAGGTGTAAAGTTTCTGAGGAATATCAAGAAAATCTAGAAGCTACCTTCTCTTGAGTCCCTTATGCGTACTCATACGCACTTGTAGACGCTGCTAATAATGACCCAATCAATGTAATTACCTGCCTGGCATTGATTTAACGGACAGTTCATGAGGTATAGCGAAACCAAGGTCACTTCATGAAATATTCCTTTGACCCTTGTCTCGGTTCGTAGTGAGATTTCTTCAAATAAAAGGTGGGTGGAAACTAGTTACTTTCCAGCGGTCTCAGGTTTGGATATTACCATCTACGGTCCTTTGTATTTAATGTTAAGCTTTCTGAGGTATCCATTTTTCTTAAGATTCTCTGTGATGATCATGCATTCTTTACCGAAACTGTCTTAGCATAATGCTGTTTCTTTTCTGAAGAATCTTAATCCAACTTTACTTTAACTGGTGGAGTAAACACTGTAACTGTCTATATGCTTTTCCTGTAGATGTTCTCAATTCTACGATCGTTTTACAGTGCGATCTAGAAAAAAACGTCACAATGCATTCGAGAGGTATGTCTCCTACATTTAATATGTATGTATTGTGGGCGTCACTTTATAGAAGTACAAATGTTGGGTGACCGACAGTGAATCGCGATTGTTTTGACTGTCCTCGAAGTTGATAAGGCTGTCACAAACCTGAAACATTGCAAAGTAGCAAAAAGTGATGGTTTGGCACCAGAAGCTTATAGAGAAGGAGGTAGGCAATTACAGAGTAGAGTATAAATGGACTATGTAGCTTTAGGAATTTGGGGTAGTCCCCTCAGACTTGTCTGCTCCACTGATCATCCCAAACTATAAGAAAGAATTCTTCTTGTAACAACCATAGGGGAATCACTGACTAACATCGTATCCAAGACCCTTCATAGTTATCTGATGCCTAAGTGGGACTGAAGAACTAACTCGAGGGAACCAGGCAGGTTTTTGACCTCAATGAGGGTGAATCGATCCGATTTTCACCCTTCAAAAGATTCTGAAAAAACAAGTATATTTACCGTCGGCCGACGCGTCATATTTCTAGTCCCGGAAACGGCATCCGAGTCTGTCGACCGTGAGGTGTGACAGTATCTACTAGTGGGAGTAGTAGGACGCTAATCCAAGCTATCTACCCAAACTCATACAGCCGTATAAGGGCCTATGGGAAGTTATCATCTGAGTTTACGGTAACCAGTGGTTTCCGGCGAATATGCCCGGTTTTACTGTTACTTCTTAACCCCGTCACAGATGTAGTAGTGGACATAACCCTGACAACACATGGGTTGATCTACGCCTTGGAGACAACCTAGTTAACTTGGAGTATGCAGATGTTATTGTTCGGTTGGATGAAGATGATGACGCAATTCAGGGTCTCCGAACGCTTTCAGTAGAAATGCGTTTTCGAATCTGTCAAATGTAAGATGATGCTCCAGGATTGATCTGCAACAACTCCTAGTTTAAGGATGGGGAGTGGAGTGGGTTGACCACCCCGCTTACTACCTCAGTTGCCTCAGCCTAAACAGGTTGGTTTCTTACGAAATTTTAGTTTGGCTACAAAAGACCCATTTGGCATTTGCCAACTTGGGTTATCTCTGGCGTCACCTGACGAAATATCCAACAATATATCGAGAGACGCTTGTACTGCGCTGCAGTTGATTTTGTCATGTTATACAGCTGTGAGACTGCCTCTGAAAGTAGATGTGAAGCGGTTACACGTTTTTGATCATAAGTGTCTTCGCAGCATTTCTCGCGATTGGTTGAGTAATGTCAAGGTCAGGTGAAGGGTACTGAACAAGACATGCAGGTTAGTCGGTGAGGTTGTGAACCTTCACCGACTGAAGTGGCTTGGGCATTTGCTGTGCATAAAGAGCCACTGAACACCTCGACGTGCAGTACTAAGAGTTGGAATATGTTGAAAGAATAGGGTTCAGGGTGATCAGACTAAGACGTTGCACCAGTGCAGGAAGTTTTTGACTGTCTGTCTGAACCGTGTAGGGAGTTGTAGACCACCTGGTTGTGGCCATCGAGAGGATTGGAATCAGTGATTGGAGACGCTTGGTGACATCTGGAAATCGGTTACATTGGCGCAGACGTACTCATTTATTGGTGTCTTCTAAAGCCTGAATGCTGGGACTTCCCTTTATCTTCAGATTGTTTATTCTCCCACACTACTATATCTCCTTTAATATCACTCTTTTTCCGCGCACCTGTTTTTTGTGTGCTACTGTAAAGTATGGTAACTCTAACCGATGCACTTGTGCGCGGTCCTCTGTTAATTTTGTTTATCGGTATGAGTTTTGGTAATTCGGGTGTTGACGCAGTAACATCAGGTCACATGTTGGTTTCGTCTTGTCTCTCGTTTTATCTAGCAGTCGAATCAACTTTAATTCATTACACAAGTAGTCTTGAAATTCGTTCATCATGTACTCGTAAATGGTTTACTTGAAGGAATTAGCCTACAAATCTTTGTTGTTTTTTAATTGAGGGAGCATTGGGATAAAAATAATTAGCTATCAGTATCACCGAGTTGTCATTATTTTTATTCATCAACCAGGGGCGTTCACTTCCCCAATCCATGAAGAAAATGGTGAATCGTCCTCTTGGAGATTTCTAGAATCTTGCTGCAGCTACATGCGTGGTTCTGTAGATTAGATGACAATACAGTTTTCAGATGGAGGATGTCCGATATCTAACATCGTCTGATACTGCGGAGTTTTAGGTGGTCCATACTGCAAATTGAATAGTGAGGGCCCTTAAGTCAATTTGTTGCTTGCCAGTCAGTATCAGCATAGGGCTCGTCAATACTACATAGGGATCCCACTTGACGCACGTCACTAAAGCGCATCAACATGAGGATACAGAAATGGGGAGAAAAAGCATAATCAGAAGTTGTAAGGGAAGACAAGTAAACAATAACGAAGTGCGATATGATGATTTGGATGAAAATGTGTGGATACATCTGCAGCACTGAGGTCGATTCTAAACCATATCACTTAGAGTTTTCAAACACAGGTATCGATATTGTTGAGGACCGAAAAGTCTGCATTTCTCAGTACGACTCAGATCAACAATCGAGGCTTCTGAATTGATGCCACATTTTAATGTATCTGCTTTCTACGTTTTTCAGCCTATATCTACTTCGGTTAGCATTGCACTGTAGGGATGACGGTGACGGTATGCATAACATTTTCCAGCCGCTTGAGTTGATAAAACTGACTGATCAACTGACTTAACTCTTTTACTTCAGACTATATGCCCAACCTCAGCATTACTGACAAGCTAGTTCCTTGGCACGGCGATGACTAAGAAACCAACGGTGTTTGAACGCCTAAGTCCTCATGTCCATCTTTAATGGCCGTATTTCACATTCATATAGTGTGCCAAAGCGAACTGCTGCGCAGTCCTATAGACCCACAGTATGTAGTTGGATATCACCAGCATTAGTTGCTGAAAGCCAATACGGCTTTGTGTGTGTGTGTGTGTGTGTGTGTGTGTGTGTGTGTGTGTGTGTGTGTGTGTGTGTGTGTGTGTGTGTGCAGAGATTTAGTCGGTCACTGGCCCATCAGACCTGGTCCAACTTCCCAAGCTAAAGAGTAGGTTAGCATCCCAGTTGCTTCACTCCGGATTGTCAGACGAGGTATCAACTCAGACCAGCGGAATTTTCATTCGGGTGATGATAAACACATCTCAAACATTGTCAACGTGTGCAGATTACCTTTTTAGCGTCTTCACGTAAAACGACTGTCATCTGTGTATTCTAAATCAGCTAGGAAGTCTTCTGCGACTGGTCCAGTCTCTTTGTAGTCAGAGGAAAAGGAAAACCTCCGTAGACATGTTTATGACAAAATCAAATACGAACTGAACATGCTTAACGGATACCACTCGGTGTATGCAAGTCAGCCCATTATCTCACCATACTCTAACAAGCCCACAGGTGTTCGAATGCAATTTTTAGTAGAGCAATGTACTTACCCAACACTTAATGACAGACATTCACTTGAAGCTCCTCGATCAACCTTATCGATTCCCACCTTCAGGTAAAGAAATGCTAGTGTCGGCGCCAGACGGAGCGCAAAAATTTGGTCGATAAACCAATGGTCAGATCTTAAACCTATCTAGTTCTGTCGGGTTCGCCATTTCTAAGATTCACTTAAGATTTTCAGGGTTGTAGAATTCGGAATCTCAAACATGTCAAAATGACTTCCCCGTGATTATCACATGAGGATTTTTCTCCTCATACAAGTTGAGAAAGCCAGCGATTGAGAACAGCCAGAGGGGATTATGTCTGATTCTTACATACCAGCCATCTCTTCAGTTAACCTTATTCATAATCATCGAACATCGTCCTTAAATATCTCTGACACAACTCAATCAAGACATTCTCCATTCAGATTATTCACAGCCTCAACTTGCAGTAGCTGGAAGTCCTATCTCAGTGTTCCATCCAAAGTGTGGCCCGATAGCAGACAACTGAAGAGTAGTCGGGGACCACTTGAAGTGTCCCATTTATTGTACCAGATGTCTCCGCTGCAAAGAGTCGCCGACTCATCTTTCATCAAGTCTTATCAAACACTAACTTATCACTCAAGTTTCATTGATGAATAGAAAACAGTTCACGTTCTGTTGAGACCCCAGTTTTGCATAAACATTGTTATGGATCTGAACATTTTTAACTTGTCATTCTCAAACAATTTTTACAGCATGTCTAGTAGTTTATTTTCTGCCCCCATTGTAATGTAATTCGCTGATTGATTAATTCTTACTCTTACTATGTTAATGCTTTAATTTGCAGATAAGGTCATATTTCATGCGTATACATACGTGTTTTGAATTAATCAATTAATTATTATTATTCTCGGAGGAATAAACTCTCCCATTCAGCTTCGACCTCCTCTGTTCGTCCCGGTTTGCAGTCGGTGGTTCTTGCGTACGAGAAGTTGGCTGTCAGTAAAACATGCGTATTATATCCGTTCGAAATATATAACACTCACTGATTTAGTTGAAGAACTAAGTTTTCCCTATTTGCAATTAGTGCGAATTCAACATTCAGGTTTCTGTTTCTCAAGTGGTTAAAGATGTTGCTAAGTCTTACTCAAAGAAAGTGATGGTAGATCAAAAGAAGATCGGCCAGCTCTTTCAAAACAGTTTGTATTTTTCATGAGTAACTTCATATAAGTAGTAG
The DNA here is from genome assembly GCA_944470555.2 of Heterobilharzia americana. Lineage (NCBI taxonomy): Eukaryota > Metazoa > Platyhelminthes > Trematoda > Strigeidida > Schistosomatidae > Heterobilharzia > Heterobilharzia americana. Next base: position 46,793,450 of record OX104127.1, read on the forward strand.
GTTGGATATCTCGCACTTTGTTTTGGCAGTTGTAGAGGTAGTATGTTCGAAAATAAGAATTAAAAATCAGCACTGTACTGTTATTCTCTTAACATAAATTCATTTCTTGATAAGATGTGTTGGTAATATGTGGGATTTTCTTATGTTTCTCAGGTAAACCTTAACGGTGTTTGATCAAAACGTTTTTAGCAGGCTCAAGAATTTCCACTTTTTTTTGTTGTTAAAATTAACGTAGCTCGATTTTTTTCGTAATCTTCGGTTATTCCACCTATTTTTTGACTCTTAATTATTTCATAAAGGAATTAAATAATGAATAATGATTATGACAGTAATCTGTCTTTGGCAACTGGAGGTTTCGATCATACAATACGAATGTGGCAACCAAGCACGGGGAAGTATATTCAAGGTTTTCAGCATAGTGAGTCCCAGGTTAGTCAGCCGGTTCTACTTAAGGAAAGGATTTTAGGTGAATACCTTAGCTTTTTCTCGTGATGGACAGTATCTGGCTGCTGGTGGTTATGGACGAGTTCGTGTTTATGATGTTCAAGGTCCTGGAACACCTTTTGTTATGGTCTCGGACTTTACGAAAAATGTGAATACTGTAGGGTTTAATGATACGGGAAACTGGATGTTTGCAGGTGCAGAGGATCGTGTAGCAAAGATCATCGATTGGCGAGCTGGTGGGAACTTATGGATAACTCGTATTTATCAGGTAACAGCTCAGTGTAGAGGTTATTGATATATTGTTAAATGCAATTTACTTCATACTATTCACTGTGAGCACTAAGGAGCAGTTACATTCTATTTGATTGAAAACAATAAACCTTCAGCTGAACAAAGCAAAAGTTGGGGATTTTAAAGTTTAGACGTTCCTACACCAAGTGAAGAAATATTGAGAGTAATTATTGTGGAAATGAAGGAGGGTAAACGTTAATTATTAACAAGTGATTGCGAATAGCCTGTAGTACGTAAAACTACCGGACAGACAAGATCAACAAAGGACCGCGCACAAGTGCATCGGTTAGAGTTACCATACTTTACAGTAGCACACAAAAAACAGGTGCGCGGAAAAAGAGTGATATTAAAGGAGATATAGTAGTGTGGGAGAATAAACAATCTGAAGATAAAGGGAAGTCCCAGCATTCAGGCTTTAGAAGACACCAATAAATGAGTACGTCTGCGCCAATGTAACCGATTTCCAGATGTCACCAAGCGTCTCCAATCACTGATTCCAATCCTCTCGATGGCCACAACCAGGTGGTCTACAACTCCCTACACGGTTCAGACAGACAGTCAAAAACTTCCTGCACTGGTGCAACGTCTTAGTCTGATCACCCTGAACCCTATTCTTTCAACATATTCCAACTCTTAGTACTGCACGTCGAGGTGTTCAGTGGCTCCTTATGCACAGCAAATGCCCAAGCCACTTCAGTCGGTGAAGGTTCACAACCTCACCGACTAACCTGCATGTCTTGTTCAGTACCCTTCACCTGACCTTGACATTACTCAACCAATCGCGAGAAATGCTGCGAAGACACTTATGATCAAAAACGTGTAACCGCTTCACATCTACTTTCAGAGGCAGTCTCACAGCTGTATAACAAGATGAAATGGACTGCCACAAATTTCAAAACGTCATTCGTATGTGTTGAGGATAACTGGTGTTGGTTGCTTCCTAGAGAATGCACAGTAATTGGTTTCGTTACTCGTTGTACACTTGGTTTAGTAGGTTAATATATGAACATTTCTGAGCGATAGCATGAAGTGTTCTGCACTATGAAACTAGCTGCACCTATTGGTTAGAGAGGGGTAATGATACCATCTGACTTTTAAAGCCTTGGTAGATGGAAAGTAATTCGAATCCAAAGCACTTCAAATCCAATGGCTTAATCAGTGAGCCAGAGCCTAGCCACTGCACACCTCAATCAAGTCGTAAGCCTTCACTTATCTGATTGGCTTGGGTGTATTTCACACATACGGACCCACTGTCTTTCTCGGTGAGAAGTGTTATGTATTATTGGTTTGGACTTGTGAAATATTCGAGATGACCACAGGTCTGAATCCTGCTCTCCGTGCTGAGGTCTCGTCAGTTGTTATCATTAGCTCCTGCTCACACATTAGTGTTAGTTCCACTGTTTAGCGTATACGTTTCCATGTGGTTGATCAGTTGTACTAACATTAGGAATGTTTGTGTCATGACGTAGCACCACTGAATGAGGTTTGACTTTAACTGAACCGTACAGAGGGGTTTAGGCTACCTAACTGGAGTCCTCAACATTTCAGGAATCAGTAGTTGGAGACATTTAACTACATAGTCAGGACCAATCATAGTGTGGCGACAATGTGAGCTTTCCTTTTCATCATTTTCCAAAAACTGAACATTTTATTTATCCTGTCTTTCCTCATCTTTTTCATTTGTTTTAATATTATTACTTCGGTCCACTTCCTTTTTCTATTCTGTTGCAGTGTGATAGCTTGGATTGATGCTTTTTTCGGTATTCAGTATCAATTTCTGTTGGTTTGAACCCACGGAATTCTTAGTGTGCTTAAAGCTGCTGGGATTAACGGTTACAAACCAGCAGATATCGTTTAAAATCATTCTTATTAGCTGAGATATACATACTTTATATTCTCATTCTCTGACATCATTCTAATCTTTTCCTCTTACACATTAGGGGAAGTTTGTACCATTTTTTCCGTTCCCTACTGTTGTTGATGTTATTCTTTTTTTTCTTTCATCCGCTGTGTTGATGTGAAGTACGACAACTTATAACTGTCTAAAATGTAGTCGAATCCGACATTGTTTTGCTTACCTGTGAGTATCAAGAAATTTTTCAGATAGGAATTATTCATTGGATTTAAGCTACTGATGTAGAACAATTTCACGATCCAGATAAATGTGATGTGATAAACTCGCACTCGAAAGTCGTGACGAGTAATGTGTATTAACGAACATCAACTCGTTTTCAGCCCTCTTGCGACGATTACCAGGAGGTACTAGTAGACTCGATCTATGTGTATTAGCCAGCTCTTATTTGTTTTTTTCTTTAGTCAGTTATTATATTTACGAGTAAATCATACTAAGTAGAATTGATTTTAAGACTATCGATTGTATTGTGTTCTCTGAGCTGGGTTGTTTAATCCTGAAGCTCTCATCGTCTTTCTAGACGACATCATCAGCACTAACTTGAGTATACTGAAGTTAAACAACCCAGCTCGGAGAACGCAATACAACCTAGACCATCCATCTGGGCTACAAATATTCTCCACTGATTTTAAAACAACTCGGTGCCATGGCTGTCTAACTGTTCTACCAAGACGAATTTGATTTTCAGACGTGAAAGAAACCTAACAATCTCCTTGATACCTAGTCTTAACTGAATGAGCCGTACTTTATTTCAATTTTCAAAGTCCATGTTTAAATACATCACTTGCTTTATGTTTCTACCTTTTCCTGGTTTTATCACCGGGATTGTGTAGAAGTTACTTTGACGTCTACCAAACACCAAAAGGTTTTCCAGCCATTCATAGTTTTTCTCCTTCTCCGTGTGTAGACTTCTTCTAGTATTAATACTATGTTGCTTCATCGCAATCAGCATGAGATTATTATGGGGACGAACAAAGGGGAAGTTATAGTCTGGGACCTGCGTAACAATGCAGCCAACTCAATATATACCGATTCACAAAATCAACCAATTCATAGTTTGTCTCTTGATCAAGAAGTAACTTCTTTAGCTGCAGTCAACTCCGACGGTCAGCTTATTGTTTGGTCTCTCAGTGCTGATACTGCCTGGAAACCTATGGAAAAGGTACGTTTTTACGGCAAACATTTCATGCAGGTTACATATCCAATGTAGAAATTCTATTAATTTAAAACATAAACCCAGATACGGTAATATTGAACTAGTTTGATTGCGGTAACTAATTTAGTCATTTCTCCAGCTCTGTAGACCGTTAATGATCTGTGTAGTCTGAGGGTTCTCATTGTCACGTGAGCATCTGTTTTGAATGAGGTTTAAACATTATAGTGTTTCGAAGTGATCTTTCAGAATTCCCACATTCTTCAGTCTAGACAAATCGGTAGTATCACGGGAAGATGACTTCCTTACTTATCTGGAAGTTGCAAAGCATACAGAACTCGAGTGTTTTGTCTGTCAGGTTCATTTTTCCCCTAATGGAACTTTACCACTTGACACAATGTCATGGGCTACCTATCTCAAGAACCTAGTGTATCAAGTACTATGTGGAAGGTTTACTTCTTGATGTCCCACTGTACTAGAAAAGCTGACCAGAGAGTGCTAACATCCCATTACACAATGGTATTATTAGAAGTTACGTTATCATTGAATTCAGATGATTAATTTACATCGTTGACAGTAGATTTTAGTTGGCTGGAGGCAATCAGAAGGAAACCCTGAACCTAGGTTTCGTGCTTGTTAGCGCTAGTCACTAAGACGTATCTTCGACCTCGACGAAATCGATGTTCCCATACTAGATTCGAACCCGCACTGTTCAGTGCTGTAGTTAGCGGCGTTATCACTGAGCTATCCGGGTTTCAATCTAGGTTCTATGGAACTTGATTGAATACATTGATTGTTCATTGGAGAGTAGCAACCAACTTAATTTTGTCTATTCCTGAGTGTTGACGGAATTCTGCTGGTCATATAGCGGTGTGATCACTAAACCAGGAGATTCACAGTAGTAGTTAAGTATTTTCATACTCATAGACTTGTAGGAGTGCGTGTTACAACTCCGTAACGTTTGATCAACCCTACTTAACTTGGTGTGCTCTGGTACCTGCTTAACCAGTACTTTACCTAACGTGTAAGTACTGATAACAAAACACAAATCAAAAGAACTGATACGGGAATATATTTGAAGAAGCAATGTATTTAATTAAAGTAAATGTAATAGTAATGAATGGGGGAAACGTTTACTCAACTTATCTGGCTTGTAAAGTTGAGCTAGGGACTCTGAGTACGTGCGTGGTAACCAGCACTAAGGGAGTCAAAATGGCGTCCAAGACTGCTCAGATGCATGCTCGTTAAAACAAAACTTAAAACACGTAAAGCATCCGGAAGCGACCTAGAGGTTTATTTAGTTAATTTAATCTATTTATTTTAGCCCTCGTTGTATTTTGGTGCCAGGAAGGTAGACTACAAACTTATCAGTGTTGTCTTCTAGTTGGTCAAAACATAAGTTATGAAAGATTGATTCTGAAGTTTGCATTATTCGATCATTATGCTCCTGTAAATACAATACAGATTATTTAGCCGAGCAAACAGTAGAGAACAGCTTAACGGGTTTCAGAAAAACTCCACTTCTTCAACATAACCATTATGCGGGTTTGTAAACGTTTTCAACAGCTGTGAAAAATATTTCGCGCTTAACTACTTACAATCGGAAATAAATCTGTTGTTCGTCCTTCGTAATTGGCGGGTTTGAAGCATACAATTTACGAGTTGTCTTTATTTTGGTTTCCCACATACATTCAGAAAACTCCATCCTTCCCAGGATTTAGGAGAGTACATTAGTTTATTAGGAATTAAAGACCTAGTTTGGAATTTGCATCACTAAGTTTTGTACTAATCAGAGGTATAGTTGCGTGATACCTAGCATTTCAAACCGAGTATTCCTGTGCCATTTAGCTATCTTATGGTTTCATCACACATACTTCACTGAACAATGGAAAATTAAGGACTTCCTGAACAATGACTTCCAATAGCATGCAGCTTCTCATATTTGACATGGCTTTGCAGAAGGAAATCAATTCTGTTGAGGTAAGTTTATGTATATGAGACTTATCTGGTCAATAATGGGTAGTTGCATTATTATAGTTCGGCAATTATGACGATTTCGTCGACACTGATATAGTACTTTGAGATCAGTTTCGAATTTTGTCAATGTGAATACATTATTGCCTAGCATCGAAGTCCAGGACAAGCGTTTCCTCCTAATTTGAGACTAAAAAATGAATTCATATACCAACCAAAACTCAAATCCAGAATCCTTGGCTTCAAACATTGAAACTATATTCACTAGGTTGTCGAACTGCGAAAGCTACTTGGTTAGCAGGTGTAAATTGTTACAAGAACCTAGGATTTCTCGTTTTTTATTTTATGATAAATGATCAGTTCGTGTTTGAGTTTCAACTCCTTTTATATAGACTTCTATACCACTTCATATTACATTTCGATATTGTGATGGTAGCAGTTATTACTAGTCTTCAATAACATGACTATGTGATGAAAAGCAATATCTAGACTTCTTTAAAAAAGAATGTCCATATCCAATCACAATTTCATCATTTCAGTTCGTAAAACCAAAAATTACTGATGAGAGCGTTGTTTCTCAGGCCGAGTATTTACTAAAGCTGAGAAAGTAAAAATGTTTTTAGCAGGTAATTATCGTTTTGAATTCCCATTTGATTTTCTAATTATGTGCCGTAAAATCGCCTATTATATTTTCAAAGATTTTAAGCTTGATGTATTTATTTCCCTACAGAATCGACAGAAAGTGCATCCGACATATGCTATCAAAGTGCAGTTTTCTCCAGATAGCACACTGATAGCTACTGGAGGTGGTGATGGGAAGTTTAATATTTTAAAGACAGCCGACTTCAGTTTAGTTACAAGCCGAAAAGGTAGTGTATCTGGTCATCACTGGGTATGGGACTGTGCGTTTTCTGCAGATTCTCGTTTCTTGCTTACTGCAACATCAGATGGAGTTGCTCGCTTATGGAATTTGGAGACAAATGAAGTTCCGGTCGAATACAAAGGACATCAAAGAGCAGTCACTTGTATGGCCTTTCGTGATCATTCACTTAAATCTGTGTGACATAGTTTTGCATTCAGCGATACTCCTTGCGCAAATATCTTCTTAAGTGATCAGAAGAGAGAGTATTTACCATGCCTTTGTACATACTGTCTTCACTTCTAATGATTTTTGTATATTTATGCGGATATTGACAGGCATCATACATTTATTTTACTTATTGACTCTTTTGACTAACTAAGCTGGCATTTTCGGGTTTGGAAATTCTATTAATTTAAAACATAAACCCAGATACGGTAATATTGAACTAGTTTGATTGCGGTAACTAATTTAGTCATTTCTCCAGCTCTGTAGACCGTTAATGATCTGTGTAGTCTGAGGGTTCTCATTGTCACGTGAGCATCTGTTTTGAATGAGGTTTAAACATTATAGTGTTTCGAAGTGATCTTTCAGAATTCCCACATTCTTCAGTCTAGACAAATCGGTAGTATCACGGGAAGATGACTTCCTTACTTATCTGGAAGTTGCAAAGCATACAGAACTCGAGTGTTTTGTCTGTCAGGTTCATTTTTCCCCTAATGGAACTTTACCACTTGACACAATGTCATGGGCTACCTATCTCAAGAACCTAGTGTATCAAGTACTATGTGGAAGGTTTACTTCTTGATGTCCCACTGTACTAGAAAAGCTGACCAGAGAGTGCTAACATCCCATTACACAATGGTATTATTAGAAGTTACGTTATCATTGAATTCAGATGATTAATTTACATCGTTGACAGTAGATTTTAGTTGGCTGGAGGCAATCAGAAGGAAACCCTGAACCTAGGTTTCGTGCTTGTTAGCGCTAGTCACTAAGACGTATCTTCGACCTCGACGAAATCGATGTTCCCATACTAGATTCGAACCCGCACTGTTCAGTGCTGTAGTTAGCGGCGTTATCACTGAGCTATCCGGGTTTCAATCTAGGTTCTATGGAACTTGATTGAATACATTGATTGTTCATTGGAGAGTAGCAACCAACTTAATTTTGTCTATTCCTGAGTGTTGACGGAATTCTGCTGGTCATATAGCGGTGTGATCACTAAACCAGGAGATTCACAGTAGTAGTTAAGTATTTTCATACTCATAGACTTGTAGGAGTGCGTGTTACAACTCCGTAACGTTTGATCAACCCTACTTAACTTGGTGTGCTCTGGTACCTGCTTAACCAGTACTTTACCTAACGTGTAAGTACTGATAACAAAACACAAATCAAAAGAACTGATACGGGAATATATTTGAAGAAGCAATGTATTTAATTAAAGTAAATGTAATAGTAATGAATGGGGGAAACGTTTACTCAACTTATCTGGCTTGTAAAGTTGAGCTAGGGACTCTGAGTACGTGCGTGGTAACCAGCACTAAGGGAGTCAAAATGGCGTCCAAGACTGCTCAGATGCATGCTCGTTAAAACAAAACTTAAAACACGTAAAGCATCCGGAAGCGACCTAGAGGTTTATTTAGTTAATTTAATCTATTTATTTTAGCCCTCGTTGTATTTTGGTGCCAGGAAGGTAGACTACAAACTTATCAGTGTTGTCTTCTAGTTGGTCAAAACATAAGTTATGAAAGATTGATTCTGAAGTTTGCATTATTCGATCATTATGCTCCTGTAAATACAATACAGATTATTTAGCCGAGCAAACAGTAGAGAACAGCTTAACGGGTTTCAGAAAAACTCCACTTCTTCAACATAACCATTATGCGGGTTTGTAAACGTTTTCAACAGCTGTGAAAAATATTTCGCGCTTAACTACTTACAATCGGAAATAAATCTGTTGTTCGTCCTTCGTAATTGGCGGGTTTGAAGCATACAATTTACGAGTTGTCTTTATTTTGGTTTCCCACATACATTCAGAAAACTCCATCCTTCCCAGGATTTAGGAGAGTACATTAGTTTATTAGGAATTAAAGACCTAGTTTGGAATTTGCATCACTAAGTTTTGTACTAATCAGAGGTATAGTTGCGTGATACCTAGCATTTCAAACCGAGTATTCCTGTGCCATTTAGCTATCTTATGGTTTCATCACACATACTTCACTGAACAATGGAAAATTAAGGACTTCCTGAACAATGACTTCCAATAGCATGCAGCTTCTCATATTTGACATGGCTTTGCAGAAGGAAATCAATTCTGTTGAGGTAAGTTTATGTATATGAGACTTATCTGGTCAATAATGGGTAGTTGCATTATTATAGTTCGGCAATTATGACGATTTCGTCGACACTGATATAGTACTTTGAGATCAGTTTCGAATTTTGTCAATGTGAATACATTATTGCCTAGCATCGAAGTCCAGGACAAGCGTTTCCTCCTAATTTGAGACTAAAAAATGAATTCATATACCAACCAAAACTCAAATCCAGAATCCTTGGCTTCAAACATTGAAACTATATTCACTAGGTTGTCGAACTGCGAAAGCTACTTGGTTAGCAGGTGTAAATTGTTACAAGAACCTAGGATTTCTCGTTTTTTATTTTATGATAAATGATCAGTTCGTGTTTGAGTTTCAACTCCTTTTATATAGACTTCTATACCACTTCATATTACATTTCGATATTGTGATGGTAGCAGTTATTACTAGTCTTCAATAACATGACTATGTGATGAAAAGCAATATCTAGACTTCTTTAAAAAAGAATGTCCATATCCAATCACAATTTCATCATTTCAGTTCGTAAAACCAAAAATTACTGATGAGAGCGTTGTTTCTCAGGCCGAGTATTTACTAAAGCTGAGAAAGTAAAAATGTTTTTAGCAGGTAATTATCGTTTTGAATTCCCATTTGATTTTCTAATTATGTGCCGTAAAATCGCCTATTATATTTTCAAAGATTTTAAGCTTGATGTATTTATTTCCCTACAGAATCGACAGAAAGTGCATCCGACATATGCTATCAAAGTGCAGTTTTCTCCAGATAGCACACTGATAGCTACTGGAGGTGGTGATGGGAAGTTTAATATTTTAAAGACAGCCGACTTCAGTTTAGTTACAAGCCGAAAAGGTAGTGTATCTGGTCATCACTGGGTATGGGACTGTGCGTTTTCTGCAGATTCTCGTTTCTTGCTTACTGCAACATCAGATGGAGTTGCTCGCTTATGGAATTTGGAGACAAATGAAGTTCCGGTCGAATACAAAGGACATCAAAGAGCAGTCACTTGTATGGCCTTTCGTGATCATTCACTTAAATCTGTGTGACATAGTTTTGCATTCAGCGATACTCCTTGCGCAAATATCTTCTTAAGTGATCAGAAGAGAGAGTATTTACCATGCCTTTGTACATACTGTCTTCACTTCTAATGATTTTTGTATATTTATGCGGATATTGACAGGCATCATACATTTATTTTACTTATTGACTCTTTTGACTAACTAAGCTGGCATTTTCGGGTTTGGAAATTCTATTAATTTAAAACATAAACCCAGATACGGTAATATTGAACTAGTTTGATTGCGGTAACTAATTTAGTCATTTCTCCAGCTCTGTAGACCGTTAATGATCTGTGTAGTCTGAGGGTTCTCATTGTCACGTGAGCATCTGTTTTGAATGAGGTTTAAACATTATAGTGTTTCGAAGTGATCTTTCAGAATTCCCACATTCTTCAGTCTAGACAAATCGGTAGTATCACGGGAAGATGACTTCCTTACTTATCTGGAAGTTGCAAAGCATACAGAACTCGAGTGTTTTGTCTGTCAGGTTCATTTTTCCCCTAATGGAACTTTACCACTTGACACAATGTCATGGGCTACCTATCTCAAGAACCTAGTGTATCAAGTACTATGTGGAAGGTTTACTTCTTGATGTCCCACTGTACTAGAAAAGCTGACCAGAGAGTGCTAACATCCCATTACACAATGGTATTATTAGAAGTTACGTTATCATTGAATTCAGATGATTAATTTACATCGTTGACAGTAGATTTTAGTTGGCTGGAGGCAATCAGAAGGAAACCCTGAACCTAGGTTTCGTGCTTGTTAGCGCTAGTCACTAAGACGTATCTTCGACCTCGACGAAATCGATGTTCCCATACTAGATTCGAACCCGCACTGTTCAGTGCTGTAGTTAGCGGCGTTATCACTGAGCTATCCGGGTTTCAATCTAGGTTCTATGGAACTTGATTGAATACATTGATTGTTCATTGGAGAGTAGCAACCAACTTAATTTTGTCTATTCCTGAGTGTTGACGGAATTCTGCTGGTCATATAGCGGTGTGATCACTAAACCAGGAGATTCACAGTAGTAGTTAAGTATTTTCATACTCATAGACTTGTAGGAGTGCGTGTTACAACTCCGTAACGTTTGATCAACCCTACTTAACTTGGTGTGCTCTGGTACCTGCTTAACCAGTACTTTACCTAACGTGTAAGTACTGATAACAAAACACAAATCAAAAGAACTGATACGGGAATATATTTGAAGAAGCAATGTATTTAATTAAAGTAAATGTAATAGTAATGAATGGGGGAAACGTTTACTCAACTTATCTGGCTTGTAAAGTTGAGCTAGGGACTCTGAGTACGTGCGTGGTAACCAGCACTAAGGGAGTCAAAATGGCGTCCAAGACTGCTCAGATGCATGCTCGTTAAAACAAAACTTAAAACACGTAAAGCATCCGGAAGCGACCTAGAGGTTTATTTAGTTAATTTAATCTATTTATTTTAGCCCTCGTTGTATTTTGGTGCCAGGAAGGTAGACTACAAACTTATCAGTGTTGTCTTCTAGTTGGTCAAAACATAAGTTATGAAAGATTGATTCTGAAGTTTGCATTATTCGATCATTATGCTCCTGTAAATACAATACAGATTATTTAGCCGAGCAAACAGTAGAGAACAGCTTAACGGGTTTCAGAAAAACTCCACTTCTTCAACATAACCATTATGCGGGTTTGTAAACGTTTTCAACAGCTGTGAAAAATATTTCGCGCTTAACTACTTACAATCGGAAATAAATCTGTTGTTCGTCCTTCGTAATTGGCGGGTTTGAAGCATACAATTTACGAGTTGTCTTTATTTTGGTTTCCCACATACATTCAGAAAACTCCATCCTTCCCAGGATTTAGGAGAGTACATTAGTTTATTAGGAATTAAAGACCTAGTTTGGAATTTGCATCACTAAGTTTTGTACTAATCAGAGGTATAGTTGCGTGATACCTAGCATTTCAAACCGAGTATTCCTGTGCCATTTAGCTATCTTATGGTTTCATCACACATACTTCACTGAACAATGGAAAATTAAGGACTTCCTGAACAATGACTTCCAATAGCATGCAGCTTCTCATATTTGACATGGCTTTGCAGAAGGAAATCAATTCTGTTGAGGTAAGTTTATGTATATGAGACTTATCTGGTCAATAATGGGTAGTTGCATTATTATAGTTCGGCAATTATGACGATTTCGTCGACACTGATATAGTACTTTGAGATCAGTTTCGAATTTTGTCAATGTGAATACATTATTGCCTAGCATCGAAGTCCAGGACAAGCGTTTCCTCCTAATTTGAGACTAAAAAATGAATTCATATACCAACCAAAACTCAAATCCAGAATCCTTGGCTTCAAACATTGAAACTATATTCACTAGGTTGTCGAACTGCGAAAGCTACTTGGTTAGCAGGTGTAAATTGTTACAAGAACCTAGGATTTCTCGTTTTTTATTTTATGATAAATGATCAGTTCGTGTTTGAGTTTCAACTCCTTTTATATAGACTTCTATACCACTTCATATTACATTTCGATATTGTGATGGTAGCAGTTATTACTAGTCTTCAATAACATGACTATGTGATGAAAAGCAATATCTAGACTTCTTTAAAAAAGAATGTCCATATCCAATCACAATTTCATCATTTCAGTTCGTAAAACCAAAAATTACTGATGAGAGCGTTGTTTCTCAGGCCGAGTATTTACTAAAGCTGAGAAAGTAAAAATGTTTTTAGCAGGTAATTATCGTTTTGAATTCCCATTTGATTTTCTAATTATGTGCCGTAAAATCGCCTATTATATTTTCAAAGATTTTAAGCTTGATGTATTTATTTCCCTACAGAATCGACAGAAAGTGCATCCGACATATGCTATCAAAGTGCAGTTTTCTCCAGATAGCACACTGATAGCTACTGGAGGTGGTGATGGGAAGTTTAATATTTTAAAGACAGCCGACTTCAGTTTAGTTACAAGCCGAAAAGGTAGTGTATCTGGTCATCACTGGGTATGGGACTGTGCGTTTTCTGCAGATTCTCGTTTCTTGCTTACTGCAACATCAGATGGAGTTGCTCGCTTATGGAATTTGGAGACAAATGAAGTTCCGGTCGAATACAAAGGACATCAAAGAGCAGTCACTTGTATGGCCTTTCGTGATCATTCACTTAAATCTGTGTGACATAGTTTTGCATTCAGCGATACTCCTTGCGCAAATATCTTCTTAAGTGATCAGAAGAGAGAGTATTTACCATGCCTTTGTACATACTGTCTTCACTTCTAATGATTTTTGTATATTTATGCGGATATTGACAGGCATCATACATTTATTTTACTTATTGACTCTTTTGACTAACTAAGCTGGCATTTTCGGGTTTGGAAATTCTATTAATTTAAAACATAAACCCAGATACGGTAATATTGAACTAGTTTGATTGCGGTAACTAATTTAGTCATTTCTCCAGCTCTGTAGACCGTTAATGATCTGTGTAGTCTGAGGGTTCTCATTGTCACGTGAGCATCTGTTTTGAATGAGGTTTAAACATTATAGTGTTTCGAAGTGATCTTTCAGAATTCCCACATTCTTCAGTCTAGACAAATCGGTAGTATCACGGGAAGATGACTTCCTTACTTATCTGGAAGTTGCAAAGCATACAGAACTCGAGTGTTTTGTCTGTCAGGTTCATTTTTCCCCTAATGGAACTTTACCACTTGACACAATGTCATGGGCTACCTATCTCAAGAACCTAGTGTATCAAGTACTATGTGGAAGGTTTACTTCTTGATGTCCCACTGTACTAGAAAAGCTGACCAGAGAGTGCTAACATCCCATTACACAATGGTATTATTAGAAGTTACGTTATCATTGAATTCAGATGATTAATTTACATCGTTGACAGTAGATTTTAGTTGGCTGGAGGCAATCAGAAGGAAACCCTGAACCTAGGTTTCGTGCTTGTTAGCGCTAGTCACTAAGACGTATCTTCGACCTCGACGAAATCGATGTTCCCATACTAGATTCGAACCCGCACTGTTCAGTGCTGTAGTTAGCGGCGTTATCACTGAGCTATCCGGGTTTCAATCTAGGTTCTATGGAACTTGATTGAATACATTGATTGTTCATTGGAGAGTAGCAACCAACTTAATTTTGTCTATTCCTGAGTGTTGACGGAATTCTGCTGGTCATATAGCGGTGTGATCACTAAACCAGGAGATTCACAGTAGTAGTTAAGTATTTTCATACTCATAGACTTGTAGGAGTGCGTGTTACAACTCCGTAACGTTTGATCAACCCTACTTAACTTGGTGTGCTCTGGTACCTGCTTAACCAGTACTTTACCTAACGTGTAAGTACTGATAACAAAACACAAATCAAAAGAACTGATACGGGAATATATTTGAAGAAGCAATGTATTTAATTAAAGTAAATGTAATAGTAATGAATGGGGGAAACGTTTACTCAACTTATCTGGCTTGTAAAGTTGAGCTAGGGACTCTGAGTACGTGCGTGGTAACCAGCACTAAGGGAGTCAAAATGGCGTCCAAGACTGCTCAGATGCATGCTCGTTAAAACAAAACTTAAAACACGTAAAGCATCCGGAAGCGACCTAGAGGTTTATTTAGTTAATTTAATCTATTTATTTTAGCCCTCGTTGTATTTTGGTGCCAGGTCGGTGAACTATAGGTTATCGCCGTCGTAGTAGGTTGTTGGGATACCGGCAACCTTGGATCGTAGGAGGTGGTCGCGCAACACCTTTCTATATTGGTGATGTTGTAGGTGTTGTGTGGGTCTCCGATGCTAGTGCAACTATGCACATCTACGAGGTAAGAGAACTGTGCGTTTAGTCGCAACCCTTCTCGCAGTGGTGGAAAATAACTTAAAGCCTCTGTCTACTTTTCCCTATTGCTTCTTAATCAACCGGGGATTTTACAAGGGGAAATTGGTACAAAGAGAATCCAAGTAGCATCATCAGTGGCCAATTGTATCCAATTTTCAACGCATTTTCTAGGCTCTGCAAGTGGAAAGGAATAGAACATTAGAGTGCTAAGGAAAGAAAAACCAAACAAATCGAAGTGGGGGAGGTACAGAAAAAAATAATGACCAACCAAAAGGAAACTTTTTTGAAATTCTTCACGTATTTTTAAGTTTTTTTTTATTAAAAAAACTTTGTTTTCAAAGTAGTTAACAAAACTTGTGAAAACTGTAGATATGAAAACGCATTGATAGTGCGTGCAAGGATAAAATAGTTGAAACTCCGAATTTGCCAAGTGTGAATTAGCGCTGGGGTTAATTAACGAATTCGGTGTATCGTTTAGGCCAATGTACACGCCTCCCAGCACATGGAGAGGGTACTGGATCAGTGCTACTAGGGGTGGCTTTTTTAGAAGATTCGAGGTGCTCACGACTAGAGGAGTCTGTCTGGGAGTCTGGTGGCAAGGGTTTTTCTAGTTGTGTCGGTGTAGAGGAAGGTGGGTCGTCCTCTATATAAGCTACCTTTAAACGATCGACACTTATGGAATCATGCTGTCCAGATCTTTCAAAGACGAAAAACTTTTTTTTTTTGCAGAGAACCTTGAAATGTCCGTCTTATGGTGGCTGTAAGGGTTTACGCACACCATCACAACGCACAAAGACATGAGTGCAATCTTGGAGTCTTTTATCCAACTGCACCCGTCTACACTGTATCCGTGTGGATGGGGGTTGGAGGTGACGCATGTGAAGCTTAAGAGTTTGCGCACAGCCATGAATATCGGTAGGAGTTGGGTCACTACAATCTGAAGCGACCATTTCACCCGGCAAACGTAAGTTACAGCCGTAAACTAACTCAGAAGGAGTACACTGTATATCTGTCTTAAGTGTAGAACGAATGCTGAGAAGAACCAACGGCAGACACTCGGTCCACTCCATATTGTCGACTGCCATTAGTGCGCTCTAAAGATGTCGATGGAATCGTTCCACCAAACCATTGGAAGCTGGATGATATGCAGTAGTGCGGATGCGTTTGCATCCTAACAGACTCATCAGCTTCTGGAAGGTAACGGATTCGAACTGTTAGCCTCTGTCGGTTGTCACGGTGGAAGGGCATCCAAACTGTGAAACTCATCCTTCGACGAAGATCCAACTTACTGTTTCGGCAGTAATGTTAGACAATGGGATGGCTCCCGGCCGGCGAGTAAACCTATCGACACATGTCATTAGGTAGGAGGGTGGAAGTGGGCCGACAATGTCTAAATGGACATGGGCGAATCGTGAATCCGGTTTGGCGAAAGTCCCAAGTGATGGAATATTGTGACGATTCACCTTGGAACGTTGGCACTGAATACATGACCGTGTCCAGTTTCCAACATCACGGTTAATACCAGGCCATACAAACCTAGCAGATATGAGTTTGACAGTGGCATGGATACCAGGATGCGAAAGACTGTGCAAAGCATCAAAAACGTGCTTACGCAAGGGTAAAGAAACAACTAGTCTGGGTGTGCCTGTGGAGATGCCGCATAATATTGTCACTTCACTGTTCAGGAGCGGTAAAAGCTGTATCTTCAGAGAGGTTGAGTGTTGAAGTTTTTTAATCTCCTCGTCTGGATCCTGAAGTTCAGCAATCAACCGCTCGAGCAGTAGTAGTGGTGCAAATGAGAGACAGTGTGTCTGAGACAGGGTTATTCACACCAGAAATGTGACGGATGTCCGACATGAATTGCGAAATACAGTCTAGATGACGTAATCCAGGCGGTGAATATCTGTCAGTAGTGGTGTGTAAGGCATATGTCAAAGGTTTGTGGTCGGTAAAGATAATGAAATCATGACCTTCCACAAAGTGACGAAAATGCTTAACTGGGGCATATATGGCGAGCAAAAGTGCTGTACTGCATTTCGCAGGTGGATAACCTCCGGGAGAAGAATGCAATTGAGATGCGTGATCCGTAGGTTGTTGCAACACAGTTCCAATGGCCGTGTTAGAGGCCTCAACCGCAATGCTAAGAGGTAGGTTTACGTCCTGATGCACCAGTATCGTGGCGTCTGCTGTTGCAGTTTTGATCTTGCGAAATGCATCTAGTGTCCCAGGAGTCATGCTGAAAGTTTTACATTTACTTTTCAGCAGGTCGGTCAATGCAATCAAAATGTGAGCACACTGGGGGACGAAGCGAAGATAATGGCTCACCATCTCCAGAAACGTACGCAGAGCTTTAAGTGACCCTGGGACTGGGAAGTCCTGGATCGCCTGTACCTCTTCAGGTAGTGGGCGAATGCCTTGCTCGTCAATAACGTGCCCCAAAAATTTTAGTGAACGAACGCCAATCTGGCATTTGGCCAGGTTGACTGTCATCGAATGCTCTGACAGTCTGGCGAAAACCTGTTTCAAGTGGTTGGAATAAGTGTCTTTGTCTGGGCTAGCGATTAGTATGTCGTCTAAATAACCATAGGCGAAGTCTAGTTTACGTAAAACATTGTGAATAAAACGTTGGAAGGTTTGTGCTGCATTGCGAAGACCAAAGGGTATGCGAAGGAACTCAAAAAGACCGAACGGTGTAATGACAGCTGTTTTGTGAACATCATCAGGATGAACTGGGATCTGGTGATATGCGCGCGTCAAGTTAAGTTTACTAAAGATAAACGAACCTTTTAAAGATGCAGTCAAGTTGTGTATGTGAGGGACTGGGTAAAGATCTGGAATCGTTTTAGCGTTGTACCTTCGGTAGTCACTACAAGGCCTCCAGTCCATGCCATTGTTCTTCGGTACCACATGCAAGAGTGAAGACAGTGGGCTGTTGGATGGTCTGATTATTCCCATTTCAAGCATGTGTTCAAACTCGGTTTTTACAGCACGCAGTTTCTCCGAGGATAATCGCCGTGGTATTTGAATGACAACGAAATTATTACGGAAAAAGGTATCTTATTTACAATCCATAGATCAGTTTTGTATGAGGAATAAATATATCTTGATCTTCAGTAGGTTTATCGTCGAAACTGTGCCGTTGTATTGCCGTTTATCCGTATGACACCATATCATATCCCCTAGTGATGTTGCTATAGGTCTTAGAAACATTTGGAGACAATTCTATATTATTTCCAGTGGTTTGTTTGCACTCCAGTTGTCGGACCACCAAAATGCATTTTGTGAACAACTTCATGTGGTCAGTCTATCCCAGATAATGATATGTACGACTTCCAAGCACCTGTATGTGATTTAGTATCCAATTCTTCTGTTCTAGCCTTCATCTACTGAAAATATCCTTTCTTCATACTTCAATCGTGTGCGCTAAGAACCTGTGATCTGTCAAGACATGCGTTTAACTTACCGAATCCTGTTCAAGTCGTTTTTCTCAGTTATGTGTACGTTTGGGAACAAGACATTAATCCATTTCTGCCATATTACCTACTCCAACCAAACATTACATCCACCCTACATAGTGTTTCGCATTAAATATCTCTACAGTCCTGATACCACTGCACTGAGGAGACCTCAATAACATCTGTAAGAGCTCCTGCTGATATTACAGGTGCTCCAACAATCCACTATAGTAATGAGATCATTATTTGTTGGATTTGGATGAAATCCGTTGAAAAACGACCCTGTACTCAAAGATTTCTTCTTGTAATAGCTGGGACAACGAAAGGTGAAACCGTTTCTTTCTCATTGTTAGACACGTAATTTATTACCATATCATAATCCCAATTCAGACTTTTCGTAAGCAAACAACCGATAATGTAAACTTAGTCAAAACTCCTCAACAACTTATGTAGCATTAACTATTTAGCAATCATCATCATCATCATTATCAACATAGGACCAGGCATTACTGCGTAACGGTCCGAGTTGCCACACCTCATATCAGCACATCAAGTAAAAAGGTAGTGAGGTGAAGGATGAAGATAAGTGAATGCAGTCAAAAGAAATATAAAGTACGAGAAGAAAGGAAAGAGGAGTGACAAAATAGTGAGATTCGGTATAGCGTTGTTAAGATGAGGATAATGTGTGTATACATCTGCGCCACTGACTTCGGTTCTGAGCCATATCACCTAGGGTCTCCAACCACTGGTTCCTCTTGTCCCGTGGACCCCAACCACCTAGTCTGCATCGTCCTACATGGCTTAAACCAACAGTCAGAGACTTCATACATTGGTGCCATGTTTTAGTCTGGCCACCTCGGGCCTTTTTCCAGCCTGAACCCACCTCAGCCAACATTGTGTGACGAGGCAATCGGTGACTAGGCATACGTAGTACGTGTCCCAACCATCTCAGTCGATGAAGGTTCACAACCTCGTCGACTGACTTACCTCTTCTCCCTAAAACTCTACACCTAACTTCTGCATTACTCACATGGTGACACCACGGAATACGTCCTATACTACGAAGGCAACGGTGGTCAAATACCTGTAACCTTCTCATGTCTTCCACTTTCAATGGCCATGTTTCACAGCCATACAGTAGAACAGAGCGGACTGCTGTGCAGTACACGCGACCCTTAATAGACAAACGAATATCACGGCGGCGCCATAGGTGGCGCAAATTGGCAAAAGCCAATCGAGCCTTTTGTATCCGTGCAGAAATCTCATCGGCAACTAACCCACCGGGTTGATCCTACTTCCCAGGTAAGTGAAGTGGTCAACACACTCAACCACTTCACTCTCTATTGTTAACCGCGGTACCGCTGAAGACCAGTCCTGGAGCAAAAATTTGCATTTGGGTGGTGAAAATCGCATCCCAAACATTCTCAAATTCCCACTCAAAGTGTTCAGAAGACTCTGCATCTTGTCAGCGTCTTCACCTAACAGGACTATGTCATCTGCATATTCTAGATCTAAGGAAAATTCACCTGTGATCCGGTCAACGTCTTTGTAATTAGGTGACGAGAGGGAAACCTCCATAAGAATATCTATGATAAAATTAAATAAGAATGGGGATAGTGGGCATCCTTGACGGACACCACTTGATGAGTATAGCTCCCTGGACAACTCACCATAGGCTCTAACATGCCCACAAGTGTTCGAGTAGAGAGCTTTCAATAAGGTGATGTACTTACTAGGCACGCCTTTCAGTGACAGACACTGCCATAAGACTTCTCGATCAACGGAGTCAAATGCCGCCTTCAGGTCGAGAAATACAGCTATTGTCGGGCGTCTGTAAGCATGCCTATGTTCCAGGACCTGGCGCAGTGTGAATATTTGGTCGATACATCCACGGCCAGGTCTAAAGCCTGCCTGGTTTTCTCGGGCTTGCTGTTCCCGAGCTCCACTCAGGCGTCGGAGAATTATAGAACTTAGGATCTTAGACACTATGTTTGTCAGGCTGATTCCTCTGTGGTTATCACAAGAGGACTTCTCGCCTTTCTTGAAGACTGGGATGATCAGTGACTTAGACCAGTCGGAGGGGATCGTATTTGATTCCCATATACTGGCTAACACTTCCGTTAGCCTGACTAAGAGAACTCTACCACCATTCTTGTATACCTCAGCAGGTAGTCCGTCTGGTCCTGCTGCCCTTCCCCGTTTCAGGCTACCTACCGCTTTCTCAACTTCTTCTAGTGTTGGGGGACCTGTCTCTATGTCCCATTCAGGGTCCGACTGGATAGCGGGCAGCGCAATGGTGGCTGGAGGCCAGTTAAACTGTTCCTCAAAGTGTTCTGCCCATCGTCCCAGTCGCCTTCCCTGCGAGTGAATCGCCGATCCGTCCTTCTCCGCTATAACCTCACTAACTGTTGTTGACCATTTCCCCCCAGTCTCCTTAATAAGTCTAAATAACTGTCTACTGTTACCGATCGCCGCTGCCTTTTCCATCTCTTTAGCCTTTGCTGCCCACCACTGTTCACGATCGTTGCGCAGACTTTTCGTCAGTTTATTTTTAAGTTGCGCTCGCTCTTCATTGTACTCAGAGCCTGCAGGGATGCATTCACGTGCATCCATTAGTTTGGAAGAAGCTGCTGATATCCACTGGCTCTTTTTAGCCATTATCTTGGAGTCGGCTACAGTCTCCAGTGCTGCTTTTACAGTAGACTGAAGATGGCACCAAGCTTCTTCTGGATGAGTGACAGTCTTTTGTTCCGATAACTGCCTAGCCAACTTCTCACTGAACACGGCTTTGGTGTTTTCGTTGTCCAGCAGAACTCGTAGTGGTTTTGTTGCCAAATTTTTTCTACGTCCATTGAGACGCAGGCATATACGTGCTCGGACCAACGCATGATCGCTGTCCAAACACGTACTCCAGAAGGAGCGGCAGTCTTCCACCGATCCTCTCCAGCGATGACTAATAGCAATGTGGTCTATCTGTGTCCATCGCTGAGTCGAGCTCGGTGGACGCCAGGTCAGACAGTGCCTTTCTTTATGTCTGAAATTTGTGCTGGCTAAAAATAGGCGGTTATCTGAGCATAGTTGTAATAGGCGATCACCGTTATCTGTACGTTCAGCTGGGATTCCGAAAGTGCCACCTAAGTGCCTTTCTGCCTCACTCAGTCTACCCACCTGTGCGTTGAGGTCACCTGCAACAACCACTACGTCCGAACGTTTGGCTTTCGAGAGGAGGTTAGACAGTTTATGGTAGAACTCGTCCTTCACTTCATCCGAACTACAGTCAGTGGGTGCGTAAGCAGAGATTACAAAGAGACAACGGCGAGTCTCACTATTCCTTTTAGTTCTCACTGTGCCGTTCAGCCTCATAGCGCAGAGGCGACTATCAACTGGGATCCAGTCTAGTAGTGAGTTTTCTGCCCTGGTGCTTAATGCTATACCTACACCTGCAAGACCACGAGAGCTAGCTATCGAATCTCCAGAAACTCGAAGGGTGAATTTTGCAGATTCACCAGATTGGTCAGGAGAGGTCAGGTGAATAACCACACTTGGGTCCTGTATGCGTGTCTCACAAACACAGCACACATCCATGCCTCGAGTTGCTAGAGTCTTTGCCAACGAAGCCTGTTGGCCAATTTGACGGAGGGTGCGGACATTGAAGGCTCCAATATGTAATTTGGAGCGTGGTTTAAGGAGACCAGGGACGCTGTTCTGTGGACTCAGATCGTTGTCGAAGGCTGCAGAGGTAGGAGAAATTGAAGATGATGCAGCATCATTAATTAAGAGACGTGAAGGAAGATTAGAAGGTAATGATGGAGGAGGAGGATAGCAGTCAGAAGAAACTTGGGTGCTGACAGAGTTGTGAGGGCGGTTGACACTTCCCGGCTGCCCACACCGTGGAAGGCTATTTCTTCTTAAGGTACCTGAAAGAGATTTGTGTGACCGCAGAGCCCATCGGACATCTGCTTGAGGCCTGTCACACCCAGCCTTTTGAGTATGATTATTTTGAACTTTTGTATTTTTGGGGCCGGATGGTCGAAAGGAAACGACAAGTGAACCAACACCGCCGGCCCGGCAGACCGTGGGGCGTGGTGGAGTGTGTTATTTTTGGGGCCGACCTTTTCTAACCCCCCTTCCACTGAGAAGGCAGCATCAGCATGGCACTGCTGGTCATCCAAGGGAAACACCTTACTGCTGTCACACCCCATCCAGCTAGCAGCAGTACGACTTCGCCCTCAGACCCCCATCATAGTGTAGCAATTTACACTATAACGGTAACTGCTTTTCGTCTAACCACTACCCAACAGACCTTTCTGGTATGGTAGGACCTCGAGGGAACAAGCGTTCCACCAGCATAGCTCGTTGGGTCATTGTGATATGCAAGCCCGACCACCACGTGAAGGTAGCAGCTATCGGTCGGGAACTATTTAGCAAACGAATTACCTTCAATGCAGCGAAAACGACCAGCTCTTGGTAGGTTTTCGTCTAACTTGTAGGTAAGCTTTCGCAGGGGTGTGTAGAAGAATGTGAGTTTAGCGATGACCACGAGAATCTGGAAGAGAAAGACGTAAGCTAACGACTCAGCAAGTACGCATTGTACTTACATGTAACAGAATCAAATCGACAAATGGTAGTGATTCACAGCTAAGAGATGAGTGTATGGGTCAAAAATGCTTAGTTCCACCTTGGTTTTTGGTGAAAATTGATTCTTGTGCTTATGTAAATACAACGAATTAAAAAGGCACGACTATGATGGCGAAACACTGTCATTCGCGGACTTAGATTGGAAGCTGTGGATATCTACAAATCTTGTGATATTAGAGGTACTGGTTGTCGAAATGTGATGCGAATTTCATAAAGATTGTAAACTGACTTCTTTCTTAATATCTGGATGTTTGTGAATAGCAAATGAATTGACAATCAGCTGATCAAGTAACTTCCGGGAAGTGACATGATGTAACTGATATGCCTACTTTTTTTAGGTTACAAGAACATGTGTTTAGACTAACTGTACCTAGAAATGATTGGAAACTACTGTTTACATAGCCTAAAGAATATATCAGTTTGGGTATATCCGTAAATATACTCGAATATAGTAAGATTAGCATGTTTCATCCCTGTAGTGAGCAATAAGTGAGTGAATTTCAGCCGCTGAATGGCTGTCAGTTTTATTCGAATTTTAGACCGAAAGTAGGCACCACCAGAAGAAACAGGTTGAGGAGGCTGCATATCCAATGTCAGATTCACCATATCTGAAAACTGTTGTTTGGTTGACAGTTTGGTATCTAACCGAAAACAGTAAAATGAGTATGATATTTGTGTCTTCTAAACTGCAAGGGATACGTCTTAACAGCATATAATGTGCTGTTATCTTAATGCTCATACATCTTATGAGAGTATATTATGACAATACCGCTAGGATGCTTTAGAATAGTACAGGGAATAGAATAATATGGTTGGCGAATATGATTTGACGTAGATCAAAATGACAATTTCAGTGTGCGTCAACTAGTTCGTTGATTGAATACTATTAGGTAAGTGTTGGTAAATAATACTGGTATCGAAGCGTGAAGTGCGTGTTTATGCAGGCATGTCACGTTATAGATACATACTTAGCGCGATACATACATACATACATACACACATACTTAGTCGTCAAACCATGAATTACCAGATGTCTACCCTAACCTATCTCCTAAAAACGTACAGCTCACAGAAGTTTTTGTTCGCACTCCAAGAAAGTGATTCCTCAGGCTAGGCTCCCAGAACTTTTCTACTCAAATCTAAAGGATTGTGGGTGATATGGCACATTGTAAGCATTATCCAACCAGACTCTATAGAGTAACCCTGGATCAACAAATTCCGTGTTATTCCATTTATTTGATATGCAAATGAAGTTGGGATTTAATGGTTTGAAAAAATTTGGGTATTGGGTACACGATATCCGTTATTTTGGTATTTGTATTTTCCAAAGCGTGTAAAACAAAATAAATTTGTTACTCCCCCTAGTGTTCCGAAAGAACCAATGAACAATGTGCACCTTTGCAAGCTGTCACGCGATAATTTTGTGACTTCTTATATCCTGCCTACTTAAGCCATAACTACGCAAAAGTTGAAATCTCCGAGCGATCAGTTATACTCCTGACATCTACTTGATTTCATATTGGATTTGTTGATTTGATGTATAGCGCAGAGTGATACAGTATTATTTATTAATCAAGTAAACAAATCTAATATGGATTACATCCTACCACAGTGCCCCGTTTTACACTTATATTAATCTACATGATTCCCTGACAAATAAAGTAACAGTTTTAATGAATACAGTAATTACATTGGACTTATTGAGAGTACACTTTCTCAAAATGCTTTGAAAACTATAAGACCATTTGTACGAAATTTAGGCCAGCAAAGTACAGAATGCAATGGTTGTAGATGTCTGCGGCTGACGTCAAAGTTCTCAAGTATTCAGCGGGTGTCAGGCTTCGTGAACATTCCCCGTCGTCAAAATTTTTTAAGCAGAAGTCTAAGAATATTTGCAAAATATACTGTGCATACTTTAAAACACCAGGGCATGAAGATTACTCACATGAAGGCAGTTACGACTTCAGTTTAGTTGCTTTTCGCCCTCCTGAAAATTAGGAGTTGTGGAGGTAACTAAGCGTACGGCGATGAAACACATTTGTATTGTATATAAGTGTTTGAATTAAATGATGTCTCACAAACTAAGAATGATTCATTGATCTGTAGTAGGGAAGCAAGAGTCAAACACAAAAGAAATGGTAAGGAACACATATAAAAACGAGAAACGCATGCATTAAGAGCCAATCAGTAACGGTATTAATTTAGGTTTAGAAACGTGTTTGTTTCTAACCTGAGACATCTGTCCAGCTGTGCTGCATCGTTCTGATAGACTAAAGTGAGAGTTGCTCAACTATTACGGCCCAATGGGTTGACTGGTAGCGAAACTGAAGAGGTTGAACTCCTAGCTGCGCAGAATTTGCAAATCTTCTCATCACAGATCACATACTTGGAGGTTTCCAAATATCCTGCTAACGAAGTGGGACTCTCGGTCGTTAACTCAAGTTTTGAGCTAGCACAGCGCAAACTGCCACTGCTCACAAAAATAACCTCTCCAAAACTAGACAAAGTCCATGCGACAGTTTGCGGGAAGGAGCATGCATTTTCGTTAAACCTTTAATTAAGTTATTTAAGGGTTTTGTAAGTAATCAGAAAGTGCTCAATCCTTGGGATTTGGGCCACATAACGCCAATCTTTCAAGAAGGTCTACGAATTAACCAGAAGAAATTCAAACTAGTAACATTCTTATCCATACCTGAAAGTATGAAGAGAAATCATAAGCCAAGAAGAAAATGTCTAGCTACAGAAAGAATTGACCCAGACCCAAAACTGGGCAGTCAATAATGGGTCTGAACTTAACCCTAAAAAATATAAGGTTACACATCTAAGACATGACGCATGTCATGTATATAGCCTCAACGGTATGGGACTTGAGGCGTCGGAGACAGAGAAGGATTCGGACGTCTTAGTCCCTCAAGACTTCAAGTCCTATGCCAACTACGACAAACGCACTTCGTGGAAATTCGACGTTAGTAACTCTTAAACAAATTATTGGACGATTCGGTCGTAGGTGTTCCCACCTGGAGCTTGTGACTATAGTCTCTTCCTACAAAAGGACAAATTAAGCCTAGGACGTATCCATAGGCAGTTAACCAAATTTGTTAAAGGAATTCGGTCTAAAATGTATGGAGAACGGCTGTTAGCCCCTGATTCATATTCTCTGGAATATAAAAGACTAAGAGGGGATTCAATAATGGGTAACAAAATCTTAATCACCCCCTTAGTTGCCGACTAGAAACCTACTTAAGAGGTGGTTGGGAGCTAGCTGAAAACTAACTTGATTTCCCTATTTTAATTACCTTTTCTTCCTCACTATATTTTTATGGATGTTAACAACTACATGAACTAATGATTTTCTGATTTTAGATGCGTAGACCGATTAGGCGAAAGCTTCTGTTCTTTTAACAACCATCTGAAAGTGAATGGCTAACAATTCTTTCCATTTTAACTTTCACCTCCAAACATGTCACGAGCTGCAGCGTTCCAAAAGTGAAGGGATATTTTGCATCGATAATAATAGTGAGGTGTAAACAAGTGAATTCCCAAAATTCAAAATTCTCAAATTACTGACGATATGGAAAAACAGAAGTAAAAATTATGAACATACTCCGTGTCTTCATGCAATTCGTCAGTCTTCAACGAAAAAGATAGTAAGCTATAAGCTTGTGTCAATCCTTGCAATGGTTATCTTTTAGAAGGTCCTTGAATGTGATCACCAAAGGATTTGCTTCCACTTGTTTTTGTAACGAGTCCCACTTAATGGGAGAACTGGTAATCAACTAGAATATGGTTTGGTCAAGACTTTTAGATCCTTTTTGATGTCCTCCGACGTTGTCTGTTTTAGGGGGTAAACAAATTGAATAAGTCAACACCTAAGTCATTATTCAGAAAGTGAAAAGCTAAAATCAGCTTACCTTCTTTGCTGTCATAGCATAAGGGAGGAGAGTTTAGCATCGCTTCTCGCCCTTCAGCAAAAAAACCTGTTATTAATTTACTGGTAACGCTATGGAACCCTAGTAGCGTACTACCTTCCTTCTTGAAGCATGCACTAGCCGCCCGGATACAGTATACAAACGAGGCCTTACATAATTGGAGCAAAGTGACATAAGCATATCTTTATTAACGCATCTGAAAACTTTACGAAGATACTTAAACATGAGTAAGATTCCACCTGCAGCAGTAATAAAATTCACCGTCCCTCCCGTTATGTCATACTTCTCTCTTTGCAATCAAGAGGTGTTCACTGCCTCGTTTCAATAATGAGGTTAGCTTCCTTGGTATTGTTGTGACTACTGTAACGTTTTTCAGAGATGGCTCGCTTGATGATATCCCCTACTACTTTCCTAGTATTAGTTAATCAATGAGGTATTCCACTATTGATGAATTTCGTAGATGGTTAAGTTGCAGGCTTTATGTGAAATTTGTTGGAGCAGGTTATGGGGTTGAGAAAATGAATGTCTTGCTCGGAAACTTGAATATAACTCCGGAAGATGACTAAAAACAGAACTCCGTAAGTTATTATTTACCCAATAAACGCAAACATATATTTATCTTGGCAAAACATAGACATTTGGTATTTATGGCGGAAACATGAAAGAAACACATTTTCAGTGGGTAAACCGGAAAAATATAACTCAGCATGACCTTGATGTCAACTTGGAAGCCAGCAGAGGAATTCAGGACGTAAAAGAAAATCAGAAACAGAAATACTACCGACCTATAGCACTTCTACCAGTGCTGTCCAAATTAATGGAGAGCCTGGTAGATGACCATATTAGAGACTATTTAAACAAGAGGGGGGCACTAAGTGATGCTCAACACGGTTTCCGAATGGGTAGGTCCTGCGCCTCAACCTTCTCGTAACTGGTGACAACTGGACTGCATTTAGGGACCAACAAATTTCTTTTCATGTGATTTTCCTGGATTTTGCCAAGGCCTTAGACACAGTCTCATACACCATTCTCATACACGAAATAGCGATGTTCGGTATTAACGGTCAAGTGCTCTCTCTTGGATGCAGGGCTGTTCAGACGGCAGAGAATTCTGAACAAAAGTCAACAAGATTTGCTTGACTTGGATGACATCATCTGGTGTATCACACGGAGCAATTCTGGGTCCACTGCTGCTCCTTCTTTTTGTGAATGGCCTCGCATCCAGTCTTAGCTCCCTGATTCTACTTCATGCTGACGATGTTAAGTTGTGGAGAGCTGTGGCATCCGAAACAAAATCAAGTGGACTACAAAGTAATCTCAGGTTGCTGGTAGAGTGAGAGAATAATAACTGCCTAGCATTCAACCCCGACGCAATCAGCACTGAACAAGACCTCAGTTGGCGATATCAAAATCCCAATGGGCGACATGAATGCCAAAGTGGGAGTGGACAACTCAGAAAGAGAACTAACCATGGGTCGAGAAGCACTCGGTGCAATGATGAACGAGAACGGAGAATCGCTTGCAGAATTCTGTGCATTCAACGATTTGGTGATTGGAGGCACTGTGTTCAAGCACAAGGATATCCACAAAGCCACAAGGATTTCACCAGACACCAGGACACAGAACACTAAAAATCAGATCGACTTCATCTCCATCTGAAGAAAGTGGAGACGCAGCCTACTTGACACAAGGTCAAGAGGAGGAGCAGATGTAGGCTCACACCACTCACTGTCTAGTGCAAGGAACCTTCCAAATCAAGTTGAAAGCCTTCAAGGAAGTTGGTGATAGACGACCACAGTTCAAGTTCAACACATAGGACAGAAAGTGAAGGACGAAACTAAAAAGGAATTCACATCAGCCATCAAGAGAAAATGGGAGATATCAAACAACATCCCTGAAGGGACCTGCGTGGATGAACACTGGAACTCTTTGAAAGGGATGTGGAAAGAAACATGCATAAGTGTGTTAGGAAGGAAGAAGAAAGAAGATAAGGAATGGATCTCGATGGATACCTGGAAGCTGATAGAGGAGAGAGAGGAAGATGATGAAGCAGAATATAAACCAGTGCAAACATGCACAACGAGAAGAAGAACTGAGTACAATGTATATAACACTGGATAAAGAAGTGAAGAAGAGTATGCACAAAGACAAAAGACACTTCTATGACACACTGGCAAGTGAAGCAGAACAGGCTGTAGGTAGGAGAGACCTGACATCATATCAAATAACCAGGTTACTATCTGGGAAGAGATCAACACAGATGAAGCCAGTCAAAGATGATGAAGGAAATATAGTTACCAAAGAGGAGAAGAAAAGGAAATGATGGGCTGACCACTTCAAAAGCTCTCGAATCGACCACCACCTGCATTTCGTCCAGAAATACTACCTGCAGCCACAGAACTACAAGTAAACACAAGCCCTCCGACGAAAGTCGAAGTCCTGAACGCCATGAAGCTACTGAAATGGGGGAAAGCAGCAGGACCAGATGGAATCCCGCCAGAAGCACTGAGAACAAATGCAGAGACAACAGCAGACATGCTCACACCATTATTACAAAAGGTTTGGAAGGGAGGTAAGGCACCTGCAGATTGCAAGAAGGGCTATCTTGCCAAACTCCCAAAGAAGGGCGATGTAAGCCTTTGCAAGAACTGGCGCGGAATCACTCTCCTGTCCACCCCAAGCAAAGCCGCATCATCCTGAAGAAACTAAAGGATGCGCTGGATTCAAAACTGCTACCCGAACAGGCTGGATTCAGGAAGTACAAATCATGTGTGGACCGAATCGCAACGCTTCGCATCATCATAGAACAGAGTATAGAATGGCAGTCAACTCTCTACCTCAACTTCATCCACTTTGAAAAGGTTTGGACAGCGTCGACCGAAACTAATTTGGCAGTTGCTTCAACACTACGGAATACCAGAAACCTTTATCAATCTCATTCAACAACTATATGAAGACGCCACGTGATAAGTAATTCACAATGGGAAGCTCAGTGTTGCTTTTGAAGTAAAAACAAGGCTGTCTACTATCACCCATGATATTCCTGATTGTAGTGGACTCGATCATGCAACAAACAGTGAGGAGTGAGAAGAGGGGGATACGCTGGACCGCGGAAAAGAACCTATAATATTTGGATCTCGCCGATGACTTGTCTCTAATGTCACACAAACTTGAAGATCTACAGGCGAAAACTAACAAGTTGATAGAAGAGGCAGCGAAGATGGGACTTCAAGTGAATATAGAGAAGACAGAGGTGATGAAAATACCGCACCACCACCACCAACAACAACAAGCTCCAATCACCATCAACGGGAGAAACCTAAAGGAAGTAGCCTCCTTCACCTTTCTAGGCAGCATCGTTTCAACTACAGGCGGCACAGACGAGGAGGTCGAAGTCACAATCGGAAAAGCAAGACAGGCGTTCATTAACCTGAAACCAGTGTGGAGATCTACTAAACTTAGCATGTGTAACAAGATCCGGATTTCCAACACTAATGTCAAGTCAGTGCTTCTGTATGGCTCAGAAACTTGGCGCGTCACGAAAAGCACTTCCAATAAACTACAGACATTCATCAACAGCTGCCTACGCTGGCTCGTTACTGAAGATCAGATGACCAAAAAGAATAAGCAACAAGGAGCTCTGGGAACGAACCGACCAAGAACCTATCACCCAACGAATATGCAGAAGGAAGTGGAGATGAATTGGGCATACACTGAGAAGACCGACTGGGGACATCACGCGTCAGGCCAGTTGCTCGAGTGGAACCCCCATGGGAAGCGACGAGTTAAACGTCCGAGGAGATCATGCGAGGAAGAAATGAGAGCTTGTGCGCTGTCATGGAGCCAGGTTCAAAAGATTTCAGAGAACAGAGTGAACTGGAGACGTGCTGCTGAAGCCTTATGTTCCATTAGGAACCCAAGGGACAAATAATAAATAATAATTCAACCCAGATAAGTGCCGAACCATGTTTCTGCCCACCACATTTCGTAAAAAGTATTCTACTCTCTCTACCGGACACAGCTTCCCCACACGACCTCGGAGAAAGACCTGGGACTAATACTGACTGACAACTCAGACACCTGTCCCAATCATCTAGTAGATGCCTCCAGAGCCCATACAGTACTGCACTTCAAGCACAGAAAACTAGGTGTCATCACTTCGGAACACTTTCTGAAGCTGTACAACACCTATGCACGACCCCACTCAGAGGTCCACAATGTCATTGCACCCCACACCTGAAAAGAGATGTGAACCTCCTGGAAAAAGTCCAGAGGCGAGCAACAAAAGGTGTTGTGGGAATGCCGGAAAATCCCTCAGGATAGGCTGAAAGACCTAAGGTTTTACTCACTTAGTTACCGTAGATTTCGTCGCGACTTGATAACGGCTTACAAAACACCAATTAATTTGAGTCATCTGCACAGTGGAGTCCTACCAAAAGGCCGCTGTGGCGATCCTGGCGGTAACCTAAGAAGAATCGCCTATCAAAAGGCAAAAACCCGTGTGGGTTCACACTTTCTGACTCTGCGAGTTTGCGGCAACTGGAACGCATTGCTTGCGGAGATTGCCACTGCTCCGTCTATCGACAGCTCCAAGATGTTGGAGAGCGACGCACGACTTGCACTTATCCAGCTGGAATATGGACTAGGTTGATACAACCAACTAATTCCCCACAATCTAGCACACTCAACATTATATCGAACCTGTTTCACTCGCACTATCATCGCGAACTTGACTCACCTCCAGCTACCATACCTCCAACAATAACATTAATATTTCTCTTCCCATAATCCGTCTTGTAATCTTACTTGCTCCTTCTCTTCCCTCTGACCCTATTTACTGAGGTTCTTCTTACCACTGTTATCTCCCCTGAATCTACCTAAGTTTCTCCTTCCCTTCTGTTCCGCCTCTTTTCACCTCGTTTTTTCGCACTTCTCCCTTGATTTCACTGGACATCTTCTCTTCCTTTTCTATCTTCTTTCTACAACCAGTCCAAACAACTGTGTGATGACATGACCCTTGAGGAATGCATCTGCATCACAGTCCTTGGACAAGTCACACAATCCCCAAAAATTGAATCTACACCCAAGAGCCCGTCGCGCTAACCAAAGCTACGGCAGGCGAGTGGGTAGACTAACTACATCGCAATCCACGAAAGACCTAGAAGCGAGCGCAAAGAAATGAATTGGCACACACCAGCTAGTATAAACTATCGGATATTTGGTCGCGCATTTTCAGCTTCTTTATTTTAACCACGGTGCCAGTGAGACTGACAATTTGGTAACCGTTTGTCTATAGTCTCCATTAAACACAGGACAGATAATAGCATCCCTCCGACAGTTACGTAACGATGTAAGAACTACGTATTACTGCAGTCACTTCGTACTTACCTGCTGAGATATTGCTGACTGTTTGTGCCGCTAAAGAGGCGAGCCAATCGTAGCTATGGCTATCTCACACACCGGCGGTGATTACAATGTCGCATTCCTCGCCCAAAATTCAGTTTAATTAGGAAGGTGAATGACAAACCCAAGAGCTTAGATCCGTAATGCATATGTTATGGCCCTATTCTAGCACTTACTGTGATTTTCGCTGCTTACTGCCTTCCGTCTTTCTCCACCGACCAGCATACCGGTACTTGCATGGCGGGTCTACATGACTGTTCTCGTCCCTATGTAGGCGACAATCATGAATCCTATACAGACTGTTAGTTTCCTTTGGCATTTAATGATGACTCCACTAATCAAACAACTTACATTTTCAAATCGTTTAATGCATGCTTCACACTCTGGCCATGTTTGTAAGTTTCTGTTCATCAGTTTCAGTTATAAGGATAGTAGGCCAGTTGGCCTGTGTTAATCCTTGCAGAAGATATCTCTATGACGATCTAGTTTCTGCTTGAACGCGTTGACAGAAGGTGCTGATACTACTTGATGAGGTAAGGAGTTCCAGTAGTTGACAACATGATGGGAGAAAGGCAGATTCACGCTAAGTTGATTAGATCGCGGTCTTCGAATTTTCTTGCGATGCCCTCGGAGATAGTCAGTCCTAGCAAGGGAGTAAAAAAGATAGGACATATCAGTACCGAAGTCATTATTAAGAATACGAAATGCTAGTTTGAGTTCACCCCGTCTTCTACGGTAAGACAGTGGGAATAAATTTAGCTGATCTAGTCGTTCTTCATAGGACAGATTCGAAAGGCCTGCCACAAGCTTAGTTCCTTCCCTTTGAACACGCTCGAGTGCGTCAGCATTCTTTTTAGGCATGGGCTGGCCGCCTGAATGCAGTATTCCAAGTGAGGTCTGACGTAGACAGAGTATTCTAAACATGTCTTCATCAAAAAATTTGAAGGCCCTGTGGAGGGACCAAATATACGGAAGCCCTTTGCTACAGCTGCATTACAGCTTGTCGAGGTTTTCAAAGCATGACTAATGACGACACCCAAGTCTTTTATTTCAAGGACTGGAAGTAGTGGGATACTGGAAACAATTGCTATGACCAATGTGCATTATTGCACTTTTGCTAGGATTGATTTCCAAGCACCAACGTTTGGACCAACCTACTAGTTCATCTAAATCCGCCTGAAGTGCATACCTATCTGCATCACTGCGTATGGCTCTCCAAATCTTTACATCATCAGCAAAGAACAGTACTGAAGAGTTGAGCATTTTCGGAACATTCACATGCGACACTTTGTCGAATGCCTTACTGAAGTCCATAAACACGGCATCTATCGGCAGCTCGCAATCACACGCTGCAACCCATTCCTCCCTTGCGATAAGGAAGTTAGTTAGAAAGGTGTGTGCAGTACGAAAAACCGTTTTGCAGTGGTGCCAAAAGGTTGGTTGATTCCACATGTTAAAGTCTCCTGTCACGAATTATTTTTCTAAAATCTTAACAACTATGCTAGTTAGACTCATAGGGCGATAGTTAGACACCAAATGGCGACTACCGGTCTTAAAGACTGGGCTGATTACGGTATCTTTCCAGTCTCTAGGGCAGCGAGTCTGAGTTGGGGACATATTGAAAAGATCAATGACTGGCTCAGCAATGATGTCTGCTAGCGAGGATAGAAGTCTGGGATGTAACTCATCGAGACCTGGGGATTTTACAGGTTTAAGGTTAATGAGCAACTGTAAGACTCTATCCTCTGTTGTGAACACTGTATCTACTAGTGGAACAGTGCTGACACCAGTATTTAGCAATTCATCGTCATGATCTACAGAGAAGACTCCACTAAAGTAATGCGATAGACTTCCCGCTTTGGACAGATTAGATTCCGCCAGACTATCGGACTTCTCATCCGTTGCCAGAGAGGGATTTCCGCCTTTTCTTTTAGTCACAAGTTGTCTGAATTCAACTACCAAATTTACTGGTCAAACATTCGATCTGACAGACATTTTAATGTTGCTTTACAAATGACAATTGTTACAAAACCGAGTCTGTTCAGCGTAAGAAGGAAGCCTCGATGTTTCGAGAATTAGAAAATACCGCTTTTTCTTTTACAAGAGCCCTGTCGCACTGACCAATCAGAAAACTAAAATTAACGCTTTATCTCACTCGCGCGTAATAGGAAGTTACATTTTAGCGGTTATAATCACGTTCGGCGACTGGTACTAATGTAAGAGCTTATTGATAAACACAGCCTACCGAGTTGTTATTTGATGGTTTGTTTGTTTCTTTCGAGGTTTATTATGTTCATGATACATACTTGTTAACGCCATCGCAAATAAAAATAATGGTACGCCGTTGAAATGCAATGCAAACTTGAATCTTAAGTGATTAAGTTAGTAGGCTAACTAGTTAGCCAACTGGCGTGTGATAATTCTTAGGGTACGTCTCTCCATGAGCATCTATGGTTGAAGTAAACCTGAGTGACGGGAACTGTTGAGCACAACTAATTGAGTTGAAGATGAAAGGAATTGCAATCTTACCGTATGATAAATCACGTGATTTAACATTTTAGCTTATGCTTTCAAAAACTCAGTAAGAGTATTGTTCTCGAGCCATAGGTCCCAACGTCAAACATCAGTAGTGCGAGTAGAGGAAATTGTAGTTATCGAGCTCTCGCTTGTCTTGAGCCTCAGTTCTTTTTGTTCGGTTGTACCCATTCGATGGTCGCAGAAGTCTTTGCGTCTTCCTGCTTGTAGCTTTGGAGGTAGTGATTATCTTTTTGAAGGTATTTTATTTGCAAATTGTAGCTTGGTTTTTTTTGGGGGGGGGGGCAACGGAGCTGCTGATAAGATCAATCAACGGTTTTGCAATTCCTCTTGCTGTAGGCACTTGTAGGTAGGTGTTAAGCGTTACTTAAAAAGGTTCCATAAGTCTACCCTATTTTTACTTGTACTTCTGTTCTTACCAGGATAACACGGCTTAACATCGGTTCCAAGTTTGCTTTGATCTAATAAATGCAAACTTTTTACTGTTTTTCAAGTTTATCAGGGCTTTTGTGTCGATTTTCTTTTTTTACGACAATGGTCACAAAACGGCAGATGTGCAGAAGACAGAGCTGTCGTCAAGTTGCCCAGGTGGTTATGCAGCGTGATACCTGTAACGGATGGTTCCATCACGCTTGCACAGACAACGCATAGTACACTAAACTTAGTAACCCTGGTCTCAAGTGGCATTGCCGCTTGTGTAGATCTGAGCTGAAAAATGTTCTTGAGATCATCGATATGTTAACGGAAATAAATAATAGGCTGACAATAAATCGAAAAAAGGGGAAGCTGTAAAATTCAAAAGCAGTGCCTAAGTACAAGGGCTTCGGAGTTCGGAAACCGACTAACGGAAAAAATGCTCAAGTCATCCGAGAAGAGCAAGGAATCAGTTTGATGCACCTCACTAGTGGAATAACATCAAGTGTCTTACAATCCTTCACTAGGATTTTGTCAACAGATGAGGCACAAAATAAAACGGTCATACCGAGTAAGGGTGCTCAAGGCGGAGGATGGACATCCGTTGTGCAAAATGAGAACAGTCGAGTTTCAACTCCAGTCAAACCCGTCGGTCTTGGGAAGACGGAAAGCTCCAGGAACAAGCTCAAGTAGGGTAGTCTGAAAATAAGGAAGGCCAAAACTGAGTCTGCAACGAAGTCGGACGGACAGCAGACCATGCAACTGGCTTACAAGCTTGTCAAACAAGCAAATGAGTTACTCACGAACGAGACCAAAGTTCAAGAAAAACAATAAAATTCAACAAGAAATGCATAATCGTCAACACCTGATGAAATAAAACACTGTCCGGAATGATTCTTTGATCTTTATCAACCTGACAGATAGCCCTTATCTCCCATACAGCCCTCAGGATAAGATTGATAAGGTTCTGTGGGAGAACATATGCAGAAAACTTAAGCTGGACCACATTAAGCCAGTAGCTGCAACTAGGCTCCCACGTGGTTCCGATCCATTAACTGAGGATAAACCTCGAATCTTAAGGCTAACATTTTCCAACTCAAATAGTGTTGAGGATGGGCCCATAGCCTCTCACGTGCTGAGACAAAGAATGCAAAGGAACCTGGTAGTACGAGTCATACCTGAAAATCCAGACACTGAGGATGCTCACTACTGTTCTCGCAAGTGCTAGTTCCTTAATGCTGTGAGCCTCAAGGGAGTAATAACATAAAGCGTTTGGTAGATGCCCGAAAAAAGATGATGACCCCCAACCAAGGTAAGCCAGAGTAATCTTTCTGGCCTCTCAAATGGTAGCATCTACACTGGCGGCATTCCGGGCGAACAGAAGTTGCCTGCCACCTGAAGTCCCCATGCAGCTTGATAAGTCCCAAAACGAGAGGCTGCAACGAAAACAAAAAGTTGGAGTTACTTGTACCTCCGGAAGACTGCTTAAATCCAAAAATGGAAGGGGGTTGGAAACACCAAACAGGTAAGCATCAATTAGGCAGGTACCCAACCCCCACGCCTGAGGATTCAGCCAGCCAACTGGACAATGAAGTGTGTTCAGGAAGCGCATTCCAAATAGATAGCAGAAACTGCATCTATGCAAATGTACAAAGTTTACCGAATAAACTCGAACTGTGGGAACTAAGTAAGGACACTTATGCTCATCTTATAGGTATTACTGATACAGACAAACGCATGTATGAAGGCATTGAGAGCCGATCGGCAGCAGCATCAAGTCAGGCCTACAAACATGTCTGTGTCTAACCCGAGAAGTCTGTTCCGCTGCGCTGCTTCATTCCGGCAGGCTAAAGCGGGAATATCTCAACTACTAGGTACTAATCTGCTCACTGCAGTAAACAGGTGGACTAGTATTGTCGAATTGGTATTACTTACCTAGACTTTGCTAAGGCGTTTGATCGTGGTAATCATGACTGCCTTATTGATAAGTTAAAATTAATCGGGATTCGACCACCGCCCACTGACTAGTTGTCTTCATATCTACCAGGTCATTCATTTAGAGTTCGAGTGAGTTTCTCCATATCTGAAAAAACAGAATGTCCTAGTGGTATTCCCCAAAGTCCAGTACTAGAGCCTCTTCTTTTTCTAACATGCATAAATGAATTACCTCAACAGATTTCTTCCGAAATCCTTATTTTGCCGACGACGTAGGACTATGGAGAGAAATCGAAAGTGAAAAAGATTTTCTCGACTGGAAGATTTAACTCAACTTTAAAACTGGGCAGTCAATAGCTAGCTCGCATTTAATCCTGAAAAATGCAAGGTAATACACGTAAAACACGATACATGTCATGTATGGAACTTGAAGCGTCGCTGCCGGTGGAAGATTTAGCGTTTTAGTCCCTAAAGACTTAAAATCCTATGCCAACTGTGACAGAAATGCATTTCGCGGAAACTTGGCGTTGGTAACTCTTGGACGAATTTCCGGACGCACGACTTGCACTTATCCAGCTGAAATATGGACTAGGTTGATACAACCAACTAATTCCCCACAATCTAGCACACTCAACATTATATCGAACCTGTTTCACTCGCACTATCATCGCGAACTTGACTCACCTCCAGCTACCATACCTCCAACAATAACATTAATATTTCTCTTCCCATAATCCGTCTTGTAATCTTACTTGCTCCTTCTCTTCCCTCTGACCCTATTTACTGAGGTTCTTCTTACCACTGTTATCTCCCCTGAATCTACCTAAGTTTCTCCTTCCCTTCTGTTCCGCCTCTTTTCACCTCGTTTTTTCGCACTTCTCCCTTGATTTCACTGGACATCTTCTCTTCCTTTTCTATCTTCTTTCTACAACCAGTCCAAACAACTGTGTGATGACATGACCCTTGAGGAATGCATCTGCATCACAGTCCTTGGACAAGTCACACAATCCCCAAAAATTGAATCCACACCCAAGAGCCCGTCGCGCTAACCAAAGCTACGGCAGGCGAGTGGGTAGACTAACTATATTG
Organism: Heterobilharzia americana; assembly: GCA_944470555.2. NCBI lineage: Eukaryota > Metazoa > Platyhelminthes > Trematoda > Strigeidida > Schistosomatidae > Heterobilharzia > Heterobilharzia americana. The sequence continues at coordinate 46,831,698 of OX104127.1, forward strand.
GTATCCATGAATTACTTGAAGTTGTGTCGCTACACTGATTGAGATATGTACGCCTACTCATCTCTTCTAGCGAGAAAGCGTTATCTTTTAGGTTATCTGGATGCGAGAACCATGTCATTTACAAACCTTATCAGTTGTTTGCTTTGATGTGACGGGTCTCACGCGCTTTATCCTACTACTGGGCACGATTCTGAGATCATAGTGAGTAGGCGTCCAAATAGCAGCACATCTGCCAGGAGGGTTGAGCAGTAGGACCCTGTTTTGGAACGGTGTTAAGCGGGTATTCAGGGGAACATCTATGCTAGTATTTTTGGGAAAATACGTGGCGTTGAGTATCGCAATACTCACACGCTTGAAAGTCACTTATGCCTTTGTCTGAAATAGTTTACAACCATCAAGCTAATGTTCACAAAGGCAGGTCGTTGATATCGGTCATTTCGAGTGCTTACAAACAACTTGAAAATACTTATGGTCGTTTTGGATATCTTTAAGTATTCAACGAGATCACGAGGGAAATTTCCCAAATATCTTTTAAATGATCATGTCTCATAAGGATTGGTGTCAATGCGTGCAATGATATGGTGTCAAAGATGATAAGATCTAAATGTCTTTGTTTCTCGGGTAACCTATAATTTAAGAACCATTTCATTCAATAACTATTGTATGCTGCATATTCCTAATTCTGATGCGCTATTGCGTACTTGAATGTGATTGGCCGTCACTGATGTTTAGTTCTACTGATCTATTTTTTCAGCTAAGTGGCTTATATCACTTGTTTTTGTTATTGAGTTCCAGTCGTTAAACACTGTGTGTGAGAAAACCTACGCTATGTTGATTCGATCGTGGTAGCCTCGAATATGATCAACTTTAAGGGAAAGAAATAAGACGTGTCAGTCCAAGAATTTTGAGTGTTAATATAAGGTCTCCTCTTCTCCTACAATAAGATAATGGAAAAATATTTAGTTTCTAAATGGTTCTCACAGGACAAGTTAGACAGACCAACCACCAACTTTTTACCGAGCCTTAGAACGCGTTCCAGTGGTTTAGCATCGTGAATGAAGCAAGGAATGTTCAATTTAATGCAGTATTCGAAATGGGGTCCACAAAATTGGGGTACAATTTTTGAAACATGTCTTCATTGAAGTATCTGAATGCTCTCCAAAGACCACGACACCCGGAACCCTTTTTCTTTGGCTTCAGTGCAATGTGCAGACGTTTTCAAGTTGTGGTCAACTATAACTACGTAACCTTTATTTCTAGGAAATCAGGTATTGGTGCCTCATCTCTCAGACACTGGTGAAAGCTGCTAAGATCATTATGCGTAACTGCATATTTGCTAGGATTAATTTCTGGACACTAATGTTTGAACCACTGAACTAGTGCATTTAGGTCGGCTTGTAGTACACGTCCATCGTCACGTTTACAGATAACCGTTCGTTATATTCACGCCCTCGGGAAATAACACCGGTTACTTAATCACATCCTGTTTTTGACAGAACCTGTCAAAAGGTGAAAATCGGGTTGATTCACCTTCATCCAGGTCTGAAACCTGCCTGGTTCCCTCGAGTTTGTTCTCCGGCTCCACTTAAACGTCAGACAACTATGAAGGGTCTTGGATACGACGCTAGCCAGGCTGATTCCCCTGTGGTTGTCACAATGAGAATTCTCTCTTTCTTTTTTATAGATTGGGATTACCAGTGGAGCAGACAAGTCTGAGGGGACTACCCCAGATTCCTAAAGCTACACAGTTCATTTATATTCGGTAATTGCCTACCCCCTTCTCTATAAGCTTCTGGTGCCAAACCGTGACTTTTTGCTACTTTGTATTGCTTCAGGTTTGGAACAGTCTTCTCAACTTCGAGGAACGTTAAAGGACCGAAATCTACATTATATTCAGGTTCGGACTGGATGCTGGGCATCTAAAGCGTTGCTGTCAACCAGTTAAATTGTATATCCAACTTTCTAGCTGCCTATATCTGCATCAGAAGAGGCAGCGAAGATGGGACTTCAAGTGAATATAGAGAAGACAGAGGTGATGAAAATACCGCACCACCACCACCAACAACAACAAGCTCCAATCACCATCAACGGGAGAAACCTAAAGGAAGTAGCCTCCTTCACCTTTCTAGGCAGCATCGTTTCAACTACAGGCGGCACAGACGAGGAGGTCGAAGTCACAATCGGAAAAGCAAGACAGGCGTTCATTAACCTGAAACCAGTGTGGAGATCTACTAAACTTAGCATGTGTAACAAGATCCGGATTTCCAACACTAATGTCAAGTCAGTGCTTCTGTATGGCTCAGAAACTTGGCGCGTCACGAAAAGCACTTCCAATAAACTACAGACATTCATCAACAGCTGCCTACGCTGGCTCGTTACTGAAGATCAGATGACCAAAAAGAATAAGCAACAAGGAGCTCTGGGAACGAACCGACCAAGAACCTATCACCCAACGAATATGCAGAAGGAAGTGGAGATGAATTGGGCATACACTGAGAAGACCGACTGGGGACATCACGCGTCAGGCCAGTTGCTCGAGTGGAACCCCCATGGGAAGCGACGAGTTAAACGTCCGAGGAGATCATGCGAGGAAGAAATGAGAGCTTGTGCGCTGTCATGGAGCCAGGTTCAAAAGATTTCAGAGAACAGAGTGAACTGGAGACGTGCTGCTGAAGCCTTATGTTCCATTAGGAACCCAAGGGACTAATAAATAATAATATAATATCGGCGTCCTATCATTGTCGGTGATGGTCTTACTAACCATCGTCTCCTTGTCAGTATCCTAAATAAGCCTAGATAATTGTCGACTAATACCTAATTCTGATTCTCCCCCCCTCTATATCACGTTCACCACCCATCACTGTTCGCGGTCATTACAAAGACATTTGGTCAACCTACGTTTGAGATGCTTTCTCTCCTCAGTGTGGTTAGATTCATCTGGAATCAGTCTTCTTACATCAGTCATTTTAGACGATATTGTGGGGACTCAATGACGTTCGCTAACCTTTGAATGTAAATTAGCAATTGTCTTTATTGCTGTTTTTACAGCAGTCCTAACTCACCCAGGCTTCCTCAGAATGAGCATTGCTATCACGTTTAGACAAATGCTTACCTATTTCATCCTAAATACATAACTGATATCCTCGTCTTCTATTTCAGCACGCAGGCTTAACTGCCGCCTGTTTCCGGCAACCGTTGAGGAGGAGACATATACGTGCCGGCACTAGCGCGTGATCGGAATTTAAACAAATACTTCGGAAAGAGCAGAAGTCCTCCACTGATCCCCTCCAACAATGGGTTGTAGCAATATGGTTTATCTGTATCTGACGCTGGTTTGATGTCCGTGGACGCCGTCGGTATTTGGGACCGTTGACAAAATCGCTCCTTTGAGCGTGATGGAAATGGCTAGATCGGCAATTAAATTGGGAACCAATTGTTTGAAAGTTAAATTTTTGACCCTGTAAAACCTTATTTGAACTTAAGAAGTCGATTTTTGACTCCAAACAGCTTGATAAAAAGTTAACTAAGGAACGACTGGGTTAGGTTGCTGAGCAATAAAATATCTGTATTGGCGTTTGAAAAGTTTCATCTGCTACAGCAATGTTGAAACACTAATCTGTACTACTCTATAAAAGCCTTAGATTTCAAATGTATTGTCATTTAGTTTGCTTTCTTACACTGACGATTGTACTTCAGAGGTGCAGTTGAACGCCACGTGGGGTGTCATCCAGTAAAATTCTTACTTGTAACTGGAATTGCTGAAGTTTTATTTTTGAACTTAGTGAGTGAATGTAGCCCCCAATAACCGTATGCAACATGGTTACCCAGACTTTGACATGTGGAGTGGGTTTCGAGCTTGTCCTCTGGTTTGATAATCAGTGAAGCTCACACTTTTTACCCTCGATCTCACCAGACTATCGATCTGCCTAAAGTGGTCCAACTATTGGTCTAATAATATTTATTGTATACTCAAATTCAGTCAAGATAGTCTTCGAGTTATGTCTGCACTTCTTTTGTTAATTTGAAGATACTACATGTAACGTCTTTAAGTTTACTAACTTTATTGTTATATTACTTTTGAATACAACTACTAGTTTCGTTTCTTTTACTGAATCGTCTGATAGATTACCTACTGTGAAGAAGTAATGGGTGATGAGTATGGTGGTGCTGCAGATGATTTCGAATCGGATGAGGAGCCTTTAGATGAAGTCCTAGAAGAAGATTTGGACACAAAACCTGGTAGGTCCTATGTGTACTTTTTGTTTTGACGTGTTCGAATGATCTGTACTGGCGTTTCATGTAGTTTCGTTCATCTATGTATCACAAAAGTGTATTATCGCTTGTGGCTGATGTGGACTTTCGAAACTGGTGTTCTTTTTTTGATACAGCTTGTTCATGGACCCTGTTTGTTGTGTAGGCTAAGAGTGAAGTGCTTTTAAGTGACAATTGCTGTGATTGATTTGAACTTCAATTCAAAGTTAATATCCATTTTGGTTTTTGCATATCAGGTTTGTATAAGATATAAAATGATATTCAGTTGCATGCCATTAGACTAATTATATGTTCTACTGAACTGTTTCTCTTCAGATTGATAGTTTCAATTATTTGGAATGTTGAAATCGATCTCTGCACCAAGTTAGCAGTTAAATTACACTAGCAATGCTTCAAAAGATTAAAGTTGGGTGCGTGTAATTTGCTTACTTAGTCCATATTCAAAGGTAGTATGTAATGACTACATGAGAGAGCATAAGAAACTGTTGTGCAGTATAATTTTCCGTCTATTAACTAATAAACTTTGCTTCATGGTGGATCTAAATGTCTCTTTAGCCTTCCTTATCTCTGCTAGGATTCTGTCGATGAACTGGAGTCTTTCATCGTTTTAGATAAACGATTTATTCAAGGTACTCAAGCACTTCACTTCATGTTCTGGAACTAAGTATTGGTATGGACAAGACGTAAGACATAGTTTTATCTTCTATTAGTAAGGCTTATTAGTATCAAATATTCTCTGAATTTCGGCACAAAATCTGGAGACCTGGATTCACATGGTGCTCATAGTTTTGACGTGTACGATTTAAAGACGACTTCAGCTGGTTGTTATTTTGAGTTAAGTACATGTATGTTAGTAACAACTTTATTTTATTTAGGATGATGCAGATTGTTGTCGAACCAATATTACTTTTGATTCGAAATTGGTTTGATGGCTGTTAGTAAAGATATGTCGCCCCAACATTTGATTGATGCTTTATTATTTCATAAACTGTCATAGTGTTTTTGTCCAAAAACTGTCAGAAATGAGATATTTCTAGTAAATTTCTCTCGATGTTGTACTGGCCCTATACTCCAAGTATACCCTTCTATTCTGTTTAAAATGGACACTGCAAGAATTTGGATACCTTGAAAAACTTCATGAAGAGAAGGCTAAAGTAGCATTTTGTCACAGCTTTGAGAAAATTCATCGAAAACAGTACTTTTCATTGAAAATATTTTGGTATGCATATGCATCCGTGTGGATACAAAAGGCTCGATTGGAATCTCTCGGCGTATATCTTTTGTATCAACTGCGAGAAATGTGGCTATCTAAGCCAACTACACTATTCATCGGTTTACATCGTTATACTCTGCTGACACATGGTTATTCATGTTTGACAACTTAAAGATGCTCCAGGCAATTGGACGTTTTTCAGAATTATTCATGTTTTGGAACCGTCAAGTAAAAATTATGGGAGTTAGGCCAGGAGTACTTGGGAATTTAGTCAGTTAAATTAGGAATTCGTATTAGTAAATGTCTGTAGAACATATGTTCCTTATCCAATCACCGCTTACCCAGTACTCGACCACTTCACTCTCTATTTTCAAAAGAGGTACTGCTGCAGAACAGTCATGAAACAACAATTTCCTCTTTGAAAATAATCATGTTTCACTGGTTATTATTAATAGTTTCCAACTAAAAACCCTAATAAATTTCTCCACGTGTTTCCAAGAAAGGTAGAAGTCACATAATTTTTCTCCGATGGATCGATCTCAATCAGTGATTGTCTGAAGTGTTAACAGATAGAGAAAATATTTCCTGCTTAGAAAACACAGTAGGTTGGCTACAATTTTATAAATTTTGCACTGAGCAATCATCTAGTGTTAATCAAGAACACGTAATAAGGAGTTTAACAATAGTGTTTTCGAGATAAAACTAATAATTATTATCAGGCAAAAATATGAGAAATAGAACATTTAGTTCTGTTTTAAACCTATTAGTCATGACTTCCTTATCTTCTAAGTCAGTAGGTGATGTGAGTCTTAGCAACGGTTAGTGTAGTGATTAAGTGGTATTTGCAGAATGATAATCGAGATATCTTTCTGAATGAGTTAGCTTTCTGAATAAATGAATAAATTCATTTTGTCATTCTGCTATCCTTCGACCATATCAAATCAAATACCACATCAAATTCAATCTCTTTAAATAGTGTGATTTTTCGACACGCTGTTTATATGTCTGAAAATTTTGTCCAGGTTATCGCGTTTAACTATAATACACGTATCAACTACGTATCTTAACTAAATTTTCGGAGTAACTAATCATTTCATCATTGCATTCTTTTCTGGTGAATGGATGAACAAATTGGAAACTTTTGGGGATACTGGAGATCCTAGTGTGTCTTCTGTTTGTCTGTATAGATCTCCGAACGTGAAAAATATTGACCTTAAACATAACACTAAACGTTTTATACTTTCACTTTGATTTAATAGACAATGAGTATCTAGGTCAGTATCTGACACTAGAACGATGACTCAAGATATATCCGTTCTCCACTTATAGCAAATAACTATCCAGAAAGATTTACAAAAAGAACCTTAAAAAGCAAAGTGAAGAATAGTCCGAAGTGTCCTCTGAAAAGTGGATCAGCACTGGTGATTCCCTGTCGCAAACGGATATCAGAATTCCTAATAAGCACGATATAAAGGTTTATTGCCGTGCGACGAATAATGTACGTTCTGCCTTGATAAAGGTCAAAGATGTAATATCGAAGGAAAATCAGCAGAAATGTGTCTATGAAATAAAGTTATCAGATTATTATGTGGTATACGTAAGGGAAACACCCAGGCCGATGATTGTGAAAGTCAAAGAAAATAGATAATGTCCAAAGTAAATTCCAAAGACCTCAGCAGAAACTCAGAGACTGAAGAATAGATCAGCTATTGCACTATATTCGATAGAAATGGAACACAAGGTTGGTTTCGGTGGTATCAAATTTCTGTGTCATAAAGAGAGACTAACTGCAGAGGCCCTACTAATATGAAGTAATTCCAACAGTTGGAATAGACATAGTAGAGTACAGTTGACTGCATCTTGAAAAATAATGATTAGTACGTAAGCATAAAGAAAACCAAATACGTATTAGCAGCAATGTCTTATTTTATTTACTTTCTTTTCCTACTTGCACTAATTTATGGTCATCATTTACGGTAAATAACGTGCTGTGATATTTATCAATGTTTTTCATCATCATTATTATTGTTTATTCTGTAGCAGAATGGGGGAAAAGGAAAAAACCTGAGTCTTACGAAATCACTTCATTCTGTTTTTCCTATAAGCGAAAATGACATGTATTCCTCTATATATTTTATTTTTTGTGCCATATAAAAAAGGTTCGCATTTTTCATGCATATGTAATTATGATACCGATGATCTGTGTTATCTTGTAGTAGCTAATGTCTGAAATGCAATACAATTTACGCATTGTGTATATATAAGTGCACGATGAATGACTAATAATCGTGTTGAAAAACAACTATAATGCAGACATTAGTGGACAATGAGATGAATGAATTACTCAGTTTTCAACGTTATATATATGTATGATCTTGTAGTCTTTGATTATTTCCCTAAAGAAGCTCGAACCAGACTTCCGTGCAAAAACTTGGATTATTCATTTCGAATACACTGGGATTTATACAATGTAGCTTATGTCATGTATGTAATTTTCTACTATGTGCTTTATTTAAAATACGTGCAAATAGGGAATAACCTAATGTGTGACTAGTAATGCTGGTCAGTTAACGAGAAAATAATGATCACGGTCTTAACTTTTTGTTGATTCACTAGACGGTGTGAACTATATCACAGCTGATGAAGTGCCACGACTGCCATCAGGTCAGAGTATTGTTGGTCCCGTAGAGAAAAGCAAACGAATCACTACTCCATATCTTACTAAATATGAACGTGCTAGAGTTTTGGGTGCACGTGCTCTTCAGTTATCGATGTCTGCCCCTGTTATGGTTGAATTGGACGGCGAAAGAGACCCCTTGAAAATTGCTGAGAAAGAATTGAGATCTAATAAAATCCCTATCGTCATTCGTCGTTACCTTCCTGATGGGAGTTTTGAAGATTGGAGTCTAGATGAACTTATTTTAACAGAATAAAACACTTGGATTTTTCTAGTTAACTTTTTTCTTACCTAATTATAATTAGTAGTCGGTGACAGGTATCGTGTGTGTCCTGTTGCGTTTGATTCATAGTCTCTCAGAATCGAGTATGTAACCCATTTGTAACCACTTAAGCTCTCTCTGAATAATTATTACTTCGTTTGCACAAGTCTTGTATTTGAATTTGTGCTATCTTCTACATCAAAATTCCTGTATTCCCACAAGATTAGTTAAAGTCGTGTCGTTTTTCTTCGGGCTCATCAGTCGTTACTTCACGAATTAGTTATCAGGGTTATTTTTTGAGGCCATTATTTGTTTCCGTTACTTATCAATAATTTCATTGACTTGAACTGAGTCAAAAAATGGTCTAAATAAACGCTGCGTTACAAATAATATAACTGCAAACTGCCATTAAAGTACATAGAAAACGATTTTCAAAAACATCTCAAGGTGCATAGATTGAATGTTTTTTAGTCGTGGTACAAGAGTCAACCGATCAATTTATAAGAAGTGGGATTGGATCAACTGAAAGAAGTGAAAGTTCACAGAAAATAATGTAGAGCGAAAGTTTTTGAAAACTCATCAAATGATTACCGTCCAAACCTTTCAGTCTACCAATTTAAGTCATTAGCATTGGTAAAAGGTTACGTTCATTTTTATAAACAAGATGAAAGAAAACTAATCCGTTTTACCGTGGTATGAAACAAAGACTAGGAATCAAATATTGATTTCGCCAAGTAGATCTGGAGAGCTTGACCAACAATTAAAAACCGCGATATATAGAAAGATAATGAATCTACCACTGTGTCGTTGTTTACAGTCGTGTTTTTACCGCTGAAATAAGCAGGTAGGGAGATTTCGCTCTACTTGCTTTCTCCTCAATTCAATTACGCTTCTTTTTCAAAGTCGATATCACATTATTGTTCGTTGAGTTTTACTTTTGTGCTCATCTTTTTATTTGTTTGGTGATAAATATGCTGCTTCATGGGAAAACGTGAGTTCTTGATTAGGTAATATTCATTCGTCTTATTCATTGCATGTTTCTTGTTCTGCTCGCAATATTTTTGTAATGCTGCTTTTCTTACTTTCATATATTTAGTCTATTGAGACATTTTGAATGTGGTCCTCTGTTTTCAAGTAATCTTCGAATTAAAATAAGTTTCCGATACCACTTGTTTGATCGGCTTTTCTTCACACTTTATATGAATAACATTAATATTGATGCATACATTTCTGTAACCCTATTTCTATGTTTTCTAAACTTGGAGTTTTTTATTTCAGACAAATTTTACCGTTACTATTTATTGGGTCGGATTGTTCGACCTCTCTTGGCATATAGGCTCCTATGTGGATCCCTCGATATTGCTCAGATGTTAATTACGGTAATTTGGTTTGTTGTGGCTAGGAGAGGAATCCGGGACGCAGATTTCGTCCTATCTGGGACTAGCCAGCTGGATGTACCTGCACCCCAGCGAGTGTTGTTGTTCCCACTGAGACTCAAACCTCGTACCCATCGCTCCAAACGCCAAGTTGGTTGACCCCTTTGTTATAATGAGACTAAGAGTTAATAAGACAATATATTATTGGGAAATTAATTTTTATTTATATGTTATTCTGCATAATGCAGACATTCATTACTGGTGCTTACTCTTCGATATATCAACAGATCTTCAGTATACTTCGTTAGTATCATATGTACTACACGTAGAACATGTAATTATAGATATCAATATGTTGTAGTATACTTTCGAAATTGTTGTAATAAGGGGGACATTCTCTGGTAAGTTAGTTATACCTCAGATATGATATTTACACTTTTTACTTTAATCTCTGAATATTTCTTTAGTAATGTATTTTAGAGTTACTGTTTATCACTGGGAAACAGATAATCTTATATTTTCACAAAAAGAAGACTGGAATTGGTCATTTTCCTTTTCTGTAGATATCCCTTCATAGTCTTCGTGATCCACTTAAGAAGCATTACTTGAGCATGGGTTAGTCATAGGATTTAAATTAACGGAATTCGTTGACACATTTATATTCAAAGAATTCGCCGAATGAGAATGACGCCAAGGTTTGTTTGATGAATTTTGTCTAGCATTTTGATTTATAAGCTGTGAGTAAGCACAGTACTGACGCGTTTCCGATCCTTGACTTTCTATCGACCTACTGGTTAATCTTAGAAGACATAGATGACCTTTGCTAAAATTGCATTTCCCTGATACTGCTCCACTACTGACAGTCATCTGTTGACTTCTGAGGGAATAAGGTAACTGCAGTTGGACTGTGAACGATGATAAACGGAATTACCTACCCGACATGAACAAAAAAATCTGTGAAGGAAATATATGTTTCAGCTTTTGGAGTAGCCAGAATCTCTAAATTTTTAGTTGATAAACTGAAACTTCCTGATAGTGGTGAAACAAGAAGAGAATTGGATCGATCTTCATGAACCCAACTTAAAATGACATCTCCATTTACTTTTTGTTCAATCTTTGAGTCTCCTAGAAAGACTTTAAAATGTAGATATTTATAACACTTATAAACCAACCTACTTATCATCCCACAACCGTCTTTATGAACTTCAGAAGAAGTAACTAGTTCACGCAGCTTAGTATCATCATGTGATTTTCCTGAATCTGATTTTTTCAAAATTTCTGGAGTTTCGTCTCTGTCAAATGTATCCATAGACACAGGTCTACATGCTGTCCAATGATGCGATCTAAGTGTATAAAATTCCACTTCATTTTTAACGAAACTTGGTTTCTCACTTCTTAGAAGTACTTGACGGTCTTTATCAAAGGTTATAGACAACTTTCCGCGATGCATATTTATGAGACCGTGACAATTATAATGATAGGCATACCCATATTGTCCACTTTCATTTAATGCCAATGCAGAGTTGTTTCTGTAATTAATAAGACGATATGCACATAGGGATCTTTCAACAGAAACATAATTTGATAGACGGATATGCAGAATAGAATCTTTCGATATATACGCTTGTGGTATTGAAGGTGTTGTGCGTGCATTTAGATCCCATTCTAGAGATGAAGATCCAACTGAACAACGCCACGAGTTGTTTAACAAGTTTGAAAAAGACGGAGTATCTAAATCCACCTTATTCCTAAGTGGAAATGCACATTTTTCATACTGGTTGCAATTTAACGACGTCAAGTCTGTAGTTAGTGGCATCTGACAAAGCAATGGGTGCATCACTGACATATTTAAAGTTTGAGGGTACAGATTTATGAGTTTGGGTATTGGAAGTAGATAAAAAGCGTCGGTTTGATCAGCTACACAAGAATAATAATCGTCAACACTTTGTTTCTCTGAAACATAAAGTCTAGCGTGACAAAGGTCACAACCACATATGATAACCGATGAAGAGAATTCTTGCTCTAGTTGAATTCTTAAATCTAATTTTTCATTAGGCATGATTTCTTGGACCCATCAAATCCGATATATATAAACAAGTCTGCTGGTGATTTCAAAATTGCATGCCTGAGTGAAAAATCGACAACACTTACTTTTCGAATATTGATCGAAACAGTTGATATTTTAAGATCGTAAGTGACTTCATAGCAAAGCTGGTTACAAGCAAAGCGTTTCAATGAATAGACTATTCAGATATCACACGGAATCAGAAACAGCACGTAACTCTGTGTTCCTTTTTTATTTCTAATAGCTGATAATTGTGAACACATATTGCAAAGCATAATTCTGAGAATGGTTGCCCGATAACATGTGAAGTACTCAAATAGTCTCATAGTAATTATTCAGATAAATCACTGATACAATCCTCAGAAATCAGTTTTCATTATGTATTCCACACTACGCAGTGACACTGTAAAGTGACTTTACCTTCAATAAAAAGTCATTACTATGGTAGTACGGTACCATAACTATGAGATAACTTAGTTTATATGAAAGGAACTTTGCATTCACTCTCATAGTTGTTTATTTTATTCAAAAAACATTTCTTGTGTCATGAAGTTGTAGGGATGCGTGTTACAATTCCGTAACGTTTGATCAACCCTACTTAATTTGATGTGCTCTAGTACCTGCTTAACCAGTACTTTACCTAACGTGTAAGTACTGATAACAAAACACAAATCAAAAGAACTGATACGCAATGTATTTAAAGGAGCTATGTATTTAAGGTAAATGTTATAATAATGAATGAGGGAAAAGTTTAATCAACTTATCTGGCTTGTAAGGCTGAACTAGGGACTCGGAGTACGTGCGTGGTGATCAGCACAATGGAGCGCAAAAATGGCGTCCAAGCCTGCTCGGATGCATGCTCGTTAAAACAAAACTTAAAACACCCTAAGCATCCGGAGGCAAGCTAGAGATTTATTTAGTTAATTTAATTTAAACTATTTATTTTAGCCCTAGTTATATTTTGGTGCCAGGAAGGTGCACTACAGGTTATCCCCCTCCTAGAAGGTTGTTGGGATACCGGCAACCTTCGATCCTAGGAGGCGACTGCGAGGCGGACACGCAACACCTTTCCATATTGGTGATGGAGTAGGTGACGTGTGGGTCTCCGAAGCTAGTGCAACTATGCACACCTACGAGGTAAGATAACTTTGCGTCTAGACGCAACCCTTCTCGCAGTGGTGGAAGGTGACCCAAAGCCTCCGTCTACTTTTCCCTATTGCTTCTTAATCTACCGGGGTGTGTACAGGGGGAAATTGGTACAAAGAGAACCGAAGAACGATCCAAGTAGCATCGTCAGCGGCCAATTGTATCCAATTTTCAACGCATTTTCTAGGTTCTGCAAGAAGAAAGAAATGGGACATTAGAGTGCTAAGAAAAGGAAAACCAAACAATTCGAAGTGGGAGTAGTACAGAAAAAAAATAATAACCAACCAAAAAAAGTTTTCGGAATTTAAATTGTATTTTTGGTTTTTCTTTTTTTTTTTTGAAAAAAAAACTGTTTGCAAAGTAGTAAACATGACTTTTGAAAACTTTAGATATGAAAACGCATTGAAAGTGTATGCCACGACAAAGTAGTTGAAACTCCGAATTCACCAAGTGTGAAGTTGCTCTGGGGCTAATTAACGAAATCGGCGTATCGCTTGGGCCAATGTACACGCCTCCCAGCACGTGTAGAGGTTACTGGATCAGTGTTACTAGACGTGGCTCTTTTAGAAGGTTCAGGATACGCGCGACTAAACGAGTCTGTTTGGGAGTCCGGCGGCAAGGGTTTTTCTAGTTGTGTCGGTGTAGAGGAAGGCGGGTCGTCCTCTATATAAGCTGCCTTCAAACGATCGACACTTATAGAATCCTGCCGTCCAGATCTGTCAATGACGAAAAACTTTTCTTTCCTACTGAGAACCTTGAAGGGTCCGTCGTATGGTGGCTGTAAGGGCTTACGTACACCGTCACAACGCACAAAGACGTGAGTGCAATCTTGGAGTCTTTTATCCAACTGCACCCGTCTACACTGTATCCGTGTGGATGAGGGTTGGAGGCGACGCATGTGTAACTTAAGAGTTTGAGCATAGCCATGGATATCGGTAGGAGTTGGGTCACTACAGTCTGAAGCGACCATCTCACCCGGCAAACGTAAGTTACTACCGTAAACTAACTCAGCAGGTGTACACTGTATATCAGTCTTGAGTGTAGAACGGATGCTGAGAAGAACCAACGGCAGAGACTCAGTCCATTTCATATTGTCGACTGCCATTAGTGCGCTCTTAAGGTGTCGGTGGAATCGCTCGACCAAACCATTGGAAGCTGGATGATATGCGGTAGTGCGGATGCGTTTGCATCCCAACAGATTCATCAGCTTCTGGAAGGTAGCGGATTCGAACTGTTGGCCTCTGTCGGTTGTCACGGTGGAAGGGCATCCAAACTGTGAAACCCATCCTTCGACGAAACCCGACTTACTGTTTCGGCAGTAATGTTAGACAATGGGATGGCTAACGGCCAGCGAGTAAACCTATCGACACATGTCAGTAGGTAACTATATCCATTGGAGGGTGGAAGTGGGCCGACAATGTCTAAGTGGACATGAGCGAATCGTGAGTCAGGTTTGGCGAAAGTTCCAAGTGGTGGGATGTTGTGACGATTCACCTTGGAACGTTGGCACTGAATACATGACCGTGTCCAGTTTCGAACATCACGGTTAATACCAGGCCAAACAAACCTAGCAGATATGAGTTTGTCAGTGGCGCGGATGCCAGGATGTGAAAGATTGTGCAAAGCATCAAAAACATGCTTACGCAAGGGTAAAGGAACAACCGGTCTGGGTGTGCCTGTGGAGGTGTCGCACAATATTGACACTTCACTGTTCAGGAGCGGTAACGCTGTATCTTCAGAGAGGATGAGTGTTGAAGTTTTTCAATCTCCTCGTCTGAATCCTGAAGTTCGGCAATCTTCCGTAAGTCGACTGCTCGAGGCAAAGTAGTGGTGCAAACGCGAGACAGTGCGTCCGCGACAGGGTTATTCGCACCAGAAATATGACGGATGTCCGACGTGAATTGCGAAATATAATCTAGGTGACGTAATTCACGCGGTGAATATCTGTCAGTAGTGGTGTGTAAGGCATACGTCAGAGGTTTATGGTCGGTAAAGATGATGAAGTCACGACCTTCCACAAAATGACGAAAATGTTTCACTGAGGCATATATGGCGAGCAGTTCCCTGCCGAAAGTGCTGTACCGCATTTCGCAGGTGGATAACTTCCGAGAGAAGAATGCAACTGGGATCCAAGTGTGATCCGAAAGTTGTTGCAACACAGCTCCAATGGCCGTGTTAGAGGCGTCAACCGCAATGCTAAGAGGTAGGTTTACGTCTTGATGCACCAGCATCGTGGCGTCTGCTATTGCGGTTTTGATCTTGCGAAATGCTTCTAGTGCCTCCGGAGTCAAGCTGAAAGTTTTACATTTACTTTTCAGCAGGTCGGTCAGTGCAGTCAAAATGTGTGCACATTGGGGAATGAAGCGACGATAATAGCTCACCATACCCAGAAACACACGCAGAGCTTTAAGTGACGCTGGGACTGGGAAGTCTTGGATCGCCTGTACCTTTTCAGGTAGTGGGCGAATGCCTTGCTCGTCGATAACGTGTCCCAAAAATTTTAGTGAACGAACGCCAATTGGCATTTGGCCAGGTTGACTGTCATCGAATGCTCTGACAGTCTGGCGAAAACCTGTTTCAAGTGGTTAAAATGAGTGTCTTCGTCAGGACTAGCGATTAGTATATCGTCTAGGTAGGCATAGGCGAAATCGAGTCCACGTAAAACATCGTGAATAAAACGTTGGAAGGTTTGTGCTGCATTGCGAAGACCAAAAGGCATACGGAGGAACTCAAAAAGACCAAACGGTGTAATGACGGCTGTCTTGGGAACATCATCAGGATGAACCGGGATCTGATGATATGCACGCGTCAAGTCAAGCTTACTGAAGATAACCGAGCCTTTTAAAGATGCAGTCAAGTCGTGAATGTGAGGGACTGGGTAACGATCTGGAATCGTTTTAGCGTTGAGCCTTCGGTAGTCACCACAAGGCCTCCAGTCCATGCCATTGTTCTTGGGTACCACATGCAAGGGTGAAGACCATGGACTGTTGGATGGTCTGATTATTCCCATTTCAAGCATGTGTTCGAACTCGGCTTTTACAGCACGCAGTTTCTCCGGGGATAATCGCCGTGGTTTCGCAAACACTGGCGGGCCAGTCGTCGTTATGTGATGAGAAACGTTCGAAGTCACACAAGGGACACAACGACTTGGCTTAAAGACATCCGGAAAGGACTGAATGATAGACGCGTAGGGACTAGAAGCGTCCGTCGTGCAGTACACGGGACTGAGGGGCGGCGTCTTTGTGACTATACCGGAAACAGAGAGTGTTGTGGTAGAATCTATCAACTTATGCTTGCCAGCATCTACCAGCAGCTGATAGTGCTGCAAGAGATCCATACCAATAATGCCGGTGGTCACATCTGCCACTATGAAAACCCAACGAAAGGGACGACGCAATCCAAGGTTGAGATCGAGGAATCTCCGACCATAGGTTGTGATGGGCGAACCGTTGGCGGCACGAAGTTGCAGAGACATTGGCCGCAGACGCTCTTCCTTCGTAGGTGGGATGACGCTAGCTTCTGCCCCAGTGTCAACTAGGAAGCGTATCCCAGAATGTCGATCAGTGACGAAGAAGAGGCGACATGGAAGTGGCTCGCCAGCGACGTTAGTCGCCGTCACGTGCTGGCTCACACGTTTCCCGCCTGGTTAGCCTCGAAGGTGCAAGGTCGAGTGCACTTTTTGGCATTGGCACCATAACGTTTATGGTACCAGCACAACCTGGGTTGGGATTGTCGCGATTTGGAACGTCTGCTACCGGTACGGGAGGCAGACCTGTTGCGCGAGCGAGACGTGCGACCTTTGTAAGAACTACCAGACCGCATTTCGTTCCTGATGCTGCACAACTCTCATACAATTTTGAGATGTGAGCTATAACATCGAAACTTGTTGGCTCAACAGCCGAGGGAGGATAATTTTGAACGAATCCGTGGCAGTAGACAGTGCAGCTGAGATACTAGTGTTGGGTTTCGTAGCATCCACAGCTCTGTCAGCCGCTTCCGCCAGCTCTATTAAGGGACACTTATGGAAGGGTGCGAGGATCCCTTGAACCGACTGTGGTAACCTCTGTAACCACAGTTGCTTGAGAAATGCTTCATCAATGTTGAAGTCAGCAATCAGCTGCTTCATCTGACGAAGCAGTTGCGTCGGCTTGCGATCACCCAGATGCACATCCCTGAAAAGTTCTTGCACTTTCTGCTGGTCAGTAAGTGCAACACGTTTGATGAGGGCGGTTTTGAGGCGATCGTAAAGATTCGGTGCTGGGTCATCTAGCACATCTGAGACGTCTTCAATCACATTTTCCGGTAAGCTGACGATGACTAAGTTGGACTTAGTTTCTTGTGATTGAATGTGTCTCAAGGCAAACTGAGCTTCCACATGGGAGAACCATGCAGATGGTCTGTGGGCCCAGAAGGTGGGAAGCTGGAGGGTTACGGCCATCTGCGCAGTCGAGTCGTTATCCGCCATTGATCAGGGAATTAACGAGGCACGATAGTGATAATAAAAAAAATTACAATGCAAAAATAACCAATGAGGAGTGCAATAATAAAAAAAAACGCTAGACGTGCCAAAAACAAAATAGGCCAGACAAATCAACGCAAGAGAACAAAGGTACTAGACAAAATAAGAAGTGATACTCGGGCTCACCAATTTTGTAGGGATGCGTGTTACAATTCCGTAACGTTTGATCAACCCTACTTAATTTGATGTGCTCTAGTACCTGCTTAACCAGTACTTTACCTAACGTGTAAGTACTGATAACAAAACACAAATCAAAAGAACTGATACGCAATGTATTTAAAGGAGCTATGTATTTAAGGTAAATGTTATAATAATGAATGAGGGAAAAGTTTAATCAACTTATCTGGCTTGTAAGGCTGAACTAGGGACTCGGAGTACGTGCGTGGTGATCAGCACAATGGAGCGCAAAAATGGCGTCCAAGCCTGCTCGGATGCATGCTCGTTAAAACAAAACTTAAAACACCCTAAGCATCCGGAGGCAAGCTAGAGATTTATTTAGTTAATTTAATTTAAACTATTTATTTTAGCCCTAGTTATATTTTGGTGCCAGGAAGGTGCACTACAAAGTCAATGGGGAAAAGTTAACAAGTAACCACAAAACATTTACTGAAATATGGAACAATACAACGATAAACGGAACAAGTTGATGACTACGGCCTAACAGAAGTCGCGAATAATTAGCTGGATCAAAATGCATGTCAGCACTAGTAGATCTAACTTAGTTGATAATAAGAAAGCCTAATCATTAAGATCAAGAAAGAATATAGAATAGATATTATACAGAACACTGAAACGCCAGCACATGTAATAATTTTCGCCGAATTCATGTAACCATAATGTTGGATAAAGAAGAGATTGAATGAAAGGATGTAATTTGGGGATAAAGTACGAACTTCGAAGCGAGCTTTTCCATTCCAAAAGTAGCTATAGGAGATAAAATTTCCGGTTGACTGGTAAATTGTAACGCAACTTTGCAACTCAACTTGACTAAAGGTGTTGCGGACTCTTTGAAGCATACCCCACCCAAATATTCATCAAAGGGTGTTTTGGACACGAAACAAAAGTCCGTTTCCATCGAACTTGACGTTTTTTCTTCGTTTTGTTAGCTACTCGTGAAATGCCTGACTGAAAACAATTTAAAACTGTGCAAGAGCACATGGCAAGTTTAGAAGACATAACCAAGTGATTAAAACAAATTGAAAGCAAGGAATTTGACTTATATGTTCGGTGGAAAATTTTGGTAGCCAAAGGTCCAAGGAGGCTTACAGATGGTAGTCCAAGGGAAACATAAAGTCAATGATACAAGTGTTGATCATAGACTGGTAGACATTCATGGTGAACAACGAAAGGTAGTGTAAGCGGTTTTGCATACACTGTACCAAAGGAGCTTCTTCACTTGCTATCTTGGACTTAGTAAACTGCGAAAAATACATTGACCTCTGTCTCTCATTATTGACAACTTTGTTATATTTTATGATATATTTTAATAGTCCAGTTTCATCTTCATTTTGTTTCCATGCTACCCTTGATCATGCTTTATCTTGAGAATTATTTTCCCATATTATCCAACTTTATATTCCATCCGGTTTGTTATGTTGGTTTCTATGATCTTTTCTAACTAATTTCCACCTTACACCACACTTGTGGATTTGTAGTCTTCTTTCAGCTTGGTCTCCACTATAAGGTTTAATTAAATAATTCTTGTAACTATCCAATACAGTTTGGAAAAAATGTATAAATTGTGATTGTGCAGTTAAGGAGAATGCAGTCGCCGAAAAAGGTGTCTTTGCTGAACTACTTATTTTCTGTAATTGAATGAAAAACAATCAATGAGTAAAGCAGAAACTGGTGATGATGCGGTGAAGTTGAAAACGATGAGTTATTTATGCACTTTTATTTTCCTAATTTCCAAATATTTCACTGTGGACAACAATTTCTGTTTTACGATTACTTTAATTTGGATAAAATAAAAGTTTTATGGTATCACTATCTAGCTTATCTGACACTGACAAAATCAACGTAGAACGTCGCAAAGAAGTGTATCAGCTCAAGTTGCTATGCTTCACAGGAGTACAAAAAGAAAAGAGTGATATCAAGGATAAACTAGCGTGAGAGAATATATTATCTGAATATGAAGGTTAGTGCGAATATTCATGCTTCAGGAGATACCAAGGAGTTGTAGTGCACCTTCCTGGCACCAAAATATAACTAGGGCTAAAATAAATAGTTTAAATTAAATTAACTAAATAAATCTCTAGCTTGCCTCCGGATGCTTAGGGTGTTTTAAGTTTTGTTTTAACGAGCATGCATCCGAGCAGGCTTGGACGCCATTTTTGCGCTCCATTGTGCTGATCACCACGCACGTACTCCGAGTCCCTAGTTCAGCCTTACAAGCCAGATAAGTTGATTAAACTTTTCCCTCATTCATTATTATAACATTTACCTTAAATACATAGCTCCTTTAAATACATTGCGTATCAGTTCTTTTGATTTGTGTTTTGTTACCAGTACTTACACGTTAGGTAAAGTACTGGTTAAGCAGGTACTAGAGCACATCAAATTAAGTAGGGTTGATCAAACGTTACGGAATTGTAACACGCATCCCTACAAAAATTGGTGAGCCCGAGTATCACTTCTTATTTTGTCTAGTACCTTTGTTCTCTTGCGTTGATTTGTCTGGCCTAATTTTGTTTTTGGCACGTCTAGCGTTTTTTTTATATTATTGCACTCCTCATTGGTTATTTTTGCATTGTAATTTTTTTATTATCACTATCGTGCCTCGTTAATTCCCTGATCAATGGCGGATAACGACTCGACTGCGCAGATGGCCGTAACCCTCCAGCTTCCCACCTTCTGGGCCCACAGACCATCTGCATGGTTCTCCCATGTGGAAGCTCAGTTTGCCTTGAGACACATTCAATCACAAGAAACTAAGTCCAACTTAGTCATCGTCAGCTTACCGGAAAATGTGATTGAAGACGTGTCAGATGTGCTAGATGACCCAGCACCGAATCTTTACGATCGCCTCAAAACCGCCCTCATCAAACGTGTTGCACTTACTGACCAGCAGAAAGTGCAAGAACTTTTCAGGGATGTGCATCTGGGTGATCGCAAGCCGACGCAACTGCTTCGTCAGATGAAGCAGCTGATTGCTGACTTCAACATTGATGAAGCATTTCTCAAGCAACTGTGGTTACAGAGGTTACCACAGTCGGTTCAAGGGATCCTCGCACCCTTCCATAAGTGTCCCTTAATAGAGTTGGCGGAAGCGGCTGACAGAGCTGTGGATGCTACGAAACCCAACACTAGTATCTCAGCTGCACTGTCTACTGCCACGGATTCGTTCAAAAATCCTCCCTCGGCTGTTGAGCCAACAAGTTTCGATGTTATAACTCACATCTCAAAATTGTATGAGGAGTTGTGCAGCATCAGGAACGAAATGCGGTCTGGTAGTTCTTACAAAGGTCGCACGTCTCGCTCGCGCAACAGGTCTGCCTCCCGTACCGGTAGCAGACGTTCCAAATCGCGACAATCACAACCCAGGTTGTGCTGGTACCATAAACGTTATGGTGCCAATGCCA
This sequence comes from Heterobilharzia americana, assembly GCA_944470555.2. Taxonomy (NCBI): domain Eukaryota; kingdom Metazoa; phylum Platyhelminthes; class Trematoda; order Strigeidida; family Schistosomatidae; genus Heterobilharzia; species Heterobilharzia americana. Next base: position 46,852,809 of record OX104127.1, read on the forward strand.
AAAAGTGCACTCGACCTTGCACCTTCGAGGCTAACCAGGCGGGAAACGTGTGAGCCAGCACGTGACGGCGACTAACGTCGCTGGCGAGCCACTTCCATGTCGCCTCTTCTTCGTCACTGATCGACATTCTGGGATACGCTTCCTAGTTGACACTGGGGCAGAAGCTAGCGTCATCCCACCTACGAAGGAAGAGCGTCTGCGGCCAATGTCTCTGCAACTTCGTGCCGCCAACGGTTCGCCCATCACAACCTATGGTCGGAGATTCCTCGATCTCAACCTTGGATTGCGTCGTCCCTTTCGTTGGGTTTTCATAGTGGCAGATGTGACCACCGGCATTATTGGTATGGATCTCTTGCAGCACTATCAGCTGCTGGTAGATGCTGGCAAGCATAAGTTGATAGATTCTACCACAACACTCTCTGTTTCCGGTATAGTCACAAAGACGCCGCCCCTCAGTCCCGTGTACTGCACGACGGACGCTTCTAGTCCCTACGCGTCTATCATTCAGTCCTTTCCGGATGTCTTTAAGCCAAGTCGTTGTGTCCCTTGTGTGACTTCGAACGTTTCTCATCACATAACGACGACTGGCCCGCCAGTGTTTGCGAAACCACGGCGATTATCCCCGGAGAAACTGCGTGCTGTAAAAGCCGAGTTCGAACACATGCTTGAAATGGGAATAATCAGACCATCCAACAGTCCATGGTCTTCACCCTTGCATGTGGTACCCAAGAACAATGGCATGGACTGGAGGCCTTGTGGTGACTACCGAAGGCTCAACGCTAAAACGATTCCAGATCGTTACCCAGTCCCTCACATTCACGACTTGACTGCATCTTTAAAAGGCTCGGTTATCTTCAGTAAGCTTGACTTGACGCGTGCATATCATCAGATCCCGGTTCATCCTGATGATGTTCCCAAGACAGCCGTCATTACACCGTTTGGTCTTTTTGAGTTCCTCCGTATGCCTTTTGGTCTTCGCAATGCAGCACAAACCTTCCAACGTTTTATTCACGATGTTTTACGTGGACTCGATTTCGCCTATGCCTACCTAGACGATATACTAATCGCTAGTCCTGACGAAGACACCCATTTTAACCACTTGAAACAGGTTTTCGCCAGACTGTCAGAGCATTCGATGACAGTCAACCTGGCCAAATGCCAAATTGGCGTTCGTTCACTAAAATTTTTGGGACACGTTATCGACGAGCAAGGCATTCGCCCACTACCTGAAAAGGTACAGGCGATCCAAGACTTCCCAGTCCCAGCGTCACTTAAAGCTCTGCGTGTGTTTCTGGGTATGGTGAGCTATTATCGTCGCTTCATTCCCCAATGTGCACACATTTTGACTGCACTGACCGACCTGCTGAAAAGTAAATGTAAAACTTTCAGCTTGACTCCGGAGGCACTAGAAGCATTTCGCAAGATCAAAACCGCAATAGCAGACGCCACGATGCTGGTGCATCAAGACGTAAACCTACCTCTCAGCATTGCGGTTGACGCCTCTAACACGGCCATTGGAGCTGTGTTGCAACAACTTTCGGATCACACTTGGATCCCAGTTGCATTCTTCTCCGGAAGTTATCCACCTGCGAAATGCGGTACAGCACTTTCGGCAGGGAACTGCTCGCCATATATGCCTCAGTGAAACATTTTCGTCATTTTGTGGAAGGTCGTGACTTCATCATCTTTACCGACCATAAACCTCTGACGTATGCCTTACACACCACTACTGACAGATATTCACCGCGTGAATTACGTCACCTAGATTATATTTCGCAATTCACGTCGGACATCCGTCATATTTCTGGTGCGAATAACCCTGTCGCGGACGCACTGTCTCGCGTTTGCACCACTACTTTGCCTCGAGCAGTCGACTTACGGAAGATTGCCGAACTTCAGGATTCAGACGAGGAGATTGAAAAACTTCAACACTCATCCTCTCTGAAGATACAGCGTTACCGCTCCTGAACAGTGAAGTGTCAATATTGTGCGACACCTCCACAGGCACACCCAGACCCTTGCCGCCGGACTCCCAAACAGACTCGTTTAGTCGCGCGTATCCTGAACCTTCTAAAAGAGCCACGTCTAGTAACACTGATCCAGTAACCTCTACACGTGCTGGGAGGCGTGTACATTGGCCCAAGCGATACGCCGAGTTCGTTAATTAGCCCCAGAGCAACTTCACACTTGGTGAATTCGGAGTTTCAACTACTTTGTCGTGGCATACACTTTCAATGCGTTTTCATACCTAAAGTTTTCAAAAGTCATGTTTACTACTTTGCAAACAGTTTTTTTTTCAAAAAAAAAAAAGAAAAATCAAAAATACAATTTAAATTCCGAAAACTTTTTTTGGTTGGTTATTATTTTTTTTTCTGTACTACTCCCACTTCGAATTGTTTGGTTTTCCTTTTCTTAGCACTCTAATGTCCCATTTCTTTCTTCTTGCAGAACCTAGAAAATGCGTTGAAAATTGGATACAATTGGCCGCTGACGATGCTACTTGGATCGTTCTTCGGTTCTCTTTGTACCAATTTCCCCCTGTACACACCCCGGTAGATTAAGAAGCAATAGGGAAAAGTAGACGGAGGCTTTGGGTCACCTTCCACCACTGCGAGAAGGGTTGCGTCTAGACGCAAAGTTATCTTACCTCGTAGGTGTGCATAGTTGCACTAGCTTCGGAGACCCACACGTCACCTACTCCATCACCAATATGGAAAGGTGTTGCGTGTCCGCCTCGCAGTCGCCTCCTAGGATCGAAGGTTGCCGGTATCCCAACAACCTTCTAGGAGGGGGATAACCTGTAGTGCACCTTCCTGGCACCAAAATATAACTAGGGCTAAAATAAATAGTTTAAATTAAATTAACTAAATAAATCTCTAGCTTGCCTCCGGATGCTTAGGGTGTTTTAAGTTTTGTTTTAACGAGCATGCATCCGAGCAGGCTTGGACGCCATTTTTGCGCTCCATTGTGCTGATCACCACGCACGTACTCCGAGTCCCTAGTTCAGCCTTACAAGCCAGATAAGTTGATTAAACTTTTCCCTCATTCATTATTATAACATTTACCTTAAATACATAGCTCCTTTAAATACATTGCGTATCAGTTCTTTTGATTTGTGTTTTGTTACCAGTACTTACACGTTAGGTAAAGTACTGGTTAAGCAGGTACTAGAGCACATCAAATTAAGTAGGGTTGATCAAACGTTACGGAATTGTAACACGCATCCCTACAGAGTGTATACATCTGCACCACTGTGACCAACTTTCATCCTTGTCCACCAAGAGTCCTGAACCGTTAATTCACTTCGTCTCGAAGACCCCAACCAGACAGTCTGAATCTCCCCACATAGCTAAAACCAACGGTAAGAGTCTTCATCAACTAGTTCCACTTCTTGGTCTGGCCACCCTGAACACTTCTAACCTAATCCAACTTCCTCCGGCATGGCATGCCGAGTTAGGCGGTGTCACGGTATGCCCCAGTACATGTGCAAACCACCTCAGTCGACTAAGGTTCACAACCTGATCAATTGACTTGCTTGTCATCCCTAGTACCCTTCGTCTGACCTCGACATTGCCCACACAGTGATTCCACCAAACGCAAGCAATAATACGAAAACATCTGTGATCAAACCCAATAATCGCTTCGTGTCTTCTATTTTTAACGGCTGTGTCTCACAACCGTACAACAGGACAGAACGGATTGCAGCGCAATATGCTGGTCCTTTTGATAGATATCTCCACGGCTCTACAGGTTAGCCAATCGTGTTTTCTGCATTCCAGCTGAGATTTCGTCCGCAACCAATCCGTTCGGGCTGATGCGACTCCCCAAGTAATTGAAGTGGTCGACATATTCCATCACTTCACTCTATCAATAAGCTGCGAGCGGTTGAAGACCAGTCTTGGAGCATCACCTTACGTTTGGCAGGTGCGAAGCCCATGCCAGACATACCCAGAATTCTGCTGAGTGCGTTAAGAAGACCCTACATTGCGTTAGCGTTTTCACCCAGCAGGACAATATCGTCTGCATACTCCAAGTCAACCAGATGACCACCATCGGTGATGCCTTCTTCATCTCTCTCCCTTTCGCAGCCGCTATTGCAAGCGGTTGACGCGAAAACTTTTGGTCAACTTACATTTTAGTTGCTTTCACTCTTTATCGTGGTCAGAGTCAGCTGGAATCAGTCTTCTCGCATCTAACAGTTGGGATGATGTCACGGAAATCTAATGGCGTCTTCTAACCTTCGGGTGTTGTTTGCCAATTGTCTTTACTGGCCTATACAACAAACCTAATATCACGCTAGGCTTCCTCAGGATGAGTGCTATTGTGATGTTTAGTCAAGTGCTTAGTTATTTTTTCCCTAAATTCAAAATTGAGGTTTTCATCTAATCGAGTATAGACAGGCTTCACTATCGCCTGTTTCCTGCGACCAGTTAGGCGTAGACATACACGAGTCCGTACTTGCACACGACCAGAGTCAAAACTGGTTCTTCAGGAAGGGCAGTAATCCTCTCTAACGATGGCTTATTGAAACGTGGTCAATCTCTGTCCGTCGTTGGTTTGATGTCTATGGATGCCATATGAGACAGTGTCTCTTCTTATGCCTAAAGTTAATGCTGGCCAGAAAGAAATGATCGTCGGAGCAAAATTTCAACAGACGATCACCGTTGTCAGTTCATTGGGACGGGATCTCGTAGATACCTCCAAGATGCCGTTGCGATTGGTTCAAATTCCCTACTTCAGCGTTAAAATCACCCACCGTTATGGGTACGTCTGAACGTTTTGATTTCCTTAGTAGAACTGAGATCTCACAGAATCCATCTTTAGTATCATTCGAACTGTAATCGGTGGGTGCGTAGACGGAGATTACGAATATGCAGCACCTAGTCTCACGATCTTTCCTAGTCCTGACAAATCCATCCAGTCGAACACCACATAAACAGCTGTTTACTGGAATGCAGTCGAGGAGATCACTTTATGCTCTACGACTCAATGATGTGCCTACACCAGTGAGTTGAAGCGAGCTGGTCATTGTGTCTCCGGATACTCTTGAATTAAATTTCGGAGATTCACTAATATGATCAGGTGAAGTAAATTTAACAACCACAGTCGGGTTCTTTGTACGTGCCCCAAAAACATCATACATCCTTGGCTGCAGATTCCAGAGTTCTGGCGAGTGATGCTTGCTGTCTTATTTGGTATAGTGTTCGGATGTTGAAAGCTCCTACATGAAAACGATGGTGGGGTCTTAGGAGACTAGGAATGAGGTTTGGATGTCTCTGATAGTTGACAGTGGTTGCAGATTTAGAGATTGGTTAAGGCTTAAGAGGTCTAATACTAGTATCAGAGAGTAAAGACAAAAGGTCCATCTATGGCATTCAAAGCACGCCATCCAGTCCCTGATAAGCTCAAACCGGCGAAAAGTGAATTAGACCACATGCTCGAGCTGGGCATCATCAAACCGCCAGACAGCCCTTGGGCATCGCCATTGCACATGGTTCCCAAAAAGGATAGCAACGACTGGCGTCGAATCGGTTATTACCGAAGGCTTAACGCCAAAACAATTCCGGACTGCTACCTGATACCTCACGTTTACGATTTGACTGCAACCTTATGCGGAATGACTGTCTAATTGCGAGTCCAGATAAGGAAACTCACTTTCAACATTTGGACCTCGCATTCGAAAGACTAAAAAAACGTGGCATCACAGTAAACTTGCAGAAGTGTGAAATAGGAGTTGAATCAATCAGCTTCATTGGGCAACAAAGGTATACGCCCATTGAGAGGTAAAGTGGCGGATATCACGAACTATCCAGAGCCGACCACTGTGAAACATCTCCGCACTTTCAATGGCCTGGTAAGTTATCACCGAAGATTTATTCCCAACTGTGCCTCTGTCATGAGACCACTCATGGATCTACCTCGAGGGAACCACGAAGTGTATGACTCTGGACAACGTGACTGGTTTTCCTTTCTCTAAAGTCAGGGAAGCCATTGCAAAAGCAACCATGCTTATGCATCACGACCCCAATGCTCCTTTGAGTATTGCTGTTGATGCATCTGATTCGGCAATTGGAGCAGTTTTGCAACAATTAACTGACAACCAGTGGCGACCGTTAGCCTTTTTCTCGAGGTGGCTGCAAGATGCGGAAACAAGATACAGTACATTTGGTAGGGAACTCCTAGCCATGTACTGTTCTGTACGCCACTTTCGACATTCGATGGGAGGTCGTGACTTCATTATTTTCACAAACCGCAAACCGTTAACCTTCTCTCTTATCTCGGCATCCGACAAATACTCCCCGCGTGAGTCGCGACAGCTAGATTACATTCCCCAGTTCACGTCAGACATCCGCCACATTTCTGGAGCAAATAACTTCGTAGCCGATGCACTATCTCGAATAGCTTCGATAAACCGTATCGAGGGCGTTGATCTCGTTGAACTAGCTCGGTGTCAAAAAGAGGACCTTGAGCTACACCATGAGTTGTCGTCCACAACTCTCAAGCTACAACTGTGTCCAGTGGGATCAGACAAGGATACAATTTTGTGCGATGTCTCTGGTAGTCAGCCACGCCCAATAGTTCCGAAGAGATGTTGACGCAACGTCTTCAATACGTTGCACAAACTCTCTCATCCAGGTGTACGAGCCACCATTAGGCTTATCGCACAACGTTTCTGCTGGCCGGGAATAAACAAATACCCTGAGGAGTGGGCTCAGTCATGCTTAGCTTATCAAAAGTGCAAAGTCACGCGGCATGCGAAAAGCCCTTTGGACTCTTTCCTAGCCCCAGACATGCGTTTCGACCACGCCCATATAGATATTGTAGGACCCCTACCAGAATCTAATGGATGTACCTACCTTTTCACTTGTGTTGATCGTTTCACACGATGGCCGGAAGCAGTGCCTGTTAAGGATATTACTGCTGAAACAGTAGCTCGTGTTTTCGTCGCAAGATGGATCGCGAACTTCGGATGTCCATCTTACGTCACAACCGACCGTGGGTGCCAATTTGAGTGTGGATTATTTCACGCTCTAACTGCACTTTTAGGTTGCACCCGGTTCCGAACGACAGCCTACCATCCACAAGCAAATGGCATAGTAGAGCGTTTCCGTCGACAACTGAAAGCTTCCCTTTCAGCTGCAAACATACCTCAGTGACCGAGGCTCTTCCTCTAGTCCTACTAGGTATCTGTAACGCCTTGAAAGTTGATGCTGGATGCACCCCTGCAGAACTCGTCTATGGAACCACTTTTCGCCTACCAGGTGAGTTTGTTTCCCCTTCAACTTTCAAACATGTTTTCGACTGGCCATCTTATATGACTAGGCTTACAAACGCAATGCGTTCAGTTAGGCTTTCTCCAGTTAGACTTCAAATGACTGGTGTCTTCGTTCACCCCGTTTTACAGAAGACATTACACGTGTTTATTCGCCACGGCGCAGTTCGTCGACCACTTGAACCACCTTATGATGGGCCATTCAAAGTGATCAAGCGACACGAGAAATTCTATATAATTGAGCGAGACGGACGTGAAGATACTGTCAGTATCGACCGTTTAAAACCAGCTTATTTCGAAGGCAACCCCATTGTAAGTGACGTTTCAGCTCGCTATAGCCAACCGGCGGATTGCCCAATTATCGAAATTCTTGACGATCTACCTGGTAATGCACAAATACAACAACCACCGGTGCAACAAAAACACGATCAGGTCGAACCGTCAGGTTCCCAAAGTATTCAAAGTAGTGTGAAATAAATGTGCCAAGTATTTTTTTAGTTCAAAATTTTTTCTGCCACCATTTTTCTTATTTACCGGCAATGCGAAAATCCTCCTACATTTTTACCTTTTCACACCAGTTTCTTTTACTACCACGTAATGAAACTTTTTCGAAAAAACAGGGAAATAAACATAAAATCTATTTTCGATATATTTATATATAAATGTTTCCCATATTTACAAAACGTTTTCGTGGTATTAAAGTACTGAAAAAATAAATGGACATACACAAAAATACTACTACTAAAAGTATGACTATTTATCTTGATATCCATAGAAGCCTGAATATTCTGCTGAAGTTGTGGCTAACACAGCAAAGCGTTCAGAAAAAATCTTATTTTGGTTGTCTAAACATGCTAATATTATATTAAAATGTACCCTGATAATGTATACATTAGTTTTAAAATAGTTTAAGTGAATTATTATCAGCAAGGAAACTTGTTTCAACAAAGGGGGAATTCGAATCAATATTTCCTCCAGTTGTGAGATTTCTGGAAAGTTTTTACTACCATACTACTCAGCACAAAAGGTATGACCAATTCAGTTCAAATAAAATCATATCAACAGGTTGATTCATGTTATTATTATATGTCACTTAAGTTCCAGGTGGAACACAGGGCTTCAGTAGCACGTCGCCATTTTACGCTCTTCTCCCCAGTCTTTTTAACCTTCCCTCACGACTGCCCATAACCTTTCATTTCTTCCCCACACTATCTCCATGTCACCCTCGGACACCCAGCTTGTCGTTTCCCACTTGAGTTCCAATTGAGGACCTGGAGCTTGATGTCCCCAAACGGTATTCTTAGTGTATTTTCAATCTACCTCCACTTTCTATTGCATATTTGTAGGGTGATAGCTTCTTGGTTGGTCGTCACCAGCCAGAGTTCCTTGTCGCTTATTCTTTCTGGCCATCTGATCTTCAGTATCGAATGAGCGTAGGCAGCTGTTGATGTATGTCTGTAATTTGTTGAAAATGCTTTTCGTAATGCGCCAAGTCTCTCAACCATCACATAGAAGCACTGATTTGACATTAGTGTTGAAGATTCAGATCTTGTTCTCTGTGCTCAGTGCAGTAGATTTCCACACTGATTCCAGATTACTGGAGGCCTTTCTTGCTGTCTTTGCGATCCTGGCTTTGTCATCCTCATCTGTGCCGCCTGTAGTTGAAACGATGCTACCTAGGTAGATGAAAGAGACAACTTCCTTTTGATTTCTGCCACTGATGGTGATTGGTGCTTGTTGTTGATGCTGTTGTTGGTTGGGTATCTTCATCACTTCCGTCTTCTCTACGTTCATCTGAAAGGAAGTCCAATCTTCGCTGCCTCTTCTGCCAACTTGTTAGTTTTTGCCTGTAGATCTTCGAGTTTATGTGACATTAGACATATTAGTTCATGTACTGCCTTAGTATTGTAAACAATATACGAAAACCAGATAGGGTCAGTTCAACAGTTTTAGAAAGAGGGTTATAAAAAACAATGGACAGAAAATATGAATCAATAACTGCTCGAAATAATGTGTAGGAATTGATTTACAGGAAATTGACAGACGCAAAGGCTAATCACTAATTATTAGTACTTGCTACATACCCATAAGTGCGAGACCAAGAAAAAATACAAAAGAATGACTAGGTGGAGTAGTATATTTGCTAGAATTGCCGAAATACCGATGCGTTCGGATTGGAGGGTTAGATGAACGCATACGCGCAGCCCAACGTACCAAATAGCGCGGATACTCAACACTGTGCCTTCAGCCCAGTAAGTCCATGAAAACTATGAAGGTCAGCATCAGTGTTGAATCTCATAGAACCATAGACTACAGGCCACTCCCTCCCTTCCCAAGTAGGTTCGTGAGGGTTCTAAGACGATAAGATCTGGGACTACAAATCCAGTGGTTTCACTACTAGTAAATTTCTCCTGATGCACTCACTGTGTAGAGTGGTCCTCGGCTATCTGGACTTATTCTAGGGTGTGGTCGAAAAAGATAAAACGATGATCGAATGGCAGGTCGATTGCTATCTCCGCGATGCTTCAATGTCCCGTCCAATGCTCCTTACGCCTAGAACAGAAACAAAAGTCTTTAATACCACGAAAACATTTTACGAAAATGAAAATGTAAAACATCTATACACTACATGTATAAACAAATCAGTTGGCAAAGCAAATTTGATTTTGTTTGTGTTTTTAAAAATGTATGACAACCCGGTAACAAAATGGATACCATAACGATAAATTCCAGAAGCTTCACATTCCTAGTAGGAAAGTGGTGCGACGAAAAAAATAACTTTTCAAAAGATAAAATTTGGCACATGTTCACACATACTGAACAGTTGAGTATGTTTCTAAATATTGCGGAAACCTGACACTTCGACCTGATAGTGTTTTTCACTGTGCGAGTGATCGATGTACCTTTGTATTACGAGGCACGCTGTCAGGAATTTTGATAACTGTAGTTTCTGCCTGTAGGCTGTTGTGAACGGAAACGTCATTTACTATGAGTTTAGCTTCTGAGTAGGCTGGTATCAAACAGTCGATACTAACAGTATCTTCACACCCGTTTCGCTCGATCACATAAAAATTTCCGTGCTGCGAATGAGAGACAAAGAAGCAACACAGTAGAGCAGCCAGGTGGGATAGTATATTTGGTATACATATCAAAATACCGATGCATGTAGACTAGTCAGTTAAGAGATCGCGTAAGAGCAACTCGACGTGTCTCGACAACGTGCCAAATCGCATATATGCTTTCAGCTCAGCAAGTAGATTCGAACTAAGAAGATCTGTATCAATGGTGAATTTCATCGAACCCACCGGCTATTGATTTTCGGGGGGATTATTAGCCAATACAAATGTAATATTGATGTTGTGATGCCTCAGTTTTGTATAAAACATTGTCATTGATCTGAACATTTTAACGTGTCATTCGCACATCGTTTTTGCGGTATGACTAATAGTCTATTTTCTGCCTCAATCGTAATGTAATTCGCTGATTGGTTAACTTTTACTCTTATTATGCGAATTTCTCCAATTGCGGACAAGGTCAGTTTTAATGTGTATACTTATTCACGTGTTTTGGATTGATTCATTGTTATTATATTATATTCTCGAAGTAATACACTCTCCCATCTGCCAGCTTCGGTCTTCTCTCTATTCGTCCTGGGGTTGCAGTCAGTGTCTCTTGAGTATCAAGTTAGCTGTTAGCTAAGCGTGCGTATTATATTCGTTCTGGAACACATACATATACCATTAGCGCCTCAAACTCATAACAGTGGCGACGGCGATGGGATCAAAAATGGACTATTCGATGATGAACAAAATTCTCGAACTACAAATGAAGATTATCGAATTATTAACTCAGTCCAGAATTCCTGCAGCTGACTCATCGAATCCTACGCAATAACCAAATCTAACGTTGAATGATATCGCTGCTGAATGTCAACGATCGGTGAACCTACAACGGGATACAAGTGTAGTCTAATCCGGACGCCAGGGTGATCATGAAGTGCATGCGGTTCGCCAGAAATCGAGTTCCTCTGCATCCTTTTCTGGCCCAAAGACCCCTGGTTCTTCGTCTCCTGTTCGTCATCCCGGCAGCCCATACAATACTAGGAGAAACATGAAGAAGACCCCACCGTCTCCCTGCTGGCACTGTGGCACATGGCATTTCGTTAAATATTGTCCTTATAAGCAGAATAAATGCAGAGATTGTAATACTGTGGGTCACAAGGACGGATTTTGCAAGCAGCCGCCATCACAAAGAACAGACAGGTCATCATCTAGTCACCGTCGAAGATGGAAGTCTCAACCAGTTGGCAAATCTTTTAGCCTTACTGCTGCTTTTCAAGCACATGCATCAGCTCGGAGAAAATATATCACCGTGCAAATAAACAACCATTCAGTACGCCTACAAATCGACACAGCTTCCGATATAACGATTATTTCCAAAAAGCTATGGTGGAAGATTGGTCGACCTCCTTTCCAGAAAACCGTCCAAACTACGATTAGCGCATGCGGTGGCCGATTACCACTAACAGGTCAGTTATCCTGTGCTGTATCTTTTCACAATATTTCGATAAATGGAATTTGTTATCTGTCTGACGCAGACTTAAACCTTCTGGGTCTCGACTGGCTTGAAAGTCTGAAACTCGTCGACCTTCCACTGAATATGGTGTGCAACAAACTGGAAGCACCGTCAAACCTCACGGCGAGCCTTAATGATATTATTACTGGATATTCAGAGGTATTCCAACCTGGCCTCGGTCACTGCACCACAACCAAAGCCGTTCTACACCTGAAACCAAATGCATCACCTGTTTTTCGTTTTAGAAGACCCGTCCCATATGCATCGCTTCCCCTCATTGAGGCAGAACTGAAATGACTTCAGGAACAGGATGTCATTACTCCAGTATCCCATTCTTCTTGGGCAGCTCCAATCGTCGTCATAAAGAAAGCTAATGGCTTAATCCGACTATGTGCTGACTTTTCGACAGGGTTAAATGCTGCTTTGGAGCAACACCATTATCCCTTACCTATTCCAGATGATTTATTTACTACTCTAAGTGGAGGTAAATACTTCGCGAAAATCGATCTAGCGGACGCATACTTACAGGTCGAATTCTATCCAGAATGTCTTGAACTACTAACTATCAATACCCATCGAGGTCTTTTCCAGTACGATCGTCTGCCATTCGGCATTAAGACTGCCCCTGCTATTTTTCGACAGAACATGGACACTATGCTAGCAGGCATACCAGGTGTTGCTGCATACTTTGACGACGTTATAATAGTTGCCACCTGTTCAGCGGAATTAACGAATCGAATACGGTTGGTCCTACAGCGAATCCAAGACAACGGCCTTCGACTCAGAAAGAAGAAATGTCAATTATTCCTAAAGTCAGTAAAATATTTAGGTTTTATCTTTAATGCATCTGGTAGACGTCCCGATCCTGAAAACAATCGTGCTATACAGCAGATGCCCACGCCAACAGGTGTCGCGGCTCTCCGAACCTTTCTTGGTCTCATCAGTTACTATTCGGCATTCTTGCCCTCCCTACATGATATACGGGGACCTTTGAATCATCTCCTACCCAAGGATGCTACATGGTCCTGGTCGAGAGAATGTGAAACGGCTATAGAACGACTCAAGTCCACTCTCAGCTCTGATCTCCTGTTAACGCATTTTGACCAATAGCTACCAATCGTCGTTGCCGCAGATGCTTCCACCGCTGGTTTTGGGGCTGTCCTATTGCACGAATATCCGTATGATTCACAAAAAGCTGTCATACATGCATCTGGATCACTCACTTCAGCAGAAAAACGCTGCTCACAGACGGAGAAGGAAGGACTTGCCTTAGTTTTCGCGGTCAGATGCTTCCACAATATTGTAGTGCACCTTCCTGGCACCAAAATATAACTAGGGCTAAAATAAATAGTTTAAATTAAATTAACTAAATAAATCTCTAGCTTGCCTCCGGATGCTTAGGGTGTTTTAAGTTTTGTTTTAACGAGCATGCATCCGAGCAGGCTTGGACGCCATTTTTGCGCTCCATTGTGCTGATCACCACGCACGTACTCCGAGTCCCTAGTTCAGCCTTACAAGCCAGATAAGTTGATTAAACTTTTCCCTCATTCATTATTATAACATTTACCTTAAATACATAGCTCCTTTAAATACATTGCGTATCAGTTCTTTTGATTTGTGTTTTGTTACCAGTACTTACACGTTAGGTAAAGTACTGGTTAAGCAGGTACTAGAGCACATCAAATTAAGTAGGGTTGATCAAACGTTACGGAATTGTAACACGCATCCCTACAAAAATTGGTGAGCCCGAGTATCACTTCTTATTTTGTCTAGTACCTTTGTTCTCTTGCGTTGATTTGTCTGGCCTAATTTTGTTTTTGGCACGTCTAGCGTTTTTTTTATATTATTGCACTCCTCATTGGTTATTTTTGCATTGTAATTTTTTTATTATCACTATCGTGCCTCGTTAATTCCCTGATCAATGGCGGATAACGACTCGACTGCGCAGATGGCCGTAACCCTCCAGCTTCCCACCTTCTGGGCCCACAGACCATCTGCATGGTTCTCCCATGTGGAAGCTCAGTTTGCCTTGAGACACATTCAATCACAAGAAACTAAGTCCAACTTAGTCATCGTCAGCTTACCGGAAAATGTGATTGAAGACGTGTCAGATGTGCTAGATGACCCAGCACCGAATCTTTACGATCGCCTCAAAACCGCCCTCATCAAACGTGTTGCACTTACTGACCAGCAGAAAGTGCAAGAACTTTTCAGGGATGTGCATCTGGGTGATCGCAAGCCGACGCAACTGCTTCGTCAGATGAAGCAGCTGATTGCTGACTTCAACATTGATGAAGCATTTCTCAAGCAACTGTGGTTACAGAGGTTACCACAGTCGGTTCAAGGGATCCTCGCACCCTTCCATAAGTGTCCCTTAATAGAGCTGGCGGAAGCGGCTGACAGAGCTGTGGATGCTACGAAACCCAACACTAGTATCTCAGCTGCACTGTCTACTGCCACGGATTCGTTCAAAAATCCTCCCTCGGCTGTTGAGCCAACAAGTTTCGATGTTATAACTCACATCTCAAAATTGTATGAGAGTTGTGCAGCATCAGGAACGAAATGCGGTCTGGTAGTTCTTACAAAGGTCGCACGTCTCGCTCGCGCAACAGGTCTGCCTCCCGTACCGGTAGCAGACGTTCCAAATCGCGACAATCACAACCCAGGTTGTGCTGGTACCATAAACGTTATGGTGCCAATGCCAAAAAGTGCACTCGACCTTGCACCTTCGAGGCTAACCAGGCGGGAAACGTGTGAGCCAGCACGTGACGGCGACTAACGTCGCTGGCGAGCCACTTCCATGTCGCCTCTTCTTCGTCACTGATCGACATTCTGGGATACGCTTCCTAGTTGACACTGGGGCAGAAGCTAGCGTCATCCCACCTACGAAGGAAGAGCGTCTGCGGCCAATGTCTCTGCAACTTCGTGCCGCCAACGGTTCGCCCATCACAACCTATGGTCGGAGATTCCTCGATCTCAACCTTGGATTGCGTCGTCCCTTTCGTTGGGTTTTCATAGTGGCAGATGTGACCACCGGCATTATTGGTATGGATCTCTTGCAGCACTATCAGCTGCTGGTAGATGCTGGCAAGCATAAGTTGATAGATTCTACCACAACACTCTCTGTTTCCGGTATAGTCACAAAGACGCCGCCCCTCAGTCCCGTGTACTGCACGACGGACGCTTCTAGTCCCTACGCGTCTATCATTCAGTCCTTTCCGGATGTCTTTAAGCCAAGTCGTTGTGTCCCTTGTGTGACTTCGAACGTTTCTCATCACATAACGACGACTGGCCCGCCAGTGTTTGCGAAACCACGGCGATTATCCCCGGAGAAACTGCGTGCTGTAAAAGCCGAGTTCGAACACATGCTTGAAATGGGAATAATCAGACCATCCAACAGTCCATGGTCTTCACCCTTGCATGTGGTACCCAAGAACAATGGCATGGACTGGAGGCCTTGTGGTGACTACCGAAGGCTCAACGCTAAAACGATTCCAGATCGTTACCCAGTCCCTCACATTCACGACTTGACTGCATCTTTAAAAGGCTCGGTTATCTTCAGTAAGCTTGACTTGACGCGTGCATATCATCAGATCCCGGTTCATCCTGATGATGTTCCCAAGACAGCCGTCATTACACCGTTTGGTCTTTTTGAGTTCCTCCGTATGCCTTTTGGTCTTCGCAATGCAGCACAAACCTTCCAACGTTTTATTCACGATGTTTTACGTGGACTCGATTTCGCCTATGCCTACCTAGACGATATACTAATCGCTAGTCCTGACGAAGACACCCATTTTAACCACTTGAAACAGGTTTTCGCCAGACTGTCAGAGCATTCGATGACAGTCAACCTGGCCAAATGCCAAATTGGCGTTCGTTCACTAAAATTTTTGGGACACGTTATCGACGAGCAAGGCATTCGCCCACTACCTGAAAAGGTACAGGCGATCCAAGACTTCCCAGTCCCAGCGTCACTTAAAGCTCTGCGTGTGTTTCTGGGTATGGTGAGCTATTATCGTCGCTTCATTCCCCAATGTGCACACATTTTGACTGCACTGACCGACCTGCTGAAAAGTAAATGTAAAACTTTCAGCTTGACTCCGGAGGCACTAGAAGCATTTCGCAAGATCAAAACCGCAATAGCAGACGCCACGATGCTGGTGCATCAAGACGTAAACCTACCTCTCAGCATTGCGGTTGACGCCTCTAACACGGCCATTGGAGCTGTGTTGCAACAACTTTCGGATCACACTTGGATCCCAGTTGCATTCTTCTCTCGGAAGTTATCCACCTGCGAAATGCGGTACAGCACTTTCGGCAGGGAACTGCTCGCCATATATGCCTCAGTGAAACATTTTCGTCATTTTGTGGAAGGTCGTGACTTCATCATCTTTACCGACCATAAACCTCTGACGTATGCCTTACACACCACTACTGACAGATATTCACCGCGTGAATTACGTCACCTAGATTATATTTCGCAATTCACGTCGGACATCCGTCATATTTCTGGTGCGAATAACCCTGTCGCGGACGCACTGTCTCGCGTTTGCACCACTACTTTGCCTCGAGCAGTCGACTTACGGAAGATTGCCGAACTTCAGGATTCAGACGAGGAGATTGAAAAACTTCAACACTCATCCTCTCTGAAGATACAGCGTCTACCGCTCCTGAACAGTGAAGTGTCAATATTGTGCGACACCTCCACAGGCACACCCAGACCCTTGCCGCCGGACTCCCAACAGACTCGTTTAGTCGCGCGTATCCTGAACCTTCTAAAAGAGCCACGTCTAGTAACACTGATCCAGTAACCTCTACACGTGCTGGGAGGCGTGTACATTGGCCCAAGCGATACGCCGATTTCGTTAATTCGTTAATCGCGGTGTTCAAGCTCCTTTCGCCAACAGACTTCAACGGTGGGCGTTAACACTATCGGGCTATGATTTCGATAATAAATATTGCCGAACAGAAGACTTTGGACATGCAGGCGCACTTTCAAGGCTTATAATTGAGTATCCTACACCTAACGAAGATGCAGTGATCGCCTTAGTATCTACAAAGGATTACGCAGTTAACCTACTGAACTGTGCCGTCCGCGCACTTCCTTTCACTTCAGCTCAAGTGGGAAATGAATCCTGCAAGGATCATATCATACAGAAAGTCATGCATTAAGTCCAGACGAAATGGCGGCAAAAATCGTTTGCCGGTGACCTGAAACAGCTGTTCTGCAGAAGAGAATTCCTTTGTGTCGTCGGCAACTACCTCATGTTCGGAGAACGTGTAGTGATCCCCCAGTCTCTTCGTGCAACACCCCTAAAACAGTTTCACACTGGTCATCCAGGAGTGGAACGTATGAAAGCCATCGCCAGAAGTTATGCTTATTGGCCTAATATGGACCCTGATATAGCTGAATTCGTCAGTCGCTGCGCATCATGTCAGAAGGCAGCTAAGAATCCTCCACGTCTTCCGCCAAAGAGTTGGCCATTACCAGATCAACCTTGGTCTAGAATTCATATCGATTTCGCAGGTCCATTACATGGAACCTACTACCTGATTGTTGTTGATGCTTATTCCAAGTGGCCGGAGATTGTTGCAGTATCAACCGTATCATCACGCCGAACAATCGCGGCTCTTAAAAATATTTTCATCTACCATGGGTTGCCCGAGACCATTGTTTCCGATAATGGGTCGCAATTCACCTCCCATGAGTTCGCAGAGTTTTGCAGTGTGAATGCAATCCATCACATTCGTACACCACTGTACCATCCGCAATCCAATGGCCAGGCAGAAAGATTTGTGGATACCTTTAAGCGAGCTCTCCTTAAAGCCGAAGGAGGAGGAGACACGGATGTTACACAACAATTTCCATTCATTTATCGCTCAGCGCAAAATGACGCCCTACCAGACCACAAATCTCTTGCAGAAGTTTTAATGGGAAGGAAGCTACGTACGCCACACCACGCAATGCTACCACCACGTCGTGCACAGACAACGCAAACGGTGGGATCACATTTTAACAAAGGATACTCCGTCTACGTACGAGACCACAGGCCAGGACATGGCATGTGGACGGAAGGTGTTGTCATGGGAAGACGTGGGAGTGTGATGTACGATATAATGGTGGATCAGGAGAAATGGGAGAGACAAGAATCAGATGCGTCACAGAAAAGCCAATCAACCAGAGAATCCAACCATACCACTCGATATTCTGCTGGATACGTTTAATTTGCCAACAACGACGAAAAAGCCCGAGCCCAAACTCAGCAATGAGCCCCTCCCCAGAAGATGTATGGGTCGGAAGCGGTCCCAAACAGTGCGGTTCCAACTGGATCCCAAAAAGCGAAGGTATTAAAGTTTTCTGATTTTTTTTCTCAAAAAGAGTGAGGTGTTGTGATGCCTCAGTTTTGTATAAAACATTGTCATTGATCTGAACATTTTAACGTGTCATTCGCACATCGTTTTTGCGGTATGACTAATAGTCTATTTTCTGCCTCAATCGTAATGTAATTCGCTGATTGGTTAACTTTTACTCTTATTATGCGAATTTCTCCAATTGCGGACAAGGTCAGTTTTAATGTGTATACTTATTCACGTGTTTTGGATTGATTCATTGTTATTATATTATATTCTCGAAGTAATACACTCTCCCATCTGCCAGCTTCGGTCTTCTCTCTATTCGTCCTGGGGTTGCAGTCAGTGTCTCTTGAGTATCAAGTTAGCTGTTAGCTAAGCGTGCGTATTATATTCGTTCTGGAACACATACATATACCATTAGCGCCTCAAACTCATAACAATTGATAAAGCTTCATTTCTTCAGGGAAATTAACAGTAAGGTTTTGGTCTTACGAAATGAAAATTTAGATGTTACAATCTTATCTTTTCCTTGTACAGTCTACTCATTATTTTCACCACGGTAAGACTCTAAAAGGATTACGGAAACACTCTGCATGGCTACCCACACTGCTGTCAAAATAAAAGATAGGTTACCTGAACTTCACGTTTTTATTTTCATCAACTTCCATAGATCCTTCTCAATAATATTCAAACATAAACCAAACCATAAGTCAAGTGAAAATATTGATATTGGTTACTTTTGAATGTGTCGTGTATAAGTTTACTGTGATTAGACTACTTGCCTATGCATTTTCTGTTTGGTTAATTTGTTTCATCGTGATATCTATATTTGTACAATTCTCTTTTTTCAGAAATGTTTTCTTTATGCGCATTTGTTGGAATTCATATTTTAGTTTGCTGCTATCAAAGTGTTACTGGTTACTTTTCACATTTCGTTATCTGTTATGTTACTTCACTTTCTGTATCTAATAGAAATATAATTGGATTTATACGCAATTAAGATTTGTTTTAGCAAAATGAATGCGTAAGATTATCTAAGAAACACTGTTTCTAGTCCAGTGGTGAGATGTGACAAATAAAAAAGACAGTTGAATTATCAAAACTATTTTTGAGGTTCAAATGATTTTATTAAAAGGTGACAGAACGCGCTTTTTCTGTTTATTTTTGCAGTTGCTTAGGTATAGGTTAATTACGTTTAGCTGAACTGATAAGAAAGTAAAATGATTTTCTGCTAAATGCATTCATTATGTCAATCACAATTTGACATTCTTGCTTGAAAAAGATAACGAAACGTTCCATAATTTGATAAAACATAGTTTGCTGTGAAACGGAATATAAGTAGTAGCATTTTCACACTTCTGGTTTTCTTTGAATAACTGCAAAGTTAATCATTTCAAAACTTATCGAAAATAACTGAAAAAGTATAGTAGAAAAGAATGGATTTAAACTTATTGTGCTTAAAACTTGTGAGTGCATGAACATAACTTTTACGAAACAGAACTGATGTCATATATATTTCCATTATGCTCATTATTTCCTCTACGTAATTCTTTAGCAACTAAAGTTTTTTGAGAAGTGTTTGATTTTTGTACACCCTTACAGTCATTGCTACGAACGGTTTACGTTAGGATTCAGATATTCTTATTACCGATATTTAGTAGTTAGATGATGATTTTGCAAATAGTATCAATAGTATTTTACCATGGTTGTATTTTCTGCTATCAGTGTTGCAATGCAATAAAGCAGGAGATATCTAAAAATCTACGAAAGCATTAAAATAATAATGTACACACGATATTTCACGCTCATTTGCAGTAATCAATTGTAACATAAATACAGTAAATTAAAAATGGACTTGAATCACACTTGACATCCTAGCCAAATAAAACACTGAGCAGTTTATCAGTTCCTTCCTCTTGAACATGTAGAGTTTGAAAAATTCTTGAACTTCAGTATCTTTGTAACGTTTTCCCATGAGTTGGATTCAAATTCCGTAATTTTATATTTGTCTACTTGTACACACCACATATTATCTTCCATGCAGTTACTTCACATTGGATAAATCCATAATATGCACAGCTGTATTCCTTGTAAATGATGTTTACACTGTTTATTGTTTTCCTTCACCATACACATTACACACCCTACATTTCCTATAATTTTTTTTTCCAAATTGGAGCTAGGTAACAAGGTGTTTGTTCATCGGGTGTCTTCATTTTCTTCCATAGCCTTCAATTATAATGACACAGATAAATAACTTGCCTTAACTATTACACCTAGTTGCGCTCAAAATTCTGTATACGATCATTAGTGAAATTAAATTCAGGATATTTACTGGAGTGTAAACCGTCAGTCTCAAGCAAACACTGCCAACTTAGGCTATACGAAGTCCGATTAGGTTCAGAAGACGTTTAAAAGATAAACCAGTGTTGAGTATTAGTGTTGTTCTTTTCGCTCACTGGGAGGCAGGTACACCCAGCTAACGAGTCCCATATAGGACGAAAGGCTCGTCCTAGATTCCACTGCTAACCACTATCCGTCATTGATATACAATGCTGAGTCTATTTTGCCTATCTACTACTGTGCCCATCTTCACTCTACGACAAGCTGTATCTATTGTCAACCGACTACCCAGCCATCCTTTCTGTCTGACTGACACTTTCATTGTTTTCGTTATGATTCTTATTCCTGTCTGTTACCTTGCAATTGTAGCCATTCTGATTGCCTGTCTTTGTTTTCCTGATTTCTTCTGTGTATGGACTGGTCATAATCGTTTGTCTAGTCTGCTTGTTGAGAAGTGAGCTCTTAATTTCGATTGTACATTATTCACCTAAATCTTACTGGTTTTCTTTGTAGTTGATTCAGCGATTCCCTCCAAGGAGGCGCCACAGCTGAGAGTATTGATTGTCATTATTTTTGATAACTCTCATTTACTGTATCGCTACTTTCTGACTTGCTGCACCTTTCCCTGATCACAGTGAACTCCTCTGGCGGGTACCATGTGTCCAAGGAAGCCTAATTCCCTTTCCTCTGAAAATTGATGCCCACTAGTGCTAAGTTTCAGTCCCACTGCTCTTAATCTATTCGGTTTATTTGCAATATGGCTGAAATGTTTGGTAGCCATTTTACTAAGTGTTTTCATATTGCCCAGATTTTCTGGATACTCGGAAATTGTCTATCGGGGCTGTAAGCGTAAGGCACTGGAATGTTGTCATGACGTTTATCGACGTAAAAGGCGTTGTCTCAAACTCACACAGTCCCAGGGGGATAACGGATGCCGTTTTTGGTCCGTCTTCAGGACGTGACTTTATAACAATAATAATTACTATTATTCCTGAGTTCATAAGCGCGAATCATCTTTACAGATATGGTTATTGCATTTTGATGGCGATAAATCTTTGGTAATTTTGTTTACCACCTCTTTTTCATCCGCGGTAGTGACAATCCGCAGACTAAAAGAGAAATTTCACACCACATACAAATAATGCACATCAAACCACATGTTGAATTTTTACCTTCGTTCATAAGTACAATAAGATCTTCTGGCGGAAGTAAAAACCGTGTTTAATGACTGTGTAGAAACATTATGCAAAGAAGAAGGGGAAGCAATTCGGAAACTTCATTCTCAAAAAATACTGGTGGCTCAATTTCTCAAGGGTTTGCATCTAATAGTAACAATATATGGTCACATCATTTTACAGGTATTTATGAATTTCTGTGCAAATAACGTTTCCTAAAGTCAGATAGCTTCGATCTTCACGCCTTTATTCACTAAAAGACACGTGTTACATGTCATTAGGATAAAGCATGGTAACAGAATAGGTATGCATAAATTTACAAGTCTGACAAGTGGAAGTACTGTATTCTCATTAACAAGAAAAACCAGGACTTGAAAGTGATCATCACGTGTATCGCCTGGAGAAAAATGAAGCCTGAGGCCAACACTTCCATTGTTGCACATCGTACATTTTCCTTAAGAATAATAATGATGATTTCATGAATGAATATACGCGTATTGTCTGCCATTTATTGTCCACTAGTGACTACGGAACTACTTATTTCATGTCTTCTTGCACCAGTCAACAACAAAGATTCATAATCTTGTTTAGCACTACTATTGCGATCCCGTTATCTGCATTTTTCTACTCCAGAGTCGACATGTAACAGGTTTCCTTGAGTGCATCTAGTGGACTTCCAAAACACCCTGTCGGCCAGTTTCGTGGGTCGTGACCGCTTGCGTTTGCTACGTGTGCAATGGTCCTAGTCGCTTTGGTAATCAATAAACAAGAGATTTAGATGCTTATGAGGCCGTAATCTTAAGAACATGATTCGTTTCTGCCTTTTGTGGTTAGCTGTTGTGAACGTGGTAACACATCTACCAATGGCGAATATTTTAGACCGAGGTATCCTCCTTTAGGAAACATTCAATTACGTCAAAGCCAAAATTTAAAACCAAACAGCTTAATTAAAACGCCAAGCAAAAAAACAGGCAGCAAGCAGAGAAAAGAAGTCAAGATGCAAAAAAGGAGTTCTTTACCCATATCTATGTTTTCGTCACCTTTGCTATCCATTCTATTGGATGTATTTTTACTTGTGTAACCTCGCCTGGTTAACTAGTTCACTAGTCACTAGCCGGTCCTAAGCCCGGGTAAAGAGGGAAGGTTGGGCATACGGCTAGCAACCCTACTCCGTAAAACAAATCTAACCGCTAAAGAAACTTCAAAGCACAAACAAAATATAAAAAATGAAAACAAACTTATTCCCCGCTGGAATCGGAGAGGCGAAATGACGCCAGTTGGTGAAAGCCTGCCTTCGGGAAGCCAATTGGCCGATGTGTCTTCTCTCCCTCGATGAAAGCGAAAGTAAACGTGGGGACATGGAATGTCCGTACGATGTTTGAACCCAGCAAGGCAGCCCAGATTGCAAAGGAGATGAGAAGGTATCACATCGAAGTGCTTGGGATTTGCGAAAGCAGATGGAATGGGAGTGGACTCTCCAAACTGTCAACTGGAGAATCAATAATCTACTCCGGTCACCCAGACGACAACCACGAGCACATTGAGTTATGGAGTGGCTATCATGATGTCCTCAAGAGCAGTGGGAACCAATCTTCTCCAGTATCAGGATCATGACAGCAAGATTCAACTCAAAAGGAAGGAAGAAAGGTCACAATCATACAATGCTATGCACCTACAAATAATGCAGAGCAAGAGAAAAAGGAGGAATTCTACAGACAACTTCAATCAACACTGGACAAGACGCCAGTTGGCGACATCAAAATTCTAATGGGCGACATGAATGCCAAACTGGGAAGGGACAACACATGAAGAGAACTAACCATGGTTCGAGAGGCGCTAGGTGAAATGAACGAGAATGGAGAATTGTTTGCAGAATTCTGCGCATTCAACGATTCGGTGATTGGAGGCAGTGTGTTCAGGCACAAGGATATCCACAAAGCGACATGGATTCCAGTCCACCAGGTGGACACACTAAAAATCAAATCGACTTTATCTCAATCTCAAGAAAATGGAGACGCAGTCTACTTAACACAAGGTCAAGAAGAGGAGCAGATGTAGGCTCACACCACTCACTGTCTAGTGCAAGGAACCTTCCAAATCAAGTTAAAAGCCTTCAAGGAAGCTGGTGATAGACCTCAGTTCAAGTACAACACTCGGAAACTGAAGGATGAAACTACAAGGGAGATCTTCACGTCAGCCATCAAGACAAAATGGGAGACATCGAGGAACATTCCTGAAGGAACCTGTGTGGAAGAACACTGGAAGTCTTTGAAAGCTATGTGGAAAGAAACCTGCACAGCCGTATTAGGAAGGAAGAAGAAAGAAGACAAGGAATGGATCTCGACGGATACCTGGAAGCTGATAGAGGAGAGGAGGATGGTGAAGCAGAAGATAAAGCAGTGCAAGGACGCTCAACGACAAGAGGAACTGAGCACAATGTATAAAACACTGAACAAAGAAGTAAAGAAGAGTGCACGCAGAGACAAAAGACACTTCTACGAAACACTGGTAAGTGAAGCAGAACAGGCCGCAGGTAAGAGAGACCTGACGACATTGTATCAAATAACCAGGTTGCTATCTGGGAAGAGATCAACACAGATGAAACCAATAAAAGATGAAGAAGGAAATTTAATTACGGAAGAAGAGAAACGAAGGAAACAATGGGCTGACCACTTCAAAAAGCTCTTGAATCGACCACCACCTGCACTTCGTCCAGAAATACCACCTGCAGCCGCTGAATTACAAGTGAACATAAATCCTCCAACGAAAATGGAAGTCCTGAACGCCATAAAGCTACTGAAATGCGGGGAAGCAGCAGTATCAGACGGGATACCGTCAGAAGCACTGAGAACAGATGCAGAGACAACAGCAGACATGCTCACACCACTATTGCAGAAGGTGTGGAAGGAAGAGAAGGTACCTGGCGATTGGAAGAAGGGTTACTTTGTCAAACTCCCGAAGAAGGGAGACCTCAGTGTTTGCAAGAACTGGTGCGGAATCACTCTCCTGTCTACCCAGAGCAAGCAAAATATTAAGCCGCATCATCCTGGAGAGGCTTAAAGATGCACTGGATTCAAAACTATGACCGGAACAGGCAGGCTTCAGGAAGTGCAAATCATGTGCAGACCAAATTGCAACGCTTCGCATCATCATAGAACAGAGCATAGAATGGCAATCAGCTCTCTACCTCAACTTCATCGACTTTGAGAAGGCCTTTGACAGCGTCGACCGAGAGGTAATTTGGAAACTGCTTCACTACTACGGAATACCGCAAACCTTTATCCGCCTCATTCAACAACTATATGAAGATGCTACATACCAAGTAATTCACAATGGGAAGCTCAGTGATGCTTTTGAAGTGAAGTGAAGACAGGAGTCAAACAAGGTTGCCTACTATCCCCCACGATATTCCTGATTGTGGTCGACTGGATCATGCAGCAAACGGTAGGCAGCGAGAAGAGGGGGATACACTAGACTACGGAAAAGAACCTAGAAGACTTGGATTTCGCCAGTGATGACTTGTGCCTGATGTCACATAAACTTGAAGATCTACAGGCAAAAACTAACAAGTTGATAGAAGAGGCAGCGAAGACGGGACTTCAGGTGAATATAGAGAAGACAGAGGTGATGAAGATACCGCACCACCACCATCAACAACAACAACAAACTCCAATCACCATCAACGGGAGAAACTTAAAGAAAGTTGTCTGTTTCACCTACCTAGGCAGCACTGTGTCAACAATAGGTGGGACAGACGAGGATGTCAAAGTGAGAATCGGAAAAGCAAGACAGGCGTTCATTAGCCTGAAACCAGTGTGGAGATCTTCTGCACTCAGCATGCGGAACAAGATACGGATTTTCAACACCAACGTCAAGTCAGTGCTTCTGTATGGTTGAGAGACTTGGCGCGTCACGAAAGGGATTTCCAATAAACTACAGACATTCATCAACAACTGCTTACGCTCGCTACTGAAGATCAGATGGATTGCCAGAAAGAATGAGCAACAAGGAGCTCTGGGAACGAACCAACCAAGAACCTATCACCCAACAAATATGCAGGAGGAAGTGAAGATAAATTGGGCATGCACTGAGAAGGCCGACTGAGGACATCACGTGTCAGGCCCTCGAGTGGAATCCCCATGGGAAGCGACGAGTTGGACGTCCGAGGGTGACATGGAGGAGGTCGTGTGAGGAAGAAATGAGAGCTTGTGGGCTGTCGTGGAACCAGGTTCAAAAGATCTCAGAGAACAGGATGAAATGGAGACGTGATACTGAAGCCCTATGTTCCACTAGGAACCCAAGGGACTAATAATAATAATAATCCCGGCGTAGTATATTAGAACAAATAACAAAATAAACAAATATTTTGTATTATTCCTCAACGTTTCGATCTTGCTAGGAAGATCCTTTTCAAAAGTATGAATCTGACACTAAGTTTTCAGGTTAATATTCAAGTCTTGGTACAGAAAGTGGTGACCTTTACAATCATCCAATTACATCGTGATATGGAGCAAAGATCGATATAATACAGGTGAGTGAATAAAAGAGGTTTTTCCGTTGTGCGAGTACAGTGGAACAAAAATAGGGTGGGAAAATTTTTTAGTTCGTCTATCAAAAGTACAATGAAGTTGTGAGACATCAAGGGTGAGAAATAACAGATTACTAGTTTGGAAGGATGAATATTTGAAGATCAGACAATATATCTTAAATAAATAATAATAATAATGAT
This sequence comes from Heterobilharzia americana, assembly GCA_944470555.2. Lineage (NCBI taxonomy): Eukaryota > Metazoa > Platyhelminthes > Trematoda > Strigeidida > Schistosomatidae > Heterobilharzia > Heterobilharzia americana. Next base: position 46,879,258 of record OX104127.1, read on the forward strand.
AACCGTAAATGTACGTTTGATAATACTTGAAGTATGAGTGATAACAAAATGGATTATGTTATGGTTCATCGAATGTGCATGACTCAGAGAGTAGTGTAAAATTCATGAGAATAGTAGATCAATAAGGTGTATGTATTGGGACTAGACAATCTTTTTAAATGCAACCATTTCCCCCTTTTTTTCTCCCTTCCTTTTCCTTCCTTTTCTCTTTTTTCCTCATGGTTAAGACGATTAAGAGAAATAACACCGGAGAGTATTCAAACAAGAGTGAATTCGGAATAAGTAAATCGTGTGAGATGAAATTGTGTTCTACCTTCTCTTCAGATATTATTTATAACTGCCTAGGTGAGTCATTAATGTTTGCCATATTAGTGGGATGTCTAACCCATCTTTTCTGTTGACTTGATATGAACAGATGTGCAAAGCTTCTGCAATGGTCTGCTCTTTGTGAGAAAGAGAACCCTTTTGCAGAACTTTTGTCTGTTCGAATGATATTTTATGACCTGAATACAGGGCATGAGCGATCATAGGAATTTTTTGGTGATTTTTTGGAACTTCGACCGTGTTCGGCTAGACGTGTTAGTAGCATTAAAAAGGATCGAAAAAAGTTAATCGAATAAAATTATCAAAAAGTCAAACCATAAAGATTGGATAAGTACTATAGTACTTCCTTATCGAACATCCACTTCAGAGGAAATAAGATGTATCCTTATCAGTTACCACATCAGAGTATTCTTTAAGGTGACGAATACATTACACTCGCACCTGTGTAAATTAAAAGGTCCGGTTCCTCATTTTGGAACAACAGAACTGTGTTTATAAGGTAGACTGTAGTGAATGTGATGCCATATACATTGGAGAGACATCACGTCAAGTACTAACACGTCTGGCCGAACATGAAGTTCCAAAAAACCACCAAAAAATTCCTATGATCTGGAAAAATTTGAAAAAAGCTCTGCTAGCGCGGCTCACGCCCTATATTCAGGTCATAAAATATCATTCGAACAGACAAAAGTTCTGCAGAAGCTTTGCACATCTCATAATTGTATTAATGTAAGTTCTTTGTGCGTGGATTATCAAACATTGAATTATTAATAGAAGTAATGAAGTGTTTTTTATCAGGCTAAATTAAATCGATGTTTATTGGTATAAATCATCTTTTACTCACCAAGAGTAAATGCTGACAGATATTTATGGCTTTAAAAATTTTTTTTTCTTTTTCCAATGGTACAATGGTACAATTACGCAACACGCGTCTTCCTTAAGGTTTTAAAAGACGTTTATTCACATGTGCGTTTTGGTTTGCATACTCTAGTCAGAAATTTGACATCTATTTTTCTTTTTTACCAGTGGAAGCTTATCTACGGAAATCTTTTTCTTATCTTTCATTAAATGCTGAATAGCAATTAAAACTATCTGGGATGGCCATGATCAATAAATAAGTTTCTATGTACGTCAGGGATCGTTAAAGTTAGAAGGAAATCATGGCCTTAGAATGATGTAAAAAAATTTTGTTTGACAAATAGGGGGGGGGGGGTAGACACTCATTTACTTAACCCCATATATACTGATAATATATGTAATAAAACGCTGTAATTCACTATGCCTTCCGAACAAATTTGTAGGGTTTTCCTGTGTTGATTGATCATTCGTATCGATAGCGTGGGAACGTAGTCAAAACACCAACTCATTGAAATGAAAAATCTGAAAACCTTATGAATTACTCTGAAGACTACTCTAGCAACCATGGAAATAACCAGTTAGGTTTCTTTCTTTCATGAAAAGTATCATAGGTACTGGTAAAACTGTGAGCAATGATGGTTTCTGTGTCAATAACACACAGTATGCTAGGGATCCAAAGATGAAATTGTGCCACTGGCTGCATGGAGTACTGTAGAAGTCAAATGCTCCCCTCAAATGATCATACTAGATGATACTGTTTTCCTGTTCTGGGGAGGAACGGTTGGAAAAGGCTGCGCTAAAAACATCACATTCTTCTTTGAGAAATGTCAACCGTCATGTCTCTCTCAAAACATAAGTCTTTGCTAAAAAAAGATTCCCCTTTTCCTTGGCACTCTGTAATACCTTTAATTTCTAACTCTGCAGCTTATGATAACAATCGAAGCTCACTTACAAGCAAATTCGTATCCTGAGATCATACTTCAAGTGACACATTGGAGCTTTCAATTTTCACACCCTTCTTCAAATAGGTAAAGAAGCTTTAGTAACCAAAACTGTGGCATCTCAAACCATGGACGTTTACAGTGTTTGTGAGACACAAATGCAGAAACCGAATGTGCATGTGGGTCTGCGAAATTCGCCATCGGAATTTCCGTAGATTCCTCTGCCGGTTCTTGTAGTGACGCAGGTGTGAGCATAGCATTATAGCCTCAGGCAGAAACTGCACTCGTCTACTGGATCCCAGTTTACAGTCTTCCAGGCTTTGTCCAGTTGAATGATATGTTAAGTACTTGGAGGAATAGTGGTGAAGCTCGCCATTATCTCCTTCTAATATTCTAAATCTGCATCCACTGATTGCAGTTTGAATGAACTGAATTATGAGTTTTACCGTAAACCTTCTACCCTCCCATTGAAAGCCAGACTTTCGGACGGGGTCATCGTAGCGAGTGATCTCGATATCCAAATAGGAAGGCTAGGTGAAACAGAAAGTCACTCAGGTAGTAATTTTGCAATCCTTACCCATCTCAATTACAATGGCGACCGCCTATCATATTGAAGAACCAGAAGACAACTCGACGAGGGGAAGCTGATTGCGAACAATTGGAATGGTATTGGTTACGTATGGTACTCCTCGCACTAACGCAGCCATTTGCAAATGTCTTCGTTTCCTCTCCGTTCCTGTCTTGATTTGCTCTTGACCGGCTCTTCATACACTCTTATCAGCAGCATCCCCTGTAATACGCCTGTGTTGTCCCCTGCATTGCTCTTGGCAGAAACCCTACCCATTGCCGATAATTCCCTATGATTCCTGCCACCCTCTTCATATATACTACTTATATTCGTTGTTATCAGCAACGCCCACTACACTCGTCCCCCCCCCCCGCTCAAAATTTCGGGCTTGCAACCGGGTTGATCGTCTTGGTGCTGTCTTCTCTTGGTTTTCACTAGCTGTTTCGCCTTTTTTCTACTGCTTCCATTTTTGAAGTAGGCTGGCGTTTACCCTTTTCTCTTTGTTCCCTTGTTTGATGGTATAAATTGAACTGCGTCTCTCGGTAATGATGTATGGTCCTTCCCACTTCGGAAGTAGTTTCCTTCTGCCATACTCACCTCCCGACGTATATTCTCTTTCTTTACATTTCACCTGATCTCCAACGTCAAATGGTTTCCATTTACTTCCTTCTCTCTGCTCAGATTTTTCAGCATCAGCCTTCTGCTTTCGTTCCACATTCCTGACAGCCTGTTTCCGCTCCTCTCTCAATCTTGTCATGTTCCAAGGCTGTTGTTGGGGCCAGGTCTTATTATGTATCGGGTTTCCTGCCATACATTAACTGGAACGCCGACTTCTTGGTTGTTCCTTGTACCGAGGCATGATGAGCTAATAATACTAACGGCAGTTCCGTCTCCCAATTTCCTCCTTTCAAAGCTAGCCACTCCTTCAGTGCACGGTTATTCCGTTCTGTCAAACCGTTAGTCTGCGGGTGGTACGGCGTCATTTTTATCCTCTTGAATCAAGCTGCTCCAAACAGGATTTAAATTCTTCATTCTCAAAACAAGGACCTTGGTCGGTCAGTATCATCTTCGGCACACCGTGATCCGCATGAAGAATGCCCCGACGAGCGTCTGATCCACTACACAAAATGTGCAACAGAAGGAGTGCAAATCAATACATAAAGATGGTGGAAAAATCACACAATATTTCTTTATTTCCATGTAAGAAATTTGTCCTAACCAGAGATAAGTCATCTTCTGAGCACAACTATTGTAGTGGGCGTTACTGATAACAACGAATATAAGTAGTATATATGAAGAGGGTCAGGAATCATAGGGAATTATCGGCAATGGGTAGGGTTTCTGCCATGAGCAATGCAGGGGACAACACAGGCGTATTACAGGGGATGCTGCTGATAAGAGTGTATGAAGAGCCGGTCAAGAGCAAATCAAGACAGGAATGGAGAGGAAACGAAGACATTTGCAAATGGCTGCGTTAGTGCGAGGAGTACCATACGTAACCAATACCATTCCAATTGTTCGTGGTCAACTTTCGCTCGTCGAGTTGTCTTCTCGTTCGTCAACTGGTGTCGCTGCCTTTAGACGTGATGAAGATCCCGTAGCCTGCAGAGTTCGAAGATGGAGACATCAAGGACTTCGTGGCGGCAGCGGAACTGGTGGGGGTTCGGGATCCGGAGGCGAAGGTCGTGGTTCTGGTGACGCTGCTGCGGGCCAGGGCGAAAACAGCATATGATGGAGTGGAGCGTGGTGACGGGATGGAGACTTGGCGGGGAATGGTTCAGCGCCTGGAGGCGGAGTTCGACAGCTCGGCGGACAGGGAGCAGGCGATGCAGCAGTTCCGCAGCGCGAAGCTGGGAATAGATGAAGATCCGCTGGTGTTGGCTGTGAAGTTGACCAAACTACTTTGACTAGCGTTTCCCACGTTGGATGAGGATGCCCAAAAACAGTTGCTGATAGCACAGTTCACTGAGAGGTTCCCGAACGCCAGTGCCCACCAGTCACAACTAGTCAATGCAGCCCAGCCCATGGACATTAGCGAAATGGCCAAGGTGACCAGACAGCTAATGGGTACAGGAGTAGCGGCAGTGGAGTCATTAGAGGTAAATAACTGGCAAGAACAAATCAACAACCTTCAGAAAGAGATAGCAGCACTGCGAATGAGCGTCAACAAACAGAGTAAATGCTTCGCATGCGGGAAACCGGGTCACTGGCGGAGGAATTGTCCGTAGGGGCGGAAAAGAAAACGTTTTGAACGATATAATATGAGTTCTGTTTTTCCGACTAGACTAGATATCATAGGAGCCATAGATCGAGGCACGGTGTGTGCTAGATTGCGAATAAATGGTCGGGATATCGTGTGTCTCATAGATACAGGGGTGGCAGTCTCTCTAATAGATAAGAGGCAGTCTCACAACATAAGGGCATGTGCACTAACGGTCCATGCGGTTGGGGGGCATGCACTGGATATTGCGGGCTTGTCAGATTGCGTTGTCCAGATCGTGAGCCAGAAAATTAGATTCCCATTCATTGTGACCGCGCGCCTACAACGCCCAATCCTAGATGCCGATTTTTTGAGAGAGGTGAATGCGGTGATTAACACGAGAACAGGAATGGTGGCAACGAAGTACGGGTTGTTCAACACTCAGGAAAACAGCGAGGTAGCAGAGAATGAAGTACTAAAAGCACCGTACCCAGAAACGCCAAACATCATGAAGGTGGTTAAGAAATACAATAGATTGTTCACAGGAGATGGAGACCCCTATGGTTATTGTGACAAGGTTCAGCATGAAATCCCAGTGACCAGTCAGGTAACGACAACATTCATCACACGGCGAATACCATGTCACTTGGAACAAGAAGTTGGGCGCCAGGTTCAGGAAATGCTAGATGAAGGTATTATTGAAGAGGCTGATAGTCCATACAGTTCTCCAGTACTTTTAGTAAGAAAGTCAAATGGGAAATATAGATTCTGCGTGGACTTCTGGGAGTTAAATAGCATAACGCAGCTGAAGCCGTATGCCATGCCGACGATAGCGGAGACACTGGATCGTTTGTAGAATGCCAAAGTATTTACCGTTCTGGACCTCCGCTTGGGCTATTGGCAGCTACCAATAAAAGACAGTGATAAAGAGAAAACAGCATTTTTTGTGGGCAAGAAGCAATACCAATTCAAGCGAATGCCATTTTGTCTGGCAGGGGCGCCCTTTACATTCGGACGATTGATGATGTTGTTGCTGAAGAGTTTAGAGAACGTAGAGGTGCACGGCGATAACCTGGTGGCGTACAGCCAGACGGAGGCAGAACACATAGAATACCTTGAATCTGTTTTGAGACGTATCGATGAGTTTGGACTCCGCATCAATAAGACAAAATCTGAAGTAGCCAAGAGGAGTGTTACGTTGCCGGGACACAAAGTTGGAAACGGCGAAATAAAACCACTACCCGAGAAAACTCTGACAGTCAGAACTATTCCAGTGGCAAATTGCAAGAGGAAACTGCGACAATTCTTGGGTAGAGCAGCATTCTACAGTCGGTTCCTCAAAAATTCCAATGAGATAGCAGCACCGCTATATAAGCTACTGGGCAACCCCAAATTCGTGTGGACGGAGGAGGCACAAAAAACATTTGATCACATCAAAGAACTTCTAAATAACCAGGAGATGACGTTAAAACTACCAATACCTGGTAGGCCATTTATCGTGTCCACCGATGCAAGTGATTATGGAATAGGGACAGTCCTGAGACAGACTGAAAGAATAGTGGAGTATGCCAGCCGCGTTCTAACACCCGCAGAACAGAAATATTCTACATTGGAAAAGGAATGTCTAGCGATAGTTTGGGAGCTGGAGAAGTGAAGATAGTACCTCCTCGGTCAACGATTCCATATTGAAACGGAAGCTGGTTGGCAGTGATTCCGAAATGTCTACGCGACAAAATGATACAAGAATGCCACCAGTTAGCTCATACAGGTGTCTCACTGACAGCTGACCTTCTCAGACAAAGTGGATACTGGCCAGGTATGACAGACGATGTTGCCAAATACGTGCTGGAGTGTCCTCATTGTCAACTGATGAAAGGTGATCGGTATGTACGGCCGCCACTGCAGCCGATTCCAGTAGCAGCGGTTGGTGACCTGTGGTCGGTGGACGTAATGGAACCATTTCCGCAGACGTCTAGTGGCAACCAATACCTGTTGGTGATGACGGAGCATGCTACACGATGGGTAGGTGCTGTCGCAATTCCTGATCAGCGCGCAAAGACAGTGACGGCAGCGGTGATGCGGCGTATTATCGCGGATCACGGTGTGCCGAAGATGATACTGACCGACCAAGGTCCTTGTTTTGAGAATGAAGAATTTAAATCCTGTTTGGAGCAGCTTGATTCAAGAGGATAAAAATGACGCCGTACCACCCGCAGACTAACGGTTTGACAGAACGGAATAACCGTGCACTGAAGGAGTGGCTAGCTTTGAAAGGAGGAAATTGGGAGACGGAACTGCCGTTAGTATTATTAGCTCATCATGCCTCGGTACAAGGAACAACCAAGAAGTCGGCGTTCCAGTTAATGTATGGCAGGAAACCCGATACATAATAAGACCTGGCCCCAACAACAGCCTTGGAACATGACAAGATTGAGAGAGGAGCGGAAACAGGCTGTCAGGAATGTGGAACGAAAGCAGAAGGCTGATGCTGAAAAATCTGAGCAGAGAGAAGGAAGTAAATGGAAACCATTTGACGTTGGAGATCAGGTGAAATGTAAAGAAAGAGAATATACGTCGGGAGGTGAGTATGGCAGAAGGAAACTACTTCCGAAGTGGGAAGGACCATACATCATTACCGAGAGACGCAGTTCAATTTATACCATCAAACAAGGGAACAAAGAGAAAAGGGTAAACGCCAGCCTACTTCAAAAATGGAAGCAGTAGAAAAAAGGCGAAACAGCTAGTGAAAACCAAGAGAAGACAGCACCAAGACGATCAACCCGGTTGCAAGCCCGAAATTTTGAGCGGGGGGGGGGACGAGTGTAGTGGGCGTTGCTGATAACAACGAATATAAGTAGTATATATGAAGAGGGTGGCAGGAATCATAGGGAATTATCGGCAATGGGTAGGGTTTCTGCCAAGAGCAATGCAGGGGACAACACAGGCGTATTACAGGGGATGCTGCTGATAAGAGTGTATGAAGAGCCGGTCAAGAGCAAATCAAGACAGGAATGGAGAGGAAACGAAGACATTTGCAAATGGCTGCGTTAGTGCGAGGAGTACCATACGTAACCAATACCATTCCAATTGTTCGTGGTCAACTTTCGCTCGTCGAGTTGTCTTCTGGTTCTTCAATATGATAGGCGGTCGCCATTGTAATTGAGATGGGTAAGGATTGCAAAATTACTACCTGAGTGACTTTCTGTTTCACCTAGCCTTCCTATTTGGATATCGAGATCACTCGCTACGATGACCCCGTCCGAAAGTCTGGCTTTCAATGGGAGGGTAGAAGGTTTACGGTAAAACTCATAATTCAGTTCATTCAAACTGCAATCAGTGGATGCAGATTTAGAATATTAGAAGGAGATAATGGCGAGCTTCACCACTATTCCTCCAAGTACTTAACATATCATTCAACTGGACAAAGCCTGGAAGACTGTAAACTGGGATCCAGTAGACGAGTGCAGTTTCTGCCTGAGGCTATAATGCTATGCTCACACCTGCGTCACTACAAGAACCGGCAGAGGAATCTACGGAAATTCCGATGGCGAATTTCGCAGACCCACATGCACATTCGGTTTCTGCATTTGTGTCTCACAAACACTGTAAACGTCCATGGTTTGAGATGCCACAGTTTTGGTTACTAAAGCTTCTTTACCTATTTGAAGAAGGGTGTGAAAATTGAAAGCTCCAATGTGTCACTTGAAGTATGATCTCAGGATACGAATTTGCTTGTAAGTGAGCTTCGATTGTTATCATAAGCTGCAGAGTTAGAAATTAAAGGTATTACAGAGTGCCAAGGAAAAGGGGAATCTTTTTTTAGCAAAGACTTATGTTTTGAGAGAGACATGACGGTTGACATTTCTCGAAGAAGAATGTGATGTTTTTAGCGCAGCCTTTTCCAACCGTTCCTCCCCAGAACAGGAAAACAGTATCATCTAGTATGATCATTTGAGGGGAGCATTTGACTTCTACAGTACTCCATGCAGCCAGTGGCACAATTTCATCTTTGGATCCCTAGCATACTGTGTGTTATTGACACAGAAACCATCATTGCTCACAGTTTTACCAGTACCTATGATACTTTTCATGAAAGAAAGAAACCTAACTGGTTATTTCCATGGTTGCTAGAGTAGTCTTCAGAGTAATTCATAAGGTTTTCAGATTTTTCATTTCAATGAGTTGGTGTTTTGACTACGTTCCCACGCTATCGATACGAATGATCAATCAACACAGGAAAACCCTACAAATTTGTTCGGAAGGCATAGTGAATTACAGCGTTTTATTACATATATTATCAGTATATATGGGGTTAAGTAAATGAGTGTCTACCCCCCCCCCCCTATTTGTCAAACAAAATTTTTTTACATCATTCTAAGGCCATGATTTCCTTCTAACTTTAACGATCCCTGACGTACATAGAAACTTATTTATTGATCATGGCCATCCCAGATAGTTTTAATTGCTATTCAGCATTTAATGAAAGATAAGAAAAAGATTTCCGTAGATAAGCTTCCACTGGTAAAAAAGAAAAATAGATGTCAAATTTCTGACTAGAGTATGCAAACCAAAACGCACATGTGAATAAACGTCTTTTAAAACCTTAAGGAAGACGCGTGTTGCGTAATTGTACCATTGTACCATTGGAAAAAGAAAAAAAAATTTTTAAAGCCATAAATATCTGTCAGCATTTACTCTTGGTGAGTAAAAGATGATTTATACCAATAAACATCGATTTAATTTAGCCTGATAAAAAACACTTCATTACTTCTATTAATAATTCAATGTTTGATAATCCACGCACAAAGAACTTACATTAATACAATTATGAGATGTGCAAAGCTTCTGCAGAACTTTTGTCTGTTCGAATGATATTTTATGACCTGAATATAGGGCGTGAGCCGCGCTAGCAGAGCTTTTTTCAAATTTTTCCAGATCATAGGAATTTTTTGGTGGTTTTTTGGAACTTCATGTTCGGCCAGACGTGTTAGTACTTGACGTGATGTCTCTCCAATGTATATGGCATCACATTCACTACAGTCTACCTTATAAACACAGTTCTGTTGTTCCAAAATGAGGAACCGGACCTTTTAATTTACACAGGTGCGAGTGTAATGTATTCGTCACCTTAAAGAATACTCTGATGTGGTAACTGATAAGGATACATCTTATTTCCTCTGAAGTGGATGTTCGATAAGGAAGTACTATAGTACTTATCCAATCTTTATGGTTTGACTTTTTGATAATTTTATTCGATTAACTTTTTTCGATCCTTTTTAATGCTACTAACACGTCTAGCCGAACACGGTCGAAGTTCCAAAAAATCACCAAAAAATTCCTATGATCGCTCATGCCCTGTATTCAGGTCATAAAATATCATTCGAACAGACAAAAGTTCTGCAAAAGGGTTCTCTTTCTCACAAAGAGCAGACCATTGCAGAAGCTTTGCACATCTGTTCATATCAAGTCAACAGAAAAGATGGGTTAGACATCCCACTAATATGGCAAACATTAATGACTCACCTAGGCAGTTATAAATAATATCTGAAGAGAAGGTAGAACACAATTTCATCTCACACGATTTACTTATTCCGAATTCACTCTTGTTTGAATACTCTCCGGTGTTATTTCTCTTAATCGTCTTAACCATGAGGAAAAAAGAGAAAAGGAAGGAAAAGGAAGGGAGAAAAAAAGGGGGAAATGGTTGCATTTAAAAAGATTGTCTAGTCCCAATACATACACCTTATTGATCTACTATTCTCATGAATTTTACACTACTCTCTGAGTCATGCACATTCGATGAACCATAACATAATCCATTTTGTTATCACTCATACTTCAAGTATTATCAAACGTACATTTACGGTTATCATTATTATTATTATTTATTTAAGATATATTGTCTGATCTTCAAATATTCATCCTTCCAAACTAGTAATCTGTTATTTCTCACCCTTGATGTCTCACAACTTCATTGTACTTTTGATAGACGAACTAAAAATTTTCCCACCCTATTTTTGTTCCACTGTACTCGCACAACGGAAAAACCTCTTTTATTCACTCACCTGTATTATATCGATCTTTGCTCCATATCACGATGTAATTGGATGATTGTAAAGGTCACCACTTTCTGTACCAAGACTTGAATATTAACCTGAAAACTTAGTGTCAGATTCATACTTTTGAAAAGGATCTTCCTAGCAAGATCGAAACGTTGAGGAATAATACAAAATATTTGTTTATTTTGCTATTTGTTCTAATATACTACGCCGGGATTACACAAGTAAAAATATATCGTATACATTGAATCATACTAACTCGGTGCCCAAGTTTTTTCAGACCATCCAGTACATTGTTGGTCAGGATACCTTTAAACTTATTTATTTGCCATTGTATTAGTTCTACATGCTTTGTGTATTAAACGATCGGGAACGCATCTTTCAGACTGTTATATAGTTTATGACATTTGTCTTTGTTTATTATGGCTGATAGAAAGGAGTATGTGCCGTTAGCACAGAGTGAGAATTTATGAGAAAGCCCTCTCAACGTTACGGAAATAACCTCACGATAGTTTCATTGTACATACATGTGTACAAAAATGTACATATAGGGCTTTGGAGTTGTTCATGGGCTTCGTACGCTTTTTGCTTTCACTTGCCCAGTTAACTGAGAGATCATCAAGTAGCTTGTTACTCCCTATATGTTTTGATTAGGCCTACCTTAAGCTTATATGAGTTTAAAACTTGGGCACTATGGTAGAATATAATTCCATATTAGATTTGTTCATTTATATAGCGCATTCATATATAGCGCACAGTGATATAATACTATTTACTTGATTACTTTTCGAGCATAAGTTATTGCTCATAATCAGATCAATGTAATCACACTTCTTTCGATATCTGATTTTATAGTCCTGTCGCTTGATTTTTCTTTGTTTTTTGATTGTTAGTAAAGTTTTCCATATCTCTGGTATAGGTGTTACGTCATTCCTATTACATGTGTTGGGTGTGGATTCGATGAACAAAGGTTCAGTTATTAATCTCTCTCTCCACCTAGCTATATTAGACTTAGGTACGGTGGTTTTGCCCCACCCTATTGTGTGGTTGTGTGTTAATGAACGTAATGCAATGGCCGAGTGTTTTTCTAGATTATTGATCTTATTGGGGTCTGTCGTTCTATGTTTAGCTAAATTCCTATGTTCTGCTAATCTAACTGACCCCGACCGGCTAGTTTGACCTATGTACTTGACCTCACACAAACACATAAGAAGCCAAGTAATAACAGTAATACAAATACAAATAATAGTGACAACGTAAGTAGAAGGGAAATCAATACCTCTATTGGTAGATGCACCAAAGCATATCCAGCCACACTTGTCTATGATGGGTAAAAGCTAACATGTAGTATACTAGTTGGTTACTTGATATAGTTCTTTCTGTGCGAATGTTTGAAAGTTGCTTAAGTCATCAACAGGGAATGTAGAGACTACCTCAAGATCATCGGCAAGTGGGAACTGCTTACCACGTGCGAAACAGTCAGACAGGCCATTGGCGAAGAGAGTGAAAATCTGAGGACCTGACACACTACCTTGTGCGACACCAGATGTGGTAGCTCTAAGTTTTAAAAGTGAGGTCTGGTTCTCACTATTTGTGAACGGCTGCTAAGGAAAAATATGATCTAACCCAGTAAAGAGCATTCTATTTTGTGGGCTTTACTTTTTCGTAGCAGCAGGGACTAGTCAAAGCAGTCAAATGATCTGGATATACCAAAATAGAAGACAAAGACTTACCAGCTCTGGTTGCGGCTTTTGCATATGCAGTTAGAGAAGTCGAGGCGACAAGTCATGCATGAACGTGATTTCGAGGACCCATGCTGACTAGGAGTGACAACACAGTTTTCTCGCATATGTCGTGGAATGTTTTCTTAAACTACTTTCTCCATTAGCCTGGAAGCCACCTGCGTAGTCTCCCTTGGCCGGTAGTTACTCACTTCCCTCTTTGCGCCAGACTTATGTTCAGGTGAGACGAAGGATGTCTTCAAAAGGATGAGGTGTGTGCAAATTTATAAAGAAGTGCAGTATAGCTTAAGCAACAACATTCAAATGTCACAGCCACCAAGTTTCAGGAAATATGACTATATTCCATCTGTACTTGAGCTGATGGAGCTTTTCAGTGTTCTTATGGCTTGAATAACCTTGCCATATGAGAACTCAGTTGTGCGAATAGGTTCTTTTCGTTGAACGAGGTCGATGATACGTTTTGAGTTTGTATCATTAAGGTCTTTTGGTGGCAAAAAGATAGAAGTAAACATGTTACTTTATGAATCACACATATCTTGAGGGTGATTATGAACCTCACTATCATGAATGAGAAAGCTGATGCTATGTTGCTGACGGTTTGTCCGCTTCATTAGGGGTCCAGTGAATGCATCTGCTTTAGAGGAGCTAGCTAGCACAGTGGCCTCAGCCCGTTTCGCACGCATTTCTCAACAATGAGAAATGAAGTTAAAAGTATTTAGAATAGGTTGTAGTGCACCAAAGCCGTGCTGCCTATAGTACTTTGCTGATAGTTGACGAGGCTTTTGGCGCGTTCTCTGAAGGATGACAGGCTTGTTTGAAATGGTGGTGAATAATTTCACCGACGGGGTGGTCACATCAAGGCCGTTATTTCGATAGGGGTAAGGTATACTTATTGCTGGTTCGGTATCATCTGTGGTGAAGTAATCCGCCCAATCACTATGTCTACTTAGTGAAGGTACCTATTCCCAGTCAGTCTTGGTGAAGCTTTTGCGCTTCATATGAAGGGGGGTGAGTGTATTACCTGATGTACTGGTTGAAGTAAGAAGCAGAAACACATGCATTACTGTCTTGTGGTCGCTTCCTGAGAGTTCACAGCTTACACAGGTTGAGGGGGGACTAACGTTTCGGTCGAATATTAAGCCAAGTACGCCGCCACCCCTTGTCGGGGTGATGACCAACTGCTTCCATTTGAATGCGTCCAATGCGCTGAAAAAGCTGTCATACGTAGCAGACCGTGGACACTTTTCCCACTCAAGTTCTGGTAGGCTAAAATCCCCACATTTAGTTTTGTGCTCACATGGAAAAGAAGATACACAGTCCAGAGCATAAATCAGAGTGGATGCAGAGAAGACTCTGGGTGATCCGTTCATGCATCGTCGCACCTTTGTGATCCATAGTGACCCATAGGGATTCTTTCTGTTTTACGAGTGCTATATTTTCCAGCCGGAATACAGAAACAACGTTTCGGATGTACACTGAGCACCCACCTCCTCGTCTACTGTCCTGGTCACATCTGAAATTTGTGTACCTTTCATACTTATTTCATCATCTGGTATGCTAAGATGGCACCAAGGATAGTACTGAGGCACACGTAGCATTGAAATGTACTTGAAACTTCTTTCCAGCATGCACGAACTATCGCCTTTCACCACCCAGAAATGCTAACAACCGAAAGACAATTCATCCCAGATTACAACCTCCCTGAAATTAGTGGCTGTAATCTGAAGTGCATCCAGAAATGTTGGTAATAAACGCCATTTTCGCTAAAATATGAGGGTCCTTCGACTACTATCAGCCACTCATCTGGAAATGGAGCTAACCGAGAGTAATCCCACATGAAGCACCGACCTCGAAGTCTTAATGAGTGTCCTAATGATAAAACCGTATATATTCCCCTGTAATATGACAGCGGTAGCTGGATGGAATCGCATCTTTGGCTTAAATTGTACAAATGAATCTGTTTACAGAATCTCGGACCTAAAAATTCACCACACTCTTCATGACACCATGCAATATTAGTGTCAAATTTCTCCCCGTCCATCCCAGAGTTTAACTCCAGTTCCGGGTGCTGTCTGTAGACAGCTTAAACTTGTTGAATGCCGATTTATTTACAGCCTGGTGTGTACTCAACATTCGATACGCAATGTACTGCTCATACTGCGTAGTAGATTTCACTGCTGCTGTGTAACGGAATGGCTTTCACTTAATACTTGTGGCCAGCGATATTCAGATAATTCCTCACTCCGGAAGACTGCATGTGCTTCAATGATTTATTCTTTCTGAACTTTCGGAGCTTAACTGAAAAACGACATTCAGAAACTGCCCTTAGAAATGACATGTATTCGTATTATCTCATTATCCGAAGTACATTGTCATTATTGTATGTGGTTTGAACAGGAGTGATATTGTTCTTCCTATCTGCAGTTTGCGTATAACCGAACTAGCGTTAATAAAGATGACAGACAGTTATAAATAGTTGTAGCGTCGCACACCTCCCGAAAATCAATAGCCTGGGGTTTGACGACTTTCGACATTGATGCTGACCTTGATAGTTTAACTGGACTCGCTAAGCTGAAGGCACCCGGTCAAGCATCTCGCCATTTGGCACGCTGTCGTGTTACGTTGTACTGCTCGTATTCGACTCTCTAGCCAGTTAGTTGGAGCGCGTCGGTATTTTGGCACAACCATCCAAATATACTACTCATCGGACTACGCTATCGTGTTCTTCCTTTGTCTCGTACTCGCGGGTATATAGCGAGTCTGAATAATTGGTGACTGGTCTTTGCGTCTGTCAAGTTCGCATCGGGACAAATCCTAAATAGTGAAGGTGAGTAGTCGTTTCGAGGTCTGCCATGTGCCTGATCATGGCTCTGTAACATTTAACTGTCTTCTCAGTAATGTTTGGTGTTTTTAGTCTGCCAAAAAGACCACACAATTAGTGTTCAAGGATTTAGAGCGCTTTCATAATCGATTTGTCCTACACTGTAATATCCCCTACGCTGCAATAAGACCGACATTTAAGTTCCTCTAATAAAATCTCAAGATCCAATATCTTTTTACGAACTAGTGTAAACCAATTGATTCCTTTGCGCTCGCTTCTAGGTTTTGCGGAACGGTTTCAGGTCTTTGGTGGATTCCGATGTGGTAGGTCTACCCACTCGTCTGCTGTAGCTCTGGTTAGACCGACGGGCGGTTGGGTGTTGGTTAGATTTGTAGGGTGTTGTTTTTTTTTCTGAGGACTGTGGTGCAGATGAATTCCTTAAGTATCATGCCAGCAGACAGATCGTCTCGGAAGTACTCTACAAGTCCAGTTTACGCGATAATTAGATACAGTAGCACTAAAATTAGCACTACTTTACTGTCAGTAATTTTAAATCTCTTACTCCCGCTGAGCATGTTTTTATCATCATGCACGATCCTGAGGTCAAATACTCCAGTACGATAAAACATAGTACTTACTAAACGTATAAAGGTAGTGACCAGTATAGTTTTTAAGTCGTATGCCTTTTCAGTGATGCACCAACTTCAATCAAAACCAAGGGGACTCCACAAAAACTAAGTGTTTCCAATATCTTTTTACGAGCTAGTGTTAACCAACTAATTTCTTCGCGCCCGCTTCTAGGTCTTGTGTTTTGTATTAACATCTGTTAATGTAGTTACGTCAGACGTGTTGAGCATAATGCACGTTATCAGAACTATTACAAAACCTACTGTAACGAATAGCTGTTGGTAGGTTTTTGACTAGCTTGTGTGTATGTTACGGCAAGAGGACACAGAGATAATTGTGCATGAGTTCGGCGATGAATGTCCACTCAGACAATTGTTTGAGAGTTAACACGAGGATCTGGAAATGAAAAACGTGCACTGAAGACTCAGCAAGTACACAGGATGCATTTACATTATATAATAAACGATAGTCGACGAATGTTAGTGATTCGAAGCGGAAGATTGACGCAGCCTAAGAGCCGAAGTTTCCATGCGGATAAGCAAGGTCTCAACACTACAACTAGTTGTCAAGGTCACTGTGATGTCCAATATCTGTTTCATGAGCTTCTTATAACCAAATGATGTCTTCATCCTAGCTTTGAATCCTATGGTTAGGTTGCAGGCCGTTGCTGGGCTCCAGCGAGGTGAATCCACTCATTAGTCTGTTGTAGCTGTGGTAAACTTAACGAGTACTTCGGTATCGGTTTAATTTACAAGGAAGTGTATTTGTCCTGGGATTGTGGTTTATATATGTCCATCAAATTTCTCATCACCTGACAGTTTTAGGACCGACAAAAGTAAAGCAGAGGAAATGAGAAAAAAGGGAAAAATAAAAACGACGCTGAATTAAAAACCCTGGTAAATTCGCGTCAAATGCGAAAGGGCATAGTCTAATGGAGGACCTTATTGAATGTGGTGGTGTGGAGTATCAGATGGAGGGAAAGAAGCAGGGACGATTATAGTAGTCATTGGTTATTCCAGAAAATGATATTAGTGTAGCGTCACACACTTCCCCAAAATCAATAGCCTGGGGTTTGACGACTTTCGACATTGATGCTGACCTTGATAGTTTAACTGGACTCGCTAAGCTGAAGGCACCCGGTCAAGCATCCTCGCCATTTGGCACGCTGTCGTGTTACGTTCTACGGCTCGTATTCGACTCTCTAGCCAGTTAGTTGGAGCGCATCGGTATTTTGGCACAACCATCCAAATATACTACTCCATCGGACTACGCTATCGTGTTCTTCCTTTGTCTCGTACTCGCGGGTATATAGCGAGTCTGAATAATTGGTGACTGGTCTTTGCGTCTGTCAAGTTCGCACCAGGACAAATCCTAAATTGGTTAGCCCAACGTAATCAAATATCCCGACTTGATCACATATCCCGACCAATAACAATATTGAATTTGTGAGCCTGTTCCATTTTATATTTGTTCATTGTTTTCATTTCGATAACATTTATATATCCATTTACTACACTCTCTCATGTCCAACCACACTCCCAAGCTTATTCTTATAAAGCCGACTACGAACACGATCCAACTCGTACCACATTGGCCAGGCAATACAGAAACATGGTTTCTGTATGCCGAGGCCGATTTTGGAGAACAGGACGTCTCAGATCCCCATTCTCGATTTCTTGCTGTCATACGTTCACTACCGCGGTAATTAAATAGGCATGTTACAGCACACATGTTTACTCCTGAAGTAAGTGATCCTTATGCACTTCACAAGGCCGCACTGTTGAAGAAAAGCGATCTGACAGATCGCCAGCGTCTAGACGAATTACTTCGTAACGTCTAGCTAGGCAGCCACTCAGCCACTGAAGTCCTCGCATGCATGCAAGAAGTTATGGGGACACGAACATTCTACGATGGCCCTTTCCGAGAACTATTTCTCTCAAAACTACCACAACCGGTGCAAACCGTGTTGGTGACACTGCAGTCAGTCCCACTCGATGACCTGGCAGCCTCGACAGATAAAATACTGGAGATTTCCAGCAGACCCGTCTCCAACGTATATTCTGTCTGCGACAAACCAGAGCGCCAAGATTCAGAGGTGACAAAGCTGTGCAACTCTGTTAAACAGTTGCTAAGATCTCGAGGTCCTAGTTCACATAGAACCCCACAGAAATGCGTCTTAGCGCATCGCAGCAACTCGCGTGGTTGCCCCAAAACTAAACCTAACAGGGTGGAAAACCCTGAATGGTGCTGGTCTCATAATGTTTGTGGAGACGAAGCCAGAAAATGTCGGAAACTATGCCGTTTTAACAAGGACACAAACTCGGGAAACGGTCACGCCGGCACGTGTTCATGACAACCATAGCCGGTGGAAACAGCCGTTTGCTCTACGTCACGGATATTAAAAAGAAAGTCCGCTACCTCATCGACACTGGCGCGGAAGTTAGCGTTCTTCCCGCACCGACAAAAGAGCGTCATCACGACCCATCCTCCAGTCTCCAAGCAGCCAACAGCAAGGCAATCGCGACATTTGGGAGACGGTATGCTTGCCTCAACTTAGGTGTACGTAAACCTATCCACTGGATCTTCCTCCTTGCTGACGTCTCGGTGCCCGTCATTGGCATAGATTTGCTAAACCATTACGATCTACTCGTAGATGCTCGCCGTCGACGACTGATAGATAACAACACAAAGTTATCTATTGGCGGCACCACCTATATGGGTCCGAGTTTAGCCATCGTTAGAACCAAACAATCAGGCGACGCGTCCTACCAAGCAGTTTTGGAGAAATATCCAGAGTTGCGACAACCGAAGCACACTCTTCCGTGCATAACCAGCAATGTTATGCATCACGTCACAACCACAGGTCCACCTGTGGCATCCAAAGCGCACCGCCTAGCCCCGATAAGCTCAAACGGCGAAAAGCGAATTCGACCACATGCTCGAACTGGGCATTATCAGACCGTCGAACAGTCCTTGGGCATCGCCATTGCACATGGTTCCCAAAAAGGATAGCAACGACTGGCGTCCGACCGGTGATTACCGAAGGCTTAACGCCAAAACAACTCCGGACTGCTACCCGATACCTCACGTTTACGACTTGACTGCAACCTTATGCGGAATGAACATTTTCTCCAAAATCGACTTGGTCAAAGCGTACAACCAGATACCTATGGCAGCAGAAGATATCGCGAAAACAGCCATTATTACTCCTTTTGGCCTGTTTGAATTCCTGCGCATGCCATTTGGTCTTCGGAATGCAGCACAAACATTCCAACGCTTTATGGATGATGTCTTCCGTGGTTTGAATTTTGTTCATGTCTACATCGATGACTGTCTAATTGCGAGTCCAGATAAGGAAACTCACCTTAAACATTTGGACCTCGCATTCGAAAGACTAAAAAAACATGGCATCACAGTAAACTTACAGAAGTGTGAAATAGGAGTTGAATCACTCAGCTTCCTTGGGCAACAAAGGTATACGCCCATTGAGAGATAAAGTGGCGGCTATCACAAACTATCCAGAGCCGACCACTGTGAAACATCTCCGCACTTTCAATGGCCTGGTAAGTTATTACCGAAGGTTTATCCCTAACTGTGCCTCTGTCATGAGACCACTCACAGATCTACTTCGAGGAACTGCGAAGTTCGTGTCTCTGGACAACGTGACTGGTTTTGCTTTCTCTAAAGTCAAGGAAGCCATTTCGAACGCAACCATGCTTATGCATCATGACCCCAATGCTCCTTGAGTATTGCTGTTGATGCATCTGATTCAGCAATTGGAGCAGTTTTGCAACAGTTGACTGACAACCAGTGGCAACCGTTAGCCTTTTTCTCGAGGCGGCTGCAAGACGCGGAAACAAGATACAGTACATTTGGTAGGGAACTCCTAGCCATGTACTGTTCTGTACGCCATTTTCGACATTCTGTGGAAGGTCGTGATTTCATTATTTTCACAGACCACAAACCGTTAACCTTCTCCCTCAGCTCGGCGTCTGACAAATACTCCCCGCGTGAGTCGCGACAGCTGGATTACATTTCCCAGTTCACGTCAGACATCCGCCACATTTCTGGAGCAAACAACTCCGCAGCCGACGCACTATCTCGAATAGCTTCGATAAACTGTATCGAGGGTTGATCTCGTTGAACTAGCTCGGCGTCAAAAGGAAGACCTTGAGCTGCATCATGAGTTGTCGTCCACAACTCTCAAGCTGCGACTGTGTCCTGTGGGATCAGACAAGGATACAATTTTGTGCGATGTCTCTGCTAGTCAACCACGCCCAATAGTTCCGAAGAGTTGTCGACGCAACGTCTTCAATACGTTGCACAAACTCTCTCATCCAGGTGTACGAGCCACCATTAGGCTTATCGCACAACGTTTCTGCTGGCCTGGGATGAACAAAGACGTTAAGGAGTGGGCTCAGTCGTGCTTAGCTTGTCAAAAGTGTAAAGTCACGCGACACACGAAAAGCCCTTTAGGCTCATTTCTAGCCCCAGACATGCGTTTCGACCACGTCCATATAGATATTGTAGGACCCCTACCAGAATCTAATGGATGTACCTACCTTTTCACTTGTGTTGATCGTTTCACACGATGGCCGGAAGCAGTACCTGTTAAGGATATTACTGCTGAAACAGTTGCTCGTGTTTTCGTCGAAAGATGGATCGCGAACTTCGGATGTCCATCTTACGTCACAACCGACCGTGGGCGCCAATTTGAGTGTGGATTATTTCACGCTCTAACGGCACTTTTAGGTTGCACCCGGTTCCGAACGACAGCCTACCATCCACAAGCAAATGGCATGGTAGAGCGTTTCCATCGACAGCTGAAAGCTTCCCTTTCAGCTGCAAACATACCTCAGTGGACCGAGGCTCTGCCTCTAGTCCTACTAGGTATTCGTAACGCCTTGAAAGTTGATGCTGGATGCACCCCTGCAGAACTCGTCTATGGAACCACTCTTCGCCTACCAGGTGAGTTTGTTTCCCCTTCAACTTTCAAACATGTTTTCGACTGGCCATCTTATATGACTAGGCTTACAAACGCAATGCGTTCAGTTAGGCTTTCTCCAGTTAGACCTCAAATGACTGGTGTCTTCGTTCACCCCGTTTTACAGAAGACATTACACGTGTTTATTCGCCACGGCGCAGTTCGTCGACCACTTGAACCACCTTATGATGGGCCATTCAAAGTGATCAAGCGACACGAGAAATTCTATATAATTGAGCGAGACGGACGTGAAGATACTGTCAGTATCGACCGTTTGAAACCAGCTTATTTCGAAGGCAACCCCATTGTAAGTGACGTTTCAGCTCGCTATAGCCAACCGGCGGATTGCCCAATTATCGAAATTCTTGACGATCTACCTGGTAATGCACAAATACAACAACCACCGGTGCAACAAAAACACGATCAGGTCGAACCGTCAGGTTCCCGGAGTATCTGAAGTTGTATTCAACTTAGCAGTGTGTGTGCCAGCCATACTTTTATTTTTCGAGGCGCTATTTTTCTCATTGACCGGCAATGCACAAACCCTCGTAAGCTGCCTTTTCATATCAATTTTTATTACCATATAATGAAACTTTTAAAAATAACGGTGAAGATAAGCGAAAATTTGTTTTTCGATATGTTTATGTATAAATAATTCTCAGTTTTACGAAACGTTTTCATGGTAATAAAGACTTTTATTTACATTCCAGGTGCAACGAGCACTGAACGGAGAGTCAAAAGGAACTGAGGACCGCGACCGACGTACAATTTGATCTATTGTATTTTATTATTTAATTGCCGCGACACTATAGAATAAGTTCAGACAACCAGGGGGCACTTCACGCAGTAAGCCCATCGGGAGAATTTTACCGTTGGGGAAACCACTGCGTTTTTACTTCCAGCTGGTATCGTCTTAAGGTCCTCACGAACCCACTAGGGGGGAGTGATCTGTAGCGTCACACACCTCCCCAAAATCAGTAGCCTAGTGTTTGACGACTTTCAACATTGATGCTGACCTTGATAGTTTAACTGGACTCGCTAAGCTGAAGGCACCCGGTCAAGCATCCTCGCCATTTGGCACGCTGTCGTGTTACGTTGTACTGCTCGTATTCGACTCTCTAGCCAGTTAGTTGGAGCGCATCGGTATTTTGGCACAACCATCCAAATATACTACTCATCGGACTACGCTATCGTGTTCTTCCTTTGTCTCGTACTCGCGGGTATATAGCGAGTCTGAATAATTGGTGATTGGTCTTTGCGTCTGTCAAGTTCGCATCGGGACAAATCCTAAATAGTGAAGGTGAGTAAACGTTTCGTGGTCTGCGAAGAGGGTCGGAATTATGTCAGGACCGCGCGTCTGTGTGCCTTCTGCTGACACCATACTACGTGAGTTGCCATTATTTACAGTTTCCTTGGCTGGACTGGAGGGTGGTTTCAATAAAGAAATGGCAGGGTTGGGTGAGCCACTTGATTCACCATGAACGTAGTGTGAGTGTGGGGTAAGGAGATGCCTCTGAAGTCTATCTCTTTCTGAAGACGGGTACGTCGGACAAGCGGTATCTGCTTTATACATTGGCGGGTTGAATGAAGCTTGGCTAGAACTGTACCTGAAGTCCAGACATAAGACACAGTCCAGACCCTTTACATTCATCATTTTAGATGGGGAGGATTAGTTGGATTGTCACATATCAACCCATATCTGCGTTTCATCTTTCTGTTAGACATGTTCACAATGTAACTAATGGATAACGAAGTTTTCGGTACTTCACCAAATGTGTATAGCTGCGGCTGGAACTACATCCGGAAATGCTGCTACTAAGTGCTGTCTGTATCCAAACGAGCGGGCTCCTCGACTCCTGACAAACACCCATCTCGTAATGAAGAAATAACTGATCGCGTAGGGAGAAATAACCCTTAAGGCATAGTGAGTGCCTGATAACCGAACGTTACACATCATTGGCCTTAGTATGGCAATAATTGCTGGATTATGTTCTAGCGTCACACGCTCCTCCAAAATCAATAGCCTGGGGTTTGACGACTTTCAACATTGATGCTGACCTTGATAGTTTAACTGGACTCGCTAAGCTGAAGGCACCCGGTCAAGCATCTTCGCCATTTGGCACGCTGTCGTGTTACGTTGTACTGCTCGTATTCGACTCTCTAGCCAGTTAGTTGGAGCGCGTCGGTATTTTGGCACAACCATCCAAATATACTACTCATCGGACTACGCTATCGTGTTCTTCCTTTGTCTCGTACTCGCGGGTATATAGCGAGTCTGAATAATTAGTGATCGGTCTTTGCGTCTGTCAATTTCTCACCAGGAAAAATCCTAATATGTCATGTTTTCGGCTCAATTTATTCGAATTACTCTGTTTTCGTCAACAGAGACCCAAAGACTTGCTGCATTGGGCATGACACCATAGAATACCTCTCTCAAATTTGCGTCGTATGCATCTCAGTGTTTAGATGTGGTTTAACACGCTGTCTATGGACAGAAACAACTGATTGAATGTTCGCACGTACTTCGTTTAATTTGTACTCAGTATTCGATACGCTAAGCAATCTTACTGATTAAATGATTCATTAATTGAAGCGTTGAATCCTGATCACCATTGCCAGGTTACCGCTCACTCTGGTTGATGATTCCGGTATTATTTTTCGCTCCTGTTGTGCAGTGAAATGGTTTTCACCTAATATTGTGACCATAAATGTCCAAGCGACTGCATGTTCTGGGGAGCCGCATATAGTGTGACGACTTTTAAATTTTGTCGGCCTCACTAAGAACAACGACGTTCAGATATTGCCTGAAAAGTGGCGTGTTTTCGTACAATTCACTGTTTTGGATAAATTATCATTATGGCATCCCTCTTGGAAACAGAAGTTGCCCCCTAACTTCATTCCCTTACATAGTTAAATTTCACGGCCTTGTCTGTCTGTTCCTTGAGTAATCAGGACTACTGGGTGTACACACCCAAATTGTCTTCATCACTTATAGCGAACGTTATTGCCGTGAACTTTGCTCAACTCTGGAATCGCTTACCTCGCACTATTAAGTAGAGCTTGACAATAGAGATCTCTAGGATCCGCCCTAGTATCTTTCATAGTGGTCCAAATCTTAGGATGTTGCATCTGGTAGCATATTTCACGTCATTGGTAGGGTTGAATGCTTTCATTGTAAAGCATCTCTGCACTCCTTCGACGTTCACTCTATCTGTAACCCATATGCTGCTGCAGACAAATGAACAGTATTCCGGCATTTTTTGGGCACACCTACTTTATACGCGACAACTCTGGATTCGGTACTGCAGAAGTTCTGCAGTAAGAAACCCACCAGTTTGAGCGATTTCGACACCTGTGTGGATACGTGCTGAGAGAAAATTAGGTTATGGGAATATCGTAGCTCTAAGTCTTGTATTGACTTCAGTTTTGATAGTGAATTCCCGGTCCATATTGCGTTCACTTCAAGCGCATAGTCACCTATGCATATCCATCCACATTTTGCTACTCCGAATTCGAGTCGCCAGGTGTTGCGCCATATACCAACATATCTTAGTCCCTCTTGCGTACGCTGTTAGTCAAGGCTAGGTCACTGCTTAGGTAAGTGTATGCTACCTTTAGGTTATCCGCATATATGAATGGTTCCCCTACCTTGAAACATTCACATATACTATTGGTGTATGTCATGAAGAGGAGTGGACCTAAGATGCTGTCCTGGAAAACCCACTAGACATTGGTTTACGCTTTGAAACAGTTGAACCAACCTTTGCTATTTGATAACGGTTAAACATAAAGGAATTTAGCTAGTCTAAGAGTGGACTACAGATTCCAAGGGAACTTAGCTTACTGATAAGCAAGTTGTGTGGAGCTGTCGAAGGCTTTGGTGATGTCAAAGTAAGAGATTATCACTAGCTTTTTCCGATCCTTTTTGCAAGTGGGCTCGTCAAAAGGCCGACCAGCTTTGCAGTGCAAGATCTTGTTTTTAGAAAGCTATATTGCGACGGGTTGATGTGGTCAGATTCTAGCAGTTAGTCAGATATTGATGTTATTTTAATTGGTCTGTGGCTGGTAACGGTGGTCTCGGCTCCTGACCTATGTCTTGGCAATATATGGGTAGTTTTCCACTTATCAGGATATGTAGCATAATCTAATGAGATGGTAATTTTTTGAGCAATAAAACTGCTATGTCCGTGCGGACCTTTTTGCAAATTATTGACGACATCTCGTCTGTTCCGTGGCCAATATTTGCCTCTGGGGTTTTAGTTGTATCGCTAATGTTATTCACGTTGAATTCTAGGCTGCCCGCCTCATCCCTGCTACTGGGACTGGCTATCCCGATGTCTGGAACTTCTGGCACGCCAGTACTATAAAGAAACCACTCACTGATAGGTTCACAAATCGCCTGTGGGTCATGGACACCTCTACCTTCCTGCTCCAGATGACGATGATACTACAAAGGCTTTGGGTTTTGGACAAACTATCAAGAGCCCTACGCTTTTCAACCGGCGCTTCCATTCGGTTTCTTTCTCGAAGTAAAAGGAATGTTGTATGTATCTGATGCAGTGCATTAAAATCCCTCAAAAAGTACTTTCTTGCAGTCTTCTTAGTTTACGTCGTTTCCCTATCCATATAAAAAGTTGTCTTCAGGCCCAGTTTTGTACTCCAAATTGTTTGCTGAGAGGAACCAATAGTCATATAAAATCCGCCAGGGGTTTGACACAGATTACCGCTAGTGAAGTTATGCCAATCGGGGCACCTTATGAGTGTTTCAATGAGCTCCCAGCCAGTATCCTTGGTGTTCTTGTCCTGGTAGTACTTCGGTGGCACTTCGTGTGCACTCTGATGAGCTACTTGAAGTGGTAGGGTGCAAATCAGTATGCTATGACCGGTGTTTGTGAATTTTTTGTTACCTGTATGGATAGTGGCGCAATATTGTGGCAAAGTATCAGGTCGAGGGTGTCATCGTCTTGCATGGGGGGGTGCACGTGCTGGTGACAACCGTTCATGTCAGTGGCCGCTGAGAGTTTGCTGCAGCCAGTAGGACTCATCTAGATTTTTGACAGTACCTGACTGTCTTACGTCGGAATTTAGGTGGTTTGACACTACATCTTCGTTTAGGGCTAGCGGTTATCATTACACCTAATAGTTTTGGCTTCCGATAATCTGTCAGGTTTTTATCTGTCCTTCCTTCAAAGGTTTGCATTAATCAGACACCAGAAAACACGAAATGCTGTTTTTTTATGATTCACGTCTTTGGTATGGTTGATACTCGGCCACCCAAGATGCGCTTTTACAACCTCACGACCTCTAAAATTTGGTTTGGTTGCCAAACAAACGTTAATTCTGCCGACTTCGCGACTCTGTTACTGTTTTCTTCACCGTAGCTCGTTTTCCGGCGACCTCACAAAGTTTTGGGATGCATGACAGCATCTACTGATCTTTGAAACTCATTAACCCCCTCACACTTATGTTCATTGCTTCCAAAATGCTCCCATACCCAACAAGCATTGGACCCGCTTAGATGCACTTGTATGGTTAGCCTCATTTTTTCCTCGTTAGTAATCAGTAGTTCATCGGTGGATGATTGTGATCGCCTGAGTAGACAAGCAGTATGAGTAATAAAATGGAAGACGTGGAAAATAACTGTATTCATTTCACTTGATAGGCCTGTCGAAAACATGCTTTGGAAGATATTCAACTAATGGCCTTCAAATATCATGAACACACCTGGTACTGGCAACTGACTTCGGGCGAAATGAAAACCATTTCGTAGAGGGGTGCTAAAGTTCTGCTCGCTGTTTGGCAGCGTTGACCCCCGCCAAAAGGTCTGCGGGAAACATCTGCTGGAATCGTGACAGGCAAGGGGACTGTGCGGGTATGTGTGGGGGTGCCATCTGGGCGACACTGAAAAACGTTGACAAATAAGCATTGTAGGAGGTGGATTCAAAATTCCTCAGAAGTTCCAAATTTTCCAGAATCCCAAGCTAGGAAATAGTGATAATACTGGTCCCTTTTAAGTGGCCTTTAAACATGGGCTTTGTCTGGTTACATTCAGATAGAAAAAATATAAATTCAGTGGGCAAAATTATGGACATGCAATTGGTTGAAACGGTAATCCTTACCAATAGGTTACAAAATTAACGCTGACCCTCCCAGCACTACTATAGCCATTCCATAAACTGAAGTCGATTGTTTCCAGCAAATTGGTGAACATTAAAGGAGCAGAGTTGTCAAGAGAGTGCGCCATGTCTCTAACAGCATAACATTCAACGTACGTGAGGTTTATAAGCCTCTTACATTCAGAAATTGTTACCGAGAATTTAGCCACACGTGTACGCTGGAAATGTCAGAGAATGCCCCGAAATTGTCGTGAAGGTAGACCTTGGAGTCCGTCTCGCCAACCATATGTTACTGGCTTTTGATACGCAGGCACAGCAATGAAATTCCTGTTTCAAGGAGGCTGCGGCCCGTTACTTTGTGTGTCACGGAACAAACCGTTCTGACCTTTCGTTCTGGAATATTCGTTTGCTCCCTTCCACCAGACGGCAGTGTGACTTGCCGCTAAATTGTCAGCCAGAACTCTTCGACCGACCACTTTCCAGGTGGCGTCGTATCAGCGAGCCGTATCTTTGTCGAGCTACTCTAGCTCTTTCCTCAATAAAACAGACCAGGTCCTCAAACTCAGGTCCCCTCCCAGTGGCCAAAAGCCTGTCTACTACGCCCGCCCGTTTACCTTGTAAGTCTGTAAGTGAACGACTGATAACAACCACAAGTTGATCAGCGAATTAAAGTCTGCAACATAGCCTGTCTGTGACGATGTTATTTGTGCGTTTCTAAGCTTTATAGAAGACTCATTCACAGCTTCGGCTGTATTCTTCACCAAATGTCTATTTCTGGTCAAATCACTAATAAGTGATCAGATAAACATGTGCTTCTGTCCAAACAAATCACAAGGGATTCCTCTTGCTCGATCATATCCGGGATCAACAAGCAGTGAGATACATACCCCGAAAGCTGTCCCCGCCTTCCCTTTGAAAAGGCGTAAGAGATAGGTAAACATCTGACCGTTGTCAGTAAGTTTAGTCTCTATCGTACTTCCAAACTGACTCATAGACAGCTGGTATTGGCTGGTCTGGCCGTCAAAATGCACCAAATCTAGCCCTGGCAAAGAGATGTTCACAATCAAAGCTAAACAACTTCTCAAGTCCGGCCAAAATTTACTTCGTATGTCACTGGCCTCAGGTGTTCTAACAGCATTCCTTACCCTGGAATAACTTCACGCCTTATCCTCAACTCCTGATACATCATAAGACAGTACAGCAATTTGTCCTAATTTCCTATCTAGCCTTCTCTCCTCTGACAAATGTTAGGGTATCTGGCAATTAATATAATTATGCTTACTACACGAACCATGTAAACTAATGCCCTCAACACTCACTTTGTCTTCATTATCATCACACAAAGTATTGAAAGACCCAAGTTACTATCCACAGATAATACCTTCCTCCGATGTCTAGATCTAGCATTATGAACTCTTTCGGGAGCTTGATTTCCGCGATCGGAAGACGTGTTGAAAGGGTTAGGTTTTCCCAGATATTGAAACTTGTTTCCAAAGGACAGTGATCCAGGTCGTTGGCAAAAAGAGCGGAGCCAAATTAAACAACCTATACTACGGTAAATCTACTGCGTAGCACGTAACGAGGGTATGAATCACCAGAGTCCACACACCCAAGGCGAAACCAACCAAACCGAAAACACTTGGTTGCCAGGCAACGAATGTGTATTCGAGCATTGGGTGGGCCCTGTGGGATTGTTCTTTACGACAAAGTATATGCACAAAATGTAGTTACAAACCTCTCATTTTAACATTTGCCGTAGGTTCTGGGCAAAACGAAACAGAGTGGCGACACCGGTCGGAACAAGAACTTCACTATGGATACGTAAGTTGGATGAGGTCAAACAAAATGAGTGTTCGATGTTTTTGAATGTATTACGAGAACAAAAACAAAAACACAAGCAACAGTTTTCCTGATTTAAGATATTAATCTTTTTCGAACTCTGTCCTCCAGAATTCAAAATGAAGGGGTGATACTACTTGACATCATTCTACTGAAACCGGATGGGAAACATCTGTGCGGCCATCCAGGCTGTTTGCGGGCACCTACCAAGGTAAAGCCCAATTTACCGCTGATTACATTTACCGTCATCGCTCATTACTTTGTGAGTGCAGTCAGACACATCAGGACTTTATAAACTGCTTGTACATTGAGTTGGGTGAGAAATAAACATGCCCCCACATTTACTGACCTTGCCATCGTACCTTTCAAACCCTAGCACAGAAACGCCAAAAGAAGGTCGATGTCTGACAGGGAAACTCAGACGACCAATAAGAATTCGGGTTTCATGGCAGCTTTCGAAGTAATTCACATTCAAGACAAGGTTAGGGCAGGTAATATTGGTTTGTTTCTTCATAGCTGACTACATTTATATATCAAGAACCAAACTGCCAAGGCTCCTATGCGCATTAATTGTTACACATTTCCTTCCACATAGCATCTTTATGCTATGAACTAAAGGCTGTTTCAATTTATAATCCGTATCCGTCAAGAAGTTGGCGCTTTCTAGCTTCTGTATGTCAGCCAGCGCCAAACATTCACTCAACTAACTATTCATACTGACGTTTGACTGGACAATACAACAAAGCTGTTGGCACATCTGCCCTCAGAAAAAACTGGAAAAACCAGGAAGCATGAGATTGGGACTGTTCGTGTATACACGCAAACCTGTGATCTACCTCTTCCAATTTGAATGTCCAACAAACAATATTTATAATGAGAGTGCAGAAAGCTGATAATCTTCGATCTCTCATGTCTAATTCTTAGGGCTTGGTTTGGGTTTTTCTGTTCACTCCTACAGTGAACGAGGAAATCCCCTCTGCTTTCTTGCTTGTAGCTTCGGTGAGGTGGATATTTTGTGAATTAGTAAGTTGCAATTTGTAGGGTGACTGGGAATGTCAGGGGACTGCCGTGACCCCTGTCTGCTTGGGCACCCGAATGAAAGTAGTAAGGCAGTGGTAAAAAATGAAGAGAATGGGAGAAAGGAAGGGAAATGGGGTGAGGAAGAGACATAAAAGAAAGGAAAACGTACGTGGGAGCTGCCCGAAGGGTAAAAGTAGGTTATTATTATTATTATTAGTCCCTTGGGTTCCTAGTAGAACATAGGGCTTCAGTAGCACGTCTCCATTTCATCCTGTTCTCTGGGATCTTTTGAACCTGGTTCCACGACAGCCCACAAGCTCTCATTTCTTCCTCGCACGACCTCCTCCATGTCACCCTCGGACGTCCAACTCGTCGCTTCCCATGGGGATTCCACTCGAGGGCCTGACACGTGATGTCCTCAGTCGGCCTTCTCAGTGCATGCCCAATTTATCTTCACTTCCTCCTGCATATTTGTTGGGTGATAGGTTCTTGGTTGGTTC
Organism: Heterobilharzia americana; assembly: GCA_944470555.2. Classification (NCBI taxonomy): domain Eukaryota; kingdom Metazoa; phylum Platyhelminthes; class Trematoda; order Strigeidida; family Schistosomatidae; genus Heterobilharzia; species Heterobilharzia americana. Next base: position 46,909,857 of record OX104127.1, read on the forward strand.
GTTCCCAGAGCTCCTTGTTGCTCATTCTTTCTGGCAATCCATCTGATCTTCAGTAGCGAGCGTAAGCAGTTGTTGATGAATGTCTGTAGTTTATTGGAAATCCCTTTCGTGACGCGCCAAGTCTCTCAACCATACAGAAGCACTGACTTGACGTTGGTGTTGAAAATCCGTATCTTGTTCCGCATGCTGAGTGCAGAAGATCTCCACACTGGTTTCAGGCTAATGAACGCCTGTCTTGCTTTTCCGATTCTCACTTTGACATCCTCGTCTGTCCCACCTATTGTTGACACAGTGCTGCCTAGGTAGGTGAAACAGACAACTTTCTTTAAGTTTCTCCCGTTGATGGTGATTGGAGTTTGTTGTTGTTGTTGATGGTGGTGGTGCGGTATCTTCATCACCTCTGTCTTCTCTATATTCACTTGAAGTCCCGTCTTCGCTGCCTCTTCTATCAACTTGTTAGTTTTTGCCTGCAGATCTTCAAGTTTGTGTGACATTAGGCATAAGTCATCGGCGAAATCCAAGTCTTCTAGGTTCTTTTCCGTCGTCCAGTGTATCCCCCTCTTCTCGCTGCCTACTGTTTGCTGCATGATCCAGTCGACCACAATCAGGAATATCATGGGGGATAGTAGGCAACCTTGTTTGACTCCTGTCTTCACTTCACTTCAAAAGCATCACTGAGCTTCCCATTGTGAATTACTTGGTATGTAGCATCTTCATATAGTTGTTGGATGAGGCGGATAAAGGTTTGCGGTATTCCGTAGTAGTGAAGCAGTTTCCAAATTACCTCTCGGTCGACGCTGTTGGAGGCCTTCTCAAAGTCGATGAAGTTGAGGTAGAGAGCTGATTGCCATTCTATGCTCTGTTCTATGATGATGCGAAGCGTTGCAATTTGGTCTGCACATGATTTGCACTTCCTGAAGCCTGCCTGTTCCGGTCATAGTTTTGAATCCAGTGCATCTTTAAGCCTCTCCAGGATGATGCGGCTTAATATTTTGCTTGCTCTGGGTAGACAGGAGAGTGATTCCGCACCAGTTCTTGCAAACACTGAGGTCTCCCTTCTTCGGGAGTTTGACAAAGTAACCCTTCTTCCAATCGCCAGGTACCTTCTCTTCCTTCCACACCTTCTGCAATAGTGGTGTGAGCATGTCTGCTGTTGTCTCTGCATCTGTTCTCAGTGCTTCTGACGGTATCCCGTCTGATACTGCTGCTTCCCCGCATTTCAGTAGCTTTATGGCGTTCAGGACTTCCATTTTCGTTGGAGGATTTATGTTCACTTGTAATTCAGCGGCTGCAGGTGGTATTTCTGGACGAAGTGCAGGTGGTGGTCGATTCAAGAGCTTTTTGAAGTGGTCAGCCCATTGTTTCCTTCGTTTCTCTTCTTCCGTAATTAAATTTCCTTCTTCATCTTTTATTGGTTTCATCTGTGTTGATCTCTTCCCAGATAGCAACCTGGTTATTTGATACAATGTCGTCAGGTCTCTCTTACCTGCGGCCTGTTCTGCTTCACTTACCAGTGTTTCGTAGAAGTGTCTTTTGTCTCTGCGTGCACTCTTCTTTACTTCTTTGTTCAGTGTTTTATACATTGTGCTCAGTTCCTCTTGTCGTTGAGCGTCCTTGCACTGCTTTATCTTCTGCTTCACCATCCTCCTCTCCTCTATCAGCTTCCAGGTATCCGTCGAGATCCATTCCTTGTCTTCTTTCTTCTTCCTTCCTAATACGGCTGTGCAGGTTTCTTTCCACATAGCTTTCAAAGACTTCCAGTGTTCTTCCACACAGGTTCCTTCAGGAATGTTCCTCGATGTCTCCCATTTTGTCTTGATGGCTGACGTGAAGATCTCCCTTGTAGTTTCATCCTTCAGTTTCCGAGTGTTGTACTTGAATTGAGGTCTATCACCAGCTTCCTTGAAGGCTTTTAACTTGATTTGGAAGGTTCCTTGCACTAGACAGTGAGTGGTGTGAGCCTACATCTGCTCCTCTTCTTGACCTTGTGTTAAGTAGACTGCGTCTCCATTTTCTTGAGATTGAGATAAAGTCGATTTGATTTTTAGTGTGTCCACCTGGTGGACTGGAATCCATGTCGCTTTGTGGATATCCTTGTGCCTGAACACACTGCCTCCAATCACCGAATCGTTGAATGCGCAGAATTCTGCAAACAATTCTCCATTCTCGTTCATTTCACCTAGCGCCTCTCGAACCATGGTTAGTTCTCTTCATGTGTTGTCCCTTCCCAGTTTGGCATTCATGTCGCCCATTAGAATTTTGATGTCGCCAACTGGCGTCTTGTCCAGTGTTGATTGAAGTTGTCTGTAGAATTCCTCCTTTTTCTCTTGCTCTGCATTATTTGTAGGTGCATAGCATTGTATGATTGTGACCTTTCTTCCTTCCTTTTGAGTTGAATCTTGCTGTCATGATCCTGATACTGGAGAAGATTGGTTCCCACTGCTCTTGAGGACATCATGATAGCCACTCCATAACTCAGTGTGCTCGTGGTTGTCGTCTGGGTGACCGGAGTAGATTATTGATTCTCCAGTTGACAGTTTGGAGAGTCCACTCCCATTCCATCTGCTTTCGCAAATCCCAAGCACTTCGATGTGATACCTTCTCATCTCCTTTGCAATCTGGGCTGCCTTGCTGGGTTCAAACATCGTACGGACATTCCATGTCCCCACGTTTACTTTCGCTTTCATCGAGGGAGAGAAGACACATCGGCCAATTGGCTTCCCGAAGGCAGGCTTTCACCAACTGGCGTCATTTCGCCTCTCCGATTCCAGCGGGGAATAAGTTTGTTTTCATTTTTTATATTTTGTTTGTGCTTTGAAGTTTCTTTAGCGGTTAGATTTGTTTTACGGAGTAGGGTTGCTAGCCGTATGCCCAACCTTCCCTCTTTACCCGGGCTTAGGACCGGCTAGTGACTAGTGAACTAGTTAACCAGGCGAGGTTGCAAAAGTAGGTAGTGTGGGTCTATTTTCCAGAGAGTAAATGGCAGTTGATTTTGGTGTCGTAAGGAGACTGACCGTGAGTCGCAGGTAGAAGAGAGGTGAGAGTGGGCAAGATAGGTTGACGACACCCTGGGCACATCCGTGGTAGACCATGCTAGGCGACGTAACTGTCTAACCGTCTCTTGAATGGGTCGACTGAGGTGACTTTGCTCTCAGAGAGAAAAGAATTGGACCTGAATATGGTATTGGCTCTCTGATTTGTTATCCTAATGGGGTTTCCCCATGGTGACCGCTGTGTTGCGGGAAGAGTTAATTTGCTTACATGGTTTATTTTATGGGCAATCTTGTAGGCCATAATAAGATCACATCTCTTCCTCCAATGGTCCAAGGTAAATAGGTTCGGGTGTTTAAGTCTTTTAGGACGTGTCCCCTCCCTTGGCACCACAACTGATTTTGTTACGGTTATTTGTATCTTTTCAAGGAGATTAGAGCCCCTCTTAAGTGATGGGGGGCCACCGTATCGAAGACCTATAGGCGCGGCTATACGTAAGATTTGAAAACGGTGAGGAAGTGTTCAGGGATGAGGGCGCCAAGCTGTCTTCGCAGAAAGTGCAAAATGGCGTTCTCCTGGGTTATCATACCTTCGTAATTGGAGCTAGTGTTCAGGGTTTCGGAGAAGTTAGGCCCCAAATCTTTCTCCCTGGATACTCTGGTGATGGCACGGTTGCTCAACAAGTACTGGAAGTCGGTTGAACTTGCCTCATATTTACTGATGTGCATTACTTTGCACTTTACCGGGTGGAAGCTCAGGCCATTTTCCCTGCGACCATAGTTCGAGTTGCTGCAAGTCATTTTGTAGTGCCGTGCAGTCGGCTTCTTCGTTTACTACTCTCCAGATTTTGTTGTCCTAAACGGAGAGGAGGATAGGTGAGGATATTTTGTCCGGCAGATCATTGACAAGCAGGAGGAGCAGAAGTGGTTCTAGGACTGCTTCCTGGGATACTCCTGACGTCGATAGTTACCACTCCGACCCTGTTCTCTTTACTTTGGTACAGAACTGCCCTACTCCCAGGTACTGCTTGAACCGAGAGAGTAGGGGTTCACTTATACCAGCTGACATGATCTTCTGAAGCAGAACTGTGAATGAGACGCTGTCAAGTGGCTTGGCTAGGTGAACCGGTTTTCTGTTGCCGCAGCTGATTGTCCAGTCGTCCGGGCGGTTATCAAGTTGGTGGCGCATAAGTGACCACTCCGAAGTCCATGCTGAACAGTATGGACAATGTTTTCTCTGTTGAGTTCACAGTTGGTGTCAGCTACCAGGCTTTCTGATGCTTTCGATACCATAAGGAGCGGAGCAATTGTTCTGTAGCTGCCAGAGCATTTTCTGTCTATTCCCCTGAAGATGGGTGACAAGATGGCGGACTTCAATTCTTTAAGGAGTTTGCATGACTCTACTGAGTGCTTGAAGAGGTTGCAGGTTGGTTTTTCAGGCACTTCGGGGCAGTTTTCAAGATCACCGGTTTTAGGTTATCGTAGCCAGGGGACTTGCCTAGACGTGACCTGGATAGTTTCTCCGACGCTTTTCTCTGTGACTGAGATCTGGCAGCGGTATTCGTCATTCATGACCGGGTCAGTGTCGTAACGAGTCGGTGTGGACTTGGTGTCGGTACTAAGTTGGGCTTGGAAGTATGAACTCAGAAGCTTGTCAATCTCTAGGCTGTTTCCATTCCTGAGGAGTCCGGAAGTGAGAAAGTTAAACAAATTTTAAGGCCCAAGCAATAATATAATTAGACATGTCCGTAACGTATGCGATTATATGCTTGTGTCATGGCAAATGTGGGACTTATCTCACATACTCTGCCACGTCGTACTCACCAAATTGAGGGTTACTGAGGTTTAATCCACGCTGTAGGCCACACTGGTTTCAACTGAAGTCTTTCGGTGATTGAAGTCATGGCAAGGATAAAATGTGATTGTTGCCAGTGCATGCTCTGAAGTCATAGTGCCCCGGTGAAGAATTTGAACCAGCGCTGTTGACCGAGATAACATGTGAAAGGACTTTACGGAAACGTCTAAGCCCATTTGACCTGTGTTTCATGCACAATAGGTTGCTCAGTCGTTCACATGAGCTTCTGGCATCGGGAGAAGCCTGCTACATTTTTTCTTGTCCTCAAATCTTTCTTTGTGCAGTACATCCTCCGGCCAACGTTAGGGTTGTACCGACTCAGGGACCCTGGATAAGATGGACAGGTCTAAAAAGCTGTCGAACAACAAATGGTATCATCTGTAAGACTGGTCCCAGCCATTGACACATCCTCGGTGTTGCGATATCATCTTACACTGGCGTGTAATAGCACGGCTTTACCAACAACATGCTTTTTGGTTCAAATCATATTTCGCTTAACTTACAACATATCGTACGATACTTGTCGTTCCTCCGATGAAACACTTAATATTTCCGACGAAAAATGTACTTTTGGTGTAAGTTACAAAGGTGAATATACATGTAGGTCTGATCTGTGGTCCGTGAACCTTCTTCTACCTGCAAGTCAGTGTGCAGTGCTAAGAAGTCTGTGGTCTAGAAGTCACTAGTTGTCAAAAGTCTTTAGTGGATAACACTCACTAGTTTTGAACTCACAAAGATATTAGCCATTTTACTCAAAAGATGGCTTAAATGAGGGCCCAAGAACCAAGGGCAAGCCCTGCAAAGTGAGAATGTTAACGAAAGTGGCACGAAGGTTACTTTGTACCTTACGCGGAACTCTGAAAGCTGGTCTAAATATGCCTGAACTGGTGGGAACTAGAATCCTAACTTCATCTTAATCTATGCATTGTCGTCAGAAGATAATGAACGACTTTCGAACATTTTATGCCCCGAATGCTACTTTAGAAAGGAGGGAAGAATGCATAAGTAATATTTATTGATAGGTAAACCAGGGATCTTCACTCGGAGTACTTCCTTTCTTGCATGTTTTACACATCTGTGACAGATAAGCGTAAGTTTTTGACCTGCAACCAGTGAATAAACAAGATAAATGGTTTTCTGGCATAAAACATTAGAGCTTTATTATCCACATATGTGACGGGTTATCGTGCATTCATAATAGAGTTCTCTATCAGTAATCGCTCAATCGGTACTAATGATACCAAACCATATCAGTGCTAAGTAGAGCTACATGGTCAGTAATATTATATGAAAGTGGATAGAAATCTCGCGTCTCAACAATATTCTCACTTTTATTTCGCTAAGAATGCCTGATTTACTGAGGGCCCTTAGGTTGTAGCAGCCCAAGGTTTGAGGGATCAATAGATTGAAGTGAGATTTTTTCCTACTTTATACTGATAAATGGGCATTATTTAGATGGACAGCATATGTTGCGAAGTGCGATGAAATACTACTGCGATATTATCATCTACTGCCTCGTCTAGTATACTGCTCCAATGAACCATGATTCATGACTAGAATAAAAAGTAAGACGGATAGAGAGCAATTAGTTCGCTGATAACTCACAACCATCCACAAAAAATACCTTAATTAGTACTTGTGAGATTCCAAACACCACCAACAAATGAAATATATTTGCAAAGTTCCAGTGAAATGTAAAGATAATTTTCTGACGTTTCATCATAACCCGTTTGCCCAGTGCTCAAGTAATTCAGATCTATCAAGTCAAATTTCGATCCTGAAGTTTATGAAGGTGCGAATAAAGTTATACTGTGTGATGAACAGGGTCAGTCAAATATGGATAGTCCACCTCGCTACCCCGAAGGTGCGTCTCAAATGAGTCCAGTTACAAGAAGCAATACCGACCAGTGTTCGCAGTTCTCTGTAAACAAAATATTTTCAAGGCGACATCCGAATTCAGTTTGTCAGTCTTTTCCTCCATCCTTCTTTTATAGTTACTTGACTATGATGAAAATTTCGTGAGTGTTGGATGATTAGGTTCTAATATCCTCAACCAGAATTGTCCGATAAAATCGGTATAAACAACATCAGGAGTACTTCTGAAAGATAATCATACTTCACTGCATAAGGAAATCGAAGCCATGCTGCTATCTGGCTTAGTTTTCGTGACACAATTGCTAACGTACTGATTTGCAAATATCAGGCTTATTGGTTTGAATCATACGGTGAACTAGTTTTTCATCTTCAACCATGCCACTATATCCTACAGTAGCAACAAACCAAGCCATGGCCATCTCAAATATTCTAAATGCAATATCTAAACATTGAGCGTCTACAATTGCAGACTGAATCATTGGTCTCACGGTGACCGGCATGGCGAAAAAGAAAAAAGAGAACCTGGGACGTGAAATCTAACAACAATAAATTCATGATCTGATCTAAGATACAATCGCAATAAATAATGTTGAATCACGGCATAGATTCTCTTTGATCGCTATATCGGTATAACTATGTTATTTCCAGCTTTGAAAAAACTGTGCAGCGATAGAAAATTTATTGATTGGCCTCCCTGATTTCAATATATTTGTTACTGTACATCGCCTAGTTTTGTTTAAATCACCACATTTATGGTTTAGATTATTCTCACCGTTGAGTAGCGGGGATTACGTTAGCTTCTCGATCCTGGCGGTGGTTATGGTGGATCAGACCCCAGTGGCTGTTTTCAAGTTAGTTCTTGTTGGTGATGGTGGTACGGGGAAAACTACCTTTGTGAAACGCCATATTACTGGAGAGTTTGAGAAAAAATATGTTGGTATGTGTGGTTCGTGCTCACCAATTTTTTGAAAGCTACTTTGGGTGTTGAGGTTCATCCACTCGACTTCCATACCACCCGTGGCAAAATGCGCTTCAACGTATGGGATACTGCTGGACAGGAGAAGTTTGGCGGGCTTAGAGATGGTTACTACATCCAGGGCCAATGTGCAATAATTATGTTCGATGTTACAAGTCGTGTCACGTATAAAAATGTCCCCAATTGGCATCGGGACTTGGTACGAGTTTGTGAAAACATACCAATCGTCTTATGTGGTAACAAAGTTGATATTCAGGACAGAAAAGTTAAGGCGAAATCCATAACTTTTCACCGAAAGAAGAACCTGCAGGTGAGTCTGAATTCGTAGCTTCATTTTGTAGTACTATGATATTTCAGCTAAATCCAACTACAACTTCGAAAAGCCTTTCTTATGGCTAGCCCGTAAGCTGGTTGGTGATCCGAACTTGGAGTTTGTGGAAATGCCTGCCATGGAGCCTCCTGAAATTCAAATCGACCCTAACTTGGTCAGGCAATACGAGCAGGAAATTCAAGTAAGTGAAATATTTCGTCATGACTGTCTTCTTAGATGGCTGCAGATGCTCCTCTTCCAGACGAAGGTGATGAAGATTTGTGAATAACCGAGCCCCGGTATACATGACTTTCAGACTCCCTATTGAATGATTTTTATTCAGTGTAATAAACTTTTCCTAGTGTCATCATGGCTTGTCTGCTTGACGTCTTAGAAACTGCAACGGTCTGTTCCCCACAATCTTTGCATTTTGGGGGATAACAAGGCGTTGAGTCTCGCTACAAACTTCTTGACCGTTCGGGATGTATACACGGCGTGCTAGTTGTTGTTTTGTGGTTGATCTACTTAGACACTGTCTTACTGAAGGTTTTGCAGTGATTGACTCTATCCACCACCAACTCGAGGAGTCAAATCGTCTGTAATGGGTCTGCTGTCAGAGTGTTCATGGTGGTTGCTGACACGCTCTCACCACCTAGATGTTTGGATGTGCACTGATGTGCCACGTCGGAGTTTGTTGTCGGTCTTTCTGTTTACGATGATGCAAACAATTTGGAGGTTTAGAACGACTAACAGTCTTCACTATCATTGTGTTGGTTATGCCTCGAGGTAAAATACGTGGAGTTTGTTCGTTCCCAAAACCGACTGACGTTAGTGCAATATGTTCCAGGCTCACCTAGTGACAGGCTTCCCTGAATCGTTCTGATACCGCGACGTTTGGTGATCAGGCAGCAATCTGGCGTTAGTTTGTCCAGTCTCCGTCCTGAGAAGAGTAGACAATTTAGCTGGGGTCGGCAATAGTTAACTCGACGTTTAGTAGCGTGGACAAGGAACTATTCCCGGTGCGAAATTGACTTCACATATAATCGTCTGTTGACCATTCCGTTGCGTGCTTAACCCTTTCCTTTCTGGTTTCAAATACACGTCTGTTCCGAGGTGTGCAAACTCGGGCCGTTATGTTGCGTTTCTATGTACCACTCTGGAAAATCTTTTCTGTAGTGGTCACATTTTCGTCCACCTGGCCACAGTCAGCGGACTGAATACTTTTTGTTTCCACGCAGTGCGTCACTTAAGTAAACGTGGGGTTTAGTTTGGTGGACTGGCTCTAAACTTCCGGTGGATCTACGTGGGACCACCTGATAGATCAGGTCACTATGATGGCATGAATTTGGCTGGTCGAGTGGCTATTACGGTCCGTCCCCAGTGTCGAGAACAACAGTATGAAGATAGGTGTATTATCGTTAATTGTTTGTGCTTGGGTCTGGGTTGTTCACGGTTTGACCTAGTTCTCTTTCTAAATCGGATATATGCTAATGTTAACACTTGGTTATTGGGTGTTCCTTGTCGATGTTGCATCTGACTACAAGTTCAGCAGTTTTCGGTGCTTACATTGACTTAACCTGCGGTAGGGTTACAAGTTGGTTGCACAGCCTAACCCCAAACATGCCTTAGAGCGGTCTTTATTTCTGTATGTTTCTTACGTAAGTTGTCTTTCCGTACACGTGGTGTTTGCTGTTTATAAGATATTCTGGTTAACGTCGACTTATTGTGTCGGTTATTTTGTGACAAGTGGTTTGCCGAAGTTTTGTCTTATAGTTGGTGTGAACAGTGGTAAGTGTTTTGAAGGCCAATTAGTGGTATACAGGTGTGATATGTGAAAGTGGATTCGGGAACTTGTCTTGTCTTATACAGGTTGCCTATCAATCCATATATGACATATGTGTGTGACTCTCAAAGTTACACCGGCTGGTTTGCCACTGGCGCGAAACGATGATTTTGGCGTTACTAATTCCAAGCAGAGAGACAATTCGTGGTATTCGACCCATTAATTTACCCTCAAGCTAGATATCCTCATGGGTTGCAAGGTACCATGATAGTATCTTTTCGCGTAATATGTATTACATTTGTTTTACCTGTTTCTTCATGCATAAACTCTATCCAAACATCAGCGTTGAGAGTTTGTGGTGTTAACAGATGTGTGAACCTAATTGTTATTTTCATATTCACACAGTGATATACTATAACCCTTGAATGGTAAAAACAGGCATCCTCCAGGAAATCATACACAGTCGAATGGTTCATTGGCTTGCGATGTTTGTTACGTATGTAGAAGGTGACAACTGAATGTCTTCAATCACCCTTAATCATATTTTTTGCGTCAGGCATATTGGTTGTGCTAGCTTAATATTTGTAACCCTGCTACAAAATTTCAAACATGTTTTGTCTTCGGATTTGTAACTGCTACTTTTAGACCTCGAGACTATTGACCTGATACTTCATAAGGTTATAAGATACATTCATAAATGGTGTACAAAATTATTCCGTGGGTTAGAACTCAAATTACGGATAATACGGTAGCATTTGATCTATAACTCTTGGACTGTAGTAGTGTAGTGGGTTATTTTACCATGGCCTATGGCGTCATTATTATTAGGGATAATCTTAGCACTTCTCGTTTGTCCACAATACCAGTCCTAGAGATGCCAAGCAGAATTTAGAAGTCCGAAACAGCCGGTTAGATATTGGACTATTTCCAATTTCAATAGGAGTAGCATGACCTAAATTCTGCTCTTTTCGGAATGATTCTAGCAGCTTGAACACACGTCTGAATGCAAACTCAGTACTATTCAGCGATTTGGTTAAAAGAAACCCAGAACAAGGTGTGGCAGCAATCCAAGAAGTTTATGACCGTTGGCTTAGATCACATGAGCTTCATCGTCCAGGTATATAAGAGGTTGAAAGATCAAGGGGATATTCCTCAAAACTGTTTGTGTTATGGACTAAGATTTCTACATTTTATCCAAGTTGATCAAAAAGCTTTTCGGAACCGTTTTGAACGGAATACAGGAACGAAGTAATCGATATTTTGTCTTTTGAACTTTGATTGGGTATTTAGAACTTGATATTAAGGTGATTTATCTCTAGGTTATTACCATATAGAGTAAGTTAAGTTGCAGTAACTTATTAGTCAGTTAATGAGTAGTTATGGAATTCGGTGATATTAGGGGGAAAACTATTCCACAGCCACACACGTTATTTAGTCCTACATTGTTGGCATGAACAAGATGCCAGAAATGATTATTTCGATACAAGACTATCATTACTTCAAATAACAGTGTTAGCTCAGTAGGATTACGACTAAGAAGGGCTGCAATGTGATTCATCAGTGGCAAATAAACTCTATTTGTTGTTCTGTTTTGTTGTCGGTAACCTACTGTGATTTAAATTTTTGACTCGAAATCATTGCCGGGTGTATTTTATGTTCAGTTTTTTCTGACTCTCTTAAAGCTTATTTTTTGCAGAATATCTTGGTTTCTCAATGACAAATTTAGTTTGAAGAAATCTCCGCCATTCTTCCTCCTTCAGTTTGGGTGGCCTAAATCCAATATAACGAGGATGAATCCTTGATAAATGCTGCTTTGAAAGCAGTCAATAAACATAAACCTCCTTCTAAACTACTGTTTAATGCTCGTTTGTGACATGCCTGGAGATAGATTCCTTAAAATTTTAACGAAATGCCGTGACCTGTAGGGTCAAGCAAGTCCAGTGTGACGATAAATACTTGCCGATAGCATTTGATGATGATCCTGCTTTATCGTGAATTGACTGGAGTAGAAGGATATAGACCATAGGATTCCGATCCAGTGAGTGAATTGCGATGTGATCTGACGGTTCTGGGCTCTATCTCTGATTGAGTCGTGAGTGTGCATTGCTGAGGCGCCCCACACCAGGACAAAATCAGTGTTCAGTGCGCTTAAGTTTTCAATGGTCACCCAACTGATGTCGGTCTGTAATAAATACTACCTTGAAATAAGTAAAATCCCCATAAACGTCAGACTACATCACTGTTTAGTGCTCACTAGTGGCACGCTTTAAGGACAAATGTTGATGGATTATGTGAAATAAGAATATATCTTGTTTGTTTTGATGTATTTAATATATTGGCCTGCAGAATTATCAACTGAAATTTATATTAATCTTCTTCGTTGAAACGACCTTTATATTTAACCTCTTGTAATAGGAATTTTGAGTAAGTTGACTGTGTAATTTGAATTCATCAAGAGACATAACTGAGTCCAACTCCATTCGACCAGTTAACTAGTTGGTCACTCCAGTATAGTTACATCAGGGTGAGGGATTTCTAACTATTCATACTATTCTGTAGAACATCTCTAATGCTTGGACTTGTGAACTTAAAGAATGGAATGTTAGTCACAGAGCCTTTAGCATAGCATATGAGAATTTGTCTTCTATTGCCTTATCAATGATTATTGGTAATGGATGCAGTCCAAATAAACCTCATTCATCAGAAGCAGATATCTAGAATTATTCTAACTGACAGACAGTAGAATTAATGCTCTGCGTTTTAAGATGGTCTTATTTAACCCATTGATCGAATAACCATTTGGCTAAAGTGCTTGAAAAGATTAAAAATCATAATTCAACTATTTCATTTATTCTGAACTTTAACTATCTTCCACGATAACTTAATTTTAATATAATCCCAGTGTGTTTAAAACAACAAACGATCTTATTAATCTAAGAGTAAAACTGGGACACTGTGTTACGATGAAGATTCATGTTACTTGATTTCTTGGATGCATCTTATAGTGGAACAGTATTATCCGTTGGATAAATTCCCGGACACATGGCCATAACAAGATTTTTCTGAAGGAATCGCTGTATCAACTACAGCTTCACCAAAGAATTCCGATTTTTAAAAAGGTCTAACAATACAGTCAAAAAGTACATAAAATAATTTGTATGTAGGTCATTCGTTAAATGTTTTGCTGTAGAAACTGAGTAATTATGATTACCCATGTTAAATTTATGCTGTGGGCACTCGGATTCTCCCAATATATTCGTACTAACTATAATGTGGACATTTATAACTTAACTGTCTTCCAGTTTGAAGATATCCTGACTAACAAGGGGCACCGACCCAGTCAACATTTTCACGGGAAAACGCAGTGGTTAAAAACTCGGAGGAAATGTTGCACAGTCCGGCGTTTTGCCCCATATTTTCATGGCAATCTGAAATATGACCCCTAGTTTTGCCCCTCGAAAATGTTGACTGGGGAGCTAGTATGAATCATCGTATAAGACGTATTTTTACTTGTGTAATCCCGGCGTAGTATATTAGAACAGATAACAAAATAAACAAATATTTTGTATTATTCCTCAACGTTTCGATCTTGCTAGGAAGATCCTTTTCAAGAGTATGAATCTGATACTAAGTTTTCAGGTTAATATTCAAGTTTTGGGTACAGAAGGTAGTGAGCTTTACGATCATCTAATTACATCGTGATATGGAGCAAAGATCAATGCAATAGAAGTGAGTGGATAAGCAAATCAGTCAGAAAGGCTTTTTTCAGTTGTGCGGGTAAGGTGGGACAAAAATAGGGTGGGGGAATTTAATTATGAAAAGTACAAGAGGGTTGTGAGTCATCAAGGGTGAGAAAGAATAAATTAATAGTTTGGAAGTATGAATATTTGCACATCGGATGACATAATTAATAAATAATGATAACGATAAAGGTACTTTTGGTAACAATTGAAGTATTGAAGAAATAGAAGACAACTCGACGAGAGAAAGTTGATTACGAACAATTGGAATGGTAGTGGTTACATATGGTACTCCTTGCACTAACGCAGCCATTTTCAAATATCTTCGTTTCCTCTCCGTTCCTGTCTTGATTTGCTCTTGACCGGCTCTTCATACACTCTTATCAGCAGCATCCCCTGTAATACGCCTGTGTTGTCCCCTGCGTTGCTCTTGGCAGAAACCCTACCCATTGCCGATAATTCCCTATGATTCCTGCCACCCTCTTCATATATACTACTTATATTCGTTGTTATCAGCAACGCCCCTTACAGTAAGAGTGATAACAGAATGGATTATGTAATATATAGAATGGCTCATCGAATGTATATAACTCAGGAAGGAGCGTAAAATTGGTGGAAATAGGTCAATAAAGTGTTATGTAACAGGACTAGACAAGTTGTTAAAATACAACCAATATATTTTGACGTGATTAAGACAACAAAAAGAAATAACACCGGAAACTATTCAAGCAAGAGTAAATTCGGAATAACTCATGTGGAATGAAATTGTGTTCTACCTTCTATTCATATATTATTTACTACTGTCTATGAGAGTCATTAATGTTTGCCATATTTGTGGGATATCTAATCCATCTTTTCTGTTGACCGAAGAAGGGTGCAAAGAGATGTGCAAAGCTTCTGCGACGATCCTTTCTTTAAACAGCATAATGAGAAGACGAAGATTATCTGAAGCATGTGATGTATTAGCGCTATACATTTTGAACAATCTGATCACACATGGACTCGTCGAACTATTTATGTGAAAATTCCCAAAGGGGTCAATGAAGATAAGCTTCGTCTTTTCATTAGGTTGTTTAAATTTATAAAAGGGACCAGTTGCTTTAAATCCTTTCTTTGTGGGAAATAAAACCCTTTTGTAGGACTTTTGTCTTTTCGAATGATATTTTATGATCACGATGGCAGAGCTTTTTCCAAGTTTTTCCAGGTCATAGGAATTTCCTGGTGATTTATTGCAACTCCGACCATGTTTAGCTAGACGTGTTAGTACTTGACTTGATGTCTCTCCAATATATGTGGCATCGCATTCACTACAGTTCCAAATACGGAATCGGATCACTTGCTTTACAACAGGTGTTAGTGTAATGTGTTCGTCACCTTAAAGAATACTCTGATGCTGTAACTTTTAATGATACTTCTTATTTCCTCTGAAGTGGATGTTCGATAAGGAAGTACTATAGTACTTATCCAATCTTTATGGCTTGGTTTTTCCATCTTTTTCTTATCATTTGACTACTTGAGATACCCGTAGTTTGGCAGGCTAGTATTTATACTGGGTGATGATTGAAGGTGAGATGAAAATCTGGACCGCGACCGGATTCGAACCAGCGATCACCGGCCTGGTGTTCTACTAACTGAGCTACGAGGTCCAACTGATAACGAGATTTTTATTTCACTCCGATCATTAAGGGTTTTGCTCGACTACCAGTTAGCAGTCGGGCATCGTAGCTCAGTTGGTAGAGCACCGGGCTGGTAGCCTGGTGGTCGCTCATTTGAGTCCGGCCGCGGTCGAGATTTCCATCTCACCTTCAAACATCACTTAGTATAAACTTTTTTCTATCCTTTTCTGGATAGTTGCTTTAAGACCTCTCGAACAAGTTGCCTATCTGCTTGCTAAGAATCCACTTTATTTGGTATCCTTTGTAATCTCGTCAACATATACTTTGCAAAGTTTATCTTAGTTTCCAATGGGTGAACCGAATCGGATTCAAGATACTTGTTAGAATGTGTATCTCTTCGATTGACATCAATGTCAAGTGTCCCATCATTGTTTCGCGTCACCTTGCAGTCTAGGAAAGCTAGCGTTGTGAATTCTGTTTCTAGTTCATATGTGAATTTTATGGAAAAGATTTTCTAGACCTTGCCTTTCGATTATGACTAGGATGTCATTTCCGTACCTCTACTATATTCTTTGTTTTATATCGTGTTGACTAAATAGGTCTGATTTTACTTTGTACATGTATAGATTAGCTACAATGGGTGAGATAGGTGAACCCATTGCTGCTATCTGGAATTGCTAGCAGAATAATATCGAAGTAATCATTTGCCAGAATAACAACCTAGGACAGTTCGGTTATTACTCTTAGCGATCAACTTTAATTGGTAACTTAGCAACTTCTACTCATTCATAGATTTATGTCTAGTTTGCTAGGTGGGTCTAGCAAACTTACTCCCAGCAACCTGTAGACAACGATGTACAAATAGAATAGGTTATACTTCTTGATTCACTCTTTTGACACTCCTGATAGTACTGATCGAGCAAACTATAAAAACACTTTTTGTTCTGTTAATTTACTTCGTTGTGGCTAGCAGAGAAATCTAGGACGCAGGTTTCGTGCTATCTGGGACTAGCCGGCTGGATGTACCTGCACCCCACAGAAGCTCGAACCTCGTACCAATCGCTTCAAATGTCAAAGCGTTATCCAGTAAGGCACTGAGACACGATAGCCGCCTCTTGTAAAACGGGTATTAGTTATAACTACTTGCTGATATGGCAAATAATGGGGCCGAGTAAAAGGTTGACAACAGAAATAGATTATATTTATGTAAGTCACAGTGAGTTCGAAATCAAATAATTTCAGTGTTTCGCACTGAATCCTGGTCCGAGCTTCTTCACTAACCAAACTCTCTTAGAAGATCAGTAAAAACCGAATATTTCGACTGAATGATATATTTCATTATTATGAATAAACGAAATGAGTGTAAAATTGTGTCATTCAGCTGTCTACAAATCAACTTGAGGCACATTATAATTGACATTCAACCTACATTGTCATTGCTGTTTGTTCTTATGCAATAAACTTCCATTCTCCTGTTCACACAATTTCAAATTTGCGATTCTAATGGAAGACTACAAATGACATAAAGTTTATCATTAAAATACAGTCAAATACATGAGGCCCCCTCATGTCTTCTAACTTTAATAGCCATATGGTAGAACAGAGAGAATTGCAGCGTGGTGCACTCAGCCCTTAATAGGCAACTAGATATTATGGTGGTACAAGAAACGGCCTAATTCGGGGAAGGCCAACGCATCTCATTGATAAGCCGACTTTGTTGTTCAAACTGAGTAATTACGATTAGTCATTAGAAGTTCATGAAACAGAAAATAAAGAGCAGATTTGACACCTATTTGACAAAGATTAATCCTGCAAAACTATTGATCATAACCTTTACTAATTGGGGGTTTAATAACAGTGACAACTGCTGTCTTGTCCATTACTGATTGTAGTTGTCTGTAGAATTCCTCCTTCTTCTCTTGATCTGCATTATTTGTAGGTGCGTAGCATTGAATGATTGTAACTTTCCCTCCTTCGGATTTGAATCTTGCTGTCATGATCCTGATCGTGGAGGAGATAGGTTCCTATTGCATGAAAGCATTCAATGCTTTTGGGGACGTCATGATAGCCACTCCAAAACTGAGTGTGCTCGTGGTTGTCGTCTGGGTGACCGGAGTATATTATTGTTTGTCCAGTTGACAGTTTGGAGAGTCCACTTCCATTCCATCGACTTTCGCAGATTCTTAGCACTTTTATGCTACACCTTTCCATCTCTTTTGCAATCTAGGCAGTTTTGCTAGGTTCAAACATTGTTCGGATATTCCATGTCCCCATTCTTACTTTTGCTTTCATCGAGAGAAGACACATCGGCCAACAGGCTTCCCGAAGACTTTCACCAACAGGCGACATTTTGTCTCACCGATTCTTGCAAGGAATAAGTTTATTTTTATTTTAGGTATTTTTCCTGTGCTTTGAAGTTTCTCTAGCGATCGGATTGGTTTTACGCCCTTACTAGTTACTAGCCGGTCCTACGCCTGGGCAGAGAAGGAAGGTTTGGGATAGACCACAGTTCAAGTTCAACACCTAGAACAGAAACTGAACTGAAGGACGAAACTACAAAGGACATCTTTACGTCAGTCAGTCATCAGGACGAAATGGAAGATATTGAGCAACATCCCTTGAAGAAACTTGTGTGGAAGCACACAGGAACTCTTTGAAAGAAATATGGAAAGAAACCTGCATAACCATGTTACGAAGGCAGAAGAAAGAAGACAAGGAATGGATCTCGATGGACACATGGGAGCTGATAGAGGAGGCAGAGGAAGATGATGAAGCAGAAGATGAACCGGTACAGTGCATGGATGAACGACAAAAAGAGGAACTGAATACAAACTACAAAACACTACACTGGACAAAGAAGTGAAGAAGAGTGCGCGCAAAGACAAAAGACACTTCTACGACACACTTGCAAGTGAAGCAGAACAGGCTGCAGGTAGAAGAGACCTAACAACATTATATCAAATAACCAGGTTACTATCTGGGGAGAGATCAACGCAGACGAAACCAATGAAAGATAGTGAAGGAAACCTAGTCAGCAAAGAGGAGAAACAAAGGAAACAATGGACTGACTACTTCTAAAAACTCTTGAATCGACCACCACCTACAACTCGTCCAGAAATACCACCAGCATCCTAGCCACAGAACTATCAGTGAACACAAACCTTCCGACAAAAGTCGAAGTCCTGAAAGCCATAAAGTTACTGAAATCCGGGGAATCAGCAGGACCAGGTGGAATTCCTTCAGAAGCACTGAAAACAGACTCAGAGACAACAGCAGACATGTGCACACCACTATTGTAGAAGGTTTGGAAGAAAGGGAAGGTACCTGCCTATTGATTGGAAGAAGGGCTATCTTCTCAAACTCCTAAAGAAGGGAGACCTAAGCCTTTGCAAGAACTGGTGCGGAATCATGCTGCTGTCCACCCCAAGCAAAATATTAGGCCGCATAATCCTGGAGAGACCAGAAAATGCACCGGATTTAAAACTACGATCGGAACAGGCTAGTTGGCTTCAGGAAGAAAAAATCATGTGCAGATCAAATTGCAACGCTTCGCATCATCATAGAACAGAGTATAGAGTGGCAGTCAACTCTCTACCTCAACTTCACCGACTTTGTAAAGGCCTTCGACAGCGTCGACCGAGAAGTTATTTGGTAGTCGCTTCAACACTACGGTTTTAGTGCCAAAAACCTTTATCAACCTCACTCAACAGCTTTGTGCTATATAATGCTAAATGCTAAGTGATTGACAATGGGAAGCTCGGTGACGCCTTTGAAGTGAAGACAAGAAGGAGTGAGACAAGGCTGCCTACTATCACCCATGATCTTCCTAATTGTGGTCGACTGGACTGAACTGGATCATGCAACAGACAACTATGAGGAGCGAGAAGATAGGCATACGCTGGACCGATGAAAAGAACCTAGAAGAGTTGGATTTCGCCCATGATGATTTACGTCTAATGTCGCACAAACTCAAAGATCTACAGGCAAAAACTAACAAGTTGACAGAAGAGGCAGCGAAGACGGGACTTCCTTTCAGATGAACGTAGAGAAGACGGAAGTGATGAAGATACCCAACCAACAACAGCATCAACGACAAGCACCAATCACCATCAGTGGGAGAAATCTAAAAGAAATTATCTCTTTCACCTACCTAGGCAGCATCGTCTCAACTACAGGCGGCATAGGCACAGATCTGGATGTCAAATCCAGGATCAGAAAAGAAAGACAGGCCTTCACTAACCTGAAATCAGTATGGAGATCTACTGCACTCTGCATAAACAACAAGATCCGGATTTTCAACATTAATGTCAAATCAGTGCTTTTGTGTGACGGTTGAGAGACAAGCATTTTCAAAAAACTGCAGACGTACATCAACAGCTGCCTACGCTTGCTCGATACTGAAGATCAGATGGCCAGAAAGAATAAGCGACAAGGAACTCTGGGAACGAACCAACCAAGAACCCATCACCCAACGAATATTTAGAAGAAAGTATAAACGGATCCGATTGGACATAAACTGAGATCGTTTGGGGACATCACGCGCCGGGCCCTCGAGTGGAATCCAAAGGAGAAACGACGAGTTGGGCGTCCGAGGATGACATAGAGGAGATCGTGTGAGGAAGAAATGAAAGGTTATGGGCAGTCGTAGAGGAAGGTTAAAAAGACTGAAGAGGACAGTGAAATGGCGACGTGCTACTGAAGCCGTGTTCCATTTGGAACCTAAGGGACAAATAGTTATATATATATATATATATATATATATATATATATATATATATATATATATATATATATATATATATATATATATATATATATATATATATATATATATATATATACGTTTGTGCAGCCTGAAAGTAAATTCGTCGAGAACTGTCTTCGCTGAATATCTTTTTCTTTATGTCCTGAAATAAGGTGAACGGGGAACCTTATGTAGTAATCATAAGCGTAATTTTAATGCTATCCCGGCGTATTTAAAAAATCAAAACAAAATATTTCTGAACGTTTCAGTGTGTAAGCCACACCGTTAACAGAATATGCAGATTTTTATTGACGTCGAAATATTTAGTCAAGCTTTACATAAAGTATCTTGTGTGTAGGTCACTGGTTAGTTGGCTTATTGTTCTGACTGAGTAATTATGATTATTTAATTCATATTTGGTATTGTCATTTGTCAAAGAAAAATGTAGGATAGTCAGTGTGTTTATGTGCTGTTTCCTGTACTTTTGTGGGAATACTTGTCAGCAGTTGTCACTGTTATTAAACCCCCAATTAGTAAAGGTTATGATCAATAGTTTTGCAGGATTAATCTTTGTCAAATAGGTGTCAAATCTGCTCTTTATTTTCTGTTTCATGAACTTCTAATGACTAATCGTAATTACTCAGTTTGAACAACAAAGTCGGCTTATCAATGAGATGCGTTGGCCTTCCCCGAATTAGGCCGTTTCTTGTACCACCATAATATCTAGTTGCCTATTAAGGGCTGAGTGCACCACGCTGCAATTCTCTCTGTTCTACCATATGGCTATTAAAGTTAGAAGACATGAGGGGGCCACATGTATTTGACCACAACCGCGTCAGAAATTCAGGTACAGTTACGTGCAGAAGAGAATAGTCAGTTGACGATGTTGAGAATCTTTATCGACTCAGGTGTTAAGCGGCCCTAGTTAACGTCTTCTCCGTCGCACAATCTTAGCCACTGTAGACTAAGGACGGAAACGGCGGGATGTTATCGGAATAAACACGGCAACAGCACATAGTCACTCAGCCGTGTAGGGAATTGTAAACCTACTGGTCGTGGCGGATATAGCAGCCATAATTCGTGGCTTGAGACTCTAGGTGTGATTCAGAAGCGATCTGTGGCACAGATGTATCCAAGTATTATCTCGTCATTGTTTTATTCCTACTTTTTTCTATGTCCATCACTCTGACTACTTTTCTTCTTGTTTCTCTTTTCTCCATCTTGGTGCTCTCTGCTTTGACGTGCTGATGGGTGTGATAACATAGGCAGCTAAGCAGTAATTTTAGGCTTCACGCTGACTCTCCCGAAGTGACAACGAAACTAAATGTGAACAAGCCGATTATAAGCACTATAAACTGGATTTGACCTGCGATGCTTACTACTATATTTTCCATTCTGGTGATGGCTTAAGAACCTACCAATTTCCAAATGACCGGAAATATGATAACATCCATTACTTCAACTCATTCTCATACGTTTTTTCTATTGTAGATATTCCTTTTTGGGTGCAAGAGATAATACTGATCCACGAAAGTAATTGAATTGAAAAAATGAACTTAGGATATGAACACTTCTGCGGTGACGACACAATGCCAACATTCCTATTCGGCAACCTGTCGCAAAAAGATACCTCCCGTGAAGACATTAAGTAGTTAGAATAAACAGACTGAAAAACCGATCAAGGTAGAACCTGCCATAAATATGAATAGGTTCAAGTTGTCACACTTCACAGTAGTATGCGAAGAACAGCGATGAAACCATGTTGAAAAGTGTCCAGAAGGAAAAATAAACTAAGTTAAGTAAGATTGGACAAGCTTCTGAGAAGGTCGAGGAAAGGATATATCTACATTGTTGTGGCCAGTTTTCAGCTACGCCACCAAGGGTCTCCAACCATTGATTCTTATTGTCTCGAGGACCCCAAGCAAGTAGTTTGCACCTCAATAGGTTGCTCAGACCAATATCCATATAATGCACAAACTGACTTGACGTCCTTGTCAGGCCACTATTAACCTTCAAACCCAATCCCACCTCGACTAACATTACGCGTCGAGAAAGGCGCTGCTTTGGCTTGTGCAAAACACGTTTAAAAACACCTCGGTCGATTGGGGATTCACAGCTTAGTCAACTGACTCACCTTCCTTGCCCAGAACGCAAGACCTAAACAAGGGCATTGAAAGATGCCATCATCAACCCAGTCTACAAAACTGGTCACCGGTATTTTGTGTTCAGCTACAGTACGGTTACTGTGACTAGTATAGCTGTCAAGGTTTTGGAAGAGTCTATATGTATAAGGGAAGGGAACAGGCCTCATGTCCCAGTACAGAATGTCTTCCGAGCTAGTCAATGTGGCTTGATAAACTTCATCAAAGTGGAAGAGGACTAGGAGGCTACTAGAGACATCAGTATACAGCTTGACAATGTATTCACCAAATTTAATAGGGACTTCAAAAAGTTTCTCACTATGTCTTTCCAGATAAAGCTGATAAATAATGGTAAGGCCAATGCCTTGATTGAAAATCACGTCAATGGTAAGTAGATTAGGTGTGCCCTCAGACACCTACTGCAACATAATACATCATGCTCACTTCCGATCCTGCTAATACGCATGTGAACTGTCAGGTACAATCAAGTCCATATGCAAAAGGTTACCAAAAGTCAGAGTATTTCCTCAACGTCAAATGAAATATTATTGTAGTAAGATTCACTCTAGCTAGCTGATCAAGATAAGGAGTGGGAGCAGCTCAAATGTAATGCGACCAAGAGTCTAAGCAACAATCACGAACAGTGATAGGTAGCGAATGTGAAAGAGACAGAGAAGGAACAGCTCTGTGTTAGTAGGCAACTCTTTAAGCTTATTAAGAATATTGGGAAGAAGACGATGGTTAGTAAGACCATAACCGACAAAAGTAGGATGCTGATAACCGCTTGCGACAAGGAGGTAAAACAATAGACAGACCCCTTTGAAGCACAGTCCGACTAGTTCATATCAACGCTAGTTTCCAAATATCCACCCTGCACCTAATTGGGATATAAATGTTGCCCCTCCTACTGTCCACGAAGTTGAGAAGACTGCCTGAAACTAGAAATGATGCAAAACAGCAGGACGCAAAGGTTGGTCATTGGGAGTTTTTGAGGATGGCGATAGAGAAGTAATGAGTAAAGTAGCTGAGGCATTAGTTAGCGTACTAGTTTCATGGGTCACCCCGTTAGGTTGGTGCATCTTATTGGTTATTTCAGTGAGTGGAAAGTGTTCTTTTGACAACCATAAGCAGATTAAGTTTGATAAATAATGTGCTCAAGATTCGACGTTTCATAATTACCAGTCACCTGTGCTAGAGAACGCAGAACTCGAAAGAACCAGGGAGTTGTCAAACCCGGACCAACAGGAACCTATCAGGTTACCAGACATAGGCATACCAACCAGTGCCCTACACTTTTTATATTTCCTGAGCTGAAGGCAGTATTCGATACTGTCGATCGTGAAATGTTGTGTCAGTGTCTGACTGTAAAGGAGGTACTCAGCTAGCATATAATGCCAATCAAAGCTATCTACTGGAACTCACGAAAGTTTGTGGAGAGTTACCATCTGAATCCACAACTAGTGGTGTCCACCAAGGATGCTTCCAATCAACATTCCTGTCTCTTTTCCTCATAGGCATATTAATGGACACAACCCCACACACCTCTGACTCAACGGGGACCGACCAAACCCAGTAGGCCAAGCAGCGGACACGGAGTGCTAAGACTATATTGACCTGCTAGTTGAAGACGCTTGTGTACTGCCACCTCAGGTTTTCGAATTTTGTCATGTTAACGGAAAACCTCCAAAGGCTTCGATGAAGACATGTTACGCATCTTACATACACCACCGGTCAGATCATATTTTGAGTCCATGATACTAACAGAACAACAAACAAGTAGCAGACATCATAACGGAGCAAAAAAGCTGAGATGACTGGACTATTTTAATGCGTGTGACTCAATCCGTGCTTAATCCTATGGCAGCATGAAGTGGATTCCTTCGAACAGATGGTGATAAAGAAGACTTGTAGGCTAATCCCACGTTTCTTCTATAAACTTATCATCGCAGCAAGTTTGGAAATTAAAGTACATCCATACATTGATTGTTTTAAATGACAATCCGAGAACACACAAATTGAGAACATTGAACTTTGATTCACTGGCATCTGAGAATACTAATAACCGTGAGGAACTTCTTATCAGAAGTTAGTGTTACTGAACTAGACCATGTCCCAGACCTGCGACACAGTATAAACCGAACCAGCCTTATACTTTTGTTCTTCGTACTTCATACAGGGTGTAATCACTGGTTTGTTTCCCTCGGTAACCAGATGCTCACAATCAGTTTTGACGGTCTCGAAACCTGCTACGAAACATACCACACCCCGGACATTGTCATACAAAAGTACTATGCATACGCACAGTAGTCACCAGCCTGCACCTCATACTTTTAGCGAACTCATGTTGTACTTTATTACCCAGGTTTCAATGACTATTGGTAAGGATCGTTGTGGTGAATTGAAGTCACCCCAAAGTTCCAGAAAGATTACGTACCACACAAAGTTACGTATTGGACGAGGCAGTCTGTATTGTCAGCACCACTTGCAACAGTGGTTTCGAAAACTAAAACGGTTGCAGAGGCTAGGGGCCAGTAACTTAGTAGGCTACACAAATAGCCACACTAAGTACCTTTCGGACGCTTCGTAGTGTTTAAAATGGAAGACCTAGGTGTTGGGAAGCATCACATCCTGGTGAAGCCTTGCCAACCTTCATGTGACCTGACACCCCTGCGTACAACAATTTCCCCGAAAGCAGCATGAAGACATGACCAAACAGGAAGACACCATGTTTAACCTACCCAATGGCGAATATGATGCATGTGCCAGGAGAGTTAAACGAGTAACGAGGTTTGTCGTTTCGGACCTGAAGCACAAAAGTAATTTACCAACCCACGAATAACAAAGAGCAATTGAACTATCAGTGGCATCCTGAATTTTGTCTTACAGTAAGCTTACAAATCTGAAGGCTGTCGACAAAATTTATTGACACAGTGAGAACAAAGAGGAAAGAAGAATCAAGTCAAGAAATATTACATTATACTGATCAACTCCACGTCAAACTTCAGTGTCGCATTCGCAGGAATAACACCTGGTACACCCTTGGAACCATAAGCGTAGTCCGCTGTGCATGTAACGTGGGCACATTCGCCTACACTCATTTGACTTACACCCACATCCCATCCTTTAATTACCTAAAAAGTAAGCGTGACACTTAATAATCTCATTACCTGCCCCTTGCCGATGACAAATTTAAACGGCTGTTTTCTGTCACGAGAGCTATCGAATTTTTTGCCGTCTGTTAAGGTACCAGTGTAGTGTACGACAACCGTCTGACCCTTCTTAGGAAATCGTTTCCCATCACCAGGTTTATACGAATCAACCGTGACTCCCATGCCAAAAACAATGAGCGCTAAAACGGCAGATGACCTTGTTCTATCGCGATTTCAAACAGTACTACGGTGAATACAAACACTGCTATTAGAAAGGTAACCTTTTTGACCTCCGATGTAACCCGCAATAATAATCACGAGTGTTTTATTTTTATTTCATCGTCATATCTGTTGATGGAGCTTCTTAAAGCATGCAGCAGAAATGGTCGTACCTGTGCTATTGTAGAGCTTTCTTACTGTGAACTTTATCAAAAGTTGATACTCGAAGGCTTGAACTGACAAAAAAGGACCAGTTATAACGTCTGTGCTGCAGCGCAACTGACTGCAACAATGGGTTGGAGGTGGAGGAAGACTTCAGTAGCACCCACTTGCCTCTGAATTCAAGTGGAAGCTTCATCTATTCCGTTAAATTTATTTGAAACTACTTTATTATCCCTCCTTTGTCATTAACTGTAGAAAGAAGTTCTCGAAGGCCCCCTTGAGAATGAGTTTAATAAGTCTAAGACGCTGGCCTGTAACTAGATCAGTGAACATTCAGAAGAAAAAGAGGGAATGAAGAGATGCTCAGCATGGTTTCCTAGGCAAGAGGTGTTGCGCCTCGAAACTCCTGGCGGCTTTTGATAAGTAAATTGAGGTTTTAGACCTCCGAAGCTTTATTCACGTGATTTGGCACGGTCACACATGCAGTGGCCACGTGTTACCCTGGATAGAGGAGTATTTTGACAGCAAAGGCTTCCACGCAGAAGTCAACTCAGTCTGCTCGGTTTGGAGGCCATTATCGCCCGGGGTATTATGAGGACTGATTCCGGGTGCGTTGCTGTCACTATTTTTGCGAAGGCCTTCAGTGATGTCTCACTCAGCTCCCCGGTGCTGATTTACGCGGACGACGTTAAGCTATGGACAGCTGTGACACACGAAAGAGAAACAAGTCCACTACATAGCAACTTGAGACTGCTTGCAGAGTGGGTGAAGGATAAAGGACTGAAACAACCTGGACAGGTGCTGAAACATGTTCATCCGCATCCGCGATTCACAATAAGTATCCCACTGTCTCTAGTGGCACCATTCCCATGTGATCACATAGAGACCGAAGATTGATACTGACAGACACAAAAGACACTGGTTCCAGTCACCCAGGACACCCCCCAAAGCCCGCACAGAAATTTGCCACACACACAACTTGGTTCCCCCACCGCTGAACTGTGTGTGAAGGGTAACAAGACGTACGAACAGTATCACTTGGGGGCTCACAAGGAACTGTACCACCTGGCCCGGAGACGGACGCGAAACGTTTGGGCAGGGGTGAGTACAGCCCTGTAGGGATGAAGCAAAATCATACAAGTATATGCCAAACGACCTGCGCCTCTAACCTCTTCGCTACAGCAGAAGCGCGGTGACTTAGTGATGACCTGCAAGGTACTAAGTAACCTTAGCCCCCCGAAAAGTGGGATTTTGTGAAACGGCCAGGGTATCAATCCTACCAGGAACCTAGACAGAATCATCTATCGAACGGTGGAAATCCGTGTAGGTTCACTTATTCCAGTTCGCAGCCACTGGAACGTATTGTCTGCCGAGGCTGCTACTGCTCGTCCCTCAGCAACTTTAAAAAGAGGTTCGACGGCCATGAAGCCATTCACGGCTTGCGCTTATGAAGTTCAAATGCCAACAAGGCCAAAACAACTAAGTGATCCTGCATCATCCCGAAGCAGTTGCTTCTATATCGGCCCTTTTTCGTGCCCTGTCTTCCCAGAATCTTCTAAGTTTTCTTCTCTTCTTTCGTTTTACTTTCTCTACTTTTGCTTCCTTCATTTCCCTCTTCCAGCCTTCCGCGGTCACCTTTCCATTTACCTTTACATCCTTTCACAATTAGTCTGAAGAAATTCCCGGTGACAGCTTCTGTGACAAACACCCGGGACGGGTCATAAACTTCGCTACGAGTTAAACCATCGACAGGGCCTGCCAGAGCTACACCAACCGATTGCGTGGGTCTGCTGCTTCTGAATTCGGTAGAGATGTGGAACCGTTCATCAAGACCAAGAGGCGAGCGTGACAGGATCTGTTGGCTTATATGAGTTCGTAAAACAGACACTGGGAGAGTGATTGCGAACTCTAGTTCAAGTCTTTTCAGGCCACACAAAGACGCTCGACTTAGGCTTCTAACTGAGTTATTAAATTGTTCTCTTCCGATCTCGAATGGTTGGTAAGGAAACAGAATAAACTCCCACTTGATTGGCTTCTGTTTGGAATCAGTGAACTTCTAGTCTTCGTCCTATATTCCAGATCCAAGGGAAAAGAATAACTAGATAAATATCTTGGAATTTATCGCTTAGTCTGTAAATCCGTGCTGTAACTTAAGCGGTATCCCAGTTTGCGTTTGTGGGACTCTAACGACGCAGATTGCGTACCAAGACCTAAGAAATTTTAAGAAATGAAAGTAACGCCCGAAGCTAGTTCGCCCTTGTTCAACTTCTGAGCTCAATTCACAGGATTTCTTTTAGAGCTTGGCTTTATTAAACGATATTTGTCGGTTTTTGAAGAAATTTCCATGAGGTAAGCTGAGTGATTCCTGCACCAGATCACTGAGATTGGACAGAAGGCATTAGTTTGCAAATAATATAAATTGTTGAGATGGTGGTGAGTATTGCTGTGTTTCCAGTGTTTTCTTGTAATGCTGTTTCTAGTAGCCGTTACCGCAAGTTGGGGAAGTGTTATGGCTGATAAACATGGATGTGTGTGGGGGAACATGCAAAGCGAAATTAACCCAGAGTCCCTCAGTCTCAAATGAAAATAATGTGTGAAGGATTGTAAGTCGGTAAGTGTAAGTGTGCGTTGGCAGCCTGTGACTGCGTAAGATAAGCTCAATACCAGTGTGGTGGAGAAAAAATGGTCTAAATGAAGTTCGACTCAAACTATGATTACTTGAGTGTGGTGCTAAGGTCAGCCAACTCTCTTACCTGGCTCAAGAACTTGTGGTTCATCTTCCTGGCACCTAAGCGTAACTAGGATGAAAACAAATAGATTAAATTGATTTAACTTAAGGATATCCAGCTTGCCTCCGGATGCTTTAGGTGTTTTAAGTTTTCGTTTTAACGAGTATGCATCCGGGCGGGCTTTTATGCCATTTTGCTCTGGTTAACACGCATGTTTTTCGAGCTCCTGGCTCAGCCATATTCCAAGAGAAGTTGGATAAATTCTAAATAACACAAGTAAAATACACGTCATATGATGTATCTATCACCTCCAAATAGGACCCTGGCGGCGCCATCATAAGATGGTTGTGGTCGGAGTTTCATGCCATTCCTTCTGACGAAGGCACGTGGGCATTAACTAGGCTAGGATGGAATGTCTGATGGGTGTTGCTACGATTATGAAACTGGTATTCCCAACTCGACTGAATATTTTTATTAGCGATTAAAGGTGGTCAGCCATTTGAAGTAGGAATCAACTGTCTGTGGTGAAAAGCCCTCCAAGTCGTTACATTCTTGACCCGGGGACTAATTCTGAGGACCAGCAACCGCCGTCTCTATAATGAGGCTACAGTTCCAAATACGTCTGAAGGAAGTTTTGCAGACCGGTTACGGTAATTCGAGGAAGCACTAAATGCCATTTTGGTCTAACAGGCCTCACTTGGTTTCTTAGGTGGATGCAGCATGAATGACCACTCAACTGGCTATCACTTACGTGCATATAGATGAAAACTGGCTGCTCAACAAGCACTACATTCCTATCAGCGTAGCAGGGACAGCAACAAGTTATCATGCCGAGGCTGACCGTATTCCACGCTCATAACTTCAGTGTCAGCTGTCCTCGCACCCTGGGGATACAGGAGTATCCAGGCATTTCAGCCGTCATCATGTGAGGGGTTAGCAGACAGCTGGCCAGGTTCAGGGGTCAGTCGAAGGCCGCTTTCGAACACCCATTTCCTAACCAGCAGGGCTAACGTGGCTTCACCTCTCTGGGCATCCGGTGGCGATCGCTGATGCAGTCATTGTGGTGGACCTAATTAGTGATTCACAACCCATCCCGGCGACAGCGGCAAGCGCCCCGGTTAATCCCCTCCAAGATGTCCCGGCATGTCACACTATGACAGCCTTCCCCACACCTTGCATTTATCGTGAGACGCACAGTATCCCATTGGCGAAAGCTTATCAAACATTATATCACCACAAGAAGTGTCCTGAGCTTAAAAGCAAGTTGGTTACCTCGGAACACCTATCTGTGTACTCTTGATTAGTTTCACCACCACTCACGCCGAAGTTGGTTTCCCCAAAACCTTGTCGATGAGTGGAAAGGTTTGACTGTGATTTGGTTCACGGGTTGATAGTCGCCTGACGGTAGAAACTACAAAAGGGTCTACCGTCGTAAGACAACGTTCCTCTGTATCTTAAACGCTTGAGTCATCACGCAACATCTAGCAAGCCAGACATTCACGTGTGGGGCGGTAACGAAGTACAACGTAGATGTGCATCGTCGGCTAGGAGCTTGAACGGTGACCCAAAGTACTGTGAGCATCATTATCGTTCGGCAAGTCAAATATGTGACTAAGGAAAGCTTAGACGTGTAGGGTTGGTGAGGCATTTGGGCAGTAGCTCAAAATACGCACAGCTCTAATTAGATAACATGGCATTTGGCTACATTTAGAAAGCCATGACCGAAAGCGCATTACAGTGTCCGTGCAGCCATTATACAACACTATCAGGAGTAGAATGGCAAGCCACAGTACGTATGAGTCCAATGTAGAACAAGTAAGCTGGTGGAAACTGCAACTTTCAGAATGTCTATCTCAGTCGGCGATAACAGCTGAGTGGACATCGAGGCTGGATAGTTGGCTGTTCGCTAGCACCTTGGTGGCCGTTTTGGCCGAAATGTGAGGCAGTAGAGCAGTGACAGGTGATTGAGCAAATCGGTCAATAGATGGTTGAAACGGTTGGAAAGAGGCAGTGGTTCAGCTGTATCTGCCTAAGTGTGCTCAGATCCGGCTGTGGGAGTAAAGAGTTGGCTGCGTGGTGAGCTGGTGTGACGGTGAGTTTTAACTATCTGAGAGAGAAGACATGCTCGTGTCCACCGTTTTACATCGCGACTTATATATAGCCACACAAATCCCTCGTTGATCAGCTTGGGCATAGCGCTGATCAGAGGTGTTGTAGAGTATGCAGTTATGGAGTACTTAGCGTCTCATTGGTTAAGGAACAGATGGGCGGAGATTTTCAGGAGGAGCGTACTACAATTTCGGCAATGTTCAACTGAACTTCAGGGAAGACTGAGGAAGTCGTTCTTGAAGACACTAACTACTTTAGTTCCAAATCATGCTTCTGTAGCTCGGATAGAGATCAACAATCAGTTCACAGACACTGCACATTATATACAAGCGTACGTGACAATACATCGGCAGCTTTGCTTCTGGAACCTTCAATGTGTTGAACATCGAAAGCGAACTATGAAATGAACTTTAAGTGCTGTGCTTCGCTTGGAGAATAGTTATAATTTTCAGCTGACAGGGCTTTGAGTTGCTGGGAGTACCTAGCAAGACGTCAGAGGAAACGAGTTCGGTGAAGAAAACTTTTTTGCGGTTCCATTCTCAACAGCTATACAAAGGCAATCTATATATTTTTGTTTAGCTATCAGCGGGCAGTTACAAGAAATATTTAATTAAACCTGGTGAGAAATATCAAGCTGAATGATGACTAAAACTTCACAAGTGCGGTGCATGGTCAAAAGTAGCCACAAACAAGTTACTTTATATCCTTTCAGTTCATTATGTTGGCTTCTGTGCTCTTGTGTAACTCAGTCTCAGCTTGCATAACATTTGTTTCTGATCTTGGTTCACTTTGGTCTTCGTCACTGGGTTTTATTGAATAATCCTTGTAATTATCCGCTTATAGTTAGGCTAGGCATTACTCAAGGCTTCCCGGTCTGTAAAAGCTGGCTCGAATCATGTGCGTGAAATATTTGGTAGCAAGATATTCAATTGACAGCCCTCTACAAATATATCTTGACGACACTGCGTTGAATTCAGGCGTCTTGAAAGAGTGCTAGAGGTTCCTATTTTCAATTCAGTATTTGTTGTAAAACTGCTCCAGCAGCGATATTGCACACATCGGTTAAAAGGGATAATGGAACACTTAAGTCTCTTCTAAAGAGAAGTGTTGTTCCACTAAGCAACTGCCTAGCTTCTTCGGCGGACTAAGTTGCCTCTGTAGATGGATAGAGAGAGTAAAATCGTCCGCAGAAAAAGAAACTACGGTTCACTTCGGAGTGAAGCTACAGTAAATGTTCTCCAGCCCCATGAGACGGTGCATTTACTTAAGCGAGTCTGCTGGTGGGTAGCCTGTACTTCGCCTGCAAGTGGATTTATACTTCGTTAGTGAATTAAATAGTGATAATAAACATATATTCTCTCCTGAAAGGTTTTACTTGAGAAATGCCAGTTTACAGCTGTCATCATTCTGACGTAAGCTGAGGTCACATCGCCTTTTGTCTCCTTTTCCGGTACTCATACTATACAGTTTTCTTGCTAGAATCACGTCAACTGGAGTAAGTAATATATATAAGAATTCAGATGAGCTTTTACCAAATTCATATTCACTGAGGTTAATCACCGCACCTTGTTGTCAAGTCTCTGGAAAAAAACCTTTAGGATGACCCATGTGTTTTGTATCTTCTGAGCCAGCAATGACTAAATCATAGGTGTGAGGGTATTAAAAATGAGGTCCATGGAGGACCAAGTCTGTGAAACTTTGGGATGTCTGGGGGGTGTTCTTGAGTGGAAAAGGCATCAGAAGGAATTCACGTGAACCAGGAGTAAAAATGGCTGGGTTTAGGGTACACTCAAGACAGCCAGGAATATAATGTTGGCTAGGCCTTTCTTTGGGGAAATGGGGAAGGTGTGTAGATTTCCGACAAAATCATGGATATGGGGTAGTGGACATCGATCGATGGTCTTCTGTATGTAGCATTGGAAGAAGACCTGTTTGGGACCATATGCAGTTGTGAAAAGCATGCGCTGCTAAAAGGTGGGATAGCACCAGGCTGAAGTATTTCATCGGATTCTGCTTTTGCGGTCTGGGATTTGTGGGGATAAATGAGCCTAAAACGTGCAAACTGGTGGTCCGTTTGTTAGCATGTGATGAAGGCTTCGCTTTGGGTCCGTTTGGCGATTGTGAACTTGCGTAGGGCAGAAAATAAATGCGGCACTCGGTACATTACAGAGTGGTTGCGCAACTAACTGCCATAAGTAACTGAAAGTGCTAGCAGCGAAGGCCATATTGTTTGAATTATGTAGCACACGGTCTCGGTTGTACCGAAAATCCATAATATCGTAGAAAGTCGATTGAAATTAAGAGTAGCAACACATCGGCAAGTATGAATGACTGGGTACAAACATCAAAGGCGAATCCAACGTCATGTTTTTTTCCGCGGGCAACGATAAAGGGCAAATTTACAGCCTGTAGACAGAACCAGGTAGGAACGTCATCATTCACAGTCATTCGGAAGAAGGACACTAATTTCAGCTCCACTTTCAGCAGTACTTGTATTTCATCTGCAACGCAAAATAAACGAACATTAGGTTTTCTGTGTCGACGGTAGAAGCCAGTGGTCTGTTTCTCGAAAAGGAACTGCCCGTGTTCCCTAGATTGCAAGACAGTATGCACGACTACAAAATTCTTGCGGAACCAACAGATACCCATGATATCGTTTGGTGATTCCTTTCTGTCATCCGCATCGGTGCCATAATATCCTGCTGCAGGCAGACCAATGGTTAGTTGTTGATGGTGTTGCTCGGTCAATCAAGGGATTTGCTTTTTCCTGTAATCCTCATATCCTAATTTGAGGGTCAAATGCCTAAGTAACAGTGCAGGACATAAATCCTTCTTGTAATGGATCGGCTGTTGCCAGAATTCTGTCAGTTACGATGTTACCACCGTCGAATGGGAGTTGTTGAGTGGCTACTGGCAAACATCTTAGGTACATCTGGTATAAAAGACTTTCACTTATTTTGTGGCCCGTAATTCATGTCTACACCTACTAAGAACGTTGCGAAGGGTTTTCATTTCTGGATTCCACTCCGCCCAAAGGATGGTTCAACATATACCCGTGAGACAATCGGGTGCATTTGATAATCACCTACTTAAAGTTGTTGTCGTTGGAGCCATAATAATCCAATGTGGATAAAGTGACTACTTAGCTTCATTACACTAATAACGAGCGCCCAAATTCAGAACTACACCAGAAAAATGCTTGCGGATTCGGCATTCAAAGTTCATTCGTATAACTGACTGCTATGTTGCGACGTAAACGTTTATCGTCTCCTAGGCGTTTAAGAAGCAAAGTCGTTACATTTTCGCACAACATTCCTGATCATATAGCCCGCACGTTCAAAAAAAGTTAACGAACACGAAGTGCCACCGCTAATCTATGGTGGACCAACGCAGAGAAAACTGTTGTGAGCAGACAAGTGTGAATGCCACAATGTCTGAACACCATTGAAAGTTGTTTTACGGGGAACAAACGCTTGTTTCGGCACCTAGTTTGCAGTCATGTCAGAAAGGATGGAATGATGCTGTTTCTCTTAGGGAATAGGCTAGAGAAACAAAGGGAACTAAGTGAGGATAATTATGTTCACCTTAAGGGTGTTACTTAGCCACGATTTTCTACTGGCATGAAAGCAGAAGCTGGCGGCGGCCGACAGCATGATATTTCGCAACGACAAGAAGGTTGGTAAGGATGGAGTAGCACCTTACGCTAGCTATTCCCTCACTGCCCATCATATCCACCTTAAAGGATTGGATTGCCTCTAGGAGTCCAATTGGTGCCCTACACTGCTGTCCAAGACTACAAAGAGTTTGGTTGTAGCCATTCGTTGACACAGTGTGATGATCAGATGCTACAGACAGTCATTCGCACACACTACTTTTGGGAGTTCTTAACCTACCGAAGTTCGACTTCGCAGTTCATGCGCTCAGCAGAAGTAGTGATTCCACTGAAGCCCGATCCTTCAGTCTGATTGTGGAAATGGTCTACAGAAAACTTGGGAACAGCCACCCAATGGACAGAAATCTGAACCTATTCCACTTGGACCGCACTTTCACAAACAAATTATCAATCCTTTCCCCCTTAGGCGGGGGTGACCATGTTGTTGTCGGCTTCCAGTATGCCTGTGGGACCAATCTAGCCAGATCTTTCAGTGAGCGTCGCCGGAACTTCGGACGACTAAATGCTTTGGATAGCTCTGAAACAACCAAAATGGGAAGTTGACTACTTAAGGCATGATATGGACAAACATCGGAGATTCATACTCAACAAAGTCACGAACTCCATCTGCCAGTCTGTCCCACTTTCGACATCAAAGTGCTCCAAGTCGCCCACGGTCATAGGTAACTCTATCTGCAAACTACTTAGGTCATAAAAAGCACGACCGGGCTGAACACAAGCTACAAAAGTGGTCACCCACGGGTTCTAGATGCGGAAGCCACTTAAGTAAAACCATTTTCTATTCAGTCGACAAGCATTTGAGCTGTCTGAATGATTTCACTCATTTCGGACCCAAAAGCACGTAAACTACCATGAGCTCTCTCAGTGTGGTTCAAATGACTGAGTGAGAAGTTAATCTTGGGAGTTTCAGCTTATCATCCAGTCTGCTTACTGAAACGTTTGCAGCAGAAAACTATGAGTATCCAGATGTTGACCTCCTGCCAATGTACATTAGTAACTCCGTTGTTGGTTGGTTCCCAGATGATAGTCGGCTGTGCACTGATTCTGCTTCTATACAGATTTCTCGATTTGCACATCTGACTCTACCACAATACCACTCATGTGGGAACGGTACATACTACAGTAGGCCACTGTACAGAAATCGCCGTGTGCTACAAGAGAAAACATGTCACGCTACACGTTTTGTAGCCATAGCTGACATGGAAAATCCCTCTAGCCAGAAGGTAGTATATAAATCTGACTTACCTGTCTAATATTTGCACGGTTTGATATTGATTCCTATTGATAAAATGAATCATTGAGATTTATTTGGTCAATCTCCGTCTGTTACGGAAAATCCATACCTCGGACTCGTTGATCTTAACCTTCGGCAGATAAAGAAACAGAGGTCCAGACAGATCAATACTTTTTAAAATGAGTGTCCAGAAAGAATAAAATGGTTCTGAGGAAAAAGCCAGCTCCCCAAAGTGTAAACATGGTAGTACAATTCAGTAGGATTCAAGTTACATCAAGTGAGTCTATTGATGAAGAAGAGTAGAATAGTACTAAAGACAGTCCCAAGAAAAAATTCACGAAAACAAAAATCACGAGGTTAGTTGGTTGCTTAGGGAACCCACAATCTAAAAAGCACTCAATCTTTAGGATTAGTATCCAGGGATATGTACCTCTATCCCATGGACCTGTTATGCCTGACCGAGTGTTAATTCCCACCACCGGTCATCATCGAGGTTAGGAAGCTTGTTTCGGTTATGCTCGTGTAGAAATCAGGGAATATAAATCACGGTTAAAACACAGGTTTACTACAAACGGAAAATCAATGGTGGTACTCGAGAGAAGTTTAAGGACAGAGCTTTAAGAACCTCAGGCTTAATTGATTGCGCCCCCTGTCCTTGTCAATACATAAATTCCAAGGTTGTTCTTGTACCATTTTCAGTGGCAGCTGAAGCAAAACAAGCAGTTCTCAATTTGTCAATTAATTTTAAATGTAGCCCATGTGAATTCGGACCAGTTCCCTGTAAAACATAATTGAATGACATCCAGAGTCGGAATTCCCCTCTTTTTTGTTCAGCTTCCTTCTGGAGAAAAACTTTTCTGGAGGACATCAAGAGATTGCATTCCTATGGCGAACATACATTTTAGTCGACTTCATCATGTCATTTATAAACAACTTAGTCCAGATACCTAGTATTCTGCAATAACGTCAATAGGTTTGAATACCACCATTACTATTCATGTAACCTGTCGTATGAAATATATATTATTATTATTATTATTATTATTATTATTATTATTATTGTAGTTACGCCTACCAGGCTTATTGTAGCTGCTGCGACCGATACTGTTTCCACCACCAATAGTACTGTTATCAAGCAAGAAAGTAGCATGGTTGGTGAAAATAGCAATCCACCTGTTCGGTGCAGACCATTAAAAATAAAAGTACAGTCGGTGGTTTATTTGTATGAAATCCTACATTAAATTTAACAAATCACAATCCAAAAGGTAATTTAGCTTTGGAGCATTGGAAAGAACAAAAAACTCGAGAATTTAAAACCTATGAAAAGAGACACAAAACGGCTGAAAGTACTGGGAAAAACTACAAGAAGTAGTGATCCACAGATGCGGAAGCCAGTTAGGCGAGAGCTTCTATTCCGTCAACAATCATAATATCACTGTAGATGAAAGGAAAATACTTTGAGGATGTGCACAGAGAAAATAAATTACGAAGATTTTAGTAAAGAAAAAAACAAGTAAACACCCTAGGACACATCAGTATGATGCTAGACTAGTTAATTCAACAATTTGACATGCTCAGCTGAAGGTACACTTTACAAAAGGGTGAGTTCTGGTGTGGAACAACAAAATGCTAAAAACAGACATAAAGGCTGCATAATATTCAGTGAGTATTTAATGATATGCAAGCTCACAATTGTTACTAAAGCACAGGTTACTACACATGGATAGTTAATCTTGACATTCTTCTACAGTAAAGTAAGAGGTCTTACAAGTAAACTACTGGAGCTAAGAACAACAACTTTCAGTTGCATGCAAATATAATTTTTATAACGGGAACGTGGTTCCCAACAGATGTTTTTGACTAGCGAAAATATCTTTACCTGACAAGACGCTGTCCTGGAAGGGGGACAGGCAGTTTAAAGAAGGTAGATTGGCCATATACATTATCACGAACCTAAAAGTCAAGAAGGCGACTGATAATGTACTGAGCCAAATACAAAAATCCTAGTGCTATTTAGTCATAAGCAAAACAAAGTACCTACTAGGAATGGTATATGTGCCTCCTCTATGCGCAATAGAGCATAAAACAATCGCTCCCCGCGATTTCGACATCCGATGATCATGTAGTCCTCGCTGGAGACTTCAACAAATCGGCACTTCACATGAGATGTGAAGTAAGCTATGTACATAACCCTTTTGAGCAGAGACTTAGAAACACATTCATGGCAGCAGGACTAATCGCGAAAGTTGAGGAAAACACCCGATGGGGAACAAATAAAAAGGATCATGATCTGACTACGTTGCAACAGACGATAAACTTTTGATGGACGGCATCTGCGTCCAACATCCCCTAGGCAAAACCGATCACGGATTGGTGAGATTTTCCTTAATTACAGAGGAGGAACCACCAACAGTTTAACCAGAAACATTCAGCTGTTACCGGAAGGCAGACTACCGGCTCATGAATGATGGACTCGTGGAGACTTCATGACCACAAAAATGGCTGCTTATCCGTAGATGAACACTGGATACATATTACCTGGAGCGCTAACTTATTGTGTTCCGAAATTAATCGGACGACCACCTTACAAACGGTCTTGTGTTACTCGTGCAACCCGAAGGCGGATACAGAAGAAAAAGAAGGCATGGTATCAGTGGCGCATATCACACAAGGAATTAGACTTTTTTAGCTACAAGAAGTTACGCAACCTACCTAATGTGTTCGTAATGATAAAGGTGAATATCAGAGTAACCTGACCAGACATCTAAGCTACGATCCCAAAAGCCTACATCATGGTTTAACCATATATACCATAAGCTCTCACACATATGTCGCATATGATCTAGTAGGCTGACCTGCACATAGCGGATTGACGAACTCAGTCTGATAATGAATGGACTAAAATTTCATTCATATGGAAACCCTGCTGATGACCTCACGATATATATATATATATATATATATATATATATATATATATATATATATAGCTTGTATCAGTTACTGAAAACTAAAAGCTTTGGATTCAGACCTGTTTTTCCTCACTACGTCAACCTATGAGTGTCAAAGCTGTAGATAGTTGGCAGACTGAGTTACGAGAATAGTATGGGTCACAGAAACACAGATCTTTGACCAGTATGTTTGCTACGAGAAGTGCAGGTTCGAAGAGACTACGTATCACTTCAGATCACGGGTAAAATAAAAACTTGATATTGATCTGTAGATGGCCCAAATAACAAATGAATTTAAGCGTATCGACTCAGCATATGATGATCAATGTTCTCAGATAATTTAGACAATGAGGTAATTATTGAAAGAAAATGGATTAGTACTCTACATCAACTTTACGTTTAAAGACGAGCAAAAGGAGTTGGTTCCATCTCCGTGAAGCATTTCACAAATCCTTTTCATTGGTCAACATAATTTGATCTTTATTTTGACCATCTGAGCCGCAGTTTAGCAGACTATTTTTGATACTGGGTGATGGATGAAGGTGAAATGAAATTGGACTGCGTCGGGATTCGAATCAGCGGTCACCGGGCTTCCGGCACGGTGCTCTACCAACTGAACTACGAGACTTGACTGCTGAACGGATTTTTATTTCACTTCAATCACCAATGGGTCTCGAATCTAAGTTGGTCGAGTACCAGGTCTGAAACCCGATGGTCACTGGTTTGAATCCTGCCAAGGCCCACATTTTCATCTCATCTTCAGTTATTAGATCTGATTTGTTTGATCCAGAAAGCCAAGGCGAGTGACATTTAGCTATACGCTTACAATTTGTGACTTTTACATTCCCATTACAAACATGACAAAAGTCAGACTGTTTCTTGTTTTTCGTAATAAAGAATATTTTCATACATCAAATATCTGAGACGATTCTTGGCTGTAAACTGAAAACTGATCAGACATAAGCAGCATAGAAATACTTTTCACCGTAAGATTTATTCAGTTAAAATACATTCTTGTAATTTAACACATAAGAGGAATGCAAAAATGTACACATGTCAAGTGGTACTCACATCATCTACTTTACATTGTCGTAATAATTTATGAAATCGGTGATACACCGAAGTAGGATCATGTAACTGAGCAATTAACTGACTGCGTTCTAAAATGTCACTATGTTCTTGACCATCTGCAGCACGCTTACGACGTCGTTCAGCATCCTTGTTCTGTACATCCTGTTTCAACGTAATATGAGTAGGAAAGAAGAATATATTTAGTCGCATGTTGGATATACATCAAAGTAAACATTTAACATTTGTAGGAATCCACAGTGAATTCAATGCAAACTAAAAACCGTACAAAAATAAATGGATATTGTGACGCGCATAACAGTTTTAGGTCAAAGTAATCAAGGAGTACAGCAGATTCATACAATATATTTAATTTAAAACAGCAGTGAAAGTTGACAGTAGCTGCCAACGGTTTTAGTGGACAGTTTCATTTCAACTGACTCATTGGATTTATCATGCAGTGAAGTGGCATAATTTACTGGACACAATTTGTTGCTCAGACAACCTAAATGAGCCTGGTCAACGACTCTGACTTGAGTATTTGATCTATGAACCACTGCAAGTGATTCGGTAAACCAAATTAATCTGTCTTCCTGGATCAAAAAGATTTTTAAAATTGCAATCCTTATTCCTAAATGAGTTTGTAGGTTTAAATTACACTCTAGTCCTAGCCCTACTGAGAATTGTACGGAATGTCGTTGAGGTGCCTTTATTTCTGTTCTAACATCGTAGAGGTTTCGAATTCTCCCTTCACAGTATTGGCATTATTATCATTATTACTATTAATACCTGCGTTACTACTGTTAGTCATATTTTTTTAACAATTAATCATTGATGAGTAAGGTATTTTTAATATGTTTCATTTCTTCTGCCTTACTAGTAAGTTTCTTGGCTCTGCTGCTTAGACATTTTACTGATCCTACTTTAATCGATATGGCGTTTAGTGATTCAAAATTTGAGTAAGGATTCAAGTGTGCAGGTTTTCTTCTCTTTGTTGCAACTAACAGTCGCATTTTTTTTTAACCATCTGCTCGTGACCAATGACGTGAATTGTCAGTTATCCATCTACTGATGGTCTTACCAACGCTACGTTGATTCATGCAAGCATGAAACACCAGTAGTACCGGGACACGCGACTTTAATATTTCATTTCTAAGCAGAATTGTGCGTTCAATGTAAAGCTAAGCGGTAATATATTTCAGTATTAGTAAGTACAAGAAGATAATTCATAAGTCTAATAATGAAAGGAAGATAAAGTTCCCAATTAAAAAAAATAGGTAAGACAATTTATTGTATGTCATTATGAACATCTAGATCATACTTGTTACCAATGTCCTGGAAGAAGCTGAGCGCCGAGTCTGATAGAATCATTATAAGAATATATTTTAACATAATCCCAGCGTGTTTTGAAAATCAAAACAAGATATTTCTGAACGTTTCGCTATGTAGGCCACAGCTTCTTCAACAGGACATAAGGATTTTTATTAACATCAAAATGTAGTCAGAGGATACATTAAATATCTGATGAATGTAGGTTA
The DNA here is from genome assembly GCA_944470555.2 of Heterobilharzia americana. Lineage (NCBI taxonomy): Eukaryota > Metazoa > Platyhelminthes > Trematoda > Strigeidida > Schistosomatidae > Heterobilharzia > Heterobilharzia americana. Next base: position 46,950,719 of record OX104127.1, read on the forward strand.
TCGGTGAGGTGGTTTTCTGTCCAGCCTGAGTAATTAAGACTAGTCATTAAAAGTTTATACTTGTTATTATCATTTGCTAACGAAAATGTAGGACAGTTATAGTGCGTTTATATATGTTGTAAAATACTTGTTTCTTGTACTTTTATTTATGAACCATTAAAAACTGTTATTAAAGCTTCCATTAAAAGGTCATCATTAATGGTTTTGTCGAATTAATATTTGTCCTCATGGCCATCAGGCTTTGACTCCGCCGGTCACGACTTCTCATTGGAACTTCGGGAATACTTCTTGAAGCTAGTCACCAATGAGCACCAGTTCAATTGAATTTTGAGGGAGTTGTGGAGATTTGGAATTATTTCAAGTTGTTATTCATCGCGGGTTCGATCCCTGCTGGTGGGGTCGTGGGTGCGCACTGCTGAGGAGTCCCATACTAGAACGAAACAGCTGTCCAGTGCTCCCAGGTTTCCTTTGTTCCTCCAACTCATGTCAGTCTACGATGAATAACAACTTGAAATAATTCCAAATCTCCACAACTCCCTCAGAATTAATATTTGCCAAATAAGTGAGAGGTCTGTTCTTTCTTTTGTGTTTATAGCATTTGATGTTGTTGAAATATACACGGCTTCGGAAGTTAGTCTTTCTTTATGCAAATGGAAAAATCTTTTCCCAGTATGTCTACATTTTCAAGATCATATGTCAACTTTTGAGTGAATGCATAGCTATTGCTGATCGCTTTTCTAAAATTTTTAATTCACCTTGACTCCCCAGTGAATGTTTAGTACATGACTTGTGTTTATTCACTCTAACTTTTAAGGGTCTACAACTTTCTCCAACATAATTAACTTCACATTCTAAACATTTAATTTTGTAGATCGTTGTTTTGTGTCGTCTTAGGAATTGTATAGTTTCCTTTGACTAAGATATTTTCTAACGAATTTGAAGGTTTAAAAGAGACTTTAATACCATACGAAGCGCATACTCTTTTAATCTGTTTAAAGTACCTTTTCGATATGGTGTCATCAAAGATGACCCCCATAATTTTATTGTACCTTTATTATTATTAGTAGCAGTACTATTTGGTGTTTTATTCGATTGATCGATGATATTGTTCAAGAACTCCTTAGGATATCCATTTTCCATTCTGGAGATTTCATTTTCCAAATCACTAGGATCGGTTATGTTTTTCGCTCTGTTTAATAAGTTTATAGCGACATTAGCTTTTATGCTAGTTGGATGATTCGGCTGGAAGTTTAAATATCTATCCGAATGAGTTAGTTTTCTGCATGCTTTCATGATAACGCTTCAGTGGTTTCTTTAGATAAGATAATCTAAAAAGTAAAGAGTTCCGTCCTCAAATTCTATTTCACTAGTGAATTTAATAGAATCGGAAGTGGAATTTGTGTTCTAAAAATGTCTGTTGGCTTACTTTCTTAAGAATGACAAATGTATCATCCATACATCTATATCAAATTCTGAGTTGGCATTGGACACTTCTTACAGTTCTCTCTTCCAAAGCTTTCATAAAGAGATTTGCCACAATTGGAGATTTTGCCGAACCCATTAAAACTCCATATGACTGACGGTACATTTTATCTCTAAACGTACCTTACACAGCGAAACGCTCAGAAATATCTTGTTTTGATTTCCTAAACACGCTGGGATCAGACTGAAAAATATTTTTATAATGATTAAAGATTATTATTTACAATTGAAAAAAATTTAAAACAAGCATAATTAAAGCAGGATTTACTGAATTCATGAATTTCAGTAGGACTCGTCAGCTATTTACTCTACATACATGATTCTATATACTGTTGTACAATAAAGGAATGCATACACACTTAAAACAGACTTAAACATTGACTGAGGCTTAGCAACACGGAGTGAATCATTTACTGACGTCAAACAGCTAGGGTTAGGTTGGGAGAGGATAACGAATTGATAATGAGAAATAAATAGACTAGGGATGGATTACATCATTTCGAATAGAACAATTAGTAGCCAGCTAGATAGCTTGATAATGTCTCAATCCGTATTATGTGTGTATGTATTCCTTTATTGCACAACAGTATATAAAATCACGTGTGTAGAGTGAAAAGCTGATGAGTCTTACTGAAATTTATGAATTCAATAAGTCCTGCTTTAATTACGTTTATTTATTTTAAATTTGTATCGGGGAACACGTTTTCAATAAAAACATTCCTTTCGCCTTAGTATGAGGAAGGGAATAAATATTACCCACCAATGACAGTTAATTATGTACAGAATGCGTTGGAGTACGTTTCAACTATTAAAGAAAAGCACCACAAAGAAAACGCACGCACACGATGAGAAATTGTCAACTAAATGCACATTCATGTAGTCCTATCAGCAATATCTGATATCTGAACTTGTAAAGTTTACAGTAATATCATTTGTTTCACCAGTTGTAAGTGTTTTCACTGATACAAATATCAACAAATATTGTTGATAAAAATGAATTACCTACCTCTATCAAGTTTGCATTGACACTAGGTATACAGGTTGAAGAATTGGTAGTTGTTGTGTGGGCCTTTGCTGCTTCATCTTTCGGCTTAAATGATGGTTTAGGCCGACCAATGAGTTCCAAACGTAGGTTTAATCCATGAGCAACAGACTCACTAATATGAATTTTTACCGAAATGTGATCAAATATATGATATTGTTGACGTTCATTAGTCTTGGTATCACGAACTTCTAAAAATCCACAATCTGATTGTTCAGAAGAATATACACGTTTAGTCTGAAAAACGGTATATCAGTGGAAAAAAAATGTGTGAATTAAATATTTCAGTCAATCTGTTAACATCAAAGTCATTAGGTTAAGTAAAATAAGGACAGTGAGTTGAGCATGACATACAAACAAAAAGAAAGCTAAATCAGACAAAAATTGGAACAATTTTTTTCTCTCTCCAAAAGAAACAATGACAAAAAGATGAAGTCCATATTCGAGGGTGCAAACTACTAACATTTTGTAAAGCATATATTATCAGGGAAAATCTCAACGACGATTGTAGGAGACTATCCACAATAAACTTGTGACGGAAAAACACGTGACTCTGGGTCGTTCACTGACAATACATGAAATGATCCAACATCTAAATGCTCTTAAGAAAACACGTCAATGTGTCATCATTCGTAAGAGCAGTAAAAACAGTTCACTTGGACAAAAGTTACTATTCTCCGACCTACATAGTATGCATCCAGTATGACTGTGAAGTGTAAAAGCATCAGAGGACAGTTGTAAGCTTGGTGTTAGTTTGCACACGTTACTTTTCCCAAACGTCTAGATGGAGAAAGGTATAGCATTGTAATAGTTTTTCTAAAATGTGAAGAAATTCGAACAGCCGATAAAGTTGCCAACGTTCCAGTTAATAATAACCGTTGAGTAACATAAGCTATGAGCCCACCAGAATACTTGTAAGAAACTGCTTTCAGAATGAAGTTACTGTTTACCTAAGTTGTGTAAAAAAAGACGTGCATTCATTCCCTCAAAAGATGAATAGTAAGACGGATGAAAATGTGAATGAATACTGAGGTTTGGGAATCGTGTACTCGCTTCAGCTTTTTTTAGGACGAGAACGGTACACAGCCCGAGCACCTTTAGCCCGATGAAAATCCCGACTGAGAGCAGTTACATTGACGTGGTGATAAGACTGACAAAGTACAATGATCCAACAAGCTATGCAGATGGAAACATCTTTTCTGAGATACTGCTATACTAACTAAGGCTGTTGAGTTAAAAGCAGTGACCGTTATAGTAAGAACTATGTTATGACGGGGGTCCGAGGGCAAAGTTGTACTGTTGGCTAGAAGCGGTGTGACAGCAGTAAGACGTTTCCAACAGTACTATGTTAATGTTGCCTTCCCTATGGGAATAAAGAAGTTAGAAAAGGTCGGTCTGTTGGGGTACATGCATGCCGAGTCACCGCCTACCTTGATGTACCGTGCTAGGGGGAGTTGAATTTGGTTGGAGAAGGGTTCAGGGTGGCAAGACCAAGACGTGGCACCAGTCCATGAAGTCCCTGACTGTTGGTCTGAGTCCTGTCGGGAGATGTAGACTACCTGGCTGGGGTCCCCGGGAGGATAGGAATCAATGGTTCAGGGCTCTTGGTGACATAAATTAAAATCGGTACAGCAGTGCAGATGTATTCACTTCTCGACGTTTTCTAAAGCTTGAATATTTGCGCTAACCTTTGCCTTTAGATTGCTTATTCTCTCGAACTACTTCTACCTTGATTTTACTCTTTTTCTGTCCATTTGTGTGTGAGGTTCTAAGTTGATTTTGTCTGTCTAAGTGGCCTCAAGATAACACAGTCCCCCCTACTCTATGATCTGTCAGTAGTGACGGCATGGGCTTTCTAGTTGGATGAGAATCAATCCAAGCTAAACCCTTAACTTCCAAAACGTCAGTGTGTGACGGGTCCCAAACAGATTTCCCTTGGAATTTACAATTATATTAATTTTACTTCACCTGGCTAATATGATGAATCCGCAAAAATCATCCTTTGAGTTTCTGTGGATGGTTCTTGTCGTCTTGGAGGTATACATATAGCAACAACTTCTAAGGAAGGAATTGAAGCACTTAGTTGGATCCCATAAGACAGTCGCATATGCGCTGTTGAAATGAATAGTACAGTGAGGATTGAAACGAAGAATGAGACATGTCGTTGTTTTCTTGTAATCTCTGCTTACACATCCACTGACTGCAGTTCGGGAAATGTGAAGAATGAGTTCTACAAAAAACTATCCATTTTCCCCCTGGAAGCCAAATGTTTAGATGTGGTTAATGGAGCAGTTGATTTCAATGTACAAGCGTAAGGGCTAATTCCACCTGGACGAACAGTCACCGGCAATAACCTGTTACAACAGTGCTTAAACAACCACCCATTTCTGGTCAGCAAAAACTTCAGACATAAAGAGAGACATTGCCTGACGTGGCGTTCATTGATATCAAATCAACAGTGGACACAGATAGATCATATCGCTATCAGTTATTGCTACAGAAGATTGATGAAAGATTGTCGCTCCTTATGCAGAAGGTCCAGGACAGTGACCACGCGTTGGTTCTTCCACACACATGTGTCTAAATGGAAGCACTAAAACTGCAGCAGTTAGACTATTGGGAGCGCAGGTTGACGATGAGAATAATAAAGGTGATTTTAATGAGGAATTGACTAGACAATTATAGGGAGAGGAAAACGGCATTCATGCGAAGGAAGCATGGAGTCATCTCCAGTCTACTGTAAAAACAGGGTTGGGAACGACAACTGAAAAAGGCTAGCAGGAGTCAGAGGGCCTCTTCTGCGTGAACGCCCTTATGCAGGCTCCAAGAACAATGAGAAATGAGAAGAATTCAAATGCAAGCTGACAAAGAGTCTACGTAACGATTGCGAATAGTGGTGGGTAGCGAAGGCTGTATATGAAAAGGCAGTGGCGACAGTATCAGTTGACAGCAATTTAAACTGATCAAGGAAACTGGGGTAAAAAAAAGTCGATGGTTAGTAAGATCACAGGGGAAAAGAATGAGTCTGCTATTCATTCCCAGGACACTTTCGGGAATAGTTCTACTGAACTTTAGCTACTATACCATTGACCACTATCCCATCAGATTCAAATGGGACATTGGGATAGGGCTTCCAACTATTGCCGAGATTGAGAAGGTTGTAAGCGACGTGAAACGAGGAAGAGCAGAAGGATTAAATGAGATGGTATCGTAATTATTTAAGGACGATCATTGGTCAAGTTAACTGAAGTGTTACCCAGCGAATGTGAGGCAAGTATGATACCATCTGACTAAAACCCAGCATGAACGGTGGTTTGATGACTTCCAAACTGAAATCAAGAGAAAAATGAGAGACATTCGGAAAATATTTCACGGTGATACGAAGCTCCTAGATAATTCATTGCTTTGAGACAGGATTTTAATACATATTTTCAATGATTTGTGCATTTATGGCTCTGAATAGGATGTGAGAAAAGAAACGAACCCTTTTAACGAGAATCGTAAGTGATATCGAAAAATTCAGTAGATTGTTTAATGAAGTAACTCACAAAGGCTAACTTAGCAAGTTGAAAAAGTGCTGATGTTCTAGATGAGAATTCGAGGCCAACCTTATCAAATATACTTATTACGGAGGGTGAAGATGAGAACAAAATATAAAGCGCATACCTCTATATCCTGCACTGCATCTAGCCAGCATATAGTGCCAGCATCGGATGTATCATAATCAGCCCATGCTATATGACCATTCGCATCTTCAATGCAGATCGCACCTCTAATACCGTATCTATAAGAAAAACAGTAAAATATGCAGTCTCCGATTGGGACAAAAATTAAATAGTTGTTAAAACGTGAAGGAAGAAACCAATCACATACAGTTAGATCAAAATATCATTTCTAAGTGGAAAACACGTCTCACAGCAAAACGAAAAATTGAAGCAGACTATGAAAGATAATGACACTACGTCGGTGACCGGGACGAGACGGGTGAAGAGGGTTTGAACCCGACATATAATCGCAAAAAGGCGAGCTACTACGCAAGGAAGTAAGGTTAGTCAATGAGCTTGCGAAAACCTTCAGCAACTGAGTTAGCTTGGATGTCTGTTGCACATGCCACCTAGCCACCGCTTACCTTGAAGCGCAATCCTAGAAGTTGGCTTAGGGCAGAAGAAGGCTCAGGGTAGTGAGAACAAGAAGTAGTACCGGTGCATAGAGTCTCTGACTGTTGGTCTGAGCTGTGTAGGATGTAAACTGTTTGATTGGTTTTTTCCGAACCACAGGAATCAGTGATTGGAGATTGACTCTTGGGGAAGTGGCTGAAAATCGGCGACAATAGTCTACATGTATTCACTCTCTGACGTTTCCCGATGCTTGAACCATTCCAATAATCGTCATTTTCAGATGGTTTCTCTTTCTATACGCCTTTGTCTGTTTTGATATCAGCTTTTTTCTGTTCAGTGATTCTTTTCATGCTATTGTGAAGTATGGCAACTTGAATCGATGGATTTGTGAGCGAGGTTCTACGTTGATTTTGTCTGTATATCTAAAATTCAGGTGCTCGATTTCATGAGCCACACACCACAAGGAATACGACCACTTGATGCATGCGTTGGCAACGCATAACAATACTGAATATAACCAGTGGTGATTTCTTCGCTTATGAGCAAATCTGAGGTTGAGAAAATTGTGGTGTAAACTTACATCGAATTTGGAATTCAACCTGTTTTTAAGGTATGCAACACTGGATGGTTTTCAACTATGCTGCTATGTATGGGCGATGTCATGTACCTGCCTTGTCGGTCTGGTTTTAATCTGGGTTTCCTATTGGGTCTCGTGATCAACGGACCGAGGAAAGTGCTCAACGATATTCTAACTAGTATTACTCCCCGGATTATTATGCCCGGGTTGCTCCTACAACCACTAACGTTATCACCAGCTGACTTGAAGAAAAACCGAAGTTAAACCACTAGACCACACGATGCACAACTATGTTGTATGTGATATGTATGGAAAATTGGCTAGGCCTTAAGAACGTAGGCAGCCTAATCAGAACGCCAATGAATGAGAACACAGAAAGATACGTAGAAGACATTTTTAAATAATTGGTTATTGCTTTCATTATTTCTGGCTACGGACACAATTTGTGAGAGCTCATTATTTTAAAATCATTTTAAGCGCCACCCTAGCAACTACTGAGATAAAAAAAAAGTGCTTTACGTTATTTTATGCAAAACTACCTTCACAGGCGAAATCCTGAAACTTGATTGGTCATTTCAGCAGTTGCTAGGTTGGGCTTTAAAGTCACCGAAAATTTTACCTGATTACTTTGTTAAGAGCTAGTTAGATAGCTCGGAGGCTGTGAGTCAATGATAGAAAACAGAATACCCAACCGTTGAGGTCGAATATTACCCCAAAATATTGTTCTTTCATTTGACGATAAACAATCGATAACACAGTTGCTTGTGTGTATCAGGCATAATAGAATGGAGTACATGACATGAAAAATAGAGGTATCAACAGACATTTTACAATTGATTAACATGTACATACCGAGGGACGAACGCAACAAACCCATTAGTACCTCTAAGCTGACAAATTATACCATCAGCATAACGTGATGAATCATCCACTGGTTTATCCTTAAAGAAGAGAGCCTGAAATAATTCTAAACTGGATCGTTGGACTTGTTGTGCTGCCCAATGTTGTTCATTCATATGACTGCATATAGATGATAATTCTTCTGGAGAAAATAACTCTGCTTCATTCTTTGAAACTGTTATCACTGCAGCAGTTTCTGAAACAATTTCATTGTGCTTTGGGCTAAGCGATCTTAGATCACCAAGTGATGCAAGAAGAAGACGATGCACCTTTTATCAACAAACAAATAAAGTAAATTTTGAAAATTTAAGATTTATTAACAGAACTTCAAACATGTTAAATTATTTTTCGCATGACAACATTTAATTGAGTCACTTAATCAATTTGCAACATGTTTTGTTTACAAAGGACCAAATGAAGAAACGTTTAAACCAAACCAATAACCTACAATTATATCGGCGTAACGTCGTATAGGTGATGTGAAGTGTGTGTACAGATTGAGAGCTAGACCGTAATGTGAAAACTGATCACGTGTCATGTTTGATGAACCAGTGGAAAAATACAAAGCGTTTGTCATTGCTCGTGTAACAAGTTGACGAATCACTTTGTTAACCTATTAATCAGAAGAAAAAAAGTAGGTATGGTAAAATGAGGAATTTTGAATACAGATAAATAAATGATACATTAGGTACAAAAAATAATATTTGTGATGGATAGTGGCTAGCAGTCGGATCCAAGATGCGCATTTCCTCCTGTTTGGGACTCGTCGGCCGGATTCCACTGATAGCCAACAATCATCATAAATATACAATTGAAGCAGGCAATGTCGAGGCATCCACACAAAAATCTATATGCCAACAGAGACAGATCAAGTCGGTCCAATCAACGAGGGGATAATACAAGCAACAACATTAACAAAAAATTATAGATGGAATGTGATTAAGTTAAATTGGATACGGAATGGACGATTAGACTTATTTATTTAGACGTCAACAACAAACTTGGTAACTAACGAAAGTTCATACAGTGGATTTCAATAAATCATCACATACTATACTGGCTGTCCAGAACATGTAAGGAAACATTTATCTACACATGCATACTTTCTGAAAGTAAATATAAACACTTTCAAGATATCGGCAAAGCAAAAGGTAGTCACAATTCAGAAAGAAATTATCTTGTAGATATTTCAACAATATTCATGGTGGTATCATTCGTTCTGGTAAAAATCTGACAAATATCAAAATTAGTTGTGACAGCACTTTCAGAAAAACCGTAGCCTTAATTTAGCATCGTCAAAATACAAGTCGACTATAGGGAGTTACTAGGGAAGGTAAATACTGAAGTGAATGAGCTCATTACCAAAAATTACTGTTCTACGTCAGAATGACACTATCATGTAAAACGCATTTCAGAAATTCAGCTGAGACTACAAGGCATCGCATGATTGACATTATTACTGTTCTCAAAAAGCTCAACAAGAAAACTGTGCAACAAATGCAACCGACAAGCATAGATAGCTCGAAATTAATTGTATTCGCAAGTAGAGCGCAGTTACATATGAGTTTGTCACCAGAGGGCAGCCAAAATACGTAGCTACCTCAAAATTACTGCTCACCACTGATCTAGTCCTATCGATCAAGTTCTGTAACGTAGCCATTTATCCGAGTGACAAGACACTTCTACAACAAACGTAAAGTTTTGTAGGGAGTGCTAAATGCATCACAGTGTATACATAACCATTTGTATGATTCTTAGAAAATTAGATGCTATGGTTTGAATTAAAACTCAAGTGCGACTTTCATGCATTACGTTTGAAGCCGTTAGAAGGAACTCGGCGAAATGTAGCGTGAAACCGTAGGAAATCGACGGAGTACTAAAAAAATACGAAGTTCAAGCACCCAGCAAGGGGGGCGCCAATAAGCGATGGAACACCGTATTCATCATAGTTTATCCTAATATTATTCAATTATTTCCAAACAATTTATGGTACGATTTGGAATTCCCAGTATTGAATATTACAACAACAGAAAAACTCCCTCACAACATTTCAAATAATGTCCACTATAGCAATTTAAATTACTTAAATATTATTCGTAAAGAGGACAGTTATACATGAATGGTTGGAATATTGGAAAGACATTATTTACTGTCACATAGTTGATAAGTGAGTCCCACTCTAACTCCTTTGTCCTCACATAAGACGCGAGCTAGGTAGGACACAGGTGAATCCTCATATTTAGCCGTACGAGCATACGAAACGAAACTCACTCAGCCACCTTGTGCACTGAGGGTCAGTGATACGACCTGGCAACCAAACCTCAGTAGATGCAGCGGGCCTCGAACACGTGACCCAATGTTTGGTAGTCCTCTCCCTGAGCCACTGCTCCACATACGAGCAGACAGTCCTACGTAACTTCTTCTTGCCCTCTCTAAAGCAATACAAGAAGAGAGCTGTGAATAAAGTGGGGTGCTCACTATCAGATAAAATAACTGTAGCTAGTTGTCTGCTTGAATTTGGATGTGTATCAACTACAGTATTAATCAGTTGGACTAGATAGAAGCACAGCACTCAACCCACTGATAGCTTCCAGAGGTCTACGCAATATAACATAGTCCTATATTTAGTACACCGAGAAAGATTAACAGGGAACAATAAGGAGAATGGGTCAGGTACAAGAATTAGCAAGTTGTAAATGTAGAGACTGAGTTACACCAGAGAGTTTCAACTTCTTTATGTAATACGTTGAACGAAAAGGCTTTCTCGGAGGTCGACAAGATATGAGACGACCGACAATAATCAGAAGTTAAATTTAGAACCTTGTGGGGATTTTATTAATATCCGGTTCCTATACTCAGTGGGCAGACGCCAGTTGGAGAAACACTGGAAACCTGGGAGCACTGGACAGTTGTTTTGTCCTATGGGACTCCTCAACAGTGAGCACTCATGATCCCATCAGGGACCGAACTCAGTACCTTCAGGTTCCGCGGCCAGGACGTTACCACTGAACCATCAATACTACACGAATCATGAGACCGAACCAGATCACACAAGTCTTGTTCACGTCTGAGGCTAAAGTTAATAGTCTGACATTTAGAAAGCTTTAGCTTGAGACCATTTGAAGAAAACCACTGGCCAATTTCAGACAGAAGGCCATTCAATCGAGAACAGTCTAAGTGAGAGATAAGTGGTACAGAAAGCGTTAGGTCACCGGCGTACTTAATACAATTAGTTCTAGTAGAATAAGACAAGTCATGCGAAAAGAGAGGAAATGGAAACAGAAACAGGAAGTAACGCGCCTTGAGGCACACTGGCTTCAGTAAACGATAAAATGGAGTGCTTCCCTTCACCAACGGTATGCAATATCCAGTTTGTAACTCAGGACTCAGTAAAAGTAGTGCGAAGCTTATTTACTAAGATTAGCTTAAGAAGAGATTCAAAGGCAGACGCAATCTAACCTCAGAAGACACAGCGAACATACTGAACTGGAGTCAGTCTTCTCACATCAATCATTTCGGATGACATTGCGAAAATCCAATGATGTTTGCTAATCTTTCAGTGTGGGTTATTTAGTGTATTCACCACTTTCTACAGCAGACTTAATATCACGCCAGGTTTCTTCACGATGAGCATTGCTGTCATGTTTAGATAAATGCTTAGCTAACTCCTCCCTAAATACGTACTTGGAGTCCGCATAGCCCAATCGAGCACACACAGGCTTAACTGCTGTCTGTTTCCCGCAACCAGTAAGGCTCAGACATACGCATGTCGGTACTAACGTGTGATCGGAGTTCAAACAGGTATGCCAAAAAGAACGGCAATCCTCCAACATGGGCTTATAGCAATATGATCTATTTGTGCCCATCGTTGGTTTGATGTTGGCGGGCACTATGTGAAACAGTGTCTCTCCATATGCCTAAAGTTAGTGCTGGTCAAAAACAAGTGGTTGTGAGAACGAAATTGCAAGAGACGATCAGCGTTGTCGGTTCATTAGGCATAGGATTCTGTAAATACCCCCTAAGATGCCCTTTCGATTGGCTCAGCTTTAAAGTCACCTGCCATTATTATAGGAGTAAAACTTGGGTACTGTGGTAGATTGTAATTCCATTTGAGTCTGTTTATTAGAAATGTCACACAGTGAAACCGTATCATTTACTGGATAACGTTTATGACATAGTTTATTGTCTATTTTCATATCATGTAACTCCACAACTTTGAAACAGGATATAAACTGTTAGAAGTTGTGGAGTTATATGATATGAAAATAGACAAATTATGTCAGGAACGTTATCCAGTAAATGGTACTATTTCACTGTGTGACACCTCTAGTAGAGACTAAAATGGAATCACCTACCATTATTACTGCATGTAAGCATTTTGCTTTCCGTAGCAAAACTGACAGCTTTTGATGGGATTGATCTCTTGCATTATCCAAACTGCAGTGCGTGGGCCGAGATTATGAAGAGGCATCGGTTGGTCTAATGATCCTTCCTGGTTCTTACACAGTCATTCAGTCGGACAGTAAACAGATGGCTGTTGATTGGCATCCAGTCGAGTAGTACGCTTTCTGCTTTACAACGCAGTGCTATGTCTTTACCAACGAATCACTGAGAGCCATTGGGTCTCCGGATACTCATAAAGTTAATTTCTAAGATCGACCGCAACGACCAGGTGAATTCAAGTTTATAACCACACTCAAGTCTTGCATGTGTATCTCAGAAACACAGAATACACACATAGCTCGAGATTCGGCATACGATTCGAATGCTAAAGGATCGAATGTGGAACTGGAAGTGGGGTCTTAGGAGACTAGGAATGGCGTTTCGATGGCTTGGATCGTTGGCAACGTTTGTAGAGTGAGAGGATGAGGAAGTTTTAAGAGGCTTAATATACGTCTCAGGTGATGGTAAGGGGGAAGACAAACGTGTGGAGGGTAGGATATGTTTGGTAGGAAATTGTATACTATCGAAAGCATGCGAGTGGTTGATGCTTTCAGGTTGCTGACAACGTAGGATGTGAAGATTTGCGTGACCGCGGAACTCACTGGACCCCTGCTTATGACCTGTCACAACACAGCCTTTTTAGGATTGTTGGTTTGAGATTTGGTTGTTCCAACACCGCACCGGAAAATGCCACACCACCGACACTGGAAGACCACGCGACAGGGGGAATGTGTGTCATTTTGGGGGCCAACCTTTTTCACCCCCACTTGCCATAGTAAAGGCAGCATCAAGACAGTAATGCTAGTGATCTAAAGGAAACATCTTACTGCTGTCACACCTCATCCGGCCAGCAGTATAAACATGCCCTCGGACCCCATCATAGCATAGCAATTTACCTTATGGTAGTGACTGCTTTTCGTCTTACCATAATCTAACCAAGGTTTCTGATATATTGGGACCCCAAGGGAACAAGCGCCGCAACCAGAGTAGATCGCTGGGTTATTGTTATATGCAAACTTGAATACCACACCAAGGTAGCAGCTACCGGTCGGAGACCGAATGCATAGGCTTATGATATTACTTAACTGCTAAACTTTCAGTAGGTAGGTGAATTTTGAAACCTAATTCCTGCTGAGTTAACAACAAGTGGACAATAAATAAATAATAAGTACTTAATCTAGTTTCACTTACCTCCGGGTCATTGGGATCAGCTGCATTTTCTAGGGAATTCGCAAGTGAAAGGTTCGACTCTGTATCTAAGACGAAACCTCGGGAAGCCACGCAACGTTTAAGCTCATCGAAAAATTCTGGACGTGGTGGGGGATGGCGACGTAGAATTGAACGATCAGGATAAGATTCAACACATTGACGAGCAACCCAATGGTTGGTGAAAATCATCAACTCGGCCACAGTATTGTGCATTGCAAGGGGCTTTTCATAAATAAAAATTAACAACTCAAAACATATATAGTAAGTCAATAATTATTGCAAGGAAGGTTAATGACCACTCAAAAGAATTAAAATAATTTTAAGTCAGTTTGGAAGCATCAACCAGGCTAAAACATATTCCTGAAATGAAGCGGATTAACTTACACCAGAAAATAGTTATGCTTAAATATTTACAGGTGAAGTTTGAGTCCCATTGACAGACATGCTTCTTGACATTAGTTAACAGGAAAATGAGCCGGGAATACATACATCACACTGCTGTTATCTTTCTACTACAACACTTGAAAACATGACAATCTGGAGGTAAGTAGTCACCTGGACTCACTAGATATTTCAAATTTCCCAAAAATATCTTCCCGAGAGTAAGGATCTTGACTACATACTTCCGATAAAGTGAATAGCTTGATAATCACGTAACTATTTTGATTTTGAACAGCACAAAGTTAACGATATAGGATTAAAAAGCAGACAGAAATAATAAAAAAAAACAGCATACATTTCTTGAGTCCCGTAAATGTCGAGTACTCAATTATGCCCACTATGTTTACGATTTATATACTGTGAACCATACAACGCAACAACACATTCTATTCTTGCATATCGTTATTGGATGACTACCAAGAAGGGTCCGTAACATTTCATGTACACGTATGACAAGAGAACTGAGCTGGGGTTAGAGTTTCGACAAAAACGTTATTCAGTTGCTAGGGTTTTGTATGTGTTTATACTGGGACATGTGTGACACGCGTGCAATTTTAGTCAGTATATATTGTGGAGTGCGATGTTGGCTTGGTTGAAATGGGGTAGAGAAAAACTCAAGGTGGCTCAATTAAGAAATGGTAACAATGAATGAGGTCGGTAACAAACAGTTTTAACTGCTGTAGTGTTTGAAATCGCGCAAAAGGTAATTGGGAAATTAGAACGAAGTTATTTATACAACTATTTTGGGTATCAAGTGGATTACATTTGACAAGCGTATACGCTTGCCATTTGAAGTCTATTAACCCTAAGGGTGATTTTACGAAGTTTCATGAAAACTTATGATAGATAATTTACCGACAATTTTCTGGTTTCTCACATAACTACTACCTAGACAGTCGATGATGGTTGCACTCAATGCAAATATATCTGAGGAAAAACACTCGCAGCATGTGTCAACTTGTTTATACTTTACACACCTCGAAAGAAAATACAACAGTTAAATTGTACCTAGAACGTTCTAAGCTATAATGGTATCACCATAAAAAGATATGAATACCTCTTCTGTATTGATGTTAGACACCTTACAACTCAAGACGGGTGATTTAGGAGCGAAGATGAGTTAGACATTGAAAGACTTCAAAGTAATCGCAGTGATATAGCCAAAACTCTGGCAAGGTGGTGTTATAGGACGACATCACTTGTTCAGCGACCATCTTCATAATGTTCAAACACGTCATTAGACCTCAGCATTACTACATGGTGATGTCACCGAACAGAAGTAATTATAGAGAGATAAAACTAGTCGAACATAGAGTCGTCGTACAGGCTCCATCTGCAGATTATACATTTTCGATAACTCATTTATTTATTCTGTTCCATCTCTTATACTTGTTTCTATATTCATATAATTTTCGATCCGTTTCTTATTCGCATGCTGCTATGAAATGTGGCAACTCAAACTGATGGCACTTCTGTGCACGGGGTTCTACGTTAATTTCCTCTCTCTGTCCTATCTCAAAGAGAGTACGTCTAACTGACAGGAAGAAGAGTACAAACACCACTGATACGCATTATAACTTTCCTAGTTAGATTAACGTAATGACAGAACCATCAGTGACTTAAATTGGCATATAATGGTTCGGTTTTAGGTAAGCGATAACTGATGCCCTCTATCGTAACTCCAACAATACTCATACAGATACCCATATACATGAAAGTCACCTGAATACTCTCATCACTTAACATGAGTGCAGATACGAGCTCCTGCAAATAGTATTAGCGTACGTTTCGCTTCGATGGTGCAAACCGTATGCTGCACAGACGTTTCTACTCTCGAATTTCAGAGACTTCTTATCACCTTTATATTTTTTTATCATTTCAAGGTATTATGATTTATTTAAAACACCCGACTAGAAGGACGGAATAACATCAAAAAATATATAAAGAACCTTGAAACTTATGTTCTATATAAAATAAACTGTTAAAACCAAAACGAACAGAAAACTCTATGTTCTCAAATGAACACTACATTAAATTATAAAAAATCACTCATTAATGATGAGCGAAAGTTAAAATCATGTAGAAATAAACAAACATAAATTCAAATACCTCTTTTGGAATTAGATCTTCTAACTTTCCAGTACGTGTTTCCGGATCAGCGAACTGAACCCTTACTTCTACACTTTCTAATTCTAATCCTCCTTTGGCAAGTCGACGAGTGCGTATATTTGAAGCAATATCGACGAGCAATGAGATGGATTTACTCAGCTTCTCCAAAGCTGCTGTACATTCAGCCTAGAAAAGTTTTAGAAATTAGCATTATTACACAAGAACACTAGCATAGCCTGTCAAGTTTCCAATTTCTTAAGACTAAACCCGCTGCTACCGAAGTCTTCGCTCCTACTTTTATGTTACCAATGGTCGGGTGCCAGAACATTTGTTCACAGAAAGCCTATGGGTCTTCATAATCGCCTATATCCTAGAATACCAGCAAAACGGTTGTTACACTACTTCAAAAACACTTTAGCATTGTCCAGCACTTACATATTCAAGCATTTTGTTATGGATAACAGTTCTATTTAAAATATCTTCAAATGACCACGGATAGATACAACCTGATCTCTCTCTCGAAATGCCTTTTCGACGTTCAAAACACCTACCATAGAAGTTTTTATTATCTACCTTTACATGGAAAGTTTGTCTTCACAAACGTAAAAGTTAAGATCCGACGATGCGGAAAACTTGCCTAGGAGAGTTGGGAGTTCATTATTACTTATTCAAAACAAAAACTCGGTACACGAGCACCAAGAAACGGATATAAGATAGTTGATTAAAAATTCATAAATGTAGCTAGAAGTCTATCACAATGGTGCTGATGGACTCAATTTTCACTATCTTTGATATTCTGGAAATGTTATTAACCATCATTTAACTCCTTTCTTCGTCGTTAATATCTTTTTTACTGATATAGCACTGCATTTCTTTCCCCTTCCATTTTAAGTGCTGTTGAGAAAGGTGGCAACTTGAACAAATGCATCTCCGTGAAAGACCTCTCCGTTAATAAACTATTCGCAAATTAGTGACAAGTAATTCGGTTTACAATGACATTTCTAACAACTGAACAGTTTTTCGAGTATCGCACTAGTCTAAATTGGGTTTTTATGGAAGACTGCAAGTTGCAATCTCTGCCGGGTACCATAAGCTAACTGTATGACTACTGAACCACAACAGTAGCTATCAGACCCTTACACTAGTGTGCGAATCACACAGAAAATTCATTACGGATGTGTCACAGTGAACCATGCAATCTGTGTATGATTTGCCAGTGGTTTATCCTTTTTAAAGCATAGGAGCGAGTAAAGGGTTGCAGTTTCTGATATTATTATTATTATTACTAAAGTGCGTTGAATACCTATGTCACTAGGTTTGACCCAGACATGTAGCATGAAATAGAAAACATACCAAGCTTAAATCTTTCAATTCAGGTATATCTTTTTTAATGGTTTCCAACCCACCAAACCTTCTAATAAGATCTTCTATCTTACAATCACCCGATAGCATTTCTTCTTTGGTGATTAGGTCATATATTTGCTGAGCAACTTCATACGTTAGTTTATAACTTGAACGAATAACAGTTCGACCATACCAGATGCTCACTATATCAAATGAATCTATGTCTATTTCCCATAGCACACTAACAGCATAGCTAAAAGATACAAAGAAAAAATAAAGTAATCAATTATTAAACAATTTCTCACTGTAAAACAGAAAAGTCATCACAGAAATCGTAGTCTGAGTTATTTATTTTTATACATTAAAGACTATAATCAAGTTAGACAGATGATAAGCTGACCCAGAGGGTAAACGATGCACGCAAACATCTAAAAAGTAACTTTTTAGCAATCTGAGAACCCAGCCAACACAATAAATAAACAGTAAGTGGTTTTCAGTTTGTTGTCTATTAGCAACATATCATAAAGCTAATCAAGAACAGAGCTTGATCAAAATCAACCATTGCACGATTAATGGTGTTAGAAACTACTTTGATCTACTCGCAATAATTTTTGCGTTGACTTTTTCAAATACGTTAACGAAATGCTTATGAAGGAGAAATTGAATTAGGGTTCGACTGGTAAATACCTTCGAAAAGAAAGGTAAGCAGAAGTAGAATAATTTAGTTTATTTCTTTGTATGTATCATAAAGTGTATGTAGATATGCTCATAACATAAACACAAGGTTGAATCACATAAAGAGGTTAATATCAAGCGTAGTTGTCAAATGCAAAGATTGTTATTGGAGAACAGAAAAGAATGTAGGCAAATAATTGTATTAACTTTAAGAGAGAAACTGTATATGACCCAGTGAGAACATTTAGAAAAGGTTAATTTTAGACCGATTTACATCAAAATTCAAAAGTGAACTTGAAGAATAATAAACCAATACTGTCACAACATAATGTGTACTTATAGAAATAACTAAGACATTTGGAACCAGACAATGTTGAATAGATGTTATAACATAAAACGTATCAGTTTAAGTTGTCATGCTTCGCAATGGCACAGAAATATAAAGATGTTAAAATAAACATGAAGAAAGAATGAGTGAAGCGGAAACAAGTAAACGATGATTAATAAATAACGAACCGAAAATGTAGAATAAAGGACATTTAATGAATTTACAAGTCACGGTAAGACCCATCAGTTGAGCATTCTACAAACACGAAGATGGAGTGAACGCACATATGTAACTGCGATTGATCCCAAGGTATAAAACTAAGGTATCCTAACTATATCTTATGCACCCCACTGTAGATAGATCATATACGTCAGATTAGTGCTGAATAAATTGGTGGTATGAGCTTGTTTGGTAGCGCTTAGTTTGTTGTCATGATAATACCGCTTAAAACATCATGGTAAATAAGGATGATTAGTGAGAGAGAGATATTACAAACTGCCAAATCATCTCGGTTTATGTTTACAGTCCGACTGACCAATATATTCTCCAGCTAGTCACGGCATTTCTGAGGCAATGGTTTCGTTAAGTTAGATTTTGATGATCGAATACTTGCAAAACTCCTCATGTTTGAGATAATCTTCAATGATAATGCCCTTATATTAAACAGCAAAACAAAGAACACTTCTCAATAACATGCTCGTGGAACTTACATATACTCCCACAAAAGTAGTCATAGAAACATGGAGGATCAGATAGAGAAGCTAAAGTGAATGAAGTTCAACGGTAAGAAAGTACACACAAGCATGATTTCAGAAAAATCATGCTGAAGAACGCATTACATTAGTTACCCATGTTTTGTTCTGTGATATATTTAGATGAACGATATAATGCTCCGACACGATGGGATTAACGATAGAACAATGACTTCTCAACACGAAACTAAGCTGACATCAGAAGAAAACAATGGGATCAAAGGTATATTTACTTCAATAAAAAAGGAGATTATAGCTGAAAGTTAAGTCGTTTATATATTTTTTTAAGGGCCTTAACGAAGGAAAACAGAATAGCCTATTGAAAGTGTAAAATGGATCAATTAGCGTTTAGTATTCCGAACCACGGTAAAAATAAGTAACACTGGGTAGGGCAAAAGAGGAGCGAAAACAAGGTTTAAATTGTATAGTGAAAACATTTACATGTTATAAGTTAGTTTTTTTTTAGGGATCAGACGTCCCTAACAACAAATGATCCCAAAAAATATTATTATACACCCGAATAACAGAAATGTATCAAAACAATGAGACTATAACAACAATGAAATCATCTTCGTTGCCCATTATTCATAAATACACTGTACTACATACATGCATAAAGTATAATGGATGAGATCCAATAGCTTCAACGTTAGAATTAAGTAATACTACTAGTTTGTTAACATAATGCTTTCTTGTTATTAGTGGATAAAAAAGTGATTGAAATGAAAATATCATGACATGTTACTTACCGATCACGACCACTCCAAAGAGAACATAAGTCTCCACTTAACAATCCTGGTAACATGTCATATCGACGATCAGCTAAATAAATACTTGTTGAACGTCTTAATGCTTCGTTATCAATATAACTACCAGAAGGGACGAAAAAGCTAACGTCGGCAATATGCACTCCTAACTGAAGACGCTTGTGCTCCGCTCCATCATCATCTACTACTGGTGATAACCATTTGACCGATAAGGCGTCATCCACATCTTGACATCCAGGAGGATCAATACTAAAAATAAGTACATCTTCAGAATTCGGATTCCGGAAACTATTGGTGATCGAAGATCTCTGCGTCTCTTAACTTCCATCGGATCGACCTTCCAAGGGCGTTGAACACTGAGAGGAGCCAGTTCCGCTATCTGTTAGAAAGTGTGCAATCAAATAAGAGACCATTATCAACAATACATTAATGAGAAATAAAAAGCTCAATAATAAAGTGCAACTGACATCTGTCAGAGTGCAAATTATGATCGGATAACAAGAATTAGGAACCAGTGATAACCATACAATTCTTAAAGTTAAATAACTGTTATCTGTGATCACTTCCAGTTAATCTATGATTTTAAAAGCCATTTGAATAAACAAAAAATATTCTTTTCGACATCTTTTTCAGGTCCTACAGTTGTTATACATACATGTTGAGGAGTTTTCTTCAGAAAAGTATTATGTAAACGCTAATGTCAGGATCAAGTATTATCGGAGTTCAATTAAAAATAACTTACTACCCAAACGACTGTACGGTTTATGTAATACTATAAGATGATCGTTTAATAAAAAATAAGATGGTGTGCATGAAAGTAGGATGCAATAAACAAAGATAGATAATAATAACAATAATAATGGGGAATATTTATAGCTCAGGTGGGTGGTGTTGGTTGTAGGTTGTATTGTGTTCTCTGAAGTTAGTGCTGACGATGTCGCATAGAAAGACGATGAACGCTTCTAGATTAAACAACCCAGCTCAGATAATAATAATTTTATTGACTTCAGGATCAAAATTTGACCTAATGGAATTGAATAAGCTGAACACTGGGTAAATGGATTACAAAGGAAATGAATATATTTCCTTTATAAAGTCAGACGATTTGAGGAATAACAGTTTAATAAAGTGTTGCATTTGTTAGGGAACAAAATAACTTGAGAGAATGTGATAAGATTATTTCACACTGTAGGAATGGAGGGATATCTACAGAGTGGAATTCGAAAGTTAGGTGATATGGGGTGGGAATGTATGAATTCCGAATGAGGTCAAGGTAGTTGTAGCGATAACATTTGCTTCTTCTGAACACATAAGTCAGGTTGCCGAATCCTAATTGGCACCGGTTCCACAGTTTGAAGGATTCGGATGCTTTTGGAACTTTGATGGGAACTCGGTAAATAATGGAAAATGGCTTTTTCATATCGTTAAGATAACCAATTATTTTGAATTGAATTCCAGTAGTAAGTGATCCTGACACTAACGTTCACATAGGACTTTTCCGAAGAAAATTCCTCAACTATATAATATTATTCACAAACTGTTGGCACGCAGTTCTTTAATATACACGTAACAACTGTAGGACCCTACGAAGAAGTTATCAAAAAGAATATTCTTTGTTCATTTAAAGGGCTTTTGAATTATAATGGGAGTTCTTAAGGAGTTGGAATGTCGCGAGCAATCCATGAATTCTCTATTGCTTTAGTTGATTACTTCATTCATCAATTGATAAGTAAACACTGTAATAAGGCTCTTTCTGTTGTCAGACGAAAATATTTGCACGGATTTTTTTTATTCAAGATTCTGATTAATCAAAACAGAAGACTGACTGCTACTCAAGGGAAGCGAATACGATGAGACAATCGCTTCTTAGACCAAATAGTGAATATAACACTATGTCAACAAAAGAGGTTTTGACATTCACTGATTGTGAGGCGGTAAGAAAGTACCAGCAAACAGCACATTATGAGAAAACGGTGGGATCGAAAAACTGCGGCATTTGAGCCACTCGCTGAGCAGCTGTGAAATGACAAATCAGAAGCGAGTGAATTATTTACTAATATTCGGTAGTCAATATGTGCAGAAATTGTTTTCCCAACTGAGTGAATAAAGCGATCTTGCGGTGAAAAATGAAATTTGATTAGGAAGTTATGAGCATAGTATCCTTTTAAAATCAGTGGCTGGAGTTAAAAAAAACAACCGCAAACAACTACAATTGAGATCTAAAAAGATAGGTAAGGGATTGTAGCAATAAAACATCAAAATGACGGAGTGTATGTCACCTTACCCGCATCAGCGATGACTTTTTGTTTTTCTACGACTTAAATGTGACTATTGCTCCATTTAAAATCAAATGTTGAAGTCTAGGGAGTTAGGTTGGACAACTAATTGATGAAACATGTAAATTATAAATTTTCTGTTTCCAATCCAATCGAATTCCACCAAGAGACATTGCGTGGAGAGCCTTACGGACTCTATAGGTAGCGCAAAGCTATCATATAAAACTTGATTTCTTCTCAATTTGGCAAGTGTATACTTCAACATCGTAAGCTATACATTTATACGTTCGACAGTACTATAAACATTTCAAAGATACTCAGTGACTTACATAAGCTCGTCGGGATATTTCGACCCTACCGATAAAATAGCGGGAAGTAAACTCATCTCTTCCGAAACCTACTTCTTAACACTATATGTGGCTTAGAGTCATGAAGAGTTCTGGCTTTCAATCAGTAGTAGAGGGGTCCGAAAACTGTACCACCTAATAGGGTTCGAACAGTCAGTATCATTGGCCATCACATATTAGGTATGGTTCATGACTCAGTATAAAGATGAAAATGGTTTCAGAGAAAGGTTACTTTATATTTTATTAGCACAACGCTGAATATGCTTACTTAGTCGCAATTTTAATTATAATTATGATAAATCTGTTTATTTGATATAAAGCGCACAGTGATACATTATTATTTATTAATCAATTAAATAATACTGTATCACTGTGCGCTTCATATCAAATAAAGAAATCTAATATGGAACTACATTCTACCACAGTGCCCAAGTTTTCCACTTATAATTATGATAAATGTTAGTGAGATCGATTAAATCAAAAATGAATGTCAATTAACAAAGTATAGTTTCGTCAATAGTATTTGCAAAACTATTCTTTCACTTTCACATGCAGTCACATTACTAGTAGAATAATAAAAATGCAGTGCAGATTACATCCCTGACATTGAGTTATGAAGCGGAAAACAATTAAGATCTGTGTTTGAATCTTATATGCGCTTTCTTGTATGAAATGCTAAGAAATCTAGAAAACTCAAGGGTTCAACATCACAAAAGTGAATTCATTACTGCGCAGCAATTAAACGATATGAACTTTTCACTGAAAACTTCCAAAAGTTAACATGTTTTAATGTGATATGCCTTTTAACAATTATGATGAGAATTAACGTACCTGTGCATCTGTGAAGTTCCGGATAGCCAGATTATGTTCAATAAGTATCGTTTGTGTTTCCGTTTCCAGATCACCAATACAACCTAGACATTGGACAAAATGACCACTTGGATAAGCTGAGTTTGAATCCCAAGAATCGATACGCACGACAAAACTGAAAGAAACGAAAATCACAACTTCAAAACAGTGGTGTATCGTTGTTAAAACGTAGAGGAAAAATAATAAGGCTGAGAAAAATTTTTATTTCTTCTTCAACAAATGATGTCTTAAAACACTGCTTTCCCAAGATATAAACTTTTACAAAGTTGTGGAGTTACATGATATGAAAATAGACAATAAACTATGTCATAAACCTTATCCAGTAAATGATACGGTTTCACTGTGTGACATTTCTAATAAACAGACTCAAATGGAATTACAATCTACCACAGTACCCAAGTTTTACTCCTATAATAATGGCAGGTGACTTTAAAGCTGAGCCAATCGAAAGGGCATCTTAGGGGGTATTTACAGAATCCTATGCCTAATGAACCGACAACGCTGATCGTCTCTTGCAATTTCGTTCTCACAACCACTTGTTTTTGACCAGCACTAACTTTAGGCATATGGAGAGACACTGTTTCACATAGTGCCCGCCAACATCAAACCAACGATGGGCACAAATAGATCATATTGCTATAAGCCCATGTTGGAGGATTGCCGTTCTTTTTGGCATACCTGTTTGAACTCCGATCACACGTTAGTACCGACATGCGTATGTCTGAGCCTTACTGGTTGCGGGAAACAGACAGCAGTTAAGCCTGTGTGTGCTCGATTGGGCTATGCGGACTCCAAGTACGTATTTAGGGAGGAGTTAGCTAAGCATTTATCTAAACATGACAGCAATGCTCATCGTGAAGAAACCTGGCGTGATATTAAGTCTGCTGTAGAAAGTGGTGAATACACTAAATAACCCACACTGAAAGATTAGCAAACATCATTGGATTTTCGCAATGTCATCCGAAATGATTGATGTGAGAAGACTGACTCCAGTTCAGTATGTTCGCTGTGTCTTCTGAGGTTAGATTGCGTCTGCCTTTGAATCTCTTCTTAAGCTAATCTTAGTAAATAAGCTTCGCACTACTTTTACTGAGTCCTGAGTTACAAACTGGATATTGCATACCGTTGGTGAAGGGAAGCACTCCATTTTATCGTTTACTGAAGCCAGTGTGCCTCAAGGCGCGTTACTTCCTGTTTCTGTTTCCATTTCCTCTCTTTTCGCATGACTTGTCTTATTCTACTAGAACTAATTGTATTAAGTACGCCGGTGACCTAACGCTTTCTGTACCACTTATCTCTCACTTAGACTGTTCTCGATTGAATGGCCTTCTGTCTGAAATTGGCCAGTGGTTTTCTTCAAATGGTCTCAAGCTAAAGCTTTCTAAATGTCAGACTATTAACTTTAGCCTCAGACGTGAACAAGACTTGTGTGATCTGGTTCGGTCTCATGATTCGTGTAGTATTGATGGTTCAGTGGTAACGTCCTGGCCGCGGAACCTGAAGGTACTGAGTTCGGTCCCTGATGGGATCATGAGTGCTCACTGTTGAGGAGTCCCATAGGACAAAACAACTGTCCAGTGCTCCCAGGTTTCCAGTGTTTCTCCAACTGGCGTCTGCCCACTGAGTATAGGAACCGGATATTAATAAAATCCCCACAAGGTTCTAAATTTAACTTCTGATTATTGTCGGTCGTCTCATATCTTGTCGACCTCCGAGAAAGCCTTTTCGTTCAACGTATTACATAAAGAAGTTGAAACTCTCTGGTGTAACTCAGTCTCTACATTTACAACTTGCTAATTCTTGTACCTGACCCATTCTCCTTATTGTTCCCTGTTAATCTTTCTCGGTGTACTAAATATAGGACTATGTTATATTGCGTAGACCTCTGGAAGCTATCAGTGGGTTGAGTGCTGTGCTTCTATCTAGTCCAACTGATTAATACTGTAGTTGATACACATCCAAATTCAAGCAGACAACTAGCTACAGTTATTTTATCTGATAGTGAGCACCCCACTTTATTCACAGCTCTCTTCTTGTATTGCTTTAGAGAGGGCAAGAAGAAGTTACGTAGGACTGTCTGCTCGTATGTGGAGCAGTGGCTCAGGGAGAGGACTACCAAACATTGGGTCACGTGTTCGAGGCCCGCTGCATCTACTGAGGTTTGGTTGCCAGGTCGTATCACTGACCCTCAGTGCACAAGGTGGCTGAGTGAGTTTCGTTTCGTATGCTCGTACGGCTAAATATGAGGATTCACCTGTGTCCTACCTAGCTCGCGTCTTATGTGAGGACAAAGGAGTTAGAGTGGGACTCACTTATCAACTATGTGACAGTAAATAATGTCTTTCCAATATTCCAACCATTCATGTATAACTGTCCTCTTTACGAATAATATTTAAGTAATTTAAATTGCTATAGTGGACATTATTTGAAATGTTGTGAGGGAGTTTTTCTGTTGTTGTAATATTAAATACTGAGAATTTCAAACTGAATCAGAAATTCGTGGGAATAGAATTATTCTAAAAAATCAGTTGCACTTTGAGTTGCAAATTAAAGATCGGCAGGGAAATTATCTAAGGATGAAACTCAGTGTTGAATCGACTAACAGAAATGGTTTTCCATTTAAATTTATAAAAAATTAAGCGGTTAAGTTCGCTTGAATGCTCGACAGAATTAGGCGGAATGTTCAGTAGATAATTTGTTGTGATACTTAGCAAGTAATGAGGTGTCATAAGTGAAATAGGTTTATGGTATTTTGTTAGATGTCTATATTTCAAACAGTTGAGAAAATGCGAACATCTGGTTCATGGTCAGAAGAAAACGAGTTTTTATTTGAGTATGTTTCAGTGAGTGACAACTAAAATGCACAAATATATGTTAAATAAACACACTGAACAAATTAAATGGAGAGTTTTGATTTATTTGCTGTAATGAGTTACGAAGCTGCTCAGTAACCTTTGTTATATCGTTAATTTACACAGTAATTTCTACAAGGAAAATATGTAAATGTAAGTTTATTATATTTTATTTACGAAATTCTCACCGTTCACGCGCTAACTTGGAAATTTGTGTAGTATGCAGTCGTATTCGAGGAATGCGTCGGTCCCATGGGGTAACTACAATCCATCCACTTTCACACTTCGGATATGGGAAATCCTCAGCGGATTTGGTAATATACGTGCAAACATAATCACGCCAATTTCGATTAACAATTCCAACCACAAAACCACAAGGTAAGCTACTTGATACTGGTATTGATTCAATGCAGTTCTGATCGGGTTTACTCTCGGATATATTCGAAGCACTGTTTACAACTTCAGCTACACCTAATTATAAATGTCACGAAAAAATATATATAGTTCATGTCAGAATGATAATGAACCACGGGAGGAATATCCTATTCGATTACGAAATTGAAATAATTCATTCATGACCACATGCAAACAGCTGAGGAGGCACATGCTACTAAACATACTTTAGACACACGAAATAACTAAGATTAGAAAAGTGTGTTAGTAACTATGATCACCATTTGACACACCTGATACCTGCATATTTATGGAAATATTTTTAAAATAAGTGAAAGAGAATGCAAAAGAGTCAATTTAATTTGAAATAATCTACTACAGCAACAAACCTAGAATCGTATCGAACAATGCACTGTTAATGATGTTGTCATACTAATTACTTGGTAAAATTCTATTTTGAGGCTTGTGGGGATTTTTTTTTGATTTCAGGTTGATACTCATTACCGACTGACATCAGCTGGAGAAACATTGGGAACCTAGGAGAACTGGAGAGCTGTCTCGTTCTATGGGGAAGTCCCATAATACGGCGAAACGGCTGTCCAGTATTTGATAAAAATTAGTGGACAAAAGTATCACAACCTTGAGTTACAAGTAGATACAAAAAGTGAATTTGAATATTATCCCTTTCATATGAAATCAAGTGCCTGGGAATAAGAGCTCCGGAAAGCACGTCACTCATCTCATCACATCAGAAAAAAAAAGTGAGACACGCTAGAAAAATTAAAAAGACTAATTAAAGAAATAAAAATCGAGTGACCTTAATCTACTATTGTACAATACTTCTTAAATCAGTTTATTTTTATCAGATTACAAGTGCGTTAGCTGACAATTACTCAGAATTTAATTGTGAAAACAATTATAAGCATATGATTCTTTAGCCATCGACAAAATATATTCTCAGCACACCAGAGTGAACTAGAGAAGTATGACACATTTACCACGTATTGTAAATATTACATGGTATCATAAAAGTATTCCTCAGCACTAAATACTGAGTCAATGAAGTAAAACTGAACTAACTGTTTGACAAATATTGAAATTTACTTACAGTTTTCTTGAGCACTAATATTAGACGAAACAGGTTTCCACTGAGCACGAGGCAATAAGCGTATTACAACCACATCTCCGTCAACAGCTCGGTTACGATGCTGTAGTCCATGAATTATTATCTCACTTCGAGCAGCTAATGCTTCTTTTAGTTCCGGTTGATGTTTAATTGCACTAGCACTAAAAATGATTGGTAAGATGCAAGTACCAACAAACGAATTAGAACAAAATCAAAGTAGGTATCGCTAGAAAATAATGTACTCCTACTTCAGAAAATAAAGGAAAAATTAAAGTCTTTTAGTCTGAGCGGTTAGTATGAGAATTAATACTAACATTACAGCACCTGAATTATACAGTTAGCAAAATGCAGATTGAAGTGGCCGATTGAAAGTGATTGATAATAATATAAAATACGAGAACGATACTGATGAAATGAGATACTTGGACTGGATACGAATAACAACTTTTTTCCCGCGAAAATCTTAAGACAAAGACCAGTATGTGACTGTAAGGAAGACAACTTCGTTTGACAAAAAACACATCATTTATATATAGTTTTCCTCAGGAAATAAAGCCATTAGGTCAAGAAGTTGGATACTTATTCTGATTGGCCAGTTGCAGGACAAAATTGTTCAATAAAGCTTTCCCTATCTATGCGGTAACATGAAACGAAGTTGAACTTTAAAACTACCACCTTAACAGCTGATGACTTAGAATGTTGGTTTCGATTTAGGCCGCTTCCTTTCACAAATGATCACACTTTCTGTCTTACTAAGAGATGCAACAGAGATCATTCGTTGAAACAGAAGGACGAAGGAATCAAAAGACAAGAACAGAGTAAAAATAAGATCAAGAATAGTTTTATTTATATCCTGTTGTGTTGTTTTTTAATGCTGATGCATATGAGATGGAAGAAAGTGACCAGAGACATAATACATTCAAATATCACTTATTTAAAAGTAGTATATCGTTTTTGTCTGCTAGCTTACTTCTTGGGTGAACTTTACACTACACTTCTAAACTGCAGTGTCCATTCACTACTTTTGAGAACGCTTTTTCTCTTTCAATATGAAACATAATGAACATAACTTATAAGCTGCTTAGAGAATGTTCTTCAGAAACATTTGTGCAAGCTAATAAAGATATGTTACATTTTGGCCAAATAAAAGACATTTAATTTAGAAACCGGATATTGATAGCCTAGTTAACCGGGAAAATAAAATAGCAACATTCGTATTAAAACAGATATCAACATTAGCCTTAAAGTTCTTTCAAATAGATTTTTCAAGTTATGCATATTCTCAGGTTGTATTTTCAACAAGTCTCAATCATTCATATATATAGGACACGACAGACTATTTTCGCTGTATCATAACCCGATTTAAAACCAATTATCTTGCAATAAGTTCTCTACCACCGCTGCCGAAAATTAAGCGCTAAGGGCAAAGAAACAGAACTAAAACAAACTAACCCATGGGTTACATCTAAGTAAATAGTGAATTATTTAGCTTTTAGACTATGAATTAATGCTCAACTTTATCAACTTCATTTGGGAGCTGGAATGTATCAAAATACCTTCAAAGAGAAACAAATCTACTCACAGCTGTCTAAAGTCATGCGATCTGAACAAGTTACCTTGCGAATCACAAAATGAAGTAAGTTGGTCATTTTTGAAGGTGTATACACTAGTCTAACATACCAAGTTTTGTGTATATTATGTTTACTGTAGACAGATTCAATTAATGATATCTGCAGTTTCTGATGTCGTTTGATGTCGTGGGTGCGGTGATGCTGTTTGGCATTACTTGGATACGTGAACAATACGTAGTCATCGCGTAAACATTCAGTCAACCTGCGTTACATTGCTTTCTGTGTCACTGTATTGGAAAACAATTGGGATTAACTGCTGGCGTAAACTAATTTGAATGAAGTCGTGGAGATATCTATCAAAAGGACCAGCATATTGCGCTGCAATCCGTTCTGTCCTGTTGTACGGTTGTGAGACACAGCCGTTAAAAATAGAAGACACGAAGCGATTATTGGGTTTTGATCACAGATGTTTTCGTATTATTGCTTGCGTTTGGTGGAATCACTGTGTGGGCAATGTCGAGGTCAGACGAAGGGTACTAGGGATGACAAGCAAGTCAATTGATCAGGTTGTGAACCTTAGTCGACTGAGGTGGTTTGCACATGTACTGGGCATACCGTGACACCGCCTAACTCGGCATGCCATGCCGGAGGAAGTTGGATTAGGTTAGAAGTGTTCAGGGTGGCCAGACCAAGAAGTGGAACTAGTTGATGAAGTCTCTTACCGTTGGTTTTAGCTATGTGGGGAGATTCAGACTGTCTGGTTGGGGTCTTCGAGACGAAGTGAATTAACGGTTCAGGACTCTTGGTGGACATGGATGAAAGTTGGTCACAGTGGTGCAGATGTATTCATTCCTTGGTATCTCCTAAAACTTGAATATTCGCACTAATTGTTGTCTTCAGATTGCTTATTCTCTCACATTACTTTATCTTTTTTGGTATCACTTCTTTTTTATCCACATGTTCTTCGTCTATTACTGTGAAGTGTGGCAACTTATGTCGATGCAGCAATGTGAGAGGTTCCACGTTGATTCTGTAGTCAGCTTCATCGCTTTACACTTTCATGCTCGACAAAGTTAATCTTCACAACTAAAAAATCTGCTTAGTTAGTTTGTGGGCATTGACTGATTTCAAGGTAGAACTCATCACGGACTTATATTAGTTCAACAAAAATCAAAAACGAGGAAGAATTGGAGAGTTGTTTTACCCTCGTTTGTGATTGATGATAGACCTTGACCTGTGGGATCAAATCACGTGCGAGGACAGATACTCGCCTTTGGCACGGGATCATGGTAGTGCAATATGGCGAATTGACAGAAACAAGAGAATTCAGACGATTGGATTCTAACTCAATGGTAACATGCCTGCTGCGTAACTTGTAAGTCTTCGGTTCGATCCCACGCAAAGTTAGGAACACTACTGCACACTTACCACTATTTGTTTAAGCTCTTCTGGGCTAGCTATTATGCAACGAGCACTCTATCAGTATTGCTGAGACATTACACCGGGACGTAAATCATAAGTCAAAAGATACCAATCACATGATGTGATAACACGTATAACTAACCCATAAAACTGAAAATGGTACTGTCACAAAGTAGCCAAAAGGAAATACCACTACTTTGGATTGTTAAACTGGTAGCTGTTTGCAGTTCTAAAATATTCGTTTAGAATCTCGCCCATAGGTTTTCACATATATACGAACATACATACAGCTTATGAAGGTGATGAGGTGCTGGACTACAGTAAAAACAAAATCAAACAAATTCCTGGCAGCAAATAAGTCAGTTACATATACGGAGCACACCTCAGAGTGCCAAACACGTAACAATGTACTCAACTAAAGAGGAGTTACGAAAAGTGATAGTCACATGAGATTCAATCTGAAGCTTCACTAGTTTCGGTACTAGTTAACTGAGCACAATTCAATTTTTCTTAATCATTGTATGAATGACCAGGCAGTGATAATCACAAGTTTGGAAAATCCCGCTTTCTAAATATCAGCAATAGCATACCACTTCTATCATAATGAAACCTGTACTTTACGTTGAATAAATCTCTGCATGACTAAATGCTGTGTTCGCCCCCACAATGTGTTGTTCCTGTGTGTCATAAAAGTGACATTGTTTTGATCCCATTAGCTAGTTTGTTTGTACCGTGATTAATAGTAGCTCAGTGTCGAGCGTCTACAGAACATTAGATAAGTTACTACCATATAACCACAAACCACATTTCATTTCACACATGGAAAGAAACCTAGACTTCATAAGGAGGTCAATACTTTACTTTCAGGGTCGCACAACTCCCAAGCCCATGAAAACTCTTCAAAACAATGGAACCATATTTATTCTGTACAACTTAGTGATAAAATCGAGATTTCTAGAGCGGCATAAATGATATGGGTTGTGGATCCTCAAACGACCGATTGAAAAATGCAATTTGGAGGTTTGTAGGGATTTATTGTTTGACTCTAAGTAAGTCTTTAACATCAAACTGGATTACTCTGGTTCGCCCTAGTGAACTGCTACGAGATGAAATTCGCGAGGTTATAGTGAGACGTACTGACCGGTGAGACCAACCAAGCCCCATGTAGAGGCAGTTACTGAACGGTGGCAATGGATGGAGGTCGCACTATATCGTAAACTGACAGCAATAAGGAATGTGGACCACTGGATTCTAACCCACAGGCTCAACGGCAACGAGCTGGTCGCGGAACCCTAAGGTCCCGGGTCCCCTCACTGGCGAGGTCATGGTTAGAAATGCTGTGGAGTCCCGTACTAGGACGAAACAGCTGTTCAGTCCTCCCAGGTTTTCAGTGGTCCTCCAAGGGGTATCAGTTCGTGATGAATACCAACCTGACTGAAAAATGAATGGCTGGGTTAAAGAACCACAAAATTTAGCATATGCATTAATATAGGTAACTTAAGACATTCAAATTCTGAGAAGCACTGTTGCAAATTGGGACTTTTCGGGAATAGAACTTCAGTATCGTAACAAAACTTACTCTGTTAGTGCAACCATAGCTTCAGTGTTTGGTCTAAAACGTGACACACGTAGAATTCCACGCAGAAATTGTCCTGACCTCAGACCCGCAACCAAAGCTGATTCAGGTAAATACGCTGGATATGCATGACCAGGTGCAGGTGCTTAAAAGGAAAACATGATAGGGCCAAACTGTCGATAAACTTGAACTACTAACAAGTACATGTTAATACTAGTACTCCTTGGTTGAATACAACCAAGGATAAGACTAACCAAAGTGACCCAGCAGAGGAATCTATGATAAAAACCATTAAACAATCAGTGAAATGTTGCGAAACTACGGACCTTGTAATCATACTTTGTATGAAATAGCTTTGGATACTGATAGCTTTTTGCACGAGTAGTATCAACTACATAAATAAAAAGTGGGGAAATGCACTCATGTGTCAAATCACCAATTACACAGAGGTGACGATATTGAATATCTTCAAAATTAGTGCTCAATGACTTAGATATGCCTAAGTCATACAATGCTTAACACAATACTAAATACTGTGCTGACTATTTTTACAAGCTGATCATATTTAGCACAACAAACTAACCTGAAGGTACTAAATAAGAGTCCAGTGGTTCTGCAGGAGCTTCGCCGTCTAGGTTTTCTCCAGGCAGCTGTAGGTGCTCTTTTGCTTCAGAAGCATGAAGTGATGCATCCAGGGAATCAAACAACAGCTTGGCAGTAGTTAGGGTGGGGTAGTAGGTCTGGAGGAACTCCGGTAAATTCAAGACCTATAAAAGATACTTTAAGGTCTAAATCATGACCAAAATATAAAGTTTTCTGGTGAGAGGGAATACTTAGTGAATGGTTGTTTGTTAGATGAAGAATGCAGCTGTACGTAACTTGGTTATCTGTTTGCAGAAAAGATGGTATGTGTACAGAAGTATAAAGTTGAAATTCAGATTTAGCTATCTAAGGATAACGACAACATGAAGTAACTGCACAACACCAGAGGCAATCTTGTATCGAAAGGAGTCACTACGATCATTACTTATTACTTTTAAAAATGACATCTTAATGTTTACTCGATGAACACTTTAACTCGTGAAGTGGCTAGTTGCATGGTCAGGTTGACGACCATGCTGTGCCAAGGAGGGCAGTGTACTAACTGTTTGAAACTCAAAAATCTAAATGGAAAAATTCTACCTGTATGCATATTTATTAGGTGCGACGCTACAACGTATGAGGTCAGTGGATCATATTATATGAATTTGAAGCACAAAAGTATGGCAAGATAACGTGCAATTTATTTAACTTTGACTGTTAGTTGAAGTGGTGCCTTCATCACTTAATGTGTAGGAAAAACTTTGGACATTCTGAACGAAATCAGTTACTCTCCTCACACAGCGACTATTCTATGTAACGGTATTTTCATCACTGATAACAGTATAAGAATGCTAATGAGCATTAAAAAGTCAGAAAATTCTGCTACGCATTATCAGAACTACTGGTTTGTTACTGTTACAGTTTATCGATTTGCATCATATTTCTGAGTTTTCGCGTTGAGTTGGCTTGATTCTTTACACATAATTATTCATTAGGACATATCTCTCTAGAATGCAAACTTTATTAGCACTTGCTTAGAGGCACTTCTCTACGCCAATTCGACAATTATATTGTTCCTACAATAAACCTTACTATGGTCACATGTCAATCATTTGCCACACAAATACAAGTTTCTGAGAAGCCGATGTAGTAAATGGTACATATCTGACTGCAACGATAATCAAATACAGTAACCATTACTGCTGATTATTATGTATTTGGGACGCTTGTTTTATCGGTACACTACTACATGTGGACTGCAGTGCAGAAGACAGGATGAATCTTACCACAAGTCGTCAATTTCGCCATATGAAGCGAAGCGTTTAGATATATTCACAGTAGCGGACGACTTCACTGTTCAAGAAGGGAAGCTGAACCAAATAGAAAAACAACTTAATGGTATCTAAAGTATCCTATGCCAACCAACTGACAGCGGCGATCGTTTCTTGAATCTTGTTTCTGACCAGTAATAACTTTAAAGATAAAGAGACTGTTTTAGTCTGCGTCTGCTAACATTAAGCCAACGGTGAACACGAATAGGTCGTATTGCTACAAACCATTTCTGGAGGATTGGCGCTTCTAGCTTAAACTACGACCACGAGCTAGTACGGGAACGTATGTTGACGCCTCAATACATGAAGAAAAACTGACGGCAGTCAAACCTTTCTACTCAACTGAAAGATGAGAAGTTCTAGCAAGTATTCAGCTAAGCATTTATTCGAACATAAGAGCAATTCCCTCCTCGATGAAGCTTGGTGTGATATTCAGTCTACTAATGAATCAGCAACAAAGACAGTTGGTAACCTACATTAAAACGTCAGCAATCGCCAGTAAATTAACACGTCACCAGAACTAATCAATATAAGAAGACTCTTCACAGCTTGCTCTGGCCACAATGAGAAGTAAAAGCAGACTAAAAGCAAATTGCCTTCGAGCAGCTGTAGGTGGCTGAAGTGAGAGAGAAGGCATCAGTAACTCTCTTCGAAGTCTAACGGGCTTTTGGAAAATTTCTAAGAAGGGAAGTGGGAAATTACTCAGTGAAATAGCCTCATTACTAGTTAGTGCAAGCGAATCAGACAGTCATCAAACTGGTCTAGATCGTCAGCTATTTCAGTTTGTAAGAAATAAAAGATGTGTTTATGTAGCAACCACAGAGGAGTCAGTTTAACATCGCTTAAGGTCCTACGACATATGTACATTTAACGCACATGCCCATCAACAGTCTATCTTGAAGCGTAATGTTAGTCGAACTAGGATTGGGTTGAAAGAAGATTAAGGGTGATCAGACCAAAACTAGGCATTCGTTCACGCAAAATTTTGACAGTCGGTCTGGGTCATGTAGGGAGATAAATCGTCTGGTTAGGAACCTTGGCAATAAAAATCAACGTTTGGAAACACGCGATGAAATAGCAGAAAGTCAGTTATGGTGATGGATACCTTTGAAAGCTTGACCATTTTCACTACCCTTTATTTATTTCTCTTCCCTACCCATACACTTATTTGCCTTAGTATCACTTCTATTATATCTACTTCTTGATTTCATGTTGCTGTGAAGTGTAGCAATTAGAAATGGTACATTTCTGTGCCAGGTTCTATATCAAACTGTTTGACATGCAGACACCACCATAGAGGCCGCAATAGGTGTGCTTCACACTATGAAAAGTTTAACGACACATTTACGGCAATCTAAGCATTTTATCCTTACATATCACTGAGCCTAAAAACATACGCATTAACCTTCAAGCTCAAGAATTTGTGTCGGTGAACAGTTGGAAATGTGCAACCAACTTCGACTTATGGATTGATGGAAAGCTACCAAAGAATGTAACTTTAATCAACATTTTTAGTCTGAGATTTAAGATTCTTAAATCGCAATTTATCTACTGAAAAAAGAAAACCTGCTTAGAATTAATTACATTCCAGCTTGGATGTTAGGTAATAAGTATCAATGATACCACAAATACTGGACACATCAATTAAGATCTTTAAGGCATCTCTAAGATTATAAACATGAATTCCGAATGCTTCTTAAAGGATAATAACTTGCTAATCAAAAAAAAACTTACAATTACTGCAGACGAGGAGTAATTCGTTTTGGATGAGCAAATGGTAACGTAGTTCTCATTATCGGTTACAAAAACAACGGACATACGTCCTCCCAAGTGTTCGTCATACCAGTTTGCAGCGACCCAGTTCATTCTAAAAGTCAGTTATGCGCAAACTGCACAAACCTGGTAGTGTAGTCCTTAATGCTCTCATCTGCATAAGGAGGACGGAAACAGAAACGATGAAACTCATTATCAAAGAGAATGCAATTTTGGCCCGCATCCTCAAGGCTTGATCGGATTCTGTTATAAGGGCGCTTTGTTGAAGCGTGTTGCTGGACCTAGAAACAGTTCATTAAGCTATGTCAACTTACAAAATTAGCCGACGAAAGGGTGACAATTATCCCTTGTATGCTCTCTAGTTCAAATACTTCCCAGTAGTTGAGAGCGTAAAATCCATCAACTAGAATATATGTTTTAAGACTTTCCGGAAAGCAACGACCACCTGAAAAAATAATCGCCACTTTCAGCTTAAGCCAAGGGTAATTACCTTGATGGCATTCGGCCTTTGGACAAAGAGAACTTCTACAAGGCACATCATCGCGAAGATACACCTCCTTTGTCAGACACACTTCTTTGCCTCTTGGCGTCTTGTATTTCACTGCTTTTTCCGCTTTCTCCCGCAGGACTGTATAGCTATTAACCATAACTCGTGCTATTAACGAATACGGCGCTTGACCTCAACATTGCTTTCAACAGCAGATATCATTATGCAGGTATGATAAAACTGGAGCTTTCGAATTCTCATGACTACGTTTTGAGGCTGGGTTCTTTTTTAGTTTTGGGTGTTATTAAAAGTTATCCGCAAACGAATGTGACTCATTTCCCTTTCCAGGCGGCCTTGAGCGATGGAACTGACGCGGGATCCTCATACTTAATCATGTCTTTGTAGTTGTTGTAGAAAATAGGCTTCACCGTAGGTGATATGATGCGACAAATTGAATTTTTGCGGCTAAATAAGATATAATTACCATCATTCACTCGGAGGTAACTGGTCGCTGTATTTTCTTTCGTAGGTGCGTGGGTAAACAAATTGGCATTTGTGGAAGGAGTACTAGCTACTGTATGCTAGTGGAGATTATAGTGGCTCTGAGCCTAATAAAACCCGTTTCGTAGTGAATGGTGGTGGGTTTTGGAGTGTTAATATGCGTCTAAATCGTTAATTGCCTTGTATTGGCTTGCTAGCAAGCCCGCTACCTAGCGGACTTTCCCTTTGTCACTTACTGACTTGTCATTATTTCTGAGTAACACATCCCAAACTTCCAAGAATAAGGCAGCCTCAGCAGAGCTCTCGGAGATATTTCAAGGAGTGGTGCTGTCAAGTTCATTCTCCGACTCGAAAGGCGTTGACGATGCAGAAAGTATGTGACTCGTGTTTTACGGTGAACACAAGTTACTAATACTCACTGTGTTTGCGTGAAAGGCAAGGAATCAGGAAGAAGTCATTTGAAGTGCATCTCTGTGTTTAAGTGCACTTTAGGAGTGAACCGCAAACCTCAAGGTGTGGAGTTGATTTAGAAACCACAATTCTTTCTATTTTGAGAACAGTCAGTCTTGGGTCTAAATTTCAAAATCGCCCTTCACTGCTCCGGTTTCCATTAAAGGTTGATGACTGCGCCGTGGTGTCTTACAGACTGGTTCGTCACCATCTCTGTAAGCAGTCGTTTTTGGTTTGTGATGCTTGGAGCAGGCAACTAACGAAGGAAGAGGGGGAGAATTTCCGAGTAGTTTTGCAACAGTCATACTCTACCGGTGATTCTGTCCGACATCTGAGGGATGAATGGGATGAATTAGTCGTGGCCAGTGGTTCATGGGGAATGGGTGATAAGGAGAGCTTTTGTTACAGCCTGAGAGTGTAAAGTCAGAAGGAAGAATAATAAATAACATGATGGGATGAATGAGAATACAGTAATTCTTTTGGTAGGAGACGGAACTGGAGGGGACGTCTATAGGCAGGCATAAGGTTGAGCCAAGTTCTCAGTGATAGTGGTTTTACAAAGTGTTCAGTAACGACTGGTCGTACCGAGTTAGTAAGCCGTGTCAACCTGGTACACATCCCAGTTGGATGAGCGCAAACCGTGCGTCGTTGCGTAACTGCCCAGCCTCTTCTTGAAGCTGTCAACGGGCGGAGCAGTAGTAATCCCAGCAGGCAATGCATTCCAGTGGCCGCAAACTCACATAGAGAAGAAGTGTGATCACACACAGGTTTTCGCTCTTTGGTGAGTGATCCTCCTTGGGTTACCACAAGGATCGCCACAGTGGCCGTTCGGTAGGATTCCACTGTTCTGATGACTTGGGTTACTGAGTATTTCGTAAGCCATTATCAAGTCACCACGTAATCTACGGTAGGTTAGGGAGAAGAGCCCAAGGTCTTTCAGCCTGCCTTGATATAGTTTTTGTCTCATTCCCACGACACCCTTTGTAGCTCTCCTTTGGACTTTCTCTAGGAGGTTCACGTCTCTTCTCAGATATGGGGGTGCGATGACGTTGTGTACCTCTAGGTGGGGTCGTATATCGATCTTATGCAGCTCCAAAAAGGGTTCCGGGGTCAGGGTACCCAGTTATCTGCGCATGAAGCGCAGTACTGCGTAGGCTCTGGAGGCATCTCCCGAATAATTGGGGCTAGTGTCTAGTTTGTCAGTTAGTATTAGTCCTAGGTCTTTCTCTGTGGTGATGTGGGAGGGTCGTGTTTCACAGAGAGAATAGGGTACCTTCTGAGGGTCTGAGGTGCGGAGAGGCATGGTTCGGCATTCATCTAGGTTAAATGCAAGTCAATTAATGTCCACCCACTCTGCCGGCAATCTGAGATCACTTTGCAGTGCACTTGATTCTGTTTCTGACGTCACAGCTCTCCGTAACTTAACAGTATCAGCGTAGAGTAGAATTGAGGAGCTGAGATTCAGTGGGAGGTCGTTCACAAGAAGAAGGAATAGCAGTGGACCCAGAACTGCCCCTTGGGATGCACCAGATGATGATGTCCCCCAAGTCGAGCAAACTCTGTTGGCTTTTGTGCAGAATTGTCTACCGTCTAGATAGTCCTGCAACCATGGAAGCACTTGTCCCTTGATGCCCAACCTTTCTATTTTGTGAATAAGGACGGTGTGTGGAACTGTGTCGAAGGCCTTAGTAAAATCCAGGAAAATAACATGGACAGGAATTTGGAGGTTCCAGCATGCCGTCCACTTATCACCTGCCGCCAGAATGTTTGTGGCACAGGATCTACCCTTTCTGAAACCACGTTGTGCATCACTAAGTCCTCCCCTCTTTTATAAGTACTCCCTGACATGGTCGTCTACCAGACTCTCCGTTACTTCTGATACCACTGGTAGGAGGGCTATCGGTCGGTAGCATTCTGGGTTCTGCCTGTCTCCACCTTCGAAGATGGGGGACAGAATAGCACTTTTCACTCTTGTGGAAGCATATGATTGTCTAAGGAGTACTGAAACAAGTTACACAGCGAACCGCACAAGGCACCCGCGCGCTGTTTCAGCACAGCCGGTCGGATGTTATCACACCCTGGTGATTTCCCTGGGCGGAGCTTTGACAGTTTTTTGAGGGCCATAGCAGGAGTTGCCTTTATTCCACGTAACTCTGCTGCTTTTGGTGGTGCTGAATTTTAGCCGGACAGTTGGTAATTTTGGTTCGACAGGGACGTATTGAGTTGCGTGCAGAAGGTGGCACCAAGAGGTTTCGGCGATCTCTAGTCCGGAGAGGTTCTCTCTGTCTAGGCCCTTCAGGAGGCAAAACCCCTGGCTGGTGGATTTTCTGCCTGCCATAAATCGATATAGGTTTTTGGGATTCGCCTCGAGCTTTTGGGAAAGGTTCGTCTGGAATGGTCTCTTGTCTCCCCTCACTCTAACGTTACATAGATTTCCTAGGGCAATATACACGGTGTGGTCAGACACTTTTCTGGAGGTCCTCCACTTGTGCCATGCTTTCCTCTTGGCTTTCAAAAGGCATTCAATGCCTCGCTTCAGCCATGAGGTTCGTTTCCGCGGTATTGCTATGATTACTGGGACGTTTTCAGGGACAGCCCTCTTGATGATATCTCTGACTAGTTCCCAATGTTGGTCAATCGACAGGTTGCTCCACTCCTGAGGTCATGGTGCTGTCGACAGATATTGGTTCATCGTCACATAGTTCGCTTTGTTGTAGCAAAGACAAAGGCACGATGCCGGCTGTAATGACCTGGTCATATCTGATGGACGTCGCCCGGGACATTACTTGCAGCAGTTGTCGGTTGTCTTCCACGCTGCTAGTGGGTGTTCTGTAGTCGCCTCCTAGTGGGTACTTGGTGTGTTCAACCTTACATTGACACCAGATGGAGTCTGGGAGCCCTGAAAGTAGGGTTTCAGTTGCTTGTCCACTTCTAAGGTTATCACATATAAGCATCGCCACTCCGCCTCCTTCCTCAAACTCCCTGTCTCTCCTGAACAGACGCATACCGTCTATACTGGTTTCGACGTCGTTAGTGTTCGGTGATAACCAATTTTCTGTCAGGATTATAATCGTTGGAGCAAGGTAGGAACAGAGAAATCGTAATTCCCCCATTTTACTTCCAAGTCCCCTCACATTACTGTAAAGACACTTGGCTATGTTTCTAACGACATGGGGTATCTTGGTGCTGGCAGACTGGAGGGGTCGTGCGTAGTGGCGAAACTTGCTATAGGACGACCAGCTCCAGTGAGACCGGCCCAATCACGTTTTTCCCCACAATGGTTTCTGGGGGTTTCATAGAGTCCAGGCTTGATTGTGCACCTTGTCTGTTGACAGTGACGGTGACTTCGGCAGTGGGCGGTGCTGCCATTTGCTGTTGTCGCAGTGTCTTGGGCCTGCTTTCACGGCAGCGAACATTCCCACTGATGTTATCTTTTACCGTGTACCAAGTTTGGAGCACACTGGTTAAAAGTTCTTGACAGCCGAAGTTAACAGCCACCAACCGGGGTGCTGTTATCATCGTCAAATGTGAAGGGCGTGGCAGTCTGCAGACTGCCGCCACTGCTACCCCATTTAACCCCATCCTCGCTGATAACCACTGCCATTGCTGGACGTCGTGAGCATACTTCTCTACGACTGTGCCGGTTGTCAGTTCTGGTGTGCCGTGGACAACTATAGTTGTTGGTTTCAGCGTTCTGGGTGCTCCGTGAGATACTTTTCTTGCTGACCAAGGACGGTCTGGTCTGGCTCTAATGCTGTATGACCCGTTGATCACTAGTGTGTGACATCAGCAAGAATCTTTCCGCTTCTTTAGCAGAGCTTAGGGTAACTCTCATTGGCGGAGGCTTTCCCTGAGGTGGGTAGTTGCCTTCGTAAAGCCTGCACAATTTTGCTTCTGGGCCACCCAGTCCTAGTGTGGTGCATACGGTTTCCCACTGCTGCTTGTCAAACGATTCTCTGTTCTCAAGGAGACTATCATGACACACAGGGACGTCAAACAAGATGGTGGGGTTCGACCTGTAATCAGCTTCTCTATTTTCGTGTGCTGTGGGAAGGGTGCACCTTCTTTTCCACTACCACCCATTTTTCCCGTTGCACAGTGGGTTGAGCTTCTAAAGTGGCTTCAGGGTTAGGGACGAATGTAGTTGGTCGCGTACCCGGTCGTCGTTTTGGTCTTTTTGGACTATTCACCGGTGTGACCTGCCGGGTACAGTGCTGACACCCTTGCTGCTTGGACCTGGGGTAGTGGTCTGTGTGGGTGCCGGCATCACAGTAGTCACTGCGATATCTTTTACGACCTCCCTTATCGAGCCTGTAGAAAAGAGTGGCTTTATAAGGCATTGTGGGCGGAACCACGCTCATGGGTAGCGTGCCATGAAGGTGTCATATTGGTCTGGTATGTCCTCGTCACACTGACTGTGCACCCACTTATTGCAGATGTTACACTCAAGGGCAGCATCCCTGTTGGCCACGGTGAGACCACATGTATGACAGTCGTCAGCCTGACTAGAAGGTTAAGTTAACGACCTTTTTCTTCACTTCCGTCTCTCAGTGGT
Organism: Heterobilharzia americana; assembly: GCA_944470555.2. Classification (NCBI taxonomy): domain Eukaryota; kingdom Metazoa; phylum Platyhelminthes; class Trematoda; order Strigeidida; family Schistosomatidae; genus Heterobilharzia; species Heterobilharzia americana. The sequence goes on from OX104127.1 coordinate 46,993,018, forward strand.
AGCCTTCACAGGTAGACTGGAGTTTGGCTGGTGGCACCAGAAGGACATACTCGTTGATGAACAATAGCACAAGGGTTCACAGGGATTGGAATTCGACTTTTCCCAGGAGGTGGTTGTTGCAACTGTCCTCCCAAGGTCGACCCGTGATCTTTTGCGGCGGCACTAAGCTTTTTGCCTCTGGCCCTCGTTACTACCACTGATGGGAAGGTCTGTGGCTGCGGTGAGGCTTTGCCTGGGATGTTCATTATACCAGATTTGGTTAGTAATCGATTATTGCTCATCTCCAGTGGTGATTAGGGAGATATAAATGAGATACTCAGATGGTTGTATCAAGTGAGACGTAGAAAAGCAATGATAGATAAAGTAAGTTGTCAACCTTACCCAGGATTGCCAAGTTGTGCGACACGAAAGAATGCCCAAAGCTTCCCACAGGTCCAAGGTGTATGATCGAACGAGATAAGTAGCTCTGCAGCTGCAGCAACCTGATCTATAGCAGTTGATCGAGACAGTTAGACCTACCACACAGTTGTCCGTATGGAGAGTGATAGTATTGACCGACTGAAGGTTGTACGTCCTGTAGCAAAACGTTTTTCCAGTGAAATTGTAACTTTCGTAGGGGAAATACCCAATTGGGAAGGCTTCTATATAGTTATTTCCGAGTAGAATACAGACGAGACAGAACACGCCAGTATTCAAAGGGCGCGGGCGTCAGGTAGATAACGATTATTTCTACACGTTGTAGCTGATGACTTCGAATGCAGGCAGTCTGTGATTTTTACATGGACCATTAAAGGACTGAATAGAGGTGTCGTGTGGATATTAGACCGTTATCGAGAAATAATTTCATGGACAAGCATGATGTGGGCCTTTATTACGGAATTTTCACCGGCAGAAATATTAGCCGTTAAAGCAGCACACAGGCAGGGAAACATGGTGCTTCGTGTGTTCCATTTATGCAGTGTCTCATGCAAAAGGTTGAGTTCAGAAAACGTTTTATGGTGGTACCATTTTCAGACGAAGAATACAGGCGTAAAAGTATACTTATATCGTTCGGGATCATTTAAAGATACCCTGTGGTAATATCCGCTTTACTGCACTTTATCTGATTGCATAAGAATTACAGTCACCGGTAGATTGTGCAAAATGTAGCCGAATATCTAGACCAACACCTTTTATATAAACTGTGATCAAGATCCGATCGTATAATATTGCAAATATTGGGCGCTGAATTGAAGGCTGACATCAGATATAGAATTGTATCTGTGTAAATCACAGAGGGTTTGAAATCAAATAATTCCAATGTTTCGCACGGAAGCCTGTTCCGAGCTTCTTCAGGGAAATAATCAAGATTAAAATACCAAGGATATATAAACGAATTCAAAAAACGTGTATTTAATCTCCCCGTCCAATCCTCTTCGTATGGTCATTGTCTTCCTAAATTATGATAACTAATCATTCAGCGTGAACTTGTATGTCTTTCGTTGCATGACGTATGTATGTACCCCAATTCATATTCGTCTTGATTGCGGATATCGGACAAAAAGGATATTGGTGACAGTCATTCGGTTAGGGTTTTCGTAAGTACAAATTGAAAAGGATGGGGTGGATGTGTATACAATTTCAGTTGAAGTAAAGTGGGGAATAGTGTTAGCGAATTCTCTCCGCATTGATTTACCGCTAACACTATTCCCCACTTTACTTCAACTGAAATTGTATACACATCCACCCCATCCTTTTCAATTTGTACTTACGAAAACCCTAACCGAATGACTGTCACCAATATCCTTTTTGTCCGATATCCGCAATCAAGACGAATATGAATTGGGGTACATACATACGTCATGCAACGAAAGACATACAAGTTCACGCTGAATGATTAGTTATCATAATTTAGGAAGACAATGACCATACGAAGAGGATTGGACGGGGAGATTAAATACACGTTTTTTGAATTCGTTTATATATCCTTGGTATTTTAATCTTGATTATTTCCCTGAAGAAGCTCGGAACAGGCTTCCGTGCGAAACATTGGAATTATTTGATTTCAAACCCTCTGTGATTTACACAAATACAATCCTATATCTAATGTTAGACCAACATCGGCTTACCAAAAAACATGTGGTGTATAGTATTTGACAAAAATGTTCTCACTCTTGGGAATGATACGAACAATCGCTTTGGAAGTTCACACAGGCAAATGTAAAAGGTATCCAAGGAGAAAAGAAGCCTTACATAGGAATATGCCGAATGTGTACACCTGGAACACGCAAAGTTCTTACGAAAAGAATACGCAAGCTCTTGCCGCCCGGACAAAATGCTACAAATTTGATAGCCCCTCCATTGGTACGCATTTTAAGGGATGGATCGGCTGGTGACACAGTTACATCCTTCTTACTACGCCCGCTTGATAGAAGGCTAGAAAATTATATCGGTTAGTCTGATCTACCAGAGACGTATGGAGGGCAATAATGACATCAAGAGTTCGCTATTATCTTCCGCCCGTTCTAAGCTTATCATCCTTTTGTTTTGATTCAAACGCCTTATATTCCAACTCTTCTCTTTAGATCGAAATCTTTCTGGCCACGACATTTCCTAGGTAACGTCGTTTTTACCCCTTTCATTTTTTACTGCTCTATTCAGGTACCTGTGCGACCTGGGCTTACGAAAGGCGACTAACCTTTCCCAAAACTTCGTAGGTTCCTAACCCGCCGAATCAAGAAGTCGCAGTTGCAAACTTTCAAAGCGCTCAGTGGTCAAAGCTAGAAGCAGTATAGCAGAGAAGGTCTTTTTGTTCACTACGGGAGACAAAGAGAGCATCAAGGGCCAAACTACAGGACCAGAAACGACAGCTCAAAACCCACCGGCCTCCTATGCCATACTTGTATACTCCCCTCATGGTGACTCATTTCGCTTCTTCATTTCATTCGAAGATAACGACATTGGCGCCCACCTATTTGAAGAGGTAATCTTGAGAACCACCAATGTGATGAGATATTTTAAGCCGGGTCTACAATCCATGTATGGTCAGTAGTGTCAGTCTCCAAATGGGCGATAGCCTGTTAGGCCTAGTCGTCTCGATGAACAGTAATATATCGGACTACCGCATCTACGAAACTCACTGAAGACATATGGCTAAACTTTGAAAGTGAAACCTTGGGAATTACCACCAAAGTGGACGAAGCCTGACAGCTATCAACCTACATGTCGCCACAGTTTAGATGCAAACGGCGGGTGGCACTGCAAACGGATATGGATAAACAAATTAAAATCATGTTGGGAATGAAGAGGTTTCGTCTCTTTCGGTGACACTATTCTAATATTTGGATAGTTCTTTCAGTGCCTTTCCCTCTCACTTGCTTATTTTACGAGGCTCTGCGGAAATAACGTTGGTGGCGCTAAGATCCAAGCCCCGTAATATCGCCAGTATTTACCTTCTCACGGCGAAAATAATTGTCTCCATCACTAAACTAGCGTGGTGTACCTCTTGTTGTTACCAATTACTTGTTTTTGTTGTCTGTAGTTTGTTTGCCGCTTATGATTCAGTCTAGGTCAGCACCAGCATCCTCCTCCTGTATGAATCACCGAATTTCTCTTCCATATAATGATAATATTATACAACACATGCTGAATGAATACAAACTGGTCTAGAGGTTTGAGCATTTCGGTAATGAGAAGTGACTGTTATGTACAATGTTAAGCTGTACATTAGAAACCGTTGTTCAAGGTACATAAGAGGTGCGTCCAGAGAAAGAACGCCAATGAATAAAACAGGTAAACACCAGCGCAACTGTTCAGCCCACTGAAGCAAGCTAAGCTCAAAATAGGGAAGTATTCGGCGGCTGTTTGGATTTTCCAATATTCTTGAGGGTACGATGGGTAATACAGCTGTGACCTTGGATGGTGTGCCTCCGTCGGCACGGCGCACGCTGACAAATGTGATCACTAGGGTCCTGTATGGATGAAGAACTGGTTAGGTAGACCCGAAAAGTGAATAACAAAAGTGAGGGGCAAGCAAAAGTCGAAACAGGAGCACAAAAATACTGCGCAAAAGTAGATCAACCATGATACACCTAGGTGAGTTCTCTGTACTGACTGCAAAAGTTGCTTGAAGAAGTATCGAAAACCAACTGTTTGGAGGTAAGCCTATGGGGAAGAAGATGAAGGTGCATACGAAAGTAAAATGAAGCAAAAGATATCACTATGGAATTGTGTACCCACTTGGAGTTTTGTAGGTGTGGCTCTGTTTGTGAAGACCGGGTCGAGGACACTGTTCTACCTGGTAGGGTGTTTCACATGCTGTTGCCAACCCCCTGTTTCAAGAATGCTTATAAGTTTATCGAAGCGCTTTGGACAGCTGATTGGTTGCCACGTTAAATCTGGCGTGCTAAAGTCACCACATATAACTTTAGCTGTGTGTGACATTGTTACCACACTGGCGAACAAGCCTGTTGGCTTTTCATCGCGTTCGACTGGTGTGCAAGGGGGTCGGTAAACGCATCCTATTAGAAGAGACATGGAGTGAGTAAGTTTGGCGATGACCCATAGTGAGTCGTCAGTCTCAAGTGGCTCAGAGGTCGAGCGTAGCAGTGATGTAAGATAATGCACCCTCCTCCTTTACCATGTAGTCTGTCCCTCCTGAACAACGAATAGTTGTCAGCGGAGATCTCCATGTCACAAACGTCAGAGGTACACCATGCTTCTGTAATCATTATCACGGACGGATCGCAAATCAGAGATAGCAGTATAATCTCTTTCATTTTGTTGCGTACAGAGCGGGCGCTAATCAGGCAAAAGGAGAGCAAATGTAGTACAGGTTATATTAATTTGAACGACTAGTCTTTACCTTGCCGGGCATTATGTCCCATATATTATTGTTTTTGTTGCACTTGTAGATCGCTGTTGCCTGAGAAAAGATTAAATTGACACTGAAATTTGTACCAGAGCTGACAAATAATGACTGACAACCAAATCTGCAAGAATGGTATCCTCTGGTATCTCCGGGAATAAAATGTTATTAGTTTCACATTTCGCTTGCTCAAACACCCAGGACTTGTTGGTAGGCTTTGAGATTCATAGGAGTTGTGCAATCTGACGATCGGGGAAAAGGCTAATAGACTTTTAAAAATCATCATGGATCATGCAGTTCTTGCATCACGTACGCTTTGATCCACGACTCCCTTATTTTCCACATTCACTTATTGACGTGGGTGGCAACCCTTCGCTGGTAAAGCCTAACCCCAAATAGCCCAAATGCAGCTTAGTCCAAGCTACTGATCACTATTTTCTGAGAATGAAATCAGACTAGATGTAAGAGGTGTAGAACGGGCTTCATTAATCGTAGGTCATCATCTTGTGTGCTTTCCTCGTGCCCCTGAATTTCGGCAATCTGTCTACGATACACTTACATTTTTCGCCCGCAAATTAAAGCTTCTAAACATATACGTTATCCGCTAACTGTTGCTGTCATTTTCTCCGCAACTATTGGTTGCATATCTCTGGTTTTCATCAATAAATGAACTTTGGTCTGGACTTCAGTGTTCTTCGCCATTTGACTGGAAGTTGTAGCATCTCGCCGCTTTATCTACCAATTTACCGCAAAAGCTGAGGTTGACAGACAAGCAATAAATTTAATCTGCGTTGCAGATGGGTCTCTAATCTTGCTATTTTATCGTCAGACACTAAATTTTTGCTTCTTTATGTCTGTGCCTTGTAGCCTTAACATGAGTAACGTGATTGCTGCCGCGAACAAACCAATCCACAAAGCCAAGAGATCAAAAGTTTCGAATCCGTCACCAGGGGCTGAAAATGGCTTATTTATTAACGGTCTTTCTGTCGATCTGTCTGACGTCATGGCTGACGCATATAATGGTGTTATTGCGAAAAAGCGTAATATTGTTGACAACAGTAATGCGATTGCCGATCTTCAGCGTAAACTAGACTGTCTTACACCTCTGATTTGTCTACTCAATCCCACAAGGGACTTATCAGTGGATAACCTTATCAAGTGTGAAACATTGGTGAACTTTGTAGCCACTGAACCCAGCAAACGATTGACTTCATCACACAACCCCATTGTCCTCAATGTCTCTGACAGTTTTCCATCAAGACGTGTTAAAAATGATCTCCTCCAAGCCTGTGGTTTATATGAATCTGGTTGCGCAGTCCTGCGTCTTAGGAAGAGGACCAGTAAATACCCCTGTCCAATATTATTCCAGTTTAGCTCACTCCTTGATGCGAGACACTTTTGTGGTTCACAGAAATCTGTAAGACTTTTAAGAGGCTGTGAGAGTGTTAGGGTACCTCCAGATCTTACCCCATGTCAAAGACGGACACGTGTTTCGAAACCTTGTGAAGTCCCTCTGGAAACTTCATCAAAACCAATGGCCACCCGAAGCCTACTAGTGCCTGGGAGTCAGCCCCTCACACCAGATGGCATTGCAAGTGTAGATTAAAAAAGGTTGACCGAGCATATTGTGTTGCAAGTACATCAGTTGCAACTGTTTCACCATCCAACGTGGTAGTAGACGCCGAAACCGAAGGTCAGATCTCCGCCAGTTATGCAGATTTATTCCCAGCTGATGGTGATATAGATGGCATCGGCAATGGTACGTCCGACATGCACCTGGTTCTCCTGAGTTTACCGACGAAACCTGCATCACCCAGATGCAGTTACGCTGTTTAGCCTTTACCGCCCTCAAATACCATGTTGACCCAGAGTGTATTGACAATGCACGGTCACAAAATGCCATGTTTCGAAAATCTAAACCTAAAGGTTCCAGTTCGAGTATACCACCAAAGCCAATGGCACGGAAACGTTTTAGCCAGACCCCAAAGTAATTATATTCAGACTGTAAAACCTAGTGGTTATAACTCCACTCGAAGAGTGGCCCCGTTTCCTTAAGCGGACACATTCACGACGTCCACCGATATGACACCAAGTACTAAACACCCTCACTAACCAACAGAAAGGTAGGATTCATACACCCTGCTGGTAAAAAGGGAGGGAACATGCGCAAGAATTTTCAGAACACAAATACCTCCCATAGTCATGAAAACAAGGGCTACAGGAGAAACGATAGGTCTTTCTCCTCATACCCATCTACACAACATTCAGATCCAATGTAGGCTCTCCCCAGTACAACGATATCACCTACTAGTTGGCTGCCTGCTGTTCATATGCAGCCTGTGATACTGGCCCCCCAGTATAATGCGCCCTACCCCTTCCCATGCAGAAGTGGGACCACAGATTTACTTGGTTCATGTCCGCAGCCACCCATACCCACGGCTCATTCTGAAAACCCAAATTTTCATGGACTTCAAAAATTATTAGCGCCTTTTGCTGTTCAGGTGATGACGCTGTCCAATCAGCTATACCCGACCCTAACTCACAACTGCTACAGTGATGGGGAAGATGTTGCGCCAACCTGTCATCCTCCCAGCTCATAGACAGTGGGCCAACTCCTAACACAACAAAAGATATTAGTAGTAACCCAGTAGTATCTTATTCCCCATTATGTCCCCGAAATTAAATTCTACCCCATATTCCTCACCACTACAGTTCCAACTAACCTGCGAGAAAATGCTTTCCAAAAACAGGTTTAAGCACTACTGCTTATCCAATTCTTCAACCCTCTGTCTGATTAACGTTCGTTCCACATGCAACAAAATAAGTGAGATCACTATGTTGTCGACTGTGTTCAACCCCTGCCTAATATTTATCGCTAAAGCTTGGTGTACTCCAGATACTCCTGATAGTGATGTCTCTGTCGACAATTATATTCTGTTTAGGGGAGACAGATATAATAGTAGGGGTGGTGGTTGCATCACTTATGTCTGGTCCGACATTGCTGCGACAAATTGCATTACTTCAGAACTCAACTGGCTCAGTGTGGGTTGTGGCGAAGTTTACAAATGCTATAGCTATCCTCTTAGGGTGTATCCACCGTCCCCCTTGCTCTACTGTAGATTATGACGACAGGCTTGCAGAAGTGTTCACCCATGTCACAACACTGCCCTACTCCATGAAACTTATACGCGGTGACTTCAATAAGCCTGACGTCAAGTAGCAGACACTTACTTCTCCTAGGCGGTTTGATGATTTTATTGATACGCTGCATTCTGGAGGACGGCGCCGACATATAATGCAACCAACCAGATATAATGGCATACTTGACCTAGTTTTCACGAATGGATTTTTGCCTTTCACCTTCGAGTTGGTCCAGAATTCCCAGGCAGCGATCATAGAGTTGTGTTTGGTGACTTCTGACTATCTCCCACAACTACGTTAGCTCCCAGGTCAAAAGCAACCACAGTTAGACGATATACTAATGCTATCTGGGAGGAGATACAATACATGTTGCGACGCTTGGACTGGGGTTCTTGTTTCACAAGTAGTTCAACCCATGAACTAAGTGACATCTTCTACAGTTCCATGAATGTGATTCACGATCATATCGCCCCGGAGGTATCAGTATTAATTAGAAAGCCGAAAGTGAATTTCATCCCTGAAAAGTACGTATCAGCACGCGCAGACATGCCAGAAATTTCTATCGATCTAATGACTTTTCATCCCTTGTCTCATTAAAAATTGCCCATGAGAACTTCAAATCAAATAAGTTTCTGAAAGCAATCAAGCAAGAAACTGGCTGCAACGCACAAACAGGTAATGTTCAGTCACTAGCGAGAGCTCTAAAATCCCGTGCAAACTTATCTGCAGTTATTCCCAACAGTCTGATCACTGATGAGAACATTCTTTATGATGACCCAAGCGAGATTTGTGAGCTGCTTAGTAAACATTATGCAAGCTGCTTCACGCACGAAGATAGTGTACTAAACGTGCAAACCCCATTCCACTCAGTAATGTTTCCTTTACGCAGAGAAAGATAGATGATGCAGTTGCTTCACTAAAGGACTCATATTCTGCAGGATCCGATGGGATCCTGTCTGTTCTCCTTAAGAGGGGTGGTGAAGACATGCCACTGATCCTCATGAAGCTATTCTCAATATCCTTTACTGAGGCATGCTATCCTGACCGCTGGAAGCTGTAATACATATCTCCCACATATAAATCCGGGCCAACGTCAGAAATTCAGAATTATCGTCCCATAAATATTACATCTGCAGTCTCTCGTATCATGGAGAAGGTGGCTGCGCAAGAAATCAATGATTACGTGGCTGCTCATCAGCTAATTTCCCCTATGCAGCATGGTTTCTTAAAAGGTCGTTCATGTACTACTTGCTTACTGGATTATTTTGAGGAGGTCACCTGCAGACGAGATGAGGGTCTTTTCGTAACTGCTTTATTTTTTGACTTCAAAAAAGCACTTGATGAAGTGCCTCGTAATCAGCTAATTCTTAAGCTTCAATCATTTGGAATTAGTGACCCTTACTATCGTGGATAAGCCCATTCCTTAGGCGGCGTACTCAAATAGTAAGGTTTAGTCACACGTACTCCTCCCCACAGCCTATTCTGAGTGGCGTCATTCAAGGTAGTGTGTTGGGGCCCTTATTCTTCCTCCTTTACACAAATGATATTTCTAACGTGATAAAATGTGGCAAACCCTACCTGTTTGCTGACGACTTAAAAATCGTGTATAGCTTTCCCCACTCGTCTCTAAGTGAGGGTTTTAATATAATCCAGGAAGACCTGATGAATTTGTTCGCTTGGAGTGAAACATGGCAACTTCCACTTAACTCTAGTAAATGCGGAATTCTCTGTTTCAATAACTCTTATCCAAACGTCAGTTTGCACCTTGGCGATTCTGTGCTGCAATCTTATAACTCAGTACGTGATTTATGTATCAGTTACTCTCGGAACTTAACGTTTACGGAATATGCTCAGTCACTTGCCTCCAAGTGTAGGCGCTCAGTTGGCCTTTTGCTTAAATACGTACATACCACTGAGGCCAGACTGCTTTTATTCAAGGTAATGATCCACCCAGTACTTGAATATGGCACAATCATCTTCAGCAATATGTATGCTTCGGATGGGATACTAATTGAGAATGTTCAAAGAAAGTTTACCCGCTATGTACTGGGCCGTCACGAAGAACTTGATTATGAGGGAAGGTGTAAGAAACAAAAATTGACCCATTTTGGCTAAGACGCCTTAAGCTTAACCTTAGTCTATTTTTCCGCCTTTTGCATGGAACTACTCACGCCTGTTGCGCTCCTACTTTTAAGCCCATGTCCTCATTTAGTCTACGCAATCGTGAATGCACTGTACCTGTAGAAAAGCACCGCCTTAAACTTAGGTCATGGTCCTCTATGTTACGGTACAGCAAGTTATGGAATAAGCTTCTACATTTCGTTCGCTCTTGTATGTCCACATTTCAGTTTCGACGTCTACTCAAAGATTTTTTTTCACGGATGTCTATAAGTTTCTTGACTTTCATATTATATCCACAAAAAAGGAGCATACTGGAGCAATCGACAAATAACAATCGTCAAGCCATTGCGTCCACTGTGAACGTACTCAGACTTCTAAATGTAAGAATCGGTTTTATTAAAGCCCTGCAGTTCCTTTAATGCAAATGGCCTTACGATTGCATACAAGAGTATGAATACTGGCTCCTCTCCGTATAATGAACCTAAAGAATACTTTTCACCTCTCGAAGCCACTGCAGTACACCCCCCCCCTCAAAGAAAAACTTAAGAACTTTATAATGAAAGGACTACGTAGTTGGCTTCACATGTATACAAGAAAATGTACATAATGTCCGAAAAATAAAAAAAATGGGGACTTCTTTTTTCTCCAACTCTGGTAGCGTAGTAATTTCTCTTTCCATATCTACTCGTGCCACTTCTTTCTTCCCTCATTTGCAGAAACAGCTGCAAGTAGACATTGGATGTTCAAATTCAGTCTGAACATGATTGCTTTATAGGAATAACACCTGCTCATTGACGCCAATAATTACTGGACTGCTCCCACTCTTCCACAAATTCTGGACCATCTTCAAGATTAACTCACCTACTCGTCATGATTTTTCTTGCGACGAACCGTCTGACCACTCCCGACAGTATTAGTAGCAGAGACATTCTGAACAGATGGTTAAACCAGAGACCAATTAACATATTGGCTCAAGACGTCACTTACCTGCAATGGCTCCACACTACACGCTTTCTAGTACTCTGTACCAAGAGGCCTTTTCATATGAAACTTACTACGCATCAAATACACCTCTCGAATGATGCCGCCAATACTAATACAAAAGATGCCCAAAGTTTATGCATAAATACTGCCACTTGGACTATTGACTGTTTCAACATCCATTTTCATCCAATACAACAAGCATTCCCAACAGAATTAATCTGCATTACCTTTAAACGTAACATGGTGACCTGGAGATGTATTGATATAGCCATACGCGTTGGTTAAATAACTGTGGATACTTTATTGATACTCCAGATTGTGTAGATGCGCCCTTTGTGGTTAGCAAAACTAAAAACTGAGGATCATTCTAAGTAATAAACTGTTATATTACTAATCAGCAAACTATGCGAATGGACTAACAACGTCGGTTGATTATAACGCAAACATTGAACACTGAGCGCTTTTGATATTGATAGTGGAACCTATCTATGTGATGGGAGATGGAAATCCATATCCATCTCATGAATTTCAGTAAATTCTAATAAGATTATGCACACTAGTCACTTGGTATGTTAATTATTTAATACTGGATACTTTCAGAAGCTATGAATTGACGTTGCTTGTAAACTGGTATCCCTCATGTTAAACCTGTTAAATGAAGACAATATTTACTATTATCTAAACTTTAACACCCTATGTACGCTGTAAAGTAATATTTCCAGTGGGACCTTCGGCAGTTTTTACTTGAGTTTATTGACATTCCGTCAGTACCACTCAGGGCTAAAGTCTTGTAGATATTTGGAGATGTATCAACGTGATGAAGCCTGTAAACTGGCTTCTCTCATGTTAAAATCCTTATTTTAACACGAGAACAAAACACTTATTTATTTATCTGGATCCACGCTCATAAAAAATTCACGGGCGCCAACGCCCAGAAGCGTCTAGTATTTATCCCAGCGGCACTCCAAACACCTCAGTAATCAGTCAGTGAAATACGCATATTACTGCCAAACCTGGCCCAAACCCTAGCTTTCTTGAAAATGTTGATGAAAGTAAATATGAACGAAAAACAAAGAGTCGCCTGACCAGATCTTCTGATTACGCGGCGATCGTCACTTATGGGGCTTCATTGTAGCAGAACGCGGAGCAACCTTCGAACGTTACGTCTAAAATGAGCGGGTACCAAGTCACTGTGGTAGGAAAGCAGCAGATGAATGTGATGTGTGCATGGTGAGTCTTACAAGCACATGGGTCGAGGTTACCGCCTCACAGAGCTGCCCGGGGCTGATTCCAGCTATAGGCCTCCATAGAGATACCGCGAAACTCTTCGTTGGTCTCCTAAATGCGGGTATCTTCACAAACATCAACCCAAAGACAATGATGAACGCTGCACGAAGAGTCATATATATAAGCAGCTTGATGGTACTGATCAACCGCTTGCCAAAAGGATAACCGCTTCAGCCAAACTCTCCGATGAACAACTCTGTCGTTTCACGTATGAGAATAGCATAAGGGGATGGGTCGGAAGCCTTAGGAAAGATCGGAAAAGTCAAGTGATCAGGGGTTCGCAGGTCTCAAAGTGCCGTTTAGTCGTATGAAGCTATCAGACTGTTTGAAACAAAGGAACCACCCTTTGGAAAGCTGATCTGAGCATCACTAAGTGTCCCTCTTCCTTCCAGGTATCCTCAGATGTAGTTGACTGCCTGGTATTCCATTAATTTTGATAACACTGGTCGAAGTTTTATTGGCGGGTAGCACCTTCTCCTCTATTGAAGATGGAGAGAGAGCGGCACGTTTCCATTCCCGTAAGCGCATTTATTTACCTGGGAAGCGTTGAAGTGGGTAACAGAGAGGGCCAAACAGATCAGTCGTAAATTGATTCAACGCAGACAGCCAGGCTCGACCGAACCCTACAGATTTTCTTATACCGAGCTTTGAACAGTTTCCTAGAATCACAGGGGGATTACATATTGTCTACGCAACTCTCATGCAAAAAAGAATTTTGAAGGTTCCTTAAGTGGCTGGTATGATAGGCTGGATGACGGACTGCTGAGTTGTGTATCAAAAGTGACGCTGCAAGGGAGGTTGTTAATCTTTATCAGATCAGATCCTGCTAGTTACGAGACAGACAAGAAAACACCACTTTTTAGCATATGTAGAGTGTTGAAGTCTGGATAATAAATATTATCTCTACATGATAGATTTAACACCAGATACCAGTTCATCAGCACCGTCAGACTGACAATCCTTGAAAGTTTACGAAATGGTGTTTGACACCGTATAATTCACGAGCCAAGCCATTGATGTGTATATTCTTATTAAAACTTGCTGCAGTTCAGGGGAAGGGTGTGAACTTTCATCTACCATCACACAGATGGGTCCCATTATTAGGAACAGAGGCACGCAATGTCCGAAGTTTGCATTTTAACCAGCCGACGTTGTTGGTTCATTCACATAGTTTGTTATTCAGTAATACGACCGTCTGTTCTTTGAAAACTTCATTTTTTAGCTTTACTAACCACAAGGCCCCCATGTATAGGATTTGGTGTACTGGTTAAGTATCCACAGTTATGTAACCATAGTGAGTGTCCAGATCATTGCATTTCCAGGTCACCATGTTACTTTCAAAGGCAATGTAGATTAATTCCGCCGGGAATACTTGTTGTATTGGGTGAAAATAGACGTTGAAACCTTTACTTGTCAAAATGGAATCAGTCGTACGTAGACTTCGGTGATCCTTCTTATTAGCGTAAGCAGCATCATTCGACAAGTGTATTTGATGCATGGTAACTTTCATCTGGCAAGGTCGCTTGATACAGGATACTAGAAAGCACGCAGTGTGAAGCTACTGTAGGTAAGTCGTGTTCCGAGCCACTAAGCAAATCGGTCTCTGGTTTCAGAATTTTACCTAAGTATTCGTGCTACTAAAACTGTCAGGAAAACTCAGACGGTTCGTCACTCTAAGAAACCTGACCGTTAGGTGAGTTAGTCGTGAGCATGTTCTAGAAACCGAGAAAGATTGGAGGCAGTCGAATATTTCTTAGCGCCACTGTGTAGGTATCGGTTTAACCAAGAAGTTATATTCAAATTGAAATTCAGCATCAAATGTCCTCATTGGGCTGTTGCTGGGAACGGGCAAAAAGCCTGGGGTAACCTTCCTGGACATCCACCAGGACGATTAGATTAGGTCGTCCGTAGTCGGTAAGGAGAGCGTCCTGAGAGGTGTCTCATTGGCAAAGACAAGCAGCCATATCCGTCGCGCGATACAAAAACTAACAGACAACATGCAAAGGGAAAAATATAACGGGGTTGTTCAACGATGACAGCGGTTATTAGCGTGGTGGGGTAGGACGGAGTAGCAGTGACAGCCATCTAAAGGCCCCTACACTAGCTCCTTTGGCAACACAAGGTCCACTCAGACTGATGGTAGTCGATACCAAGTGCTCGAAGCTCTTGACCACAATGCTGCAGGCATGGTACGTCTTTGAAAATAGCACCAGGGGAATGTTCATTGTTTTGAAAATAGAGCAAGAGCACTGCAAAAACAACCGGCGGCTTTTCCCCTTCACGTTCAGCCTCCCACTATTGCACACCAAAGCAGAGAAAACCAGAGCGATAACCCTAATTAGATAGCCAGCACAGAGACAAACCTGATGGAAAACGTAACCAGACCGGTTACAACAGAACTGGCAGAAAAATATAAGTCTCGTCAGTTGCGCACAGCTCCCCGCTGTCGGTTGTCGATAAAACGCCCCACGTTGTGAGAAGCACCTGTTAGTGCCTTGACAGCAATGTGGGGGGACATAGTGGCAAAGTGGCAAAGCTCCCAGTCCTCTGACCCCACCATGTTACAAAATTTATAATCCTAGCCGAAGCCTAGTTGTCACCGGGGAAAAATGACAGTGAAGCGACTATGGACTTTACGTTCCCGTTCAAGAGAGGTAGGGAACATGAGGACTGACGGGGGGCAGTTGCAGCGTATTTGACCGACCAGCTCAGAGGTGAACCGGTTATCGAATGCGTACTGATAGAACTTCCAGACTGGGTCTGGTGCAACCAAAAGATCAAGTGCATGTAGTGGGAGGGGGGTGTATCGATCCCCCCAGTGAAAATGTGATACAAAATCAGTGACTACTCCAAATAGTGTCAGCAATATCAGCTATCCCAAGATTGTGTTTGATCTGGCATTCAGATAACAACTGTTGTGGCAGAAACGCCACTCTTGTCTCACCTACAGAAAGACAAACTAAGTTTCGGTGAACCAGTATTCATCCTTAGTTCCATGGCTTCGGAAGTGGCGTTTTTGCATCGGTCGACGGTCACTAAAACCCCCTTGGAGACCCCACTAAAAGGGAAAATTCCGAAATTTTTCCCTCAGAGATAACAGCAAGTAAAAATTTGATCTCATGGCCTAAGCACCTGTTAAAAGTCAGTGTGAAAGGGTGGTAGAAATGAAGGCCGTTCTGAAAACGGCCGAACCGTGGCCCGTACGCGGCTCACGGGAGTCCCTACAAGTTTAGGGTACCAACAGATGTGTTTGTCCCAGGCAAAACTTCACCGGGACCATGAGGTAAGTCCTCAGTGGCCTGCATCGGCTGATGCCGAATGGGGAAACTTAACAGCCGAAGTGCATGATTTATGATAGGCCTAGGTGGAGATCTCTGGAGACTGGGGGTTACTGAAACTTGCAGCGTCACTTTTGATACACAACTCAGCAGTCCGTCATCCAGCCTATCATACCAGCCACTTAAGGAACCTTCAAAATTCTTTTTTGCATGAGAGTTGCGTAGACAATATGTAATCCCCCTGTGATTCTAGGAAACTGTTCAAAGCTCGGTATAAGAAAATCTGTAGGGTTCGGTCGAGCCTGGCTGTCTGCGTTGAATCAATTTACGACTGATCTGTTTGGCCCTCTCTGTTACCCACTTCAACGCTTCCCAGGTAAATAAATGCGCTTACGGGAATGGAAACGTGCCGCTCTCTCTCCATCTTCAATAGAGGAGAAGGTGCTACCCGCCAATAAAACTTCGACCAGTGTTATCAAAATTAATGGAATACCAGGCAGTCAACTACATCTGAGGATACCTGGAAGGAAGAGGGACACTTAGTGATGCTCAGATCAGCTTTCCAAAGGGTGGTTCCTTTGTTTCAAACAGTCTGATAGCTTCATACGACTAAACGGCACTTTGAGACCTGCGAACCCCTGATCACTTGACTTTTCCGATCTTTCCTAAGGCTTCCGACCCATCCCCTCATGCTATTCTCATACATGAAACGACAGAGTTGTTCGTCAACGATTAGGTGCTACCCTGGCTGCGGAAGAAATTAGGCGCCAGTGCGTTCAGCGGAAAGTTGGCAGTGTTTTTCCGAGTCGGAATACGTCGTCATCCGGCGTATCGCAACGAGCTATCCTAGTCCCACTGCTGTCCTTACAGTTTATGAATTACCCCCCGCTGCTCATTCTCAAACCTCGGGCCCCGCGTCGCACTGACGATTCTGGGTCGTGGGGAGCTGTGGCACGCAAGAGTCTGCCAGTGGCACCACAAACTGATCTCAAACTCCTGGGAGGGGAACCGGCATTCAGTTAGGTCGAATAGTGAACTGTGATTCTCTTCCCCATGACTCGTCGAGGTACCTTCGCCAGACTCCATATATCATCCTATTTATCAAAGTTCTCCCCACCATTGTTTGCTCTCTTTTTCTCCCTGTACTTACCTAGATTTCCCCGTTCTTTCCCTCCCACTTCTTTTCAAATTGTCTTTTCTTACTTGATCTTCCGTGCTGTACCGGGTCATCATCTCACTCCTTTTACCACTGTCTTACGGCTGGCCCGAACATTGAGCTGGGAAAACGTCATATGAGGAACCTATTGCATTACAGTTTCAGGATTAATCGTGCAACTTCTGTATACATTAAGCCGGTGAAATAAAATAGGCTACTATTAAAAGCCTGCAGGATCAGGCCTGGACTAGAATGCCTGAACCGGACGACATTATTGGTCTAGACTGACAGTTTTGAGAGAAGACCACTCACTAACCTTGGCAAAGACCTAAGACGGGGGGCAGACTCGACATTTCGCACAAAGTGTATGCCTTACGGAACGCTTCATCGAACAGTGGCTTGAACCACCTCAGTTGGCCACTTAAAGCATCAGCTCAGTAAGTCCGTGAGCCCAGCGGCTCTTCACACACATTTGTTGGTAGTAGATGAAGCTATGCTCTTTCATCCCAGCATCATGGAAATCACGCACACGTAACAAGACCTAACCCTCCTCCGTATTATTACTAGTAACACTTATTTTCTCTGAGTACTTCACAATCATCTTTCCTCATTCCCTATTCTCCCTGTTTCTCAAGCTACTTTCTACTTAACGTTTATTGCTTACTTTTGGGCGCTGAAAAAAAACGGGAGCCACAAAAGGTTAGTTGATCTTAACGACACCTCTGTTGCTCCTCCAAACAAACTGGCCTACAATCTACAAAGTAAGGCACTTCTGGACTTGCGGAAAGCTTCTGACACTCTTCCGAGTTGTACAACTGAACAGACGATAACAACGCCGACAAATTACTTCTGTTGCGATACATCCAGTTTTCAGTGACCCGGGCGTTTGCCCTGGATGGTTACCTACATGCTTAGCAAAATGAGCAGCAACAGTGTTTGGCCCGAATTTGACCCCAAAATCGCTCTAAGTGAAGCCTCTTCTCATTTATTGGCCTCTTGCTTGTCAGTAGTGACTGAATCTGGGGGTGATACTTGTAAAGCCGCCTCGAAGAACCACGGGTTGACCCTAGTCAAACAGCCAAGGATACAAGTTCTCTAAAAAACCAGAATTTCTGTCCCATGTAGCTCTCAAAACCCATCTGCTCTCTTTCAGGAGGAAGTATGCCTTTCTGGCAAAACTAACCCACACCCTGGCCTACCTATGAAATATTCCAAGGAGGGACGGCATGGAATCAAAAAAATCCCTGAACAAACCCTCTGGTCATGGTGACGATTGCCACTCACTTGGTCTAACCGCAGCCTAAGCAGACGTGGCCTTTGAGCTTGATATTTGAAACTAGTGGGTATGGATGGTGGCTAGCATTACAGCTCTCACAATACCCAACTGCAAAAAACGGGAACAAAGAATGTGTATTGGACTACAACTTCATAATTACCGAAACCCGAGATTAAGTCATTATGAAGGTGACCGGGAAAAACTAACGATTAACGACCACAAAGTTGCTACTGCCCCGTGGAGATGGCGGGCAAGATGTTCTAGGGGCCCACTTGACACGTTCAGACAGAGCGATTACGTCCGCATGCTAGGGTTGAGAAACGCAGATAGTTAGCTCTCAGTCATAATATTCAGTCGGATTATTAATCGTAAATGTGAACTGGTATGAGCATGCACGGGTCATACAGTTCTGGAATCATCAGCGGAGTATAATAAATAAACAACTTGAACATATTCCCTCATCAGCTTTTCATCGTTATCCTTTGCAGAATGTATGAGGTGTAACAATGGAAGCATTAACTTCAAGCCTAATTTTTCTCCAGACAGTGCATGTAATTTTCGGATAAAAGCCCTGGACTTTTGTTAATGTGAAGACGACGCTTCCAGTTGTTCAACCTGTACATTTTTGCGTACATATTTTGCCGGGCTGCTCCCTTATATTGACATACAGCACCTATATCCTTTATTATCAAGATAGGTGGGGAATGAGATTGCCTACAATAAAGATACATGTAATTTGCACAGTAAATTATTCGTACCCGTAAAAATGGTGTGTGCCTAAATATTCAGGAATGAATATTATTATGATAGTCGGCACATCGGTAGAAAAGCGCACTTACGATGTTCAACAACGAAAGTGGTTGACAGCAAGAATGAGGTTTAATGTGATGGCGGCCACAACAAAAGCAAACTCAGAAGAGTGCCACGACAGCGAACGGCAGCCCCTCTCCATGCCGAGGTTCCTATTGTTGTGAATGGGCACAGGGATATCTGAAACCACTTTGATTCCACTATATCTCCAGAAAGGATCGCGGGAAAACGCTGACTGGATCGGTTCAGTTGGGACTGGCCAACCAGCAACAACCTTTAGCACTACACACGACCCTCCGCAGTCCGCCACCACTGAAACACTTTATGTTGTGTGGGGCATTTCCAACACTCCACCTTTCTCTGAAGATTGTAATCCTGACAGAAACTTGGTTGACACCGGATATTAGCGACATCAAAGCTAGCATAGACGGTATACATCTGTTTAGAAGAGACGGAACCCACGGGAGGAGGTGGAATGGCTGCGGTAATTAGCGACCATCTCAAAATTAAACGAGCCACTGGAACCATATTATGAGGGCTCCCAGACCTCTTTTGGTGCCACTTCACGGTTGGACACACTGAGTACCTACCCACAACGTGGCAAAAACTGACAGCTGCAACAGGTAATACACGTGGTGATGGCCGCGGGGTATGATCACATCACCATAGAGGGGGTCTCAGTGACCTGACTCTCAACCTTTGGTAGGGCGAAGCAACCCCAAGTCGGACGCCCGACCGGAACCCATGTAACATCAACGAAACGACTATTACACTCGCTCCGGTCAGGGTGAAGAGTATCTAGACTAGACCATCTTCTGACCAGCGAACATCTGCTAGCAGCAAACTTCTAGTTTCAAAACCCTCTAGGCAGCGGCGCTCACAGTATAGTAGTGTTTGATCTGAAAACCCGTTGGTGACTACTATAGATTAGCTCTTACCCCTGTCTTAGCTACAGAAAGACAAACTGCGTGGTGATGCATCTGTCGACAGCGCCTTAGTCCCAGAAATGGAGTACCCCATCGACCGACCAACACTGGGAAAAAGTGAGGTGATCATTAAGAGGGCCATCTCTGAAAACGTCTTAGCGGTCACACAACTTAACGTCCCGTCATCTAACCATATTTGGCTGTTTGTGTTGAAACAATTTACAGGTGTATGCTTTGGTCCGCTGTGCAACCCGTTTCAACGCCCTTTAGAAAACTCGCTTCCAAGAATGTGGAAACTCACTATTCTGTCCCCTGTCTTCAGAGGAGGAAAAAGACAGAACCCGAGACGCTGCCGACTTGTAACACCTCTACCAAAGCTGTCGACAGTAATGGAGAGCCTAGTAGACGACCGTGTAAGACAGCATCTAGACTAAAACGGAGCACCAAGTCATACTGAGCACAGTTTCTGAAAGTCTAGGGCCTATGTCCGAAATCCCCCGGTGATAACTAGACGGGATGCTGGAACTCCTTAGTCCCTGTATGCATGATTTTCTTGGACTTTGCAAAAACTTTGGATGCAGTTACGCATGCTACACTCATTCTCGAAACAATAAATTCGGGAATCGGTGGTCATGTGCTCTCTTGGTTTGCAGGACTATGCAAACTACAGAGAATTCTGAGCAGAAGTCATCAAGATCTCCTCGACTTGGAAGACATCAGCATTCGGTGTGGCACGAAAAGTGGTTCCGGATCCGTTGTGAATGACCTCCCATCCAGTCTCGGCTCCCTATTTCACGCTGACGATGGTAAGTCATGGACAGCCGTGATATACGAAACAGAAGCAAGTGCACCACATGGTGATCCTAGATTTCTTGTAGGGTGGGCAAATAACAACGGGTTAGCAATAGACCGGGATAGACGCCTGACCATGTCTTTCCGCACGCGCAACTTGCAGAAGGCATCAGTCTCCTTCTCTCTCTGTAGAGGGCAGCTTCCCCACACGACCACAGAGAATGACTTGGGACTGGTGCTGACTGACAAGCTGGACACTAGCCACAACTATCCAGGAGATGGCTCCAGAGCTTACACAGTGCTCCACTTCAGGCGCGAACGACTAAGCAGCCTCAATCTGGAACTTATCCCGAAGCCGTACAAGACCTGAACACGATTTCACTAAGAGGTATGCAACGTCATTGCACCTAAATACCTGAAAAGAGATGTGAACTTCCTGGAGAAAGTCTAGAGGCGAATAAAGCAGGCCGCGGGAAGGACCCTAAGAGGGCAGCCTGGAAGCAAAGCTATACCGGCTCTACAAATGCGACTACTCACCTCATGGAAAGCCCCCGCCAATGGGCGTGACCCTAAGCTCGGCTAAGGAAGCAGAAAGGTTCCTTTCGTTACCACACACTAGCCACTAGCCGGCCACCCAGCACTAGGGCCAGGCCAGACCGGCCATGGTCAGCGAGAAAAGCATCTTGCGAGGCACCCCACAAGCTGAAAACCAACAACCATGGTTGTCCATGGCATACCGGGACTAACAACCAGCACATTAGTAGAGAAGTATGCTCGTGATGTTCAACAGTGACAGTGGTTATCAGTGGGGATAGGGTTAAATGGGATAGTGGCGGCGGCGGTCTTCAGGCTGCCACGCCCCTCACGTTCGACGACGATAACATCACCCAGGTTGGTGGCTATTGACCATGGCTGTCAGGAACCTTTAACCAAAGTACTGCAAACTTCGTATATAGTAAAAGACAACATTTGTGGGAACATTCGCTGCTGCTGGAGCAGGCCAAGGACAACGCGACAACAGCGAACGACAGCCCCGCCTGGTGCCTTCCTGTAGCAAGTTTCGCAATTGCGCACGACTCCCCTCAATCTGGCACCACCAAGACACCCCATGTTGTTAGAAGCATATCCAGGTGCCTTTACAGTAATGTGAGGGGACTTAGAAGTAAGATGGGGGAACTACGATCTCTCTGTTCCTGCCTCGCTCCGAAGATCATAATCCTAACAGAAACTTGGTTATCACCAGATACTAGTGGCATCGAAACTAGCATAGAGAGTATGCGTCTGTTCGGGAGAGACAGGGAGTTTAGGGAAGGAGGTGGAGTGGCAATGTTTATGGGTGACGATCTTGAAAGTGAACGGGCAACTTTAACCCTACTTCTAGGGCTCTCAGGCTCTTTCTGGTGTCACTTTACGGTTTTGGACACACCAAGTGCCTGGTGGGGGGCGGTTAGCAGAACTCCTGCTAGCAACCTGGAACATGACCCACAACTGCTGCAAGTGATGTCCGAAGCGATGTCCATGGGATTTGACTAGATCATCATAGCCGGCGACGTTAATACCCCAACTCCCAATCTCGGGCAGGACAGGGGAATTTCAGGCCGAGGATTCAACCGAAACCTACTCAACACTATCCAAGGGGCTGGACTGCACCATGATATTGGGGATGACGCTCGCTGGGGGTTATGCGGAGAACCGTCCAAACCGGACTCCCTTCTTACCAGCGACTACCCACTAGCTGAGAACGCTCAGGCCCAGAACCCCCTTGGTGGCGGCGATTACGGCGTGATAGTATTCGACCTAGTATTCGACGAGCAACCGTCATGAGGGGGATCTCGCTCCTGTCTTTGCTGTAGCAAGGCAAACCACGTGGGGATGAACCAACGTCTGTCGACAGCACCACAGCCTCAGGAGCGGAGTAACCTCTCACGTAATCAACACTGGGAACTAGTCAGAGATATCATCAAGAGGGCTATCTCTGAAAACGTCCCAGTTATTGCAGCAATACCGAGGAAGCAAACCTCATGGCCGAAGCGAGGCACTGAATACCTTTCGAAAGCCAAGAGGAAAGCATGGCATAAGTGGAGGACCTCAGGAAAGGAGTTTGGCCACACCGCATATATGGCTCTAAGAAATCGATGTAACATCAAAGTGAGGGGAGACAGGTGGCTGTTCCAGATGAGCCCTACCCAGAAGCTCGAGGCGAATCCCAAAAACCTATATCGATTTATGGCAGGCAGAAAATCCACCGGCCGGGAGGCTTGCGTCCTGAGAGGCTTGAACGGAGAGAACCTCTCCGGACTAGAGGTTGCCTAGGCCTTTTGGTGCCACCTTCGATACGCAACCGAACACGTCTCCACCAAACCAAAATCGCTGACCGCACGACCAACGCTATGAGGACAGGCTGAAAGATCTAGGGCTCTACTCTCTAAGCTACTGTAGATTACGTGGTGGCTTGATAACGGCTTACGAAATACTAAGTAACCCAAGTCATCCGAACAGCGGAATCCTACTGAACGGCCACTGTGGCGATCCCCCTGGTAACCAAGACCCGTGTGGGTTCACACTTCTTCTCTCTGTGAGTTTGCGGCCACTGGAATGAATTGCCCACCGGGATTGCTACTGCTCCGTCTGTCGACAGCTTCAACAGGAGGTTGGACAGATATGCAGCAACGCACGGCTTGCACTCATCCAGCTGGGGTGTGGACTGGGATGACACAACCCACTAACTCGGCACGGCCAACCGTCACTGAACACTTTGTAAAACCACTATCACTGGGAACCTGGCTCAACTTTATACTTCCATATAGACGTCTCCTCCAGTTACCGCCCTTTACTAATGGAACTAATACTCCCATAAGCCGTCCCATACAATGTTATTTTCTCCTTCTCTTCCTACTGACTTTACGTTCTCACACCTTAATAAAGGCTCTCTCCATCACTCCTCTCCCACGAATCTGCAGATGTTTCCTCTTCCGTACCGTTTCCTTCTTAACCGTTTTTTTCCATTGTCTATTTTTCTTCGCACTTTCTCTCTCTTGGTTTCCGTGAGCATTTTTTCCACCTCCTTTTTACAACCAGTCCAGCCTATTATCTGCTGGCACGACACTTCGGGAACCCATCTGCACCGCAGTCCTTGGAATAGAAACGAACAAACAACAACACTCTTTAAAAACTTGACTGACGCCCAACCGCCGGTCTGGTTAACCAGAGCCACAGCAGTCGAGTGGGCAGACCTACTGCATCGGAATGCACCAGTGACCTGGAACCGTTCAGCAAGACTAAGAGGCGATCACGAAGAAATCAACTGGTTTACACTAGCTGGTAAAGAGATATTGGATATTGGAAACAGTTGTCAAGACCTGGGAGAGAGAACTCAAAAATTACAAGTTCCCTCTTCTCGCACTATTGATGTTGCATGTTGTTTGATGTTGTTACCTATAAACAGCGGTACTTCAAGCGTGCATTAAGGAAGTTATTTAAAGGGTATTTTTGGCATCTTGAGCATTGTTTCATCCCAATTTTCAATGAATCAGTTTTTCAGTGCAAATCAGGTAACTTTTACACGCTTTACTTACGTCGCAACTTAGTATGAAGACTCATTTTATCCGGAACATCTCCAAAACTATGGACCAGCGAAGACGTTTAGAGAGGTAAATTTTCAGTAATTCTGTGTTCCTAGTGAGCTCACTACAGAAAAAACAAAATCCCTATGATATATATGTAAACCCTTCGAACAACAAATATTTATTTTCCTGCACGTGTAGGATCTGTATGGATCAAACGAACACACTTCATGTTATCGATATCAGGATCATGCCACGTTTTAGTTCTAAAACGTCTACCTTTTCACCAACTTAATGCTACTTTATAATAACTACACAAACTCGTGTAGTTATTATAAATATAGAGTTACCTCTATATTTATTAAAAATTCTACGAAAAGGTGAGTCATCGAGGATTCATGATTAGGTTTGACCGCGCTCTTTGAATACCGACGTGTTCTGTCTCGTTTGCACTCTACTCGGAAATAACGATATATAAGCCCCCCCAGGCAGATATTCCCGCCAAGAAAGTTACAGTGTCACTGGAAAAACGTTTTGCTACAGAACGTACAGTTCTCGGTCGTAACTTGTTCATATCCAGTCTAAAGGCAGTACGTCATGCCTTGTTCTTATCGAATCTGGAGGCAATACCACGGTATTTATCACCGAAAAACAGTTGGCAACCATATAGTAACGGTGAACGCGATTCAGTTAATCAACTGGACTCAAGGATTGCTACGTACAAAGACGCAACTATCTTCTCAACTCGGAAATACTTCCTGCTGTTGATTTGTAGTCATCTAGACCGTTCAACTGCTACAGCTTCTGGTTCTCTTCGGGGGTCATTCACCAAGAAGTATCTTTCTTGGTCTTTACATACGCACTTGGGGTATTCTGTCAAAGTTGCTGACAGTGACAGAAACCGAGTACCAAGTTCCTGTTGGTAAGCTATCTGCTTTACGCTTCATTCTCCTCTTAATTTACATTACTGTAAGATAAATCACCTAATAAAATGGTACAAAATACCAGATTGCAAGCCCTTAACCGTACAACGAGGTCTGCAAGTGGACGTAATCCAGTATGTGCTAAAAAGGCTGGTTCGGCAGTACAGTCACCGTCTAAGATCCCCATAGCAGTGTCACGTCAGGCACAGCATTTGTTGAGACCGGCAAACCCCTGCAGTAGCACATCTGCAGTCATACCGTTGGTGGAAAATAATGCATAGGGGAAACGCATCACGACCGACATCACCATACAGGAAGTAAACTACTCCGTCGTCGACAAAGAGCGAACCTCTGACGACCGTGGTGTTTGCAAAGAATCGGCGGTGGAGGCTCAGAAAGCCTTTGCGTGCAACATCTGTCTTAGGTGGGTACACTGTGACTGTGATAATGGTTTCCTGGGGCAGTACTACAGCTTTATGACGAAGCACCCGTGTAAATGGGTGTGGTATATATGCCCACAATGCCGGAAATCACCGGCCATCACCACTGACAAGCTGGAAAACCTGGTTCACTCAAAAATGTTATGAAGAATGAGCTCCAACAATCTTCTTTCAGAACGCGGTCTAGCTCCACATGTGTGCAAAAATGCCACAGCTAAAGGCAGGGAAAATTGGCTCTCTCTTCAAGTGAGAAACCAAAAAAGTCCTTGCTTGTATCACCACCACCCAGACGATCCAACAGGACTGAACAACTTGAAGAAACAGGTTGCTCTGAGAACGAATGGACGGAAGTGAATAGCGCGAGGGGCAGATTAAAAGCGCTGGCTACCAAGCTTGATATTACACACTTGTAGGACAAGAGAACAGATTCCATCATTCTGTTCCACGTCCCTACACCAACAGACTCACTGTTAGAAAAAAGAGAACAGTCTGACAAGGAGGAGTGGGATGACTACTGCAGAAAGTTGGGAATAGAAGCCATCGCAGCCAATTTATGCCAGCTCTCCCGAGGAAGTAGAGCACCTCGAGACAAGCCGCCACCATTCAGGGTATCAGCAATGATGGCGAAACAGTCGGAGAGCATACTGCTGCTGTCGCGCCGACCGGACATTGTAGGCTCCTGCCCCATACGGGTGAAGCTAGACAAACCCTGGGTCACCCGAGAGGTAGAGGGGAAGTTCCCGCTTAGTTACCCTCATAAAGCCACAACCATAGTGGTGCACGGACTACCCGAACTGGTGGGTGGTTCCACGAAGCTTGATAATTACCTTCATGATATCGATCAATGGAGGTGGTTAGCAGCAAAAATGGGACTTGGAAATTTACCTGCCAGCAGCGTAAGTAGGTTACCAAGACCTATGCACTTGCAGAGCATCTCCTCACCAAGATTGCTAGCTGTACGCTTTGGCTGAAAAGCATCACTGACAGAAGCTCTCGTGGTATGGTACCGTGTGAAAGACCATACAGGAGGTGATATACGATGCTGTGAGAGTAAACCACGAGCTACTAGACTAGAAGATAGGAGGCGACCTCCGAGAACGCTACAAGCAGTACTAGTCAGAAAAGAATTAGCCAGTCAGCCATCTGTAGGCACAATAAGCGATACTGCCACAGCAGCAGCAGGGTGTCAAGAGGGGCCAGTAGGGGCTGGCCGGCAGAATCCGGTGCAACGGCACACTAGCCTCCAAACAAGTCCCCATATCGCACTAAGCCCAGAATGTAGCTCATTAACATGCCTCTACAGCAATGTGAGAGGTCTTAGGAGTAAGCTACTGGAGCTAAAAGCAATGTTCCACAATCTGCAGGCGGACACGGTTCTCCTCACGGACATGGTTGTCAGAAGGCATAGTGGACAAGGAAATATGTATGCCTAACCTGACCCTGTTCCGAAAGGACAGGCAGTTCAAAGAAGGCGGAGTTGCCACATATACTAGCACTCATCTAAAAGTCAAGGAAGTGACTGATGCTGTGTTCAGCTTACTGCGAGACTCCTTACTGTGCTATTTCACCATAGACCAAACCAAGTACCTGGTAAGAGTAGTATATGGGCCTCCCCTTTGTACGACAGAGTACAAGGCACAGTTGCTCAGTGCCATCGCAACAACCACCTCGGCAGCCTATGACCATGTAGTCCTAGCTGGAGACTTCAAAATACCGACACTCGACCCGGGTTGCGAAGTGAGATGTAGGCATAAATCCTTCGAACACAAACTTCGAAATACATTCATAGCTGCGGGACTAATAGAGAAGGTCGGGAAAAACGCCAGATGGGGACAAGACGGGAAAGGATCACCACTAGACTACGTTCTGACAGACGATGATCTTTTGGTGGACGATATCTGTGCCCAACCCCCCGTAGGTAAAAGCTAGCACGCATTGGTGAGATTCTCTCTGATAGCCAAAGAGACTACCAATAGTTGAGCCAGAAGCTTTCCGCCGTTACCGAAAAGCAGACTACCACCTCATGAATGGCGAATTCCTGGAGGATGCATGGCCGCAAGAATGGGACTCATTACCGATAGACGAACACTGGATAAAAATTAAAGATATTATCTGGAGCGCTATCGAAAAGAGTGTTCCAAAATTAGCCAGACGGTAACCTCTAAAACGGTCTTGGGTAACTCGCGCAACCCAAAGACAAATAGAGAGGAAAAAGAAGGCATGTTATCGGTGGCGTACATCACACAAAGAATCAGACATTCATAGCTACAAGACCTTACAAAACTTGTGCAATGTAAGAATTCGTAATGACAGGTATACATACCAAAGCAACCTGGCTGAACAGTTAAGTTGCAATCCGAGAAGTCTGTATCGGTTTGTGTCACAACGAAAGCCGACGAACAAGGGCTTAAACCTGAGCAGCGGGTCGGCCAGAGAACCCTTGGACAGCAGTGAGATAGCGGAATTGTTGAGCAGTCGATTTGGTGAGCAACCAAACCCAGTTATACATCCGCTACCGAAATCTAGCAATGTAAAGAAGTCTCAGGACTACGATACAAAGCTGATGAACATGAAGATTTTGTCAAGCCAGGTGTTTGCGAAACTTTCAACACTAAGAATAAGGAAATCCCCAGGCTGTGGCGACATAAAACCGGTTGTCCTAAGCAACTGTGCTGAAGTGCTAAGCACACCCATATGCAACCTGTTCACGCACTCGCTGGAAGTCAACTCCCCAAAGAATGGAAACGCGCAATCCCGTCACCAATCTTCAAAGGAGGAGGCCGAAAGAACCCGTGTAACTACAGACCAACAGCATTACTCCCCATACTTTCCAAGGTACTGGAAAGCCTGGTTGCAGATATTGTTTGGGTCTACCTTAACAGAAACAGCATTGTCCATCCCACCCAGCATGGCTTCAGAACCGGGCGGTCGTATGCCACAGACTTGATGACCGCTTGGGATGACTGGACTACCAGATGGGACAACAAACAACAAGTTCATGTTATCTTCTTGGACTTGGCCGAAGCTTTTGAAAGCGTCCCACACCACATTATGCTAGCCAAACTAGTAAAAGTGGTTATCACTGGACCACTCTTAGCATGGCTTACAGCATATCTAGAAGATAGAGTAGTGACGTGTTTCGCTCGTCTGTCAGCTTTTAGATTTTTCCACAATGAAAAACTCCCACTTGCAATACTCAATCTAAAAACATCGAACGTTTGCAGCACTTCTGTCCGTCCACGCACCTCACCCCTGCGTATTCGTCAGCTCACTCCTCAACAGTTGAAAATTGGCATTATTATTCCTTTGAACCAACCGGTCTACCTCCTGTCAGTGGTTCTTGGGCGTTTCAACTGCCAAACTGCCTTAGCTCTCGGTTCTCCTCGGAGGTCATTCCCCAGGAAATATCTTTCCTGGTTATACATACGCATCTGGAGCTTACGGTTAAACTCGTTGGTCAAGAGCAGAGGATCAAGTGACAAGTGTCTGAAGGTGAGCCAACATAAATTATCTTCCCTTTTCTATTCTGTCCTTTTGCTGCATTCAGTCTTCAACCCTCTTATTGTTGTTAACTACTTGTTTTCCCAAGAAGTTTATATCATAGCGACATGTCTGCCCAAAACGCTAGGTCTGAAGCTTTGACACGGATAACGCGGTCGTGCACAAAACGGCCAGTAACACCCTAAACAACACACTAGTCTGTACTAGAAGACAAACAGAGGTAGGGCAGAACACCGAACTTCTAAAGAAGTGGCCAACCCATGTTTCTAGAATTCCAGTCGCCATCAGACAGGTGACACAGAGTAGCACTAGCCCGTCACAAACTAGTCCTATCTTGAGCAAGGATCATACCATGCCTGAAATAGAAGACGACGTAAAAGGCTTCAGAACAAGGCAGCCACAAGCAGTTCGCCACAATCCGTAGCACCTTATTCATGGAAGGAAGGCTGTATTACGACACCCGATGGCTGCAGTGTTTGCACCAAAGTTGTTTCGGTAGTCGATGAGGCATTTGCATGCAACCTATGTCAACGATGGGCGCATTGCCACTGCGATACCAAAGTCCCCCGACAATACTATAAGCTGATGAAGAGACAACCATGCAAGTGGTTCTGGTACATCTGTCCAGAGTGCAGGAAAATGCCCGCACTCCGCACAGAAAGCCTGAAGGAGATGCTCTCCGCCACGCAAAAGCTACCAGCATCCTCGAATAAAGTAGGGTTAACACCAAAGGATAACACAGAGAGACCTGGAAACAGACCTAGAGCTCCAGCTGTGGGCACGCCACCTCGCGTGGGGACCATATTAGGTCAAGTCTCCATACCCCTACCCGGCCCCAGGGGACGTCAAGCGCATGGCCAAAGACATCGACCGCCGAAGCCTCTACGAAACCCATTCCGAACACCCCACACACCGTGACTGAGAAACAACCAGTGGAATTACTCAAACCCATTGGGAAGTCGGGCGTGCCACCCACAACGAACCCAGGTCACAGGAGGACCAACTCGATCATTTTGTTCAACGTCGATGTATCGACAGACTCATTGTTGGTCGAGAGGGAACAATTTGACAGCCGAATGTGGACCGACTACTGTCAGATGCTGGGACTCCCTCCCCTCCCTGCAACTTTATGTCGCCTTTCTCGAGGAAGCCATGCACCCCGAGATAAGCCACCCCCTTTACGTGTGTCCCTAAATACCGCCAAAGAGGCTGAAGACACACTCCTTCACTCGCGACAACCGGACGTTGTTAATGCCCACAAGGCAAGAGGAGAGACGGCAACCACCAAAACCTCTGGAGTCAGTGGTCGTCACACAGGCGCTGACCAGTGAGTTAGATACATCAAGTAAAGAAGCCACCGCTGCTACAGCCCCCACCCAAGTTAAGAACAAAACAAAAAACGGAACAATGCCAGTCCTATGAGGACTGGCGAGGCTAAAATCAACCACATAAGCTATCATCCCTCGAAAATCCACAACCAGACCTCTTCTCTCACCAGGCACACTCTAATATGTATGTACAGCAACGTTAGGGGGCTAAGAGGGAAGGTAGCAGAAATGAGGACGCTGCGTGAACATCAGCACTACGACATCATATTCATCACCGAATCCTGGCTCTCATCGGACATCTCCGACGAAGAGATGCGTGTTGCTGGCATGGAACTCTTCCGCAGGGACAGGGAACATAGAGCAGGGGGGGAGTGGCTATCTACGTAAACTCCTGTTTAAAGGCAAGGATGGTTAGCGATACGGCCTTAACCCAGCTCCCAGAGTCTCTATGGTGCTACTTCACTCTCTTCTTTATTCTCTCTTCATTCCTTTACCACTACCTTACTATCCTCTTTCAGGTACCTACACAGACAGGAGTCATGGCAGTTCTCTAAACTTCCCAGCAACCTGTAGCTCCCTAATCACTCTACAAATTACAACCTACTAACCCACAAAACATCCACCTCACCGAAGCTAAAAGCAAGAAAGCAGAGGGGATTTCCTCGTCCACTGCAGGAGTGAACCGAACAACTGGGACCAAGCCCTAAGAACTAGACGCGAGAGATCAAGAACTACCAGTTTTCTACGCTCGCACTATCAATATTGGATACTGGATAGAGAATTCTGCACCAAAGTAAACAGAATCCGATCAACCTGGAGGGAAGTAAGAACAGGCGTTTCTCAAGGAGCGATCTTTGGACCACTCCTATTTTAACTGTATATAAACGACCTCCCCACTAAAATCTCATCTATCCTCCCATTCACCGACGACGTCAAAATGTGAAGGACGATAGGCGACGAAGAGGAGTGCTCCAAAACGACCTGCTGCAGCTGGAGTCCTGGTCAGATGCAAACGGTTTAAGCTTTAATTTGGAGAGGTGCAAGGTGGTGTATCTTCGCACACCAGAGGCGATGAAAATCAACTACACTCTTAACAAGCGTGAAATCACCAAGGTATTCACAGAGAAGGACCTAGGACCAAACTTCTCTGATACACTGGATACTACTACTGGTATCTATTAGAGGATGGCAGCGAAGGCGAACGCCAATGTGCACTTTCTAAGAAGGCAACTTGGATTGTTAACCCCAGAGTTATTCCTCAAGGTATTCATAACCTACGTTAGAGGTGTTCAACACGATAGCCTCTCCACTACTAAAGAGAGACGCAAATTCTCTCGAGAAGGTACAAGGAAGAGCAGCAAAGTTGATTGTCGGACCAACAGGCAAAACATGTGCGCAACTTCTCAGACAGCTCAACTTGTTCACATTGAGCTATCAAAGAAAACGAGGTGATCTGATAACAGCCTACATGATCATTCATCAAGTGGACCGCCCAAATAGGATAACATTATCGGTCCAAAACCAACAATCCAGTGGGAACCCCACTAGCATACCCCACCATAGGGCAAAGACTAGAGTAAGATCTAATTTCTTCTCCCGTGGAGTATGTGCCTTATGGAACGCTCTGCCAAAAGAAGTGGCCACAGCCACATCAGTCAACTCCTTGAAAAGACTACTGGATGAGTATATGAGCGCAAATGGCTTGCCACGAACATATGTTAGTAGCAACCGGTGATACGCCCTTCCATCCCTGTATTCCCCAACCCCAGTACCTGCAGTGAGACGCACCTCTCCTCTATATTATTACCAGTCATATGTATCTTTTCAAAAGTACTTTTCACTTCTCCTTTTCTCACTCCCCACTCACCCCTTTTCTATCACTATATAAATAACGCTTAACACTTACTTGCGGGTGCCCACAACAACAGGAATTGCAAACGGTTGATTGATCTTATCAGCAGCTCTGTTGCTCCCCCCCCTAAAGTAGCCAAGCTACAATTTGCAGATAAAACACCTTCAAATAGACAAACAATACCTCCAATGCTATAAGCAAGAAAACGTAAAGACCACTGCGACCATCGAAGGAGTGCAACGGAACAAAAAGAACCAAGCCTCAAGATCCAGAAGTGAGGGCTCAAAAACTGCAAGTTTCCTCTACTCGCACTGTTGATGTTGGATGTTGTTGGAAGAAGATATTGGATATTGGATGTGGTAAGCGCGATTTGTGGTTAGAAGTGTACACTCTCGATGACATCTGATATAGTTAACATTACTGAACTGAGTATACCGCAGCTTCAGGAGCTTGCAAGACAGTTGGAGCAAAAAATGCAATTCATATCTGCATCAATACAGCAATTGAAATCTCTCCAGACACAATTTATTTCCTCGAAGAATTGTCTCAGCGAACTGACTCCAGAGAGACAAAGTAGTGATATCCTTGTTCCTCTTACTTCGACTTTATGTGTACCTGGCAGGCTTTCTGATACTTCACACGTACTGGTAGATATTGGCACTGGTTATTATGTTGAGATGGTATGTTTACGTTTGATGTAACTAGAACTCTATTCCAGACAGTTTCGGAGGCAGAGAGTCATTTCAATCGTAGGATAGAATATATCACCAAGCAAATACAAAAAATTCTTCCGCTTTTGGAAGAAAAAAGACAAGTTCACAAGTCGATCTCAGCAACTTTAGACTCCAAAATCCAAGAGTTTATTAAAGTTCGGTCAGCTACATGTTCCTAAGCTGTTTCTGTTGATATATATATATATATATATATATATATATATATATATATATATATGTAATTTTCACAGTGGTATTTTTTTGTTTCGTCCGCATCTCACATGATATTCATACACATGTTTGTTCGGTTCGATAAAGACTGAAATTTTGTATGGTCGATGAGCGTTTGGATGTGCGGATTCGTATAAAGTCTTGTCTTATTCAGTTTGTCTTTTTATTGGTATTAGACATCATATTTTGTGGCTATCTTTACTCTTGCAACGTAAATATACCGAGTAAAAAAGTTTTGAGTTTGGTTAAAAGCAGTGGATAGAACAGATCACAGAAAATAAAGTGAAGTATACTTTCGGCAAATGTGGTGATTACCACATAGTGTAAGCTGTCTAGTTTATTTTGGTTTAGTATTTTGGACGTAATTAAGTGTCTGTTCGGAAGCAGTGTTCATTTAACTTTTCAACACGATACTTAAAAACAGCAAAATATCGCATGTTAGCTCCAACAATGTATGCTTTCCACTTCACAAAAACAAATGAGAAATTATTAGATTGATTTCTAGTCGTAGTCTTGATTGCTGTTTAGAACAGTTACTTTCGATGAGTTTGAACGATACAGTGACGAGCATAGTCTGTGATTGTGAAATCGTATAGTTATCGAATTTTCGCTTCTATATTATAACGACAATTATCATCTGTTTGTTTGACATCCTAGTATGCGAATCTGAACACGATTAATGTTTTAATACTACCTCGATTTGTTATTAGGTAAGTCACATGAAATAAGTTGATTACGCGTAACTTAAATCTTTCAGTGCAATTTTATAGTATTTCTTTTTTTGCTACAGTAAACAGATTTTGTGAAACCGTGTAAATAGCTGGTTCTGTGAGAGGGAGTTATATACTTCCTCTACATCTAACAATACAGTGAAAATAGTATTGAAGTGTTACTGTACTACATAATAAAGTCAAATATTTGCAGAAGGCTCAGTGTATGATGAGACCGACATCATAGACAACCTCGTTCGAAAATTACTGCATTGCTTTGGGAACAAAAAGTGCAGATCACAAACTTTCATACTCCTGAAGCCGAAAATGTCACCGGGAAGGCAAGTGATCGGTGCATACGATATCTATTGCTGACAAAAACCATAAATTTGAAGTCACTAGTATCATCATCATTATCAACATAGGACCAGGCATTACTGCGTAACGGTCCGAGTTGCCACACCTCATATCAGCACATCAAGTAAAAAGGTAGTGAGGTGAAGGATGAAGATAAGTGAATGCAGTCAAAAGAAATATAAAGTACGAGAAGAAGTCACTAGTCCCAATAAGTATTACTGCAGCTACCCTGGGGTTATCCGAACATCTCACTTTCACTTAGATCATTTAGCACCAATTTCATCAGTACCTGAATCAATTCAGTTCATATAGCTGAACAGATCAAAGCACCCCAAAACTAACCTAACATCCGCTGTGCAATTCACCTCACTGACTGTACTTAAAATATTCATTTCCAGTAATATATTTGAAAATATCTCAGACCATTACAATTTTAAACGAAAGAATATTTCTAATTTGCTTTGCGTAAGCGGTTGATATCAGAAAAATCCAACGTAATCTGTATGTTTGAACAGACAGTCTTTAATCTTATTTTTATTATTTATTTCTAGTTTAATTGGGAAAGCTATTTTACTCTGCACTAAATGTTACAATCTAGGGATTTGGACTCCAGGTTATTGTTTATTGCTAGCCTATACAACCGAGTTTCTGATACGTAATTTATGATGAGACTTTTATCCGAAATCTTCAATCTACTCACCGCTAGTTTGATATGAAAGTCGATCCAGTTGAAGAAAATTCAGATATCTTCAGATCCCAGGTAAAATGCATTTATAACATAAAAATCGTGAACTCTTCCACCTGTCTTATTGTTCTCTATGGATCCTTATGTGATTGGCCAGTTTTCTGTTAGCTAAATTTGGAAATGAATAAATTTCACTGAAATTTATTTGAACCAATTGAATTATTACTCTTCAATAAGTTCTGCCTAACAGACTATTTCGTCAATGGGGCTTGTTCTGTTTTCTGTCACTCAACTCTGTAGCAGACGCAAAATCAAATGAAGTGTATTATAGTGAATTTATGAACTAAACACACATTTATAACCGTTTTCAACAATCACTCAAATGCATATGAAATATTCGTTTGAGGCACTACAACTCTATTGGTTTTCCTTATATTCTATTTTCATTAAGATAGGATTCGTATAAATATGTCGGTTCTGATAATTTGAATGAATCAGCTGACTGCTTTTGGGCTTTTCGATCGTCTTAGTTTTGAATTGCGTTTAAAAACAGTTTTGTAGTTGCGGTTTTTGTTCTTCCTGTGTTAAATCAAAACTTCAAGTTGCACTGAAAACAAGAAATATTATTTCATACTGTCAGCTCATAGTACACAATTCAATATCATCTATAAGTTCGTATCGGCACACTCAAATTTTGGTTACAGGTGTTTGTATATAACCTTCATGGTTTGAGGGGTTTTATTTTCAAAATGTAGTAATTTATGTATCGAGTTTTGGTCTACAGACTGTGTTTTCGTTTCAGGACGAACGTCAGCCTGGAGATTTAGAATGTTACCTTACCATGTACCACCCGTATGCTCAAACTTCATTTGCACAATGTAATCTGTCTAGACAAATGTGATCAGGGTTATCCCTCAGGGTAATTCATAGTTTTCTTTGTGTGAGCCTTCTTGTCCCAACAGACTGCCTGCAATGGCGAGAAATCACTTTCTATATACAACTGGTTGAAACTTAGTTACCACTGATATTTACCTATGATGACTTTATTGTGTCTTAGTATATTTCTCCACTTCATCAAAAATAACTCTGAATACATTAACTGGTTATCGAACTTATCTGATTTGAGTGTATCCTGATTCCCTTGAGGGTGTAGTTATGCTCTAAAACTAAGGTTCAGAATGTAGAGTTCACACAGGCTGTTAACGCACTTAAAGCAACTACAATGTAAAGGTGCAGAACAAATACGTTTTTTTTTTTAAATCCAGGGGGTTTTAGCAATGGATTGAAGTTTGTGATTTACACCACTGGTTAATATGATGGTATTGTACCTCTATCTAGTGGTAATCTTTTTGAATCACATGAATTTACCAACTCACCTCAGGGTCTAGAATGGTTTTAAACGTCACCTTAAACAGCTGCTGAAATAACCATTTTGGGTTGTGCATTTCATTAGAAGAAAAACTGTTTTTTCGACCGAAAGAAAAAAAATCTGATTGGTCCTTCCAGTCATTGCTAGGGTGGCCTGTGAAGTTATTCGTAATACTGACTCCATAAATGACTTATTCTGTATATAATTATTACTTCTCGTCTGTACTATTCACCAATGCGATTAATCATTTGACTGCCCGCAACGTTGTAAATATAAGCTAAAATGAGTTCATTACTCCCTAACGGTACAAATTGCCACGCCATATATCAGCAGATCAAGTAACAAACTAATAAAA
The DNA here is from genome assembly GCA_944470555.2 of Heterobilharzia americana. Classification (NCBI taxonomy): domain Eukaryota; kingdom Metazoa; phylum Platyhelminthes; class Trematoda; order Strigeidida; family Schistosomatidae; genus Heterobilharzia; species Heterobilharzia americana. Next base: position 47,029,662 of record OX104127.1, read on the forward strand.
TGGAAGGTGAAGAAAGAAGGAACAAAAGAAGTAGAAAGTAGTGAAAAAGAGGATGAAAGATTGAGGAAATGCTGAATTCAGTGTTGCGATTAAGTCTAAGACTGTATAGATGCGTCTGTCACTGACATCGGTTCTGGGCATTAAAAACCAAAGTTTAAAACCACTGGTTTTTTGTTACAACGACGCCAACCGTGGTCTCCCTTTGCCCTATATAGCTCAAACCAACAGTCAAAGACTGCATACACTGATGCCATGTTTTGTTCTAGCCAATCCGAGCCCTTTTCCATTCTGAGCCTATTTCAGCTAACATTGCGTGACGAGGTAGACGGTGACTGAGCCTGCGCAACACATCCCAGTCATCTAAGTCCATAAAGGTTCACAACCTCACCGACTGAATTTCCTATCCTTCCTAAAGCCCTGCACCTGTCTTTAGATATGGTGACACCTTGCTTATGCTAGGAAGGTAACGGTTGTCAAACACCTGAACTCTTTGCATTTCCTCTACCGTTGATGGCCATGTTTTACAGCTATACAGTAGAACAGAGGAAACTACAGCACAGTGCACCAGATCCTTAATAGACATTCGTATATCGAGGTGGCACCTCAGATGTCGTAAGTTGGCAAAAGCCGGTCAAGCCTTTGATATCCGTGCAAAGATTTCGTCGGTCACCGACCCATTAGGTTTGATCCAACTTCCCAGATAAGTGAAGTGGTCAGCACACTAAACTGCTTCACTCTCTGTTGTTAGACAAGGCACCGCTGAAGACCAGCCCCGGAGCAACAATTTAGATTTAGATGGTGAGAAACGCATCCTAAACATTCTCAAATTCCCACTCAATGTGTCCAGAAGACTGCATTTTATCAGCGTCTTCAGCTAACAGGACCATTCATCTGCGCATTCTGGATCTATCAAGAATTCTCCTGTAGTCAGATAAATTCCTGTGAAGTCAGATGATGAGGGGAGACCTCCGTAAGACCGTCTATGAATCTCCGTAAACCCAAAGGCTGAATTTTACAGATCCACCATTTTGACCAGGTGAGGTTAAGTGAGTAACCGAACTTGGGTCGTTTATATGCGTCTCACAAACACAACACATGCATGGTTCAAGCTGCAATATTTTTGGCTAGTGAGGCTTGTCAGTCGACTTGGTGGAGAGTATGGACATTGAAAGCCCCATTTCCATAGGGAAGATAGAATCATCATGGCACTGCTGGTCACCCAAGGGAAACATCTTGACATTTGTTTTGTATCTAATCACTATCCAACACCTTCCTGGTATGGTAGAACCTCAAAAGAATAAGTGTTCCACCAGCATAGCCCACTGGGTCACTGTGATATGCAAGCTCAACAGCCACGTCAAGGTAGCAGCTTTCGGTCGTATAGTTGTGATCTGAGTCATGTCATGGACATCTGAATTACGTGTCCACAAAGCGCAATGATTCATTAAAATGAAAACCTGGTTTCATACATAGAAAATGGAATAGCGCACAGTAATTGATTTTAATTAGCGTGCAGTTTCTTCGGAACCATGGGTCATATGAAAATGGAAGGCTCTTTGATCAAACCATATGATTATACTATAAAATAGTTGCTAAGACGAATGTCATTTAGGGTAAGAGTAACAATATGATCGGTAATACTTGTCTGAGATCCATATTTTCCCTTCTTTGGTTGGTATGGCGAGTAGACGGACATTAATATAGCCTTACTGACTGCAAAGACTCACATTTAAAGGAATGGTCATTGCAGGCAATGTGAAAGACATATCATTTAAGAACGAATGTCGTAAATACCAGTGTATTCCCAGCAAATTTATGTGTCTTCCAGGAGACCAACTAGAAGGACACTGGAAATCTTTCATATTGTTCAAAACTGTACAGTGAACTCATTGATTTCCAAGAGCACAGTCTGAATATTTGCAGTTATGCATAAGGATAGCTAGATATCAAAAAATGTCATAATTCAGACAGCTAGTGTGCTCAGAATGTGGCCCAGCAAGATGAAATCTTAGAACAAATGGTCACGGTAACCTAAGTCATATAAAAATCCCTTAAACCTCTAGAAACTGGACTTTTCGTTAAAAAGTTATAAGGACAGGTGTATCAACCTACTATTGCGTTTAATACTTATTTGTCTTGAGTATAATTTTGGTATAAATACCAACCCTGTTATACACACTGTTATCTACACTGCTTTCTAGCTTTTTCGTTTGAATTTGTATGAAATTTTGAAAGAAGGCTGTGGGGAGGTGAGGTAACTAGTGTTGACTAATTGGTCCAAGATAAAACTGTTGCTTGACTTGCGTTATCCTTTGGACAGCCAAAAAGGATGGTGCTCGGACATCCGTTATTAAAGATTGTACTCGATGCGGCCTACATAATCAGCACCACAAGAACAGGTAAATTGATAAACACACATGAATGTAGCCCATAGAGACAGTTTATCCTTCACACCAACTTGAATTAACCGTCGGCTGGGGAAGACCATTCAGAATTCGCTAGCTAAAGACATTTATCTAATTTTTTTACAAAGTGATTTTTTGGTAGTTTTGCTACGTGTTTCCCTTTGGATTCAACATTTATCAATAAGATCTTTAATATGGCAAGAAATCTTTCTTACTGCTGTTTTTTTCACTTATTTTGCAATGCATTTTTGAAGGTCAGCCGTTCTGAATAAGTACTTTTTCCGAGCTGTTTGGTCAAGTCGCAAAGCTTCTATTTTCTTCCTAGACAATATCACCAGCACTAGCTTCAGTATGAAGTGAGCCATCAGTATTTCTCCTTGAGCGATTCAGTAGCTTGCCCTGACAAAGTGGTTTGTGATTGGTCATTTCGTTCAACTGTTTTATCATGGACTGCATAGATGTTCCTGTCGGCTGTTTCTCTACCTGACGTGACCGTGTATTTGTTTATCATTTTTTCTTATTATGAGGTGATTGAGGATTTTAATTTTTAGGTAGTATTCATCATCATCATCACCTGAGAGCACTGGATTGGGTCTATTTATGTCAATCTGTCGATTCCTGACTGAACTGAATGGCTAGCTTCTAAGAAGTTCTTGATATTCTTTGTTTCCCGACCGATAGCTGCTACCTTGACGTGGTGGTCGGGCTTGCATATCACAATGACCCAACGAGCTATGCTGGTGGAACGCTTGTTCCCTCGAGGTCCTACCATACCAGAAAGGTCTGTTGGGTAGTGGTTAGACGAAAAGCAGTTACCGTTATAGTGTAAATTGCTACACTATGATGGGGGTCTGAGGGCGAAGTCGTACTGCTGCTAGCTGGATGGGGTGTGACAGCAGTAAGGTGTTTCCCTTGGATGACCAGCAGTGCCAAGCTGATGCTGCCTTCTCAGTGGAAGGGGGGTTAGAAAAGGTCGGCCCCAAAAATAACACACTCCACCACGCCCCACGGTCTGCCGGGCCGGCGGTGTTGGTTCACTTGTCGTTTCCTTTCGCTCATCCGGCCCCAAAAATACAAAAATTCAAAATAATCATACTCAAAAGGCTGGGTGTGACAGGCCTCAAGCAGATGTCCGATGGGCTCTGCGGTCACACAAATCTCTTTCAGGTACCTTAAGAAGAAATAGCCTTCCACGGTGTGGGCAGCCGGGAAGTGTCAACCGCCCTCACAACTCTGTCAGCACCCAAGTTTCTTCTGACTGCTATCCTCCTCCTCCATCATTACCTTCTAATCTTCCTTCACGTCTCTTAATTAATGATGCTGCATCATCTTCAATTTCTCCTACCTCTGCAGCCTTCGACAACGATCTGAGTCCACAGAACAGCATCCCTGGTCTCCTTAAACCACGCTCCAAATTACATATTGGAGCCTTCAATGTCCGCACCCTCCGTCAAATTGGCCAACAGGCTTCGTTGGCAAAGACTCTAGCAACTCGGGGCATGGATGTGTGCTGTGTTTGTGAGACACGCATACAGGACCCAAGTGTGGTTATTCACCTGACCTCTCCTGACCAATCTGGTGAATCTGCAAAATTCACCCTTCGAGTTTCTGGAGATTCGATAGCTAGCTCTCGTGGTCTTGCAGGTGTAGGTATAGCATTAAGCACCAGGGCAGAAAACTCACTACTAGACTGGATCCCAGTTGATAGTCGCCTCTGCGCTATGAGGCTGAACGGCACAGTGAGAACTAAAAGGAATAGTGAGACTCGCCGTTGTCTCTTTGTAATCTCTGCTTACGCACCCACTGACTGTAGTTCGGATGAAGTGAAGGACGAGTTCTACCATAAACTGTCTAACCTCCTCTCGAAAGCCAAACGTTCGGACGTAGTGGTTGTTGCAGGTGACCTCAACGCACAGGTGGGTAGACTGAGTGAGGCAGAAAGGCACTTAGGTGGCACTTTCGGAATCCCAGCTGAACGTACAGATAACGGTGATCGCCTATTACAACTATGCTCAGATAACCGCCTATTTTTAGCCAGCACAAATTTCAGACATAAAGAAAGGCACTGTCTGACCTGGCGTCCACCGAGCTCGACTCAGCGATGGACACAGATAGACCACATTGCTATTAGTCATCGCTGGAGAGGATCGGTGGAAGACTGCCGCTCCTTCTGGAGTACGTGTTTGGACAGCGATCATGCGTTGGTCCGAGCACGTATATGCCTGCGTCTCAATGGACGTAGAAAAAATTTGGCAACAAAACCACTACGAGTTCTGCTGGACAACGAAAACACCAAAGCCGTGTTCAGTGAGAAGTTGGCTAGGCAGTTATCGGAACAAAAGACTGTCACTCATCCAGAAGAAGCTTGCTGTAAAAGCAGCACTGGAGACTGTAGCCGACTCCAAGATAATGGCTAAAAAGAGCCAGTGGATATCAGCAGCTTCTTCCAAACTAATGGATGCACGTGAATGCATCCCTGCAGGCTCTGAGTACAATGAAGAGCGAGCGCAACTTAAAAATAAACTGACGAAAAGTCTGCGCAACGATCGTGAACAGTGGTGGGCAGCAAAGGCTAAAGAGATGGAAAAGGCAGCGGCGATCGGTAACAGTAGACAGTTATTTAGACTTATTAAGGAGACTGGGGGGAAATGGTCAACAACAGTTAGTGGGAGAAGGACGGATCGGCGATTCACTCGCAGGGAAGGCGACTGGGACGATGGGCAGAACACTTTGAGGAACAGTTTAACTGGCCTCCAGCCACCATTGCGCTGCCCGCTATCCAGTCGGACCCTGAATGGGACATAGAGACAGGTCCCCCAACACTAGAAGAAGTTGAGAAAGCGGTAGGTAGCCTGAAACGGGGAAGGGCAGCAGGACCAGACGGACTACCTGCTGAGGTATACAAGAATGGTGGTAGAGTTCTCTTAGTCAGGCTAACGGAAGTGTTAGCCAGTATATGGGAATCAAATACGATCCCCTCCGACTGGTCTAAGTCACTCATCATCCCAGTCTTCAAGAAAGGCGAGAAGTCCTCTTGTGATAACCACAGAGGAATCAGCCTGACAAACATAGTGTCTAAGATCCTAAGTTCTATAATTCTCCGACGCCTGAGTGGAGCTCGGGAACAGCAAGCCCGAGAAAACCAGGCAGGCTTTAGACCTGGCCGTGGATGTATCGACCAAATATTCACACTGCGCCAGGTCCTGGAACATAGGCATGCTTACAGACGCCCGACAATAGCTGTATTTCTCGACCTGAAGGCGGCATTTGACTCCGTTGATCGAGAAGTCTTATGGCAGTGTCTGTCACTGAAAGGCGTGCCTAGTAAGTACATCACCTTATTGAAAGCTCTCTACTCGAACACTTGTGGGCATGTTAGAGCCTATGGTGAGTTGTCCAGGGAGCTATACTCATCAAGTGGTGTCCGTCAAGGATGCCCACTATCCCCATTCTTATTTAATTTTATCATAGATATTCTTATGGAGGTTTCCCTCTCGTCACCTAATTACACAAACGTTGACCCAATCACAGGTGAATTTTCCTTAGATCTAGAATATGCAGATGACATAGTCCTGTTAGGTGAAGACGCTGACAAGATGCAGAGTCTTCTGAACACTTTGAGTGGGAATTTGAGAATGTTTGGGATGCGATTTTCACCACCCAAATGCAAATTTTTGCTCCAGGACTGGTCTTCAGCGGTACCGCGGTTAACAATAGAGAGTGAAGTGGTTGAGTGTGTTGACCACTTCACTTACCTGGGAAGTAGGATCAACCCTGGTGGGTTAGTTGCCGATGAGATTTCTGCACGGATACAAAAGGCTCGATTGGCTTTTGCCAATTTGCGCCACCTATGGCGCCGCCGTGATATTCGTTTGTCTATTAAGGGTCGCGTGTACTGCACAGCAGTCCGCTCTGTTCTACTGTATGGCTGTGAAACATGGCCATTGAAAGTGGAAGACATGAGAAGGCTTCAGGTGTTTGACCACCGTTGCCTTCGTAGTATAGGACGTATTCCGTGGTGTCACCATGTGAGTAATGCAGAAGTTAGGTGTAGAGTTTTGGGAAGAAGAGGTAAGTCAGTCGACGAGGTTGTGAACCTTCATCGACTGAGATGGTTGGGACACGTACTACGTATGCCTAGTCACCGATTGCCTCGTCACACAATGTTGGCTGAGGTGGGTTCAGGCTGGAAAAAGGCCCGAGGTGGCCAGACTAAAACATGGCACCAATGTATGAAGTCTCTGACTGTTGGTTTAAGCCATGTAGGACGATGCAGACTAGGTGGTTGGGGTCCACGGGACAAGAGGAACCAGTGGTTGGAGACCCTAGGTGATATGGCTCAGAACCGAAGTCAGTGGCGCAGATGTATACACACATTATCCTCATCTTAACAACGCTATACCGAATCTCACTATTTTGTCACTCCTCTTTCCTTTCTTCTCGTACTTTATATTTCTTTTGACTGCATTCACTTATCTTCATCCTTCACCTCACTACCTTTTTACTTGATGTGCTGATATGAGGTGTGGCAACTCGGACCGTTACGCAGTAATGCCTGGTCCTATGTTGATAATGATGATGATGTTTCCTGCATCCAAGATTCCTATATTTTCAAAGTTGAATTCATTTGCATAGTTGTCCACGTCCATTGTTTCGATCTAGAAGTTTCGTGACGTTTAATAGCCAACTGAAGGTAATGTAAACTAAGGCGTAAAGGGTAACTAGTTTGTCTAATGTAATGCTGATCGCATCTGTCGCAGTTGATTCTGTAAATGATAATTGTTTTGTCTTCTGTGGTTGTTGCGTCGTTTACTCTGAATGATATGGCTCCAAGGAAATTTGTTGGTTTACGCTCAACATTGATTCCGAATAGTTTCAGTAATCTAGTCGTGATCTCTGATACGTTCTTTATGTATTACTGAACGGTCCGTTTCTGTGAATGACTTTGTAGTTGGTGATGGACAGAATAGTCAGCTTCTGATAAAGTTTCTTTGGTAACCGTTCTTCTTTAGGACAGATATCAAGTAATTTTCTTCATTTCTCCGTGAATTCGTTGTACGGCAGTGTGTTCTGGCTTTTTGCAATAAAGCCCTCATATAACTAATTTTGTGCTTTGTTGGTATTGTAGTTCAGGATTTGATTAGTGTTTTTAACTTTCTGCATGCTTGAGTCTCCTGCCTATATGTTCAACTCTGAGAGTTCAAATTCTAGATATTATGGCTCCCGAATATCAGCACATAATCCAATTTCTAGAATCATTGAAAGGATTCACAGAAATCCTGTAGTGATGTTCACTTTGTTATATTCTCCTAAAGTTGAATAGGGCAGATTAATGTTACCTTACCATATTCAGGTGAATTAAATTTAATCCTACCCTTAGCTTTCAAATTTTGTCCATTGCAAAATATAAAGTGATTATGTTTTTACAGTGAATGTAATTATAGAGTCTGAGAAGACCTATAGGTCAGCGGTAAAGTCTACTTGTTATCTGCACTATATTTTAAGTGACTGTGAACTTTATAATAACTTGCAGTCCTTTCTGAATAACTGAGTTCATAATGAATTTCATTATAGCAGGAAATACTTGCACAGATTGGCAGATTAGTTGAAGACAAGTTTTCAAACTTGAATTCATCTTTTGACGTTCACTGTCGAAATCTTTAACCTACTTCAATGTTACATGGATAGGTCTCCGAAAACTAAGTGATATTCTGTTGAATAGTCTTATGTGCTAGTCAATTTCTATCAGTTAATTTTATATTACTATCCGCAAATTAGCATTCTTGCAATTTAATCACTGTCAGTTGGTTGAAAGCATCAGGCGATTTCAGCATAGATACCTCAGTGGTAATGTGCGTAACTGCATCACTGAATAGAGTTTGCTCAGATCTCTGAAGTGGCACCAACACCTCCGAGATTGAAGTACGGAATCACTGAAGAGTACGAACAAATACGAAACCTCGGTTAACAGATTCCTACATATTTGCGATATCTACCTGACACTATTCAAGTGATTTTTAATTAGGTGGCCAATATCAGCCCATCATGATAACTAATTAAATGTGATTATCATGATGTAAACCTTTTTTCACAAAATGAGGGAAGTAAATAATGTTACGCTGTTATGCATTTTTCATGTTAGATAATTCAAAACACCTAAACTGAGTGATAAATGCTACAAAACTAGCCTATAATTAAACACTGTGAAAACTCCAGAATTTACTCACCAATTATCGAATTCGTTAAGCTTAGTTGGATAAAGCTAAGTGAAAAATTAGTGAGTGAATTAAAAGTATTGGTAACTAAAACTGGGGAAGCTATTTTCATCCTAGTATATCATATCATATGAATATGGACAATAAATCATGTCCGAAACGTTATCCATTGATTAATGCTGTTTCACTTAGTGGCATATCTAATAAGCAGACTAAAATTGAATTACAATATGTCACAGTGCCCAATTTGTGCTCCTATATTATGGTAATGAAGGTTTTGTGTAGAAATGTCAGTTGCAATAGGCTGACTAAAATTAGTACCATACTGTTGACAGAATTCTAGAATCTAAGTGACGTAGTTAGTAGATAATTATTTCAATTTAGAGGTTTGTGGGGATTTATTTATTGACTTCAAGTTGGTATTCATCATGAATTGATATCAGTTGGAGAAACTTTGGAAACCCGAGAGCGCGGGATTACTAATGTTTCTCCAACTGATGTCAGTTCAGGATGAATACCAAGCTGAAGATAAACAGTTGTATTTGTATTACTAATTAAATAGAAATCAACTTATTAACTATGTGTTTATCTATCAACTAAAGGCCATATTTGTTTTATCAGAACTGTTTGTATAATAATAGGTGGAATGCTTATGAACCTACTGTCATGACTTAAGACTTCTGAGGCATAGCTCCTGTTAAATAAACACCACTATCCAATCACTAAATTAGGGTACATTAGTTCACAGTTTTTTGTGGCTTTTGTCAGTTCACGAAACAATGCAACCATCGTCCATTACTAAACATCTTTGTTTGGCTAACCCCTATTATCCAGTAGGAATTTAATTGTTCTCATTATAAGATTTTATCTATGTGAACTTTTTTGTTCTAAAATGTTGAAGTAACTGGAGGGAAATGTATGTTGTGCAAGGCGTTGACATTTAAACTTAGCTACTATCTAAGCATCATTTTTGGATATTAGGGATAAATGGGTGAATATATATATATATATATATATATATATATATCACCATTTAAGCATTGCTAATCTGTTTCGTTTGCACCTTACAGATACATCTGCTTCTTTGAAGTAGAAATATCTGAACAGAGTTACATGATTGATCGGTGTTTGCTGTTGAGGCGTGTTATAGGGCGTTTCAAAATAACAAGTGAATATTCTCTGTATAAATGTCTTAAGTGTAGGCTAATAGTGTTTGGTTAAGAGTCGACAAAAGTGTGGACTTGTTTTAGTAGAAATTTATCGCTTGGCTGCGAACTCTTGGTTAACCATTTTTATTTTCAGATCATAATGTGTGACCGTCTTACCTTGGTCATACCTTTGTACATAAGTGAGTATATTATTTTATAATTGTTTCCATTCTGATTTGTGTCTCGTGGTACTGACTAAGACAAACACATTCAATCGACTAACATATCGACTTTTTGGTTGCATTTATTTGAGTAGTTAGGTAGTCACCAGTCGATCACAATGAGTCAATAGTATAGAAGTTTGAGACCAAGTGCTGAGTACAACCACCTTTTGTCTAGTGTTCAGTTCACTCAAAATCATCATTTCCCAGACAATATTCACATCCATTCAAATACACAGTTATGGCAGTTTGACTAGTTGAACTTTCTCCGAATAAAGTAGTAAACCTCACTCTTATTTGAATGATTTAAGTGGTTTGACCGGTGAAATTATCACTAGTAGACGACGCAGACAACTGATATTAGATGAATAGCTCTCTTCTAGGCTATTTCAATAGTGGTAAGAGTCGTTAAGAGCAGAAAACCCATACAAAATCAACTTGCCTTACTTTTCTATGAATGTGTACAAAGTTTAGTGCCTAGTTTGATTTTCCTTATTTAGATCTCCTGCTTAGACTTTATACAAACAAACTTCAAATAAATAAACAAAGATACGATAGTTCAATCTGAAGTCCAGCGGATATTTCCCAAGTTAATTCAAAATGACAGGAAGCAGCCTAAATAGAAGTCAGCAATCAAGATCACCAACCGCTAAGGTAGAGGTTTTGGATTGCAACCCTGGCTTCGTGTTACTGTGTGGACGGGAAAACCTTACTGAACAATGTTGTCCTTCAGCTTGTATATGAAAATAAATATCCAACTCGTGATCTGGTGGCTACATTTTCTGAAGAAAAACTGTTTTTGTCATACAAAGTTGTTCTCTGACTTTCGCAGCTCAGTAAAGTATCAGGTCTGAGGGAGAACAGTCACGTTTCGTATTCAGTCCAAGTATCGCATCAGGTTATTATCGTTTCGCATATTACTATTATTATTATTCAATCAGTCACTTCCACTGCAGTCACATCTTTTGATAACAAGGATGGAAAAATCGTATTAAAGGCGTACGACTATGTAACCAAGAGTTTTTCTCACCACGAACTCAAGAAATATTGGACTTCAGAAGGCCGTATTTCAGTAACGAGCACCCATAACCTCATGGGGACATGAGGTAACGACGATCGGATCTCACGATGAGCTCATCATTAGTATCGTTCAGCCGATGCGTGAGAATTCAACAACTCAGTTTTCCCCAACTCCATCATATGAGGCTAAACAGGTTTCAAGAGGTCTTTAGCTTTCAAAGCTTCTCCAGCTAATCATATTGCTTAATGAGGACTCCTCTGAAACCATTTAGTTTCCGACAAGCTTCTAAAATGAATGATGACAATAATAATGATAATAACAGTAATCTGGTAAAAACAAACGAACGAATTATGGGAAGAAAATCTATTTTCTGATTCAGCGAAAGAGAATAAATTAAGAAAAATATACAACAGATTAACAATTGTGTTTATTATGACATGCATACGTATTACTTTCCCCACCTTTTTTAAACAAAAAAAATCGCACTGTATTGTGCTTTAAGGTTAAAATGAAAATAAATGACACGCTTTGGTTAATATTAAAATAATCTAAGTAAGACTCAACTAGAAGACGTTTTATAGATGGTAATTAAATGTTTGCGATCACTGACTATGCATAATGTTAACTTTTCTTCCGCTCCATAGTTATGTCATTTGCTTTTCACTTGACACGTTTGTTTTCTGTTTTCCAGTAAGATATTTTCCTCTAGCCAAGTTTTTTAATCGAAAATAATTATAAATAAGTGCGATACCATAATTTCATTTATTGGTTTCTATGAAAGGAAATAGCTAAGAATTTAAAAAGAATTGTGATTCCGTACAGATTGAATGCTCATAGTCTGTCTAAAATTCGTCAGTAAATATTGTTGCCTTTTTGTAAACTTTTTTTGCACACTAATTACAAACTTTTATTTAATAAAAACCCATTGTTATAACCTAACATACACATAATCCTCATCCATCAACGTAACACGGTCCATTTTAACAGGCTTCTTCAACTCAGTTTCAGTCTGATTATGTCTATCATCGAAGTATTTACCGAGTCTTTTTCAAAATTTGAGAATTTATATATATAGATTCCGGCTGAATGTCACTCAGTATTTGATTTTATTTCTCAGTAGTTCTGTGTTGCTGCTTCCATTCTTTCTTAATGGCGTCGCTAAAATTCTTGAGCTTTTTCATTCGAAAAATACACATAGAAGTGGCGAAACTGGATAGCCTTTCCTTCGTTTGACACGAAGCAAATCAACCACCAGAAAACGACAGACCAGGTTTAGCTGAATAAAAAGTCCTTCCAATGGTCCTCGATAGTCTGTGAAATAGAGTCTCACTAAGTAAATCTCCATTAAATTGTAGCTTTACGAATAGTGGTTTCTTTCGGACAGTTGCTGCTTCAAGTCTTTCCCCGATCTATTCTTATGCTTTTTTATAGAATTATGAGGATAACCTATTTCAGTCCATAAATTCGTTATTGACTACAACTCACTCTGCAAAGTGTCGTCTGAGCAAATTTTTCTTTGCTCTAGCTGTCAAGCATTTCACTAAATTTATTTTTACCGAATAGGTGTGGAACTAAGGATATGTGTGTATTGACATGCAGACTTACTTTTTCTGTACATGCTTCTGCAAAGTGATCTATCTCCTCTCCTACTTAGAAAAACTTCAAGGAGATTTAGCCTATTGCCCTGTACTTCTTCACAAGTGAAAGGTGTAAGTTGCTGAGATTCCTCAACAGTTCATTCTTATCTATATTCTGACAAATGACAATAAAACGTATCTCTCACGTACCTATAATACAAATCTAGTTTATTGATGTCATCTGCCAATAATCCATTCTCTAGTTTAGCCAGAAACAAGTCTGCAGCTATTGGGCCTAATGGCAAGCCCAATGCGATTCCCTTCACTTGTCTATAACATGCATTATTAAGAACAAAGCGTACATTTACTGTACACTTAAGGAGTAATTCCTTAAAGTTAGACTCAGGAGTTCTAATGTTGATTTGTTTCTGTATTACTTGTTGACATATGAGCGGTACAATGGTGAATAATGAAGATGTATCTAGTGATATCTTACGTTCTCCACTCACAATCATTTCTGTCACTTTAAAGATGAAATCGAAGACATCTTTCACACTGTTTTACAAATCTGTGAAGGGGTGCTAAGACTTGGACTAACCATTTTGCAGCTTTACTATATGGTGATTTATACTTATCGCAAGCTGGATGAAGGGAGAGCTCGGGGATGCGGATTTTAGGCAGACTATAAAGCCGTCGTATACTACAGTCGGTGGACTTCAATGAGTCATGCAACAATGTTGAGATTACACCTGTTTGTTGCAGCTTTTTAAGACAGATAATAAACTGCTTTTCCGCTCTTGCATTCAAGTCTCTAGAACCGCTGAGCTTCTGGAACCTATTTTGATCGTTTAGAAAGGAATTCATTGTTGACATAATCTTGTCCGACAACACTATACCTCATCCCTTATCTGGCTTACTTATAACTGACTTTTCATTCTTCCTTAACTTTTGAAAAGCTTCTCGATGTGGTTTCGTCAATAAACTGTTTACAGAACTCATGCCATTTTTGTACTTTTGGCAGCTGTCCGCTAACGTGGTTTCGAACCTGGTCAGTTCATTTCCTAGTGATGCAACCACGTCAGATGTTTGAGAAAACAAGCTTTCAAACTTTTTATCAGTATCAAGTTCACTAATTTTCTGTGCACAATCCCTAAATTTGGGACCTGGAGATAGAACCTTCAACAGAAGCTTATCTAGTATGACACTGGGAAAGTAGTGAACATACTGATTTGGATCAGAAGGAAATTTCCTACCAGGTCTTAAATTTTCTAGGGATTTAACGAGGTTTATTCTCTTCTCCTATTTTGTGTGACTCGATTTACATAATCCAAAAACATTTTAATTTCTGGGAATTTCATCAACTGAAAACCTCCTTTGTTTGTTTGCTTCATGTGTCGATACTTGCACTTTTAAAGAGTCAATTTGACTACTTGCATAGCTTATAATTGTTTTGGGATTGGGATAAACCTTGTTATGTCGTAGGCTTCTAGTATAACTTGGGATATCGTTAGTCTTGTATATAATCAATAATAAATTCTACCGACGCTTTTGCTTCAGTAAGTTTAGCACTGTACTTTAGGAACTAGTTGAGTACCTTAAATGGAGTAGGATCTGCAAGCAATTCCAGATGTGTATTTACCAATTTGATTGCTCCTGTGGAGATAACTATATCGGCCGTATGACCAAGCAACTTAACCGATGCACTATCGAACACTTACCTTCATGGTTGGGAAAAAGACAGGTTAAATTTATAAGAAGCTCTATTTTTCTCGTCTAGTTGATAATAGTCATATAGTGGATAAGACGGAAGCGTTCAAACTGGCCCAGTGCATCCCACCGAACCTTTCTGATGGAGTTCGAACTCGCCTTCTACATATAGCTGAGTCTATAGGCATTCGAAAGGACATTCCGAATTTTTGTATTCAGAAGAAATTTGTACGGCTTTTATCCCTGTCTTCACCAGATAAAACTTAATGAATGATCTTACTTATGGATTTCGAGAAAGTCATAACATGACCCAATCGTTGTTCGCAATTCATATACCTGATATAAAATGTGAATTATAAAGTACTCAAAAACACAAAAACCAAAACAGTACACTTAAATATGCAGAGTACCTATAATTTTACTTCATGCTTGACTGGTTATGCCGTTTTAATTTGTTTTTCAGTATTAAGAAAATACAAGTTTGAAAATCAACACTCGTGAAGTATTGTGTGCAGACACTGCAACTACCCAAAACTTCTTACAAGAAATATCTTTCTCATTATAATCTAAGAAATATTTGAAGAAATACAGCAGAAATTGTCAATCTCCCTATTATTCATAAGCTGTATGTCATTTGCGCTGCTATATTTTCAGATTGAAGGATAAGCATCGTCTAACTGAAATATTCATGTATGTATGCTATACTTTGTATGGGTTATACTTTAAGTGTACACACTGGCATATTAAGAGACGTTAGTGATCTTCCACCTATGTTCAACATATTTTCATCGTTTATCTTCATAGCTAATGATAGCCATTCAGTTAACTTGTATGCTATCTTGTCTGTGCTCAGTACTATGAGTAGATATTAGTGTTAAGAGCTCTAAACTTGTAACTAATCTTCGAGTTTTATGACTAATTGTCATCCAATAACTTGCAAGGCATACTTAAGTATCTTAGATATGTCTCAGAATAATCGAAAGTAAAAAATGAACGACTACTTATCACGAGTATCATAAGTCTCGTAGCTCAGTGATTAGAACAGAGAGTCGGAAACCCGGTGGTAGCTGGTTCGAGTAC